>CM055118.1:326730249-327330249 GCA_029206835.1 Rana muscosa | reverse complement strand
GTGTCTGGGTTTTAGGCAGACAGAAATCCATTCACATGATTCAAAACCTGGGCTATTCAGGTGGACCCCGGACAGGTGGCAATCCTAGGCGTCATAATACAGGGGTCAGTTTCACCCCCCTTTGTAATACAGGGGTCAGTGTTACCTCCCATAACACAGGGTCAGTGTCACCCACTTAATAGAGGGGTCAGTATTACACCCTCCATAATACAGGGGCCCCCCATAGAGGAACCCATTAGATCAGAATCCCCTTATATCAGTGCTCCCCTAATGGCGTGTACACACGATCGGTTTTACAAGTGAAAACAGTCCGATGGACTTTTCTCATCGGACAAACCGATTGTGTATGGGGCCTATGGGTCTTTTTTCCATCGGTGAGAAAAAATAGAACATGTTTTAAATTTATCCGATGGGAAAAAAAGCGATAGCAAATTCCGATCGTCTGTGTGGAACTCCATCGGACAAAAAACCCACGCATGCTCAGAATCAAGTCGACGCATGCTCAGAAGCATTGAACTTAATTTTTCTCGGCTTGTTGGAGTGTTTTACGTCACAGCGTTTAGGACAGTCGGATTTTTGACTGATGGTGTGTAGGCGAGACTGATGGAAGTCAGCTTCATCAGATTTCCGATGGAAAAATCCATCGGATTAGAATCCATAGGAAATCCGATCGTGTGTACAGGGCTTTAGAGACCCAAAAAATAAAAATTGAAAAAATGCAGCACACCCTCAATAATTGTGAATGATGGTGGAAACCCCCAAGGATAATCCAAGTATTAATACTCTCCAATCTTATTTAAACATACATACTGTTCAATCTCCACACACATAAAATAGTGTATGAATAGTGGTGTAAATCCATTCCAAAATTTGTTGTGCTAATATCCAATTTATAAACTCCTTTTGAGTTAGATACATTGGATATTAGCACAGCACATTGTGGAATGGATTTACACCACTATTCATACACTATTATATGTGTGTGGAGATCAAACTTTATATATTGTATGTTTAAATAAGATTGGAGTGTAATAATACTTGGATTATCCTTGGGGGTTTCCACCACTATTCACACTTCTTTTTTAACATTTGAATTAATTATAGGGGGAGGTCTGACAGAGAGGAGGGGGGGTGTCTGACAGAGAGGAGAAGGGGCGGCTGATAGAGAGGAAGAGATGGGGTGGCTGACAGAGAGGAAGAGATGGGGCGGCTGACAGAGAGGAGGGGGCGGCTGACAGAGAGGAAGAGATGGGGCGGCTGACAGAGAGGAAGAGAGGGGGCGGCTGACAAAGAGGAGGGGGGGCGGCTGACAGAGAGGAGGAGGGAGGACTGACAGAGAGGAGGAGGGGGGTGGCTGACAGAGAGGAAAAGATGGGGTGGCTGACAGAGAGGAAGAGGGGGGCGGCTGACAGAGAGGAGGGGGGGCAGCTGACAGAGAGGAAGAGGGGGGCGGCTGACAGAGAGGAAGAGGGGGCGGCTGACAGAGATGAAGAGGGGGGGCGACTGACAGAGAGGAAGAGGGGGGGGCGGCTGACAGAGAGGAAGAGGGGGGGCAGCTGACAGAGAGGAGGGGGGACGAACATCTAGCAGGACGGTTCGCGAACGCGATCGCACAAACACGGGCAAATGTTCGCGAACCGCAGGTTCCCATTCATTTTAATGGTAGGCGAACATTAAAAACCTTCAGGTCATATTTGCAGCCACAAAATACTTACTAGCTGTGCAGACATAGTCCCACAACATGGACAATGACATACCAGAAGTATTAAGCGAATCTGCGATCGACAACGACAAGCATTCTTTTTTTATCTGCAAAATTTCATCAATTCTGGAGCGCATGAAGGCCATGGAAGAGACGCAAGGCCAGGCTATGAAGGGGGTGCAGGAGATGATCCTGCTATTGTAAAAGTTGCTATTATTTTTTTTATTTTTTTTATAAGTTATTGTAGCGGGTATCCCAAAATTAGGGGTGACCTGAGCAATAGTTGGCTCGGGTCTTCTAATTGTTTGTACTCCTCCTTGCTGCTGCTTCACCTGGCGTGCAGTTCCCCTTAGGTGTATAGGTGGTGCTGACACTTGTACCCGGGGTTGAACCACAGGTGATGGAGTGGCTATTGGGTGTCCTCTCTCGGCAGCCATGCAGTGGGCGTGGTCTACCCGCTGTGCATGCCGGAAGAGGGTACAAAAGGGGCAGACGCCATTTTTCTGTGCGCGAATACCCGGGGACCTGTACCCAGAGGAGTGTATCCCCTCTAGGGGGGATACGAGCATTGACTGTGGGGTCTCGGGCACCTTCAGCCCGAGGCTACGGAGTTCCAGGTAGGCCCAGTACCTTTAACTGGGTCTACAAAGCCAGAAAGGAAACCCAGGGAGCCCAGGTGAGGGCAACCGCTCTGACTAAGAGGAAGCCAGGGGAGGATCGGTCCCATAACAGGAGGTGAGTGATAAAGATTGTGGTATCGGGAGAGGCCTGGTGACCTGTCGGAGGGAAGGATTCCTTGCTCCACAGACTGCCTTTGCGGAGTGCTGCTACCTAAGGAGGGATCTCCTTGACTTTGTCCTTGGAGGGGACTAAGTCACTGTTCGAGCTACATGCCGGCTGCTAGTGCCATTGGGTGACTATCCGGGTGAGCTGTACCCACTCGGGACCGAGTGGCGATGAAGCCAAGAGTGTGCCTGAATCAGTTCTATCTGCTAACGCCTTTCTCTTTTCAACTCTCCAGTTACTGAAGCATAAAAGGAAAATAAACTTGTGTTTGAGTTGAAGCGTGGTGTGGACATTGGCCTTCTTTGGGAAAGGTAAAGACTTGCCTCTAAACTCTAGAGGGGAGAACCAGTGGAAGGAAGCAACTCGCTGCGGGACCCAAAAATATGACACCGCTCAACCTCTTCAAACAGGAGGGTACGGGCATATAGTACGATGTGCTTTTTTTCTACAAGTGAGCCAAAGGTAGAAAAAAGGTCTGTGTGCTACATTATATAAATCTTTATACAGTTATGCATATACATGGTCTACTGGTCACATGTGTTGAATTCCTCTGAGATCCATGCCTCATTCATTTTTATAAATGTGAGGTAGTCAACACTGTCGTGAGCTAGGCGAGTGCGCTTATCGGTCACGATCCCCCCTGCTGCGCTGAACGTCCTTTCGGACAGGACACTGGACGAGGGGCAAGCCAACAGTTCCATTGCAAATTGTGCAAGCTATGGCCAGAGGTCAAGCCTGCCCACCCAGTAGTCCAGGGGTTCTTCAGTTCTCAGGGCGTCCACATCGGCCGTTAACCCGATGTAGTCAGACACCTGTCGGTCTAGGCGTTCCCTGATGCTGGATCCGGATGACACCTGTCGATGGGTCGGCTGAAAGAATGATGTCATATAAGAAGTGACCAACACATCTTCAAACTGCCCTCTTCTTGCAGGCACTGTTGGATTGGTACCTTGGTACCCGCAACTGTTTCTCTGGGGGTGGAAATTCCTCTGCCAGCGCACGCAGAAGCAGAATGCAGCAATTCTCTAAGCAAGGCCTGGAAGTGCTCCATTCTGACAGCCCTCTGTGATGGTGGTAACATTTCCGCCATTTTTTGTTTTTACCGGGGGTCTAAGTACGTTGCCACCCAGTAATGGTCCTTGCCCTTTATGCTTTTTATACGGGGGTCCCTCTTAAAACACTAGAGCATGAAGGCCCCCATTTGCACTAAACTGGAAGCAGTGTGGTGGCCTGGTTCCTGCTCATCATCCAGGATAATGTCGTCCTCGTTCTCCTCCCCCCATCCACGGACAACAGGGATCCCAGAAAGGTTTAAAGCATGCTCTTCTTGCTCCTCCTCATCCGCCCCGGCACCATCCTCCTCTGACTCCTCTTCAGACTCCTGTTGACTTGTCTCAGATAGAGTAGCCCCCCTGGGAATTCATCCAGCATTGCGACTTCCTCATCTTCCTGATCCTGCTCCTCGACGGCTTGATCAATGACACGACGCAATGCACGCTCCATAAAGAAGGCGTAAGGTACGATGTCACTGATGGCGCCATGGCTGCGACTGACCAGTTTGGTGATGTCATCAAATGGCCGCAAAAGTCTGCATGCATCGCGCATGAGCAGCCACTGACGCAGTGAAAAAAAACAAGCTCCCCAGAACCTGTTCTGCCGCAGAGTTCGTACATGTAGTCGTTAACTGCACGTTTTTGCTGGAGCAGCCTATCAAGCATATACAAGGTTAAGTTCCATTGCGTCGGGCAGTCACAAATAAGACGTCTGTCCAGCAGATTGTGTCGCCGCTGAATGTCAGCAAGGCGAGCCATGGCCGTATAAGATCTTCTGAAATGTGCCGAGATTTTCCTGGCCTGCCGCAAGACGTCCTGGACCCCAGGGTATTTGACAACGAATCGCTGCACGACCAATCTCAAGACATGTGCCATGCATGGCATGTGTGTAATTTTGCCCTGTTTCAACGCGCTCAGCAGATTGGCACTGTTGTCACACACCACTTTACCAACTGTCAAATTGAGCGGTGTTAGCCACTGATCTGCCTGTGAACGCAAAGCTGAAAGAAGTGCAGGGCCAGTGTGGCTCTTGGCTTCCAGGCACAACAGATGCAGCACAGCATGGCAACGTCTCACCTGGCATGTCGAATAGGTTCTGGGGATCTTGGGCGGCGCAGTGGAAGAGACGTAGCAGCGGAAAAGGAGGAGTCAGCCGAGGAGGAGAGGGAGGATGGAGTAGGAGGAGGAGAAGAAGAGGCAGGCCTGCATGCAATCCGTGGCGGTAAAACCAAATCTACACGGGTGCCACGGGTTACATGCTTGACGGCCATCAGAAGGTTCACCCAGTGGGCAGTAAAAGTTATATACCTTCCCTGCCCGTGTTTGCTAGACCACGTGTCTGTGGTCAGATGTATCTTGGCACCGACACTGTGTGCCAGAGATACATTCACTTGCCGCTGAACATGGCCATATAGCTCTGGGATGCCCTTCTGTGAGAAATATTTCCTTCCTGGGACCTTCCATTGTGGTGTTCCAATGGCCACAAATTTTCGAAAGGCCTCCGAGTCCACCAGTTTATATGGCAGTAGTTGGCGGGCTATCAGTTCTGACAAGCCAGCGGTCAACCGTTGGGCAAGAGGGTTATCCGGCGTCATAATTTTTTTACGCTCGAACATTTGGCCCACGGAAGCCTGCCTTTTTCCAGAAAAACTTGAGGACGGCATGATGGAAGGTGGAGTGGAGGACAATTGTGAGGAGAGAGGAGAAGGAGAAGGAGAAGTAGAAGAGGCTGGACGGTAAGAGCCTGGAGTGTGGCTTTGTGGGTTCTGACAACGTTGCTCCCACTGGGCTTGGTGATGGGAGTTCATGTGCCTTCTTAAGGCGGTCGTCCCTAGGTGAGTGTTGAGCTTACCGCGACTTATGCGCTGACTGCAAAGGCTCTGTATGGCAACACTATTGTCAGCAGCGGACACGTTAAAAAAAGCCCACACTGCGGAGCCTTGTGCCTGCGTCCTGGGAGCGCCAGATGTCACTGTACATGGTTGATGGCTCGCTCTGAGTCCTGATACAATAGCAGTCTGGTTTGTCCTTCCTGTGCAATGTAAGTTCCGCATGCCTCTCCTCCCTATCTGCTGGTCCATCTCTCCCTCTGAACTCCCCTCCCCTCATCCTCTCTTGTGGGCACCCACGTGACGTCCATAGACACATCATCATCGACGTCACCTTCCCCACCACTATAATTAGAGATCTCGGAGTAGGCAGCAACAGCGGCGACCAACCTCCTTGGGCGGATCTGGGTACTGTCGTCAGACTGCTGAGTGGCGGTTGTTGCTACCTCCTCTTCCTGATCCAATGCCAAGAATTTCTGTGCATCGGAAATGTTTTGTGATGGATCGGAAAATAATTCCAGTGACTCAAGCGGAGGGTTTATGGTGGTGGTGGTGTTGGTGGTAGTGTCTTTGGGGGTGCACACAGCAGAGAGTGAAGAGGGTGCATATAGAGAGGATGAGGAGGGTGCAGAAGAGTAAGGCTGAGTGAGCCACTCAACCAAGTCTGGTGCGTCCTTTGACGTAATCAAATGCACCTTCTGCAACTTCCCACTTTGGCTCCGGCCTGGTGCTCCTGCCCTACCCCTACCACCCCTGCGGAAGGGCCTGCCTCTTCCTCTGCCTGTAATTTTTTTAAATGACCCTGTGACAAAAGTCTCTAGAGAAGTGCAGTATATGTGGAAGAAGGTATATAACACTCCACTTCAATCTGTCGTTTTGGGGGGCCACTGGTCTATCACACCAGTTATAATACTTTTTTCTAATTGCGTTTGTCACTCTTTGTAGTATCGCTGCAGAACCGCTCAGCAGTCACAATGTTGCACAGTAGAAATGCACTATAATATGCTTTCTATATTTGAAAGTATTTTATGCGTGTATTACACCCCTATTTACTGCACACTAAATAGTAGACCTATACCAGTCCTTAAAAGGACTTTTGTGGACCTCTATTAGTTAGCGATTTTTGTCGCTAGTCTGTCCCTGAGACACGTCAGTGTTAGAGAAATTAGAAATTATACTTTAAATGTCAACTATGAATATGCATATTAATATGACTATATCTTCTAAAGTTAAAATGTTTGCTTTATATAACTCTATTAATACTTAAATATGCTGAATAAGCTCTAATAGCCCTAATTACTGGAATAAGTCATATGACCATATTCTATTGTGCAAAGATGTGCTGACTCTTACATCTGTCAAAATATGGGCTGCGAACCATGAGATAATTTATGTATTCATTGTATGAAATTTCCTGTCATAAGGTGTTGGCTGAAAAAGGATATTTCCCTATTTCCTGCTAACGTCAGAATAAAGGTTGAAATTATACATGGTCAGGACGTTACGAGCAGGAAAAGGGAAGGTTTAAGGGTTATAAAAGCTGAATGTAAATCTATGACAGGCAGAAATGGATCTCTGAAGCAGAAGATATACATTTAACCATTTCTCTTGCATATGCAATAAAATATCTTGACTTGTAACGAGAGTCGGTCCAAAATTACTTGACATTTTGGTCCTTCGAGCCGGAAGTCCAAATTCCTGGAAAGCACTAGCCAACAACCCAGTGAACCGATGTCCGTACGGCAAAAAACTGTAAGTCCTCCGTCTTAAATTTGACGTTAACAGAGGCCGGCTCACTGAACTAGTGCCTCCCGGGCAGCGACTTACCGGATCAGCACAAGAGACCGCTCTCGGGGCAAGGTAAGATATTTTCATTTATTATATTATACTTTTAGGCCTAAATGTGATTAGGGATTTAATGAATTAAGGGATTTTGTTACATACATCTAATATAGAGATTAATTGAATGTTTATCTGTTGTGTATATGTTTTGCTTTATCCAAGTTGAGGGAATATAAGTAGATACGTCCGTAGTTTAAATCCCTTTGATATAGGAGTATGGTCCCATTCCAATACCCGGGTGCAGATAAAGGAAATTTGTCGACAAAGGACCTAGGTCCTGACAGCCTTGTAAACTGCAGGAATTCCCGTGGGGGACACATAAATATTCCTACATCAAAAACATGAACCCCTGTTGATACAAAGGTATGGCCTGATAAATTTCCAGGTAACAAATAGAGGTAATTTGACGAGCCCTTGCGCTCAGCCAGCCTCGTATGTTGTGTAAAAAACCTGTACAGGCATTTATAAATACCGTTGAATCAACAAATATTAATGTTTTGATAAAGTGTGGGAACAACAGTCGAGAGAAATTAAGTCTCTTTTGTAATTCTGTTCATGCTCCCTACAGTTTACTGAAATATTAATGTTTTGATCAGGGGGGGTTGACCAGTCAGGTGAATTTACGTTCGCCTTGTAATTCTGTTCATGCTCCCTACAGTTTACTGAAATATTAATGTTTTGATCAGGGGGGGTTGACCAGTCAGGTGAATTTACGTTCGCCTTGTAATTCTGTTCATTCTCCCTATAAATGAATAAAACATTAAGTAAGAAGACAAGACACCAGTATTATAGCAGCACACAAGATCAATAATCTAGAAGTGATATGTCACGACTAGAAAGTTTGTGAGTAGCTGCAGAAGTGATAAGATACTGTGTGCAGGTATTGTGTCAGTGTGAGAAGACCTTACAAAAAAAACTCCGTGTGCACGTTAAAATGAGTATGATCCATGGAAAGTCTGATGGTTTGAATGATGATGCAAAGTATATGTGTAGTCTAGACAAAGAGAATGTGAAACTCCTTAAGACATGGAAAACAAAGTATGATTTTGATGCATTTTTAAATAAGGATTGTTGTGTAATACTGTGTTGTGTAGAAAGCTTAAAAAATAAATAAAAATTATGCCGGCATGTATGCATGTATGTATGTATGTATGTGTATATATGTGCATGTATGTATGTATGTATGTGTATGTATATGTATGTATGTATGCGTATATATGTGTATATATATATATATATATAAAAAAAAAAAAAAAAAGGAAAAGAAAAATAAGGAAACAGAATAAATTAGGTCTTCCCCAGGCAAAGAAATGGCTTGAGGAGGCTAACTGTAGGTTAAAATCATTAAAAAAATCATAAAAAGACTATGTTTTTAGACAAAGAGGAGGACAATAATATGACCGTCCTCCGAAGTTTAGTGCAGCAAGTATTGACTGAACAAAATGCGACAAACCTAATGCACCCGACAGCCCCTACACACCCTTTAGAGGACTCTCCAATCCCACCGACAGACGCTGCTCCCCCTCTGACTTCACCACCTGCTCCCAATTCCCTATTGCAGACCTGCAGTCCCCACCACCAGATGGGACAGAGGTATGCAACAAGTTACCCCGCTGACCCTCCTTACAGCAATCCCAAGGTCCACATAGCTCAATACAGGGATGGTATCATGGGAATGGTTGCTAGCTATCATCTCAATGTGAGGGAAATAGAGCAGGTCACCAGACAGGTACTGGGACCTGACTGGCATCATGTAGTGGGAGATTGGAGTGGATTAAACAACCAGGGAGGGGTGTTGCCTCAGGATGATGCAGCACTCAAAAACAGAAGAAATGCTCTTATAGCAAAGATAGAGAGAGGATAGATGGATACGTCAAGCTGACTGGTCCATTATAAATCAGTGTATATGGGGAGAAGAGGAAACAGTGGATAATTTCATTGTTAGGATAAAGAAGAATTTTAATAACCACTCTGGGATAGAAATCCAAGTAGATCAAGTGAACGATAGCCCATATGAACAACAGCTAAAGAATGCAATCCTGAAGGGGCTGC
Organism: Rana muscosa; assembly: GCA_029206835.1. NCBI lineage: Eukaryota > Metazoa > Chordata > Amphibia > Anura > Ranidae > Rana > Rana muscosa. Next base: position 327,320,986 of record CM055118.1, on the reverse strand, counting down.
TAGTCCTTATATCAAGTTTTGTTAACGAACACGTGATTAACCATAGGATCTGCAGACTCTAGGAGCTAATCAAGTATGTGAGGCATGCTGAGGGGCACTTCCAACCAAAAAAGAAAGTAAAGAAAAGGATGAGGGGGGAGTGTTTCCTGTATGGTTAAAGTGTGTCTGCAGAGAGAGAAGCAGAAGGATGGGAAAGAATCTGATATTTTGGATGTGTGTAATGTTGAAACTTGTTTGCATGCTGAAGCCAAGCCAGAAATAACCTGGGTTGCAAAGAGTAGTTGGGTAACATTTCTCCGTGACACTGGGGCTTGTAGGACCCTGATACACCCGCTGGATATGCCACCAGGGGTACAGGGAAAAGGTTTAGTATATGTAAAATCTGCAAATGCGTTGATGCACCAGGAGGCCGTGTCTGAAGGCCTTACTGTGGAAAATCCACAGACAGGTAAAAAGGCTCAGTGTAAAATAGTAATGTCAACTAAATGTCCTGTTAATTCGTTGGGTAGAGACATGTTGCATGCTCTTGATATTTCTGTCGTACCAGTGGAGGGGGGCCTCAAAGCCCATCGGCTGTGTGAAAAACAAATCACAGCTGTGGATAATGAGCCCTGATACTGGTACAGCTTGGATTTACAAACTGAGGGATTAAAGATGCCCAAAACCCTGACAGAAATAATTGAAGAGCCTGTGAGGAAAGGTACAAGGTCCAGACGAACCTCTATTGCACTATCTACTACAAAAGGACCACTGGGCCTGATAGGTCCTATGAGAAACAGTTAATGAGTTGCACTAACACTGAAGTGCTCTTAAGATACCTGTACTGTGATAAGAAAGGAAATAACATGGCTACTTGTCTCCTACCACAGCCTATTCTGCAAATATACAGGCAGGATACTGTACCTCATGTTTCGGTCACGCGGAACTCCGAGGTATCATGGCATGAGCTGGGAGAACTTATCACAGACTGGGTCAAATTAACAGATGAGGAACTGAAATCCAGAGGGAATCAGAGGTACAGATTAGCGTGGTTTGTTGAATGTACAACCAGAACTTGCGTGATTGAAGTTTTGACAAAAGACAGTGACTGACACTTTTTGACCCGAGGGGAAGGGGATGCCTTAAAAGACGTCCCCGATTTCTTGTGATCAAAAGGAAAGACAGACGTAGGGCTAATTAAGACAGACAGTCAGTTCTGGTTTGCACTTATGTACAAGGGAAAACTCACAAGAAATGTTCAATGCTTTGTCTCGAGTTGTACCTCCCAGTGGGAGTCAAATTCTCTTGTATGTGGATGACATTCTGGTAGCGGCTCCTCTGGAGCGACAATGTAAAATTGACACCTTGGCTCTGATGCATTTCCTCGCAGAACAAGGTCACAAGGTTAGCAAAATAAAATACAACTTTTGAAAACCAAGGTGAAATACCAGGGTTACATTATATCTCAAAAAGGCAGACATCCAGATGAGATCCGAAAAGAGGCCATCCTTCAAGCCCCCAAACCACGTAAAAATAAAGAAATGATGTAATTTCTTGGCATGGCAAATTTCTGTAGAGCATGGATAGCTAATTATGCTACGGAGGTGGTGCCTCTTTCTGATCTCATCTATGGTACACAAATGTCTGCAAAAGGTTCCATCCAGTGGAATGTGCAAGCAGAGGATGCATTTACAAAGGTGAAGCACCTCATTGTGGGTTCTACTGTGCTTAGCCTACCCAATTACAGTAGAAACCCTTTAGCAGACTGTAGATTGTAAAGAGGGGTACATGACTTCTGCTCTCACTCAGGTTTATGAGAACGAACACAAACTAGTTGCATTTTACTTAACTAATTTGCCCCACTGTGTACAAGCTGTAGTAGCAGCCTCATTGGCCATACGGTCATCTGCATTGATAGTATTGTTCCACCCCTGGTACTTAAAGGTCTCACATGTTATTTAGGTGATCTTACTATAAGACAGAATCTCCTATTTATCTCCAGTCAGGCATTTATCATGTATGACTACACTTCTGGGACAACCACACGTTACAATCAAGAAGTGTACTACATTGAATCCTGCTACACTAATGCCAACACCTGGTGATGGGGATCCACATGATTGTGCAGCTCAAAATTGATGAACGGGTACTCCCTAGGAAGGATCTCACTGATGTTCCCTTTCTAGATGCTGACATTTTTGTTGATGGGTCGTGTAGAAAAAACGATAAATCAAACGGCTTATGCTATAGTAACACATGACCAGGTCATTGAAGCTAGACCTTTTCCCAGTTCCTATTCTGCACAACAAGCTGACATTATAGCCCTGTCAAGGGCCTGCAGTCTAGGGGAAGGGAAAAATAAATAGATATTTATACTGACAGCCAATACGCTTTCTCTACACATATTTGCCCAGCAATGGAAAAAAGGGGTATGATTACGTTGCCATGGGAAACCGATCACACAGAGATCTCATTCTTGCCCTTCTAGAACATGTACAAAAACCAGCACAAGTGGCTATTTGTAAATGTGCGGCACATAGAAAGGGAACAGATCCAATTACCCTAGGGAATGCACTAGCAGACAAGACAGAAAAGGAAGCTTCTGAAGGACAGCAATGACAAACATATACAGTTTCCCAAGTAAATGATGAGGTACAGAGAGCTATTGATGAAACATGGTTATCAGAAATGCAGAAAATATCACCGGCAGGTGAAAATCAAAGTGGTTATATACAGGGTCAACACTGGTCAATGGTATATACACATGTACAGAAAGTAAACCTAACTTATCTACATCACTATTCACGTATGCTGTGTTATTGAGTCATGGGTAGGCCCATACCTCAAAAGGAGGGATGGTACTGGGTGTACACAACATATGGGTTTACAAAACTACTCTGAAAATTTTGTCTCACATATCCGATTTGTAACAGATACCATGCACAAGGTGCCCTAAGAGCCTTAAGGGGTCATTTCCCACATCCCCCTTATCCCTTTCACACAATATGCATGGATTTTATTGAATTGAACAAATGTGAGAATAAGTACTGTCTGGTTATTGTGTACAGGTTTATAAAGTGGGTGGAAACTTTTCCTATGACGCACACGGATGGACAGTCAGTAGCCAAAGTACTAATCAAAGAGGTGATTCCACGACAAGGGATCCCCGCGCTGATTTACAGTAACAATGGCTCCAATTTTGTAAACTAAACAATACAACTAATTGGTATATGGTACAATATCTGACCTACTAGGGAGAATCACTATTTAGGTTATAACCCCTGGTCAGAACACCCCAGCCCCCGAGCCAACTCAGTTTCAACTTAATACCTCTTTGTTTAAAACAGATTTTACTTACAAGGAACAATTAAGTATAGAAACAGGATTTGGAGATAAAAATTAGTGGATAGAATGGGTCAGATACACAACTCAATCTAAGGGGTTAAGTGATTGTATTTCTTGTGCAAACCCAAGACCACAACTAGCTACCATTCCTCTCCCTGAAGAGGAAACAGATTTAGCTTGCATAATAAGACTGTTTTCAGAAAATATTACTGGGTCTGAATGTGCAAATGAGAAAAAGAGATACCCTAAAACTAAAATGCAAAGTACACCCCCTTCACTACAAGCATTACCAGGAAATTTTTCTAGTTTCTCTAACAAAGATAAGGATGGTACAAAGGTTGGCACTCTATCTCCTGAATACTGTGCGACCACAACATCAACTACAGACATTAAGTATCAACTAAAATGGTTTCAGGAACAGAAACGGCAACTAGCTGATGTTTGGTGGCTGTGTGGGGACAAGAAACTAAGGCTCAGACTGCCACCTAGATGGGAGGGTAGTTGTGCCCTTACCCGCCTGTTGCTTCCCTTTTATATTGTTCCTATGACTAATAAATTGATGAGACTAACAGGTAAACACTATTTTAAGAGACTTAAGTGTCCAGAATCATTTTGACAACCAGGTATATATAGACTCAATAGGTGTTCCACGAGGAGTTCCGGATGAATTTAAAGCACAGAATCAAGTAACAGCAGGACTCACCTCACTCTTCCTATGGGTACAGCCCAATAAGAATGTCGACTGGATAAACTACATTTACTACAACCAGCAGAGGTTTGTGAATTACACCAGAGATGCTATCAAAGGTATAGCAGCACAATTGGACGCCACCTCTTTGACAGCGTGGCAGAACCGTATAGCATTGGATATGTTGCTGGCAGAAAGGGGCGGGGTATGCGAAATGTTCGGCACCTTCTGCTGCACTTTTATTCCAAATAATACGGCACCTGATGGAAGTATCACCAAGGCTTTGCAAGGCCTACAAATGTTATCCCAGGAACTAACTGAGAACTCTGGTGTAGAGAACCCCTTAACAGGACTCTTTGAAAAATGGTTTGGTAAATGGGGTGATCTTGCAAAAGGTTTGCTCATCTCTGTTGTCATGGCAGCCACGGTCCTTACGCTGTGTGGATGTTGCTGCATTCCTTGTATTAGAGGAATTCTTCAAAGACTGATTGACACATCACTAACAAAGACTATGTTTTTTCAGAACAACACTGAACTATACCCGGAACCTGATGAAGATGAACTTACAGTCCTTTCAAAAGACTTATTTGTCTAAATGATAATACCTGGTAAAATAAAGAACCTGGATATTTGAATTATTGACATTATAAGTATAAAAGGGGGCAGCTGTTAGAGAAATTAGAAATTATACTTTAAATGTCAACTATGAATATGCATATTAATATGACTATATCTTCTAAAGTTAAAATGTTTGCTTTATATAACTCTATTAATACTTAAATATGCTGAATAAGCTCTAATAGCCCTAATTACTGGAATAAGTCATATGACCATATTCTATTGTGCAAAGATGTGCTGACTCTTACATCTGTCAAAATATGGGCTGCGAACCATGAGATAATTTATGTATTCATTGTATGAAATTTCCTGTCATAAGGTGTTGGCTGAAAAAGGATATTTCCCTATTTCCTGCTAACGTCAGAATAAAGGTTGAAATTATACATGGTCAGGACGTTACGAGCAGGAAAAGGGAAGGTTTAAGGGTTATAAAAGCTGAATGTAAATCTATGACAGGCAGAAATGGATCTCTGAAGCAGAAGATATACATTTAACCATTTCTCTTGCATATGCAATAAAATATCTTGACTTGTAACGAGAGTCGGTCCAAAATTACTTGACATTTTGGTCCTTCGAGCCGGAAGTCCAAATTCCTGGAAAGCACTAGCCAACAACCCAGTGAACCGATGTCCGTACGGCAAAAAACTGTAAGTCCTCCGTCTTAAATTTGACGTTAACAGAGGCCGGCTCACTGAACTAGTGCCTCCCGGGCAGCGACTTACCGGATCAGCACAAGAGACCGCTCTCGGGGCAAGGTAAGATATTTTCATTTATTATATTATACTTTTAGGCCTAAATGTGATTAGGGATTTAATGAATTAAGGGATTTTGTTACATACATCTAATATAGAGATTAATTGAATGTTTATCTGTTGTGTATATGTTTTGCTTTATCCAAGTTGAGGGAATATAAGTAGATACGTCCGTAGTTTAAATCCCTTTGATATAGGAGTATGGTCCCATTCCAATACCCGGGTGCAGATAAAGGAAATTTGTCGACAAAGGACCTAGGTCCTGACAGCCTTGTAAACTGCAGGAATTCCCGTGGGGGACACATAAATATTCCTACATCAAAAACATGAACCCCTGTTGATACAAAGGTATGGCCTGATAAATTTCCAGGTAACAAATAGAGGTAATTTGACGAGCCCTTGCGCTCAGCCAGCCTCGTATGTTGTGTAAAAAACCTGTACAGGCATTTATAAATACCGTTGAATCAACAAATATTAATGTTTTGATAAAGTGTGGGAACAACAGTCGAGAGAAATTAAGTCTCTTTTGTAATTCTGTTCATGCTCCCTACAGTTTACTGAAATATTAATGTTTTGATCAGGGGGGGTTGACCAGTCAGGTGAATTTACGTTCGCCTTGTAATTCTGTTCATGCTCCCTACAGTTTACTGAAATATTAATGTTTTGATCAGGGGGGGTTGACCAGTCAGGTGAATTTACGTTCGCCTTGTAATTCTGTTCATTCTCCCTATAAATGAATAAAACATTAAGTAAGAAGACAAGACACCAGTATTATAGCAGCACACAAGATCAATAATCTAGAAGTGATATGTCACGACTAGAAAGTTTGTGAGTAGCTGCAGAAGTGATAAGATACTGTGTGCAGGTATTGTGTCAGTGTGAGAAGACCTTACAAAAAAAACTCCGTGTGCACGTTAAAATGAGTATGATCCATGGAAAGTCTGATGGTTTGAATGATGATGCAAAGTATATGTGTAGTCTAGACAAAGAGAATGTGAAACTCCTTAAGACATGGAAAACAAAGTATGATTTTGATGCATTTTTAAATAAGGATTGTTGTGTAATACTGTGTTGTGTAGAAAGCTTAAAAAATAAATAAAAATTATGCCGGCATGTATGCATGTATGTATGTATGTATGTGTATATATGTGCATGTATGTATGTATGTATGTGTATGTATATGTATGTATGTATGCGTATATATGTGTATATATATATATATATATAAAAAAAAAAAAAAAAAGGAAAAGAAAAATAAGGAAACAGAATAAATTAGGTCTTCCCCAGGCAAAGAAATGGCTTGAGGAGGCTAACTGTAGGTTAAAATCATTAAAAAAATCATAAAAAGACTATGTTTTTAGACAAAGAGGAGGACAATAATATGACCGTCCTCCGAAGTTTAGTGCAGCAAGTATTGACTGAACAAAATGCGACAAACCTAATGCACCCGACAGCCCCTACACACCCTTTAGAGGACTCTCCAATCCCACCGACAGACGCTGCTCCCCCTCTGACTTCACCACCTGCTCCCAATTCCCTATTGCAGACCTGCAGTCCCCACCACCAGATGGGACAGAGGTATGCAACAAGTTACCCCGCTGACCCTCCTTACAGCAATCCCAAGGTCCACATAGCTCAATACAGGGATGGTATCATGGGAATGGTTGCTAGCTATCATCTCAATGTGAGGGAAATAGAGCAGGTCACCAGACAGGTACTGGGACCTGACTGGCATCATGTAGTGGGAGATTGGAGTGGATTAAACAACCAGGGAGGGGTGTTGCCTCAGGATGATGCAGCACTCAAAAACAGAAGAAATGCTCTTATAGCAAAGATAGAGAGAGGATAGATGGATACGTCAAGCTGACTGGTCCATTATAAATCAGTGTATATGGGGAGAAGAGGAAACAGTGGATAATTTCATTGTTAGGATAAAGAAGAATTTTAATAACCACTCTGGGATAGAAATCCAAGTAGATCAAGTGAACGATAGCCCATATGAACAACAGCTAAAGAATGCAATCCTGAAGGGGCTGCTAGTCCTTATATCAAGTTTTGTTAACGAACACGTGATTAACCATAGGATCTGCAGACTCTAGGAGCTAATCAAGTATGTGAGGCATGCTGAGGGGCACTTCCAACCAAAAAAGAAAGTAAAGAAAAGGATGAGGGGGGAGTGTTTCCTGTATGGTTAAAGTGTGTCTGCAGAGAGAGAAGCAGAAGGATGGGAAAGAATCTGATATTTTGGATGTGTGTAATGTTGAAACTTGTTTGCATGCTGAAGCCAAGCCAGAAATAACCTGGGTTGCAAAGAGTAGTTGGGTAACATTTCTCCGTGACACTGGGGCTTGTAGGACCCTGATACACCCGCTGGATATGCCACCAGGGGTACAGGGAAAAGGTTTAGTATATGTAAAATCTGCAAATGCGTTGATGCACCAGGAGGCCGTGTCTGAAGGCCTTACTGTGGAAAATCCACAGACAGGTAAAAAGGCTCAGTGTAAAATAGTAATGTCAACTAAATGTCCTGTTAATTCGTTGGGTAGAGACATGTTGCATGCTCTTGATATTTCTGTCGTACCAGTGGAGGGGGGCCTCAAAGCCCATCGGCTGTGTGAAAAACAAATCACAGCTGTGGATAATGAGCCCTGATACTGGTACAGCTTGGATTTACAAACTGAGGGATTAAAGATGCCCAAAACCCTGACAGAAATAATTGAAGAGCCTGTGAGGAAAGGTACAAGGTCCAGACGAACCTCTATTGCACTATCTACTACAAAAGGACCACTGGGCCTGATAGGTCCTATGAGAAACAGTTAATGAGTTGCACTAACACTGAAGTGCTCTTAAGATACCTGTACTGTGATAAGAAAGGAAATAACATGGCTACTTGTCTCCTACCACAGCCTATTCTGCAAATATACAGGCAGGATACTGTACCTCATGTTTCGGTCACGCGGAACTCCGAGGTATCATGGCATGAGCTGGGAGAACTTATCACAGACTGGGTCAAATTAACAGATGAGGAACTGAAATCCAGAGGGAATCAGAGGTACAGATTAGCGTGGTTTGTTGAATGTACAACCAGAACTTGCGTGATTGAAGTTTTGACAAAAGACAGTGACTGACACTTTTTGACCCGAGGGGAAGGGGATGCCTTAAAAGACGTCCCCGATTTCTTGTGATCAAAAGGAAAGACAGACGTAGGGCTAATTAAGACAGACAGTCAGTTCTGGTTTGCACTTATGTACAAGGGAAAACTCACAAGAAATGTTCAATGCTTTGTCTCGAGTTGTACCTCCCAGTGGGAGTCAAATTCTCTTGTATGTGGATGACATTCTGGTAGCGGCTCCTCTGGAGCGACAATGTAAAATTGACACCTTGGCTCTGATGCATTTCCTCGCAGAACAAGGTCACAAGGTTAGCAAAATAAAATACAACTTTTGAAAACCAAGGTGAAATACCAGGGTTACATTATATCTCAAAAAGGCAGACATCCAGATGAGATCCGAAAAGAGGCCATCCTTCAAGCCCCCAAACCACGTAAAAATAAAGAAATGATGTAATTTCTTGGCATGGCAAATTTCTGTAGAGCATGGATAGCTAATTATGCTACGGAGGTGGTGCCTCTTTCTGATCTCATCTATGGTACACAAATGTCTGCAAAAGGTTCCATCCAGTGGAATGTGCAAGCAGAGGATGCATTTACAAAGGTGAAGCACCTCATTGTGGGTTCTACTGTGCTTAGCCTACCCAATTACAGTAGAAACCCTTTAGCAGACTGTAGATTGTAAAGAGGGGTACATGACTTCTGCTCTCACTCAGGTTTATGAGAACGAACACAAACTAGTTGCATTTTACTTAACTAATTTGCCCCACTGTGTACAAGCTGTAGTAGCAGCCTCATTGGCCATACGGTCATCTGCATTGATAGTATTGTTCCACCCCTGGTACTTAAAGGTCTCACATGTTATTTAGGTGATCTTACTATAAGACAGAATCTCCTATTTATCTCCAGTCAGGCATTTATCATGTATGACTACACTTCTGGGACAACCACACGTTACAATCAAGAAGTGTACTACATTGAATCCTGCTACACTAATGCCAACACCTGGTGATGGGGATCCACATGATTGTGCAGCTCAAAATTGATGAACGGGTACTCCCTAGGAAGGATCTCACTGATGTTCCCTTTCTAGATGCTGACATTTTTGTTGATGGGTCGTGTAGAAAAAACGATAAATCAAACGGCTTATGCTATAGTAACACATGACCAGGTCATTGAAGCTAGACCTTTTCCCAGTTCCTATTCTGCACAACAAGCTGACATTATAGCCCTGTCAAGGGCCTGCAGTCTAGGGGAAGGGAAAAATAAATAGATATTTATACTGACAGCCAATACGCTTTCTCTACACATATTTGCCCAGCAATGGAAAAAAGGGGTATGATTACGTTGCCATGGGAAACCGATCACACAGAGATCTCATTCTTGCCCTTCTAGAACATGTACAAAAACCAGCACAAGTGGCTATTTGTAAATGTGCGGCACATAGAAAGGGAACAGATCCAATTACCCTAGGGAATGCACTAGCAGACAAGACAGAAAAGGAAGCTTCTGAAGGACAGCAATGACAAACATATACAGTTTCCCAAGTAAATGATGAGGTACAGAGAGCTATTGATGAAACATGGTTATCAGAAATGCAGAAAATATCACCGGCAGGTGAAAATCAAAGTGGTTATATACAGGGTCAACACTGGTCAATGGTATATACACATGTACAGAAAGTAAACCTAACTTATCTACATCACTATTCACGTATGCTGTGTTATTGAGTCATGGGTAGGCCCATACCTCAAAAGGAGGGATGGTACTGGGTGTACACAACATATGGGTTTACAAAACTACTCTGAAAATTTTGTCTCACATATCCGATTTGTAACAGATACCATGCACAAGGTGCCCTAAGAGCCTTAAGGGGTCATTTCCCACATCCCCCTTATCCCTTTCACACAATATGCATGGATTTTATTGAATTGAACAAATGTGAGAATAAGTACTGTCTGGTTATTGTGTACAGGTTTATAAAGTGGGTGGAAACTTTTCCTATGACGCACACGGATGGACAGTCAGTAGCCAAAGTACTAATCAAAGAGGTGATTCCACGACAAGGGATCCCCGCGCTGATTTACAGTAACAATGGCTCCAATTTTGTAAACTAAACAATACAACTAATTGGTATATGGTACAATATCTGACCTACTAGGGAGAATCACTATTTAGGTTATAACCCCTGGTCAGAACACCCCAGCCCCCGAGCCAACTCAGTTTCAACTTAATACCTCTTTGTTTAAAACAGATTTTACTTACAAGGAACAATTAAGTATAGAAACAGGATTTGGAGATAAAAATTAGTGGATAGAATGGGTCAGATACACAACTCAATCTAAGGGGTTAAGTGATTGTATTTCTTGTGCAAACCCAAGACCACAACTAGCTACCATTCCTCTCCCTGAAGAGGAAACAGATTTAGCTTGCATAATAAGACTGTTTTCAGAAAATATTACTGGGTCTGAATGTGCAAATGAGAAAAAGAGATACCCTAAAACTAAAATGCAAAGTACACCCCCTTCACTACAAGCATTACCAGGAAATTTTTCTAGTTTCTCTAACAAAGATAAGGATGGTACAAAGGTTGGCACTCTATCTCCTGAATACTGTGCGACCACAACATCAACTACAGACATTAAGTATCAACTAAAATGGTTTCAGGAACAGAAACGGCAACTAGCTGATGTTTGGTGGCTGTGTGGGGACAAGAAACTAAGGCTCAGACTGCCACCTAGATGGGAGGGTAGTTGTGCCCTTACCCGCCTGTTGCTTCCCTTTTATATTGTTCCTATGACTAATAAATTGATGAGACTAACAGGTAAACACTATTTTAAGAGACTTAAGTGTCCAGAATCATTTTGACAACCAGGTATATATAGACTCAATAGGTGTTCCACGAGGAGTTCCGGATGAATTTAAAGCACAGAATCAAGTAACAGCAGGACTCACCTCACTCTTCCTATGGGTACAGCCCAATAAGAATGTCGACTGGATAAACTACATTTACTACAACCAGCAGAGGTTTGTGAATTACACCAGAGATGCTATCAAAGGTATAGCAGCACAATTGGACGCCACCTCTTTGACAGCGTGGCAGAACCGTATAGCATTGGATATGTTGCTGGCAGAAAGGGGCGGGGTATGCGAAATGTTCGGCACCTTCTGCTGCACTTTTATTCCAAATAATACGGCACCTGATGGAAGTATCACCAAGGCTTTGCAAGGCCTACAAATGTTATCCCAGGAACTAACTGAGAACTCTGGTGTAGAGAACCCCTTAACAGGACTCTTTGAAAAATGGTTTGGTAAATGGGGTGATCTTGCAAAAGGTTTGCTCATCTCTGTTGTCATGGCAGCCACGGTCCTTACGCTGTGTGGATGTTGCTGCATTCCTTGTATTAGAGGAATTCTTCAAAGACTGATTGACACATCACTAACAAAGACTATGTTTTTTCAGAACAACACTGAACTATACCCGGAACCTGATGAAGATGAACTTACAGTCCTTTCAAAAGACTTATTTGTCTAAATGATAATACCTGGTAAAATAAAGAACCTGGATATTTGAATTATTGACATTATAAGTATAAAAGGGGGCAGCTGTTAGAGAAATTAGAAATTATACTTTAAATGTCAACTATGAATATGCATATTAATATGACTATATCTTCTAAAGTTAAAATGTTTGCTTTATATAACTCTATTAATACTTAAATATGCTGAATAAGCTCTAATAGCCCTAATTACTGGAATAAGTCATATGACCATATTCTATTGTGCAAAGATGTGCTGACTCTTACATCTGTCAAAATATGGGCTGCGAACCATGAGATAATTTATGTATTCATTGTATGAAATTTCCTGTCATAAGGTGTTGGCTGAAAAAGGATATTTCCCTATTTCCTGCTAACGTCAGAATAAAGGTTGAAATTATACATGGTCAGGACGTTACGAGCAGGAAAAGGGAAGGTTTAAGGGTTATAAAAGCTGAATGTAAATCTATGACAGGCAGAAATGGATCTCTGAAGCAGAAGATATACATTTAACCATTTCTCTTGCATATGCAATAAAATATCTTGACTTGTAACGAGAGTCGGTCCAAAATTACTTGACAGTCATCAAACTCTCCCTACACTGACATAAGAGCTGCAGAACCGCTCAGCACTGCAGTCACAATGCTGCACAGTTGAAATTAACTATAATATGATTTCTATATTTGGTAGTATTTTATAGGCACAACGGAAAAATTTGTTTCGTTTTGGTTCGTTTCTTGTGCACAACGGAAAAATTTGTTTAGTTTCGGTTCGTTTCTTTTCGGTCCTGTTGATTCGAAATTGTTCGTAATTTTGCTAGACGGGATTTTCGTGTTCGGACTAATTTGTTCTTTCGGTAGAGTACATTGTTTTTCGTTGATTCTGGACACAACTCCTACGTTCGTAACTTATTCTGGGTTCGTTGATTCGTGATTTTCCGTGTCTCTCTCACAACAACGCTGCCTATTATGCCTAATGTGCTTCGACACATAGCGGTTATTTGTAACGATTCGAAATCTCATATTTCACTTTAGTTTTTTACATGCGGCTATAGCCTCTGCCCCTGTACACCATTTTGAGAGGGAGTTCAGCACGGTGAGGGAGAAGCAGAGAGCAGAGCAGAGTGTTATTGTGCTTCGAATTGATTCGTACATTCGTAACTTTTTTCATAACGAATTATGCCGAAGACATTCAGGCTTTCGCTATTTGAGATATAATTTATTTTGGATTCGGTTTTATTCGTAATTGCTTTGTTCGGAAATTTGAATGCTTCCGAATGTCCGAAAGTTGCTAAATTCGGACGAATTTAGATTAGTTACGAAACAAATTGCACAAGCCTAGTATTTTATGCGTGTATTACACCCCTATATACTGCACACCAAATAGTACACCTATACCAGTCCTTAAAAGGACTTTTGTGGACCTTTATTTGTTAGCAATTTTTGTCGCTAGTCTGTCCCTGCGACACGTCAGCAACCTCTCCTTACACTGACAAAAGAGCTGCAGAACTGCTCAGCACTGCAGTCACAATGCTGCACAATTTAAATGAACTATAATATGATTTCTATATTTGGTAGTATTTTATGCGTGTATTACACCCCTATATACTGCACACCAAATTGTACACCTATACCAGTCCTTAAAAGGACTTTTGTGGACCTAATAGCTAGGATTACAGTCTGTCCCTGATACACAGCACAGCAACCTCTCCCTCCCTACATTGACAAAAGACAGCTGCAGAATCGCTCAGCACTGCAGTCACAATGATGCACTATAATATGCTTTCTATGTTTGAAAGTATATTATAAGTGTATTACAATTCTATATACTGCACACCAAACAATTGTACACCTATACCAGTCCTTAAAAGGACTTTTGTGGACCTAATAGCTAGTGATACAGTCTGTCCCTTCTCCACACAGCAACCTTTCCCTACACTGACAAAAGACACAATGTAAAATGGCAGCCAGATCAGGTCTATTTAGAAGGTAGGGGGTATGTCCATGTGCTGAAATGTCTCAATTGGCTGTCATGTACCACATGATGGATGTGTCATGGGTCAAAGTTCTCCACAATGTAAAAGAATATGGCGGCCGCGAACAGCGCCATATGTCTGCCGGTTTGGTGAATAGCGAACACGCAAAGTTCGCCCTGAACCGACCGCGGGGCGAACCGCAAGGCCATCTCTATCTCCCAGCAGCTGGACTATACAAGGAATTAGGTTGCACCTGATGTGGACTGTTGGGGGTATATAAGGCCGCCCTTAACTGAGACTCAGAGCTTCAGTATTCTTCCTGCAAGCCGTGTCCCTATCTGAGCCTGAGACTGATCCTGATCCATTACTGATCCTTGTACCCTGATCTTGAGACTTGCTCGCTGTACCCTGCTTCCTGCTCCCAGTACCTGGCTTCCTGCTCCCCTTGGCTCCTGTCCCCATCCTGTTTTGCTCATGTGTACTCCCTCCAGTATGTATATAGTTAGTTAGGCTATTATTTGGGGTTTTGCAGTCAGGTTTATTTTGCACTTACCGTCTATACTCGAGTATAAGCCGAGTTTTTCAGCACATTTTTTTGCGCTGAAAATGCCCCCCTCGGCTTATATTCGAGTCATCTTTTTTGCGCCTGATCTCCCGGACTTTGGGGATTTGTGCTGGCCAAACTTGGAACACGTGTAGCCCCACTCTTCCTCTATAAGTGTGCAAAGTTTGTTGTCCGGGGGTCTTACAGCCGGGGAGCACCGATTTTTCAAAGCCGGGCACCCCTTCCATAGACTCCCATGTTAAACGTCAGTCTAGCCATGGACACAGTGAGGCATGGGCACAGTGAGGCATGGACACAGTGAGGCATGAGCACAGTGAGGCATGCACATGGACACAGTGAGGCACAGTGAAGCATGCAGATGGACACCCTAGGCTTATACTCGAGTCAATACGTTTTCCCAGTTTTTTGTGGTAAAATTAGGTGCCTTGGCTTATATTCGGGTCGGCTTATACTCGAGTATATACGGTACTTTGTTTATGGTTTACTGGTGTTGATATTGGAAGTGTGTCATTTGGCTTAATAAACAAATTTTAACCTTATTCAATCTGGGTCCTGATTCCTTAAAGTGCAGTAAACTGATCTGATCAACCCTGCTATTAACCTGCATGTGCTAACCCTGACATAATACTGAAGCCACTAACAATCAGATCGGCTGCACCTGGGAATTAGGAAAGGTCTGGTCTCAACAATTGTTGATTGCTGCAGGATGAAGTCAGAAGAGGTTTGGTATTTTGCACTGCTTGTAACTAGTGTTGGGCCGAACACCCCCGGTTCGGTTTGCACCAGAACTCCCAAACATAAAACAAGTTTGCACCCGAGCCGCAAACCCTATTAAAGTCTTTCTTTTTTTTTTTTACGGTGTGGGATCCCACCCAAAAATCCATACCAGGCCCTTATCTGAGCATGCAGGAAACCACAAGCACTGTGCTGTTATTCATGCTTTTAGGGAACAGGATCTGTTTTTTTGCTTTTTGTTTTTTTAGGGTAACAAACACTTCAAGCGTAACAATAAATATAATACAAATAAATAAAATAAAATAAAAACTCTAAATAAAATGTTTACAGAAAGCAATATAGCTCATTAAATGGAGTCATATGCTTTAATATTAGGTAAGGAAAAATAGGCTAATGTTCACAATGCATCCAAGTGTTCATCATTCAGTGTTATGGACAAATGTAGTGATGGATTCACATGAGAGCAGGCAGCAGTGGGATATTAGTGTGTGCATGCTGTTTTGGGGTATTTCCAGAGCCTGAAAACTTTGGATTTAGTGATGAGCCGAACACCCCCGGGTTCGGTTCGCACCAGAACCCGCGAACGGACCGAAAGTTCGCACGAACTTTAGAACCCTATTAAATACAATGGATGCGAATGTTCGAAATCTAAAGTGCTAATTATAACGACTATTATGCATGTTATTGTCCTAAAAAGGGTTTGGGAACCCGGGTTCTGCACCAGGGGACATGTATCAATGCAAAAATAAGTTTTAAAAACTGCCGTTTTTCTGGAGCAGTCATTTTAATGATGCTTAAAGTGAGAAAAAAAAAGTCAAATATTCCTTTAAATATCGTACCTGGGGGGTGTCTAAAGTATGCCTGTGAAGTGCCACGTGTTTCCCGTGTTTAGAACTGTCCCTGCACAAAATTACATTTCTAAAGGAAAAAAAGCCATTTAAAACTGCTTGCGGCTTTAATGTAATGTCTGGTCCCGGTAATATGGATGAAAATCTTTAAGAAAAATGGCATAGCTACCCCATCACACACCCCCCCACCCCACCCCAGCCCCTTTGGGTCTTGTATGGATATTAAGGGGAACCCCGCACACAAAATAAAAAAGGCCCTATATACTCTGAACAGCCATATACAGGTGGTGCATACAAGACAGGGACTGTAGGTTTGTTCTTATGTAGAATCTGTTTGTAATTTTGAACAGGTACATTGTTTAAGTGTAGCTCCAGCCAAAAAATCTATTTTTAAGCTTTTTGGAAAACATAGGGAAGGGTTATCACCCCTGTAACATTTGTTTTGCTGTCTGTGCAGTGTGCACCTGTTCAGAACAGTTCACCTCACTTTCCGTCCTAATGACAAATGTTTTTTGAAAATTTGGGGTTTTTATTGAAACAAGAATTGGTGATAAAGCATCAGTGGAGAGGAGACACTTTTTTTCCCATATTAACTCTTACAGGAGAGAATTTGCCTTCCTAGGGGTAGATTTCCTCTCACTTCCTGTTGTATCCTTCCGTTTGCAAGGAGGATTTGTTTGTAAGTTGGATGTTTGAAAGTAGGGGCCTGCCGTATATACTCAGCTGAAATTTGCCCCTTACATGTTGGTGTTGCCACAACACTGTGAGCCCTCACAGTTACACTTGGTGGGCGCATGAATGGGCCCTGCTGTGAATTATTAGATCAAGAATTGTAATTGCATGCCCCTGTTGAACAGGGGCTGAAAAATTGGGCCTTTGGTGGTGGTGGTGTTGACACAACACTGTAAGGCCTCACAGTTAGTCTTGGTGGGCACAGGAATGGGCCCTGCTGTGAATTATTAGATCAAGAATTGTAATTGCATGCCCCTGTTAAACAGGGGCAGAAAAATTGGGCCTTAGGCACTGGTGCCACAACACTGCAACCCCTCACAGATACTGTACTTGGAGCACAGCAATGAGCCCTGTTGCAAAGTATTGCATCAAAAATTGTAATTACACGCCCCTGTTAAACAGGGGCTGAAAAATTGGGCCTTAGCCACTGGTGCTGGTGGCACGACACTGCAACCTCTCCCAGATACTCTAGTTGGAGTGCAGGAATGAGCCCTGCTGCAAAGCATTGCATAAAAAATTGTAATTACATGCCCCTGTTAAACAGGGGCATAAAAATTGGGCCTTAGGCACTGGTGCCACAACACTGCAACCCCTCACAGATACTGTACTTGCAGCACAGCAATGAGCCCTGTTGCAAAGTATTGCATCAAAAATTGTAATTACACGCCCCTGTTAAACAGGGGCTGAAAAATTGGGCCTTAGCCACTGGTGCTGGTGCCACGACACTGCAACCACTCTCAGATACTCTAGTTGGAGTGCAGGAATGAGCCCTGCTGCAAAGCATTGCATAAAAATTGTAATAACACGCCCCTGTTAAACAGGGGCTGAAAAATTGGGCCTTAGCCACTGGTGGTGGCACCCAGAAACAAAAATGTTCTTCCAAGCTATCATCATCAATCGGATCATTGAGGAGGAGGAGGATAGTCAGTCAACATAACAGGACAGTCTCTCAGCATCAGCATCAGTCTTGAAGGGATGTGACATTTGAAAATAAATGAGTCTGTTATATCAGCTTCAGGTGTTTGATAGCTGGTGGTGATCCAAGACTGGTTCATCTTTATGAAGGTCAGTCGATCAACAGAGTCGGTGGACAGGCGCACCCTGTGATCCGTGACAAATCCTCCAGCAGCACTGAATATGCGTTCTGAAAGAACGCTGGATGCAGGACAGGCCAGTAGCTCAATTGCATACTGTGCAAGCTCTGGCCAGTGATCCATCCTCAAGACCCAGTAAGCCAGAGAATTTTCAGTGGGGAAGGTGTCCAAGTCTGACCTTGCCCCTAGGTATTCCTGCACCATGTATATCAGACGCTGGCGATGGTTGCTGGAACCGATCATACCTTGGGGCTGCAGACTAAAGAATTGTCTGAACGCATCGGTCAGACGGCCACCTTCCCCACCGCTCCTTCTTTGACTGACCGAAGCCTCAGCAACTCGTTGTCCAGGACCAGGAGTTTGTAACCTCCCAGTCTCTGGGAACGCGTTGCACAGACCTTTCTGCAAGGCCTCCCGGAGTTGTCTCATCCTCTGCTCCCTCTGCGACGGTAAGATAAGGTCCGCAACCTTACCCTTGTACCGTGGATCAAGGAGAGTGGCCAGCCAGTAATGGTCCCTCTCCTTGATCCAAAGAATACGCGGATCCTTCCGCAGACTTTGCAGGATCAGGGAGGCCATGCAGCGTAGGTTAGCTGAGGCATTCGGTCCGGAGTCCTCTGGGTCACTAAGGACGACATGATCCGCAGCCACCTCCTCCCAGCCACGTACAAGTCCACTGGTTTCTTGGGACTGTAAATCATCCCTAAAAGACTGCTGCTGATGATGCTGAGTGCCAGGCTCCACCTCCATGCTGACACAATCCTCCTCCTCTTCTTCCTGTGTGATGGGTGGGACAGAAGGAACACTGTCTGGATAAAGGGGGCCTTGAGAGGCAAGGAAGTCCTCCTCTTCCTGCCTCTGTTATGCCTCAAGTGCCCTGTCCATTATTCCACGCAGCGTATGTTCCAACAGGTGGACAAGAGTGGCGTTTGGGAACCTGCCACTGAGGAACCGCACATTGCACAAACTCACGGAAGGAGGCCGAGTCTACCAACTGAAAAGGCAGCAGTTGAAGCGCTAGCAATTTAGCCAAGCTAGCATTCAACCGCTGGGCATGTGGATGGCTGGGAGTGAACTTCTTTCGACGGTTCAGCAGCTGGGGCAGGGAAATTTGCCTGCTAGAACCGGACGTCGGTGTACTGCTAGCAGAATGCCCGCAAGTACTTGGCTGTGACACACCTAATTCTACACCTTCATTCCTCTCAGAGCAGGTTTCAGAGAGGACTGAAGGTATAGTGGGGTTGGAGATCCCAGCTGATGCGGTGCAAGAAGAGGTCAGCTTTGTTCTTTGGTGTGGGTCTTTAAGGTAGGCTTGCCAACGAGCTGCATGGCAGGTCAACAAATGTCTGGTCAAGCATGTGGTGCCCAAGCGGGTGATGTTTTGGCCACGCGATATACACTTGAGACATATGTTGCAAACAGCAGCTGTGCGATCTGATTCCCTTCGACTCAAAAAAGGCCCACACCAAAGAACTTTTTGAATAACGGACAGAGGCAGCGCCCTGCACAGGCGGAGCTCTCTGCGGTGTGATTCCGTCGGTGTGCTACCCTTACGCTGGCCCCCCGAGGGCATCCTGCCTCATTGGAGATGTGCCTCCTCCTCATCCTCCTCCTCCTCCTCCTCCTCTCTCCTATTAGGCACCCACATGGAGTCAGTGACCTCATCATCCCCTCCCTCCTCATCACTGGAGCCCATCTGGCAGTATGCTGCAGCTGCTGGAACATGACTGCCAGATTGGTGTCCTTCTTGAGCATCCCCTCTCTCTGCTCTCACGCTACTGCCTTCCTCTAGCTGGGTATCATCATCAGACCCTTCGAAACGCTGGTCATCCTCCTGGAGCATGTACCCAACACTGTGCTCAAACAGTTCGGGGGATTCCTCAGGAGGACATGGTTGGTCTAGGGAAGGAGTGACTGATGATGACATTGATACCAGGGAAGAGGACGCTTTGGCAGCTGCTTTGCCAGTACCCTGAGCCTGGGTGAGAGAGGATGAGGAGGGCTTGGTCATCCACTCTACCAAGTCTTCGGCATGATGCGGCTCAACACGTCCAGCTGCCGAAAAGAAGGACAAGCGTGTCCCATGGCCACGTGCTGATGGCGATGCACCGCGTCCACGACCAGCACTGTTGTCTCTAGACACAGAGCCTGCTTGCCCTCTTTTATTGGCTCCTGACTGTCTGCCTCTCCTTGTTTGCCTTCCAGACATTCTATTGGCCTGCAGGGAAATGGGAAAAGCAGCAATACAGGCTAAGTTCAGGTGTAATATGGTCAGGAGGCACACTCCGCCCGCTGTAAGTGCCGCAAAATCCTGTTGGTGTAACACACCAGGAAAAAGCAGCAATACAGGCTAAGTTAAGGTGTAATATGGTCAGGAGGCACACTCCGCCCGCTGTAAGTGCCGCAAAATCCTGTTGGTGTAACACACCAGGAAAAAGCAGCAATACGGGCTAACTTCAGGTGTATAATGTGCAGGAGGCTTAGCAACAATGACACTGACACTGTCCCCTGCCTATCCTTCTCTCTCCCTGCACACAAGGTTTAGCAAAGAATATGACACTGACACTGTCACCTGCCTATCCTTCTCTCTCCCTGCACACAAGGTTTATCAAAGTATATGACACTGACACTCTCCCTGCCTATCCTTCCCTCTCCCTACACACAAGGTTTAGCAAAGAATATGACACTGACACTCTCCCTGCCTATCCTTCTCTGTCCCTACACACAAGGTTTAGCAAAGAATAGATTTGACAAGATTTGACACTGTCCCTGCCTGTCCTTCACTTTCCCTGCTCCGGAACACACTACACAAGGCCGCCGCGCTGGCGGCCTTTTATATTGTGGGGCGTGTACTAAACCCCCTCAGCTATAGTTGGCCACAGGCATCCTGCCTGTGGCCAATCATTGCTCTCCTCGCTGCCGGCGCTGTGATTGGCCAAGCATGCAGGGTCACAGTGCATGCTTGGCCAATCACAGCGCCGGGATTACACTGCGATGGCGCAGTGTATTGTGGGCCGTTCGCGTCACTCGAATTTGACGCGAACGGCCCAAATCGTTCGTTGTTTGCCGAACACGCGAACAGCCGATGTTCGAGTCGAACCTATGTTCGACTCGAACACCGAGCTCATCCCTATTTGGATTCCTGTAATAATTGATGGGTATGCTTTTCAATTTATGAGGACACATGATCTACAACGAGGCCTTGCATAATGTCCGGCCTCCCACATCCTTGTATCCTCTGTATACTGATCTTTGACATACTGTATGTGTATAGTAAAATGACCTCAATAAAAATCTATACTCTGCTCTATTAATAATACATCAATTGTCTGCACTAATAAGTATGAAGAACAATGTAAATTGCTATTACTTAAACATTCCATGCATATATGTTTTATGTATGTGAGTGTGTGTATATGCATATTAAAACCAGCAGAATATATTGACGTACATTGACGTATGGCTTAATCCACTGCATAGCTTTTTTTGAAATTTTAAACTATATTTTTGAGTTATTTTTTTATCCTTCAATTAATTATTATTATTCTTACAATATCATACATGTACATTGTATAAGCATTGATTTATATGATTTGATCTGATTATTTAACCACTTAACGACCGCCCACTGTATATATACGTCGGCAAAAAGGCACGGACAGGCACAATCACGTACCTGTACATGACTGCCTTTGTATGGGTGGGGGGTCCGATCGGACCCCCCTCCGGTACAGTGGACGGTCGGGATTGCTCTGGGAGCGATCCGTGATGAGGGGGCGTCCATTGGTTTCTGGCCACCCCCTCGCGATCACTCCTTGCTTCCTCTGCCTGTGTAATGTAAACACAGGCAGATAGGAAGCAGCAGGAAGTGATCTCATCTCTCCTGCGGTGCTCACATATACCGGAGCGCCGTGGAGAGAAGACATCAAGTAAGTGCACAAGCAGTACACTGACACCAGAACACATAGGTACAAAATTGCCCCCCCCAGTCACCCCCAGATCACCCCCCAGATCACCCCCCAGCCCCCAGTCAACAGTGTCACTGATTGCAGTGATAATTTATTTACTGATCACTGCAATCAGTGACATTTGTAACTGTAAAAGTGTCACTACAGTTAGTGCTAGGTCCAGGGTAGCCCCCCAACCCCCCCATATAAAGGTTTAACCCCTTGATTGCCCCCCAGGTAACCCTTTCAGCCCCTAGCACCACTGTCACTAATCAATCGTTTTTCTGATCGCTGTATTAGTGTCGGTGATGCGCTAGGTAGTCAGTTATTTTTTTATGTTCACCGTCAGGTTTTTATAACGTCAGGTACCCCCATATATATTACCAAATAAAGGTTTAACCCCTTGATCTCCCCCCAGGTAACCCTTTCACCCCTCAGCACCACTGTCACTAAGCGATTGTTTTTCTGATCAGTGTATTAGTGTCGGTGATGCGCTAGGTAGTCAGTTATTTTTTTATGTTTGCTGTCAGGTTTTTAGAACGTCAGGTACCCCCATATATATTACCTAATAAAGGTTTAACCCCTTGATCGCCCCCCAGGTAACCCTTTCACCCCCTAGCACCATTGTCACTAAGCGATCATTTTTATGATCGGTGTATTAGTGTCGGTGATGCGCTAGGTAGTCAGTTATTTTTTTATGTTCACCGTCAGGTTTTTATAACGTCAGGTACCCCCATATATATTACCTAATAAAGGTTTAACCCCTTGATCGCCCCCCAGGTAACCCTTTCACCCCCTAGCACCACTGTCACTAATCAATCGTTTTTCTGATCAGTGTATTAGTGTCGGTGATGTGCTAGGTAGTCAGTTATTTTTTTATGTTTGCCGCCAGGTTTTTATAGTGTCAGGTACCCCCATATATATTAGACATGTGCACACTGAAATATTTCGTTTCGGAATTTCGTTTTCGTCCGAAAAATAAATTTATTTAGTTACTCCCGAAATTCGTTTTTATTTATTTCGTTTTTCGTTAGAAATTGCATTCGTCCGAAAATCTGAATTAATTAAGGTCGAATCTGTCATTGAAGGCTTATGGTGTCTGTCGAATGTTCAAAGAAGATTCGACGGAGCAGTGAAACTGTACGACGCTGCAATCATACATTTCCGGTCGAATGTTCCGCCCACAAGCTATAGAAGAATTCTAATGTTGTATGACTAGTAATAATTATATTTATTCATTACTAATACTAGTCAACCAACATTAGAATTCTTCTATAGCCTATGGGCGGATGCATTTGACCGGAAATGTACGATTGCAGCATCGTACAGTTTTGCTGCACCGTCGAATCTTCTAACTTTCGATGCTTTGTCGAATCTTCGTCATTCTAGCTATTTTACTGCTCTTTGGTTACAATCAGCCAATAACATTCATCATCAACTTTATTTTTATTTTACTTCCCCCACCCAATTCCAGCAGTGATCTTTTCTCTCTATGTCGAATCTTTTCTCTCTATAATGTCAAATCTTTTCTCTCCTATGTCGAATCTTTCCTCTCCTATGTCGAATATTTTCTCTCTATAATGTCAAATCTTTTCTCTCCTATGTCGAATCTTTTCTCTCCTATGTCGAATCTTTTCTCTCCTATGTCGAATCTTTTCTCTCCTATGTCGAATCTTTTCTCTCTATAATGTCGAATCTTTTCTCTTTGTTATTGTCAGCGTCACGTCGAATCTCCTATCTATATCGAACTGTTGTAGCAACGAAAACGAAAATAAAGCATTTGTTTATGTCGGATCTTTCGGTTTTCGGATTCTGTGCTTTCGTTTTCGTTTGTTAAAACGATAACGAAAATAGCTGAAATTCGTACGAAAATGCATTCGGACGAAAACGAATGCACATGTCTAATATATATTACCTAATAAAGGTTTAACCCCCTGATCGCCCCCCAGGTATCTCTTTCACTCCCTAGCACCACTGTCACTAAGCGATCGTTTTTCTGATCTCTGTATTAGTGTCAGTGATGCCGCTAGGTAGTCAGTTATTTTTTTAAGTTCGCCGCCAGGTTTTTATAACGTCAGGTACCCCCATATATTATCTAATAAAGGTTTTAACCCCCTGATTGCCCCTAGTTAACCCTTTCACCAGTGATTACCGTATAAGTGTTACGGGTGACGCTGGTTAGTTTGCTTTTTATAGTGTCAGGGCACCCGCCGTATATAACCCAATAAAGGTTTAACCCCTTGATCGCCCTGCGGGTGATATCAATTAGGTTTTAGCATCAGAGAGGGTCTGCATCGCCCCAGGCAGCATCAGGTTAGTGCCAGTAATGCTAACACCCACGCACAAAGCATACACCTCCCTTAGTGGTATAGTATCTGATCAGATCTATACTAGCGTCCCCAGCGGTTTAGGGTTCCCAAAAACGCAGTGTTAGCAGGATCAGCCCAGATACCTGCTAGCACCTGCGTTTTGCCCCTCCGTCCAGCCCAGGCCACCCAAGTGCAGTATCGATCGATTACTGTCACTTACAAAACACAACACACATAACTGCAGCGTTCGCAGAGACAGGCCCGATCCCTGCGACTCCAGTGCTGTAGGAGGTGATTTCACCACCACAGTTAAAATAAAGAGCATATATGCCGAAGCATGGGGGCAGCAGGGGCGGAGGAGCGATTTTGCTCCTAATGCCGCGTACATACGGTCGAAATTCCGACGGAGGCTTGCCCGTGGGAAAGTCCGACCGTGTGTACGCGACATAACTTTTGCGGGATGATGCCCCAATGCTTCGGCATATATAAATGGTGCATGTATGCCCATCATTAGAAGTGGGTGAATGAAGGGAGGTATTCTAATGGTGGGCATACCCACCGATCAATCTCTTTTTTTCGTTCAGCCAACAGGCTGCATGAAAAAAAAGATTACAATAAATGTCCAACAAGGACCAGCAAAGTACTGGTATGTTGCTGGACTTTGAATGGTTATACCAGAATGATGCCTGCGGGTTTAGGTATTATCTTGGTATCATTCTTTTCAGCCAGCGGCCGGCTTTCATGTAAAAGCAATCCTAGCGGCTAATTAGCCTCTGGACTGCTTTTACAAGCAGTGGGAGGGAATGTCGTCCCCCCCCCTGGATATAAAAAGCGCCATTGGGAAATTGGGAAAGCATTTTATCACATCGATCTTTTTCAAAAAAAGAGTACCTGTCACTGCCTATTGCTATCATAGGGGATATTTACATTCCCTGAGATAACAATAAAAAATAATAAAATTAAAAAATATGTAAGTAACAGTTTAAAAATAAAATAATAAAGGAAAATTAATAATAAAAAAAAAAAAAAAGCACCCCTGTCCCGCCCTTCTCTTGCGCAAAGTCGAACGCAAGCGTCGGTCTGGCGTCATATGTAAACAGCAATTGCATCATGCATGTGAGGTATCACCGCAAAAGTCAGATCGAGGGCAGTAATTTTAGCAGTAGACCTCCTCTGTAAATCTAATGTGGTAACCTGTAAAGGCTTTTAAAGGCTTTTAAAAATGTATGTAGTTTGTCGCCACTGCACGTTTGTGCGAAATTTTAAAGCATGTCGTGTTTGGTATCCATGTACTCGGCCTAAGATCATCTTTTTTATTTCATTAAACATTTGGGCAATATTGTGTGTTTTAGTGCATTAAAATAAAAAAAGTGTATTTTTCCCCAAAAAATCCATTTGAAAAATCGCTGCGCAAATACTGTGTGGAAAAAAAAAATGCAACACCCACCATTTTAATCTGTAGGGCCTTTGCTTTAAAAAAATATATAATGTTTGGGGGTTCAACGTAATTTTCTTGCAAAAAAAAAAAAATGTTTTCCCATGTAAACAAAAAGTGTCAGAAAGGGCTTTGTCTTCAAGTGGTTAGAAGAGTGGATGTAAGCTTCCTAATGTTGTGTATAAAATGCCAGGACAGTTCAAAACCCCCCCCAAATGACCCCATTTTGGAAAGTAGACACCCCAAGCTATTTGCTGAGAGGCATGTCGAGTCCATGGAATATTTTATATGTTGACACATGTTGCGGAAAAAAGACAATTCTTTTTTTATTTTTTATTTTTTTGCACAAAGTTGTCACTAAATGATATATTGCTCAAACATGCCATGGGCATATGTGAAATTACACCCCAAAATACATTTTGTTGCTACTTCTGAGTATGGGGATACCACATGTGTGAGACTTTTTGGGAGCCTAGCCGCGTACGGGACCCCAAAAACCAAGCACCGCCTTCAGGCTTTCTAAGGGTGTAAATTTTGGATTTCACTCCTGACTGCCTATCACAGTTTCGGAGGCCATGGAATGCCCAGATGGCACAAACCCCCCCCCCCCAAATGACCAAATTTTGGAAAGTAGACACCCCAAGCTATTTGCTGAGAGGTATTGTGAGTATTTTGCAGATCTCACTTTTTGTCACAAAGTTTTGAAAATTGAAAATAAATAAATATATATATATATTTTCTTTCTTCATTTTCAAAAACAAATGAGAGCTGTAAAATACTCACCATGCCTCTCAGCAAATAGCTTGGGGTGTCTACTTTCCAAAATGGGGTCATTTGGGGGGGGGGGGGGGTTTGTGCTATTTTGGCATTTTATGGCCTTCGAAACTGTGATAGGTAGTGAGGAGTGAAATCAAGACTTTGCGCCCTTAGAAATCCTGAAGGCGGTGCTTGGTTTTCAGGGCCCCGTACGCGGCTAGGCTCCTAAAAAGTCCCACACATGTGGTATCCCAGTACTCAGGAGAAGCAGCAGAATGTATTTTGGGGTGCAATTCCACATATAATCACGGCATGTGTGAGCATTATATCATTAAGTGACAACTTTTTGTAATTTTTTATTTTTTTTGTCATTATTCAATCACTTGGGACAAAAAAAAAATATTCAATGGTCTCAACATGCCTCTCAGCAATTTCCTTGGGGTGTCTACTTTCCAAAATGGGGTCATTTGTTTTTGTTTTTTGTTGCTATTTTGGCATTTTATGGCCTTCGAAACTGTGATAGGTAGTGAGGAGTGAAATCAAAAATTTGCGCCCTTAGAAATCCTGAAGGCAGTGCTTGGTTTTCGGGGTCCTGTACGCGGCTAGGCTCCCAAAAAGCACCACACATGTGGTATCCCCATACTCAGGAGATGCAGCAGATGTATTTTGTGGTGAAATTCCACATATAACCATGGCATGTGTGAGCAATATATCATTTAGTGACAACTTTTTGTAAAAAAAATTTTGTCATTATTCTATCACTTGGGAAAAAAAAAAATATTCAATGGGCTCAACATGCCTCTCAGCAATTTCCTTGGGGTGTCTACTTTCCAAAATGGGGTCATTTGGGGGGGGTTTTGTACTGCCCTGCCATTTTAGCACCTCAAGAAATGAGATAGGCAGTCATAAATTAAAAGCTGTGTAAATTCCAGAAAATGTACCCTAGTTTGTAGACCCTATAACTTTTGTGCAAACCAATAAATATACGCTTATTGACATTTGTTTTACTAAAGACATGTGGCTGAATACATTTTGGCCTAAATGTATGACTAAATTTGAGTTTATTCGATTTTTCTTATAACAAAAAGTAGAAAATATCATTTTTTTTTCAAAATTTTCAGTCTTTTTCCATTTATATCGCAAAAAAAAAAATCGCAGAGGCAATCAAATACCATTAAAAGAAAGCTCTATTTGTGGGAAGAAAAGGACGCAAATTTCGTTTGGGTACAACATTGCATGTCCGCACAATTTCCAGTTAAAGCAGCGCAGTGCCAAATTGTGAAATCACCTCTGGTCATTATGGTCCGTATTGGTCCGGTCCTTAAGTGGTTAATTTTACAAAAATGCTTTATTACTCCAAATCCAACCTTGCCAAATGGATACCTAAAAAAAAAATCAGCTATTGAAGTACTTTACTCTCTTTGATTTTTTAGTGTTATAAGTGACATTTTATCAGATCTGGCAATTAATTCAAATTTACCATAATTTTTTGGGGATAATGATATAATCACACATGACTCCTAATGCCGCGTACACACAACCGTTTTTAATGTCATTGAAAAAAACAATGTTTTTCTCGACGTGATTCTCCTCAAGCCTGCCTTGCCTACACACCATCGTGAAAAAAAATGCTCGAGCAAAGCGTGGTGACGTACGAAACGTACGACGGCACTATAAAGGGGAAGTTCCATTCGGATGGAGCCACCCTTTGGGCTGCTTTTGCTGATCCTCGTGTTAGTAAAGTTTGGTGAGAGGCAATTTGCGCTCTTCAGCCTCATGCTTTTCAGTCCGTTACAGCGTAACAAATGTGTTATCTCCATTATGAACGCTCCCGTCTCATAACTTGCTTCTGAGCATGCGCGGTTTTTTTTCACGTCGTTAAAGCCTACACACGGCCGTTTTTCATGACGAGAAAAACGACAACATGAAAAACGACGAGAAAAAATAGAGCATATTCCAAATTTTTAATGGCCATTTTTCACGTCGCGAAAAATGCTCTGGAGCCCACACACGATCGTTTTTAATGATCAAAATGCCATTTTTCTCGTCATGAAAAACGGTCGTGTGTACGCGGCATTATTGCTAAAGGATTGATTGTTTTCTTTTTGCAGTGGATTTTTTGCCAAGTAATTCACTGACATCCACTCCAAAATAATGGAAGAAACATAAGATGCAAACCAGTGGCAGCCCGTCCATTAGGGGCACCCGGGCGCCGCCCCCTCTCTCCAGGCCACCCCCTATAGGGTAATGGATAGATTCATGAATAGCATGAATCTATCCATGGCTGCCGCGGCCACCCCCTATTCATGCATCCGGCCCCTTTCGGGGCAGCAAGGGACTTTTTTTGAAGCACCTGATTAGAGCCAGAGGCTCTAATGGGTTTCAAAATTGGGTGGGCTCAGGTCACAGAGCATGCGACCGGAACCCACCCAGGTGTGTTACAACAGCGAATGAATATTCGCTGTTGAAACACTGATCCTCAATCCGGGCAACCAGAAGCGGGTGTGAGACACGTTTTCTGATTGGCCAAATAGAGAAGACTCCCGATTGGCCACGAGGAGGTGGGAGCAAATGGAACCCGCCAACCCTGGAGAGCAGAGGAAGGGAAGCTGCCGGTGATGGAGAACGGAAGGCCGCCGAGCAGGGGGAAGCCGCCGGTGATGGAGAATGGCAGGCTACCGCCGAGAAGGGGGAAGCCGCCGGTGATGGAGAATGGGAGGCTACCGCCGAGAAGGGGAAGCCGCCGGTGATGGGGTAAGTGCTACTGACCGACCGGGGGGGGGGGGGTTGGGTGTTATACTGTTTGCTGCCCCCCAAAAAAAACTTCACCAGCAGCCACTGATGCAAACTTTGTTTGTAATTCAGAACATTAGTCAACTTCAGATTTTTGTACAAATAATAATTTAATCTTTTATATTTTCTCAAGTTATGAACATTTCAGCATCAATTTAAAAAAATAAATGTACAAATATTTAAAAAGTTTAAAAAAGGTAATGCAAAAAGAAGACATGTTAACAGAAGAAGTGTGAATAGGTCAATGCCTTACAACAACTTTCTTGTACTTTAGCACATTACTATCTCATAGTTCTCCGAAACAGAAAATACTTATGAATACATTTAATTTTGTTTTTCAAAAGTTCCTTCAAAATTTATATAAATAGTTTAGAGGCACTGGAACTTTTTTAATTTTCTTCTTAGCGCAAGAATAGGGATCTTTCTTTTCAGCCATATTATTGTAGGTTTTACATCTTATTGGACTCAGCTAAAGACAACCGTCACTTTTTTGAAAATAAGGCTCCTTATTCTGTGCACACTTTCTGAATTGAACCTTGCGTGCAGTCTTGGGAATGTTAATCGAATGCATTTTTCCATTTATTAGTGAACAATTCATTGTAATTTAACTTGCATATTGGCGTTTCAGAAACGTGATGGAATTAACCTGTAAATGTTTTTTTATTCAACACGTGTTTTTATGCAAGTACACTATGAAATTAGGTCTCTGTTCTCTTCCACCCGTCTTTAAGACATCAACATTCAGTGTATTATAAACAATTTCTGTAATCTGAACAATTTAGTTTAAATTAGATGTTTGAGGTGAGTTAATTTGCTAATGAATGAAATCCTCTCGTATGTTCTCTTTGGATCTTCTGTCTTCTTTTTGCAAAAAGTCAGTTTGGTTATGCATAGGAAATCTGTGGCCTCTGTATTTTCACCTGCGAGGAAAAAAAGGCAATAAAATAAATCGGAGTCACTCCATGAATATTTCCACTTATTTTGTATAATCAGTTTCATAATTGTAGCTGGATGCCAACTGGTTTTCTGAGTTCCTCACTCACCCTGGATCTTGTCAGTGCTACACGAGAAAGGAGAGAGTGCAGACCTGCACTGGGGGGCAGAGACCTGAGAGACAGATAAAGGCCAAGGACTGAGCCACTGAGAGCCTCCTGTCCTGCAAACTGTGGGGTACAGACCCGCTGCTTCTAACTGTCTTCATTCAGAGAGACTTAGCCTGAGAGAGAGGTTGGGGACTGATGCACAGAAAGGTCTTTGGTTGAGTTGGGACCAAAGCTGGAGAGACCTGTTGCTTACACTAATGTCAGACTGAGCCTTGTGAGGACATGATCGTGAGGACTGGAGACTTCTGGGACAACAGACTGCCAAGCATATAGGACCGGACCTGTTGCATGCCGAGAGTGGTGAGCTAAATCGCCTGTGCTTATTTCTACCACAAGTAATGCAATAGAGACTGCTCCTTGTTCAGCAGCCCATCAGTCACCCACTACACACTCTTAAAAGGGCAGCTACATGCACACCACCTTACAGAAGGGCCCCAATGAAAGCCAGCCTACACTAACATTTAGACGCCAGCCTTTGCAATCACCTCCAGGGGTACCCCTTTATCAGGAACGTATATGAACATCCGCTATTGGGGCTGTATGTGTAGAGTGCACATGAAGACACTTTGACTTTTCACTGGTTATAAATAATTTGGTTGAATCTTGCTATTGTTAAGTTGATCACCCTCTTATGGTTTGGTGTTCACTTTACCTAGTTCAACATCTTTAAATCTGTTCATTTGTCTGTGATTAATTAATGCACCTTTTAACTGCATTGCCTTAATACATCCATTTAACCTACTACCAGTTGCTTGTGGGCTATTTTTCTGTGTACTTTTAGTGATTTGTAGCATACTTACACTAAGTTAACCAAGCATGTCAGTGGGGACTGAGCAGATTAAAGATTCGTGCCAGAACTCACCACCACCAGCGGCACTTACGACGATAAATGCTACATAATCATTTTGTGATATATTGTGTTGAGATTTATTTGAAGTTGGGAGTTTTGTGGTGTATTAAACTACACTTAGGCAAAATAAAGTATACACAAGCAGCAAATTAAAGTTGGATCTGGAAATGAAACCATTACAGATTACTATTATTATTATTATTATTATTATTATACCGGATTTATATAGCTCCAATAGATTGTGCAGTGCTTTACAATATAAAGGGAGATAGTACAGTTTAAATACAATTAAATAAAAGAGGGCTAGGTGGGCCCTACTTATGAGAGCATACAATCCAATAAGGTGGAGCAAGTGTTATAAAAGGTAATAAATGTGAGGGATGAGCTGATGGAGAAGATAAAAGCACAGTTGTTAAGTGGAGGCAGGTTAGGCTTCCCTGAAGAGATGAGTTTTCAGGGATTGCCTTAAGGTGGACAGAGTAGAAGATAGCCGGATAGATTGAGGTAGAGAGTTCCAAAGGTTGGGAGATGCTCTTGAGAAGTCCTTGAGGCAAGCATGGAAAAAGGAGACACGGGAGGTCTTGGGAGGAGTGGAAAGGACCATTTGTATTTTGTAAGTATTTTAAATAGTATTCAGTGGGCAATCAGAAATCAGTGGAGAGATTGGCAGAGATAGATGGCGGACTGTGCAGTTGGTAAGGTGGATGAATAATACAGATAGTCAGAGAAGGTACGAGAAGAAGTGAAGAATCAGTCTATACCTCAATTGTTGTGTCGACTGTTTCTAGTTTGGGTTGGAACTTCTCCTTACTAGACTGGCTGTTTGTAGAAGAAGAATCTGGAGACAAGAAGGGAATGGTAGAAGATTGTTAAAAACAGTTTTAAAGGAGAAGTGTGGGCATGGTAAAAGTACCAAACATATATATTTACCTTAGTGCTTCAGCTTCGCTCTGATGCTGCAGCTGTCCCTCGCTGGTTCTAAGCTTGAAACTGAGCAATCACATGACTGCTGACCATCTTCACTAAGCAGAGAACAGTGACTGTCAGTCAGACTCTCTTCTCTACCCCGCCTGTGCTCCTTGGAGCACCGGGCTGGGAACAAGATGGAAGCAGTTGACTCAGGCTCTCAGCAGCACACTGAAAGGCTGAGCCAACTGCCGGTCAGGCATCTGGGTGGATCCCAGCATTATTATTTTATCGGGCTGCCCCCACAGCCTGGACCAACTCTATGACGTCAGCTGACAGCAGGCTCTGGGCTGCTGTCAGCTGAATCTAGGTCATAGGAGAGTAAGGCCAAAAAAAAGAGTTGGTCATATTTCTCTTTTGACAAACCTTGGTATACAATGAAATAGTGATTAATAGGGATGAGCTTCGAGTTCGAGTCAAAGGCGTGTTCGACTCGAGCATTGCCTGTTCGTCAGTTCGCTGAACAGCAAACAATTTGGGGTGTTCGCGGCAAATTCAAAAAGCAGCGGAACACCCTGTAAAAGTCTATGGGAGAAATCTAAAGTGCTAATTTTAAAGGCTTATATGCAAGTTATTGTCATAAAAAGTGTTTAGGAACCTGGGTCCTGCCCCAGGGGACATGTATCAATGCAAAAAAATGCAGTTTTTTTCGGGAGAAGTGATTTTAATAATGCTTAAAGTGAAACAACAAAAGTGAAATATTCCTTTGAATTTTGTACCTAGGGGGTGTGTATAGTATGCCTGTAAAGTAGCGCTTGTTTCCCGTGCTTAGAACTGTCCCTGCACAAAGTGTAATTTTTGAAGGAAAAAAAGTAATTTAAAACTCACTCGCGGCTGTAATGAATTGTCGGCTCCCTGCAATACAGAGAAAAGTAATTGACAGTCATTGATAAAAAAAAAAATGTGTGGGGGTCCCCCCAAATTCAATTACCAGGCCCTTCAGGTTTGGTATGGATATTAAGGGGAACCCTGCGTCAAATTTAAAAAAAAATGACGTGAGGTTTCCCCCAAATATCCATATCAGACCCTTAAGGTCTTGTATAGATTTTAAGGGGAACTTTGCGCAAAATTTTAAAAGAAAATGGCGTTGAGTTCCCCCCAAAAATCCATACCAGACCCTTTATCTGAGAACACAACCTGGCAGGCCGCAGGAAAAGAGGGGGGACGAGAGAGCGCCCCCCCCTCCTGAACCGTTCCAGGCCACATGCCCTTAACATGGGGAGGATTCTTTGGGGGTTTGTGACCCCTCAAAGCACCATGTCCCCATGTTGATGGGGACGAGGGCCTCATCCCCACAACCCTTGCCCGATGGTTGTGGGGGTCTGCAAGCGGGGGGCTTATCGGAATCTGGAAGACCCCTATGTGAATTGGTAAGGGGTACATTGTACCCCTACCATTTCACAAAGAAAGTGTAAAAAATTTTAAAAAAACACACAGACAACGTTGGGATAAGTCCTTTATTAAAAATAAAAAAAATAAAAATAAAAAAAATATTCCAGCGGTGGTAATCCACTCTCGGTCTCCATTCCAATGCTGTCGGTATCCTGCGATGGATGATCTCCTCTCCAGGTCCAGGCTCCAGTGATGAGATGTCCAGCGCAGCGAGGAACAGCATGCTGTCTCCACCGGAGACACCCCGGGAATAACGTTGCGGCAGCCTGACAGGTCTCGT
Organism: Rana muscosa; assembly: GCA_029206835.1. Lineage (NCBI taxonomy): Eukaryota > Metazoa > Chordata > Amphibia > Anura > Ranidae > Rana > Rana muscosa. Next base: position 327,287,176 of record CM055118.1, on the reverse strand, counting down.
ATGTAGCTGAGGACGGGGCCATCCGTCACGTGACCCCGTCCCCCTCTGACGCAAGGGGAAACCCGGGCTTCCCCAGTGACATGCGGGTGACCCCGCCCCCCCTCTGATGCAACTGTAAACCTGCGTTACACGTTATCCGCGAGTACTTTTAAATGACTTTTTTTCCTTCCAAAAGGACACTTTGTGCAGGGACAGTTCTAAGCACGGGAAACAAGCGCTACTTTACAGGCATACTATACACACACCCTAGGTATGAAATTTAAAGGAATATTTCACTTTTATTGTTTCACTTTAAGCATTAATAAAATCACTGCTCCCGAAAAAACTGCTGTTTTTAAAACTTTTTTTGCATTGATACATGTCCCCTGGGGCAGGACCCGGGTCCCTGAACACTTTATATGACAATAACTTGCATATTAACCTTTAAAATTAGCACTTTAGATTTTTCATGTTCGAGTCACATAGACTTTAACAGTGTTCGGATGTTCGAACAAATTTATTGCCTGTTCGCATGTTCTGGTGCGTACCGAACTGGGGGGTGTTCGGCTCATCCCTAATGATTAAGAATAAACATATTTTTTAGAAAATAATGTTGTGCCACCTATCACGCACAACCATCAATGTTTTGTTTATCATAAACGTGGCTTGATCAAAATAAAGATAAAAACATTAAAAATAAATATTATATAAAAATATAATACTGCTTGTGTATTAATTGTGCTGCAATCTCCACTGTTCCTAAATGAATATAATTTGTCACTCCACTTGTGTGAAAATCACCTAGACCACATATGTATCTGCTTTCACCATACTATACATATGAATTGGCAACTTCTGAGCAACATTTCGCTGTCCTGGACCCTCTTCCGAGGTATTCTTTTTGGCTTTTATTGTTGGCTGTTCTTGTTTTTTTTTTGTTTTTTTGATCATGATGTGCATGAAGGGCAAATTATGCATTTTTTAACCAAACAATAACTTTTTATCGTTATTTTTTAATTGTATATATTGTTTAAAACTTTTATGTATCTCATTCCAGATAGTGAGATTCGTCCCAAGTGTGTGTGTAAAAAACCTTCCCATTTTGTCCGTCCTGACAAAGCCTCACGGCGAAACGTGTCGACGTTCAAGGGACCTCCTATTGATATATACATTGTATGGTTTTTAATCTTTGTTTAACATTTATTTGACATTAAAGCATTCTTTCTATTCCATTTTCGTGTGTTGCCTACAAAGTCTGATCCTTGTCTTGCTCCTCCTGAGTAGATAAAAAAATGTTCCTACAAATATACGGATGTGGCAATGTGAGTGCCTTCCCCCTTCCCCTTCATTTTTTATAGAATTTGTACACTAATATTGGTCAGGCCTGACTGGAACGTATAGTGACGGGACACCGGGTGGTATTGCCCACTAGGAGGAGCTCACGAGCAATACAGTTCAGTCAAATATTAGACATTAACACTGCAAGTTAAGATATTTTATCTGATAGCAATTATTTATTTTATTATTGACTCTCGCAGGGCCCTGCAGAGTCAACTGTATGTATAACCTTGTTTACCTTTATATCTTACCAAGTAAAGTTCACCCTTGGTTAAGTGCAAACCTGTGTGTAGTTTCTCTGTTATCTTGTGGAAGGAGAAGTGGGCAATTCAAGGTAACAATCTATATTGCAATTTTACTGTGGTGTGGTTTTATTGTGTTCCCTAGCAACCAGTGGCTTCCACAATATTTGTATATACCAGTTGTGCCAAGGGAGGGTTCAAGCCAATTCCAAGGGGTTGATAGGCAGAACGTAGACCCAAAACAAAACCAGCAGCTCCTACGGGGGTAGTGCTACACGTACCTGCAAGGGAAAGGCATAATCTGCTGGTATGCATCGTTTACTAGCACATCATGTTAAACTTATCCTAAAACAAAGTTCTTCCAGTGCCAAAATGTCAGCGCTGCAGACGCTCCCATCTTCACCCGTGTTGCTTCTGGGTTTGCGGACTCTGGCTCTGTGACAGGCCGGAGCCGCGATGATGTCACGGTGAGCCGTCGCTCACGGCACGGGGCTCTGAAGAAATGCCACGGGTGGCCGTTCCTTCAGAGCCCATGCACCAGTGATATCACTGGCTGCATGTACACTAAATATCTCCTAAATGGCACATTTTTAGGAGATATTAACACTACCTATAGGTAAACCTTATTATAGGCTTACCTATAGGTAAAAGCAAAAGATGGAAGTTTACTTCCACTTTAAAGGGGAAGACATGCTATTGACCTATTATAACTTATAGGTCAAAAAAAGAAGGTGACCAGAATGTTACTGTATGTTCTCCTTTCTCTGTTAAACATCAATAAACATATTGAAAGTAGGAGAGAAAAAAAAAAAAAGAAGAAGGTTAGAGTATGTTTAAGGTGGTGGCACAAGTACTGTTTTTCACACAAGTGGAGTGATGAAATATACTCATTTAAGAAAAGTTGAGATTGAAGCACAATTAATGCACAAGAGACTGTATTATAAGTTATATAATATTCATTTTAATATATATATATATTTTTTAGAAGTTCCATTTATGATAAACAAAACATTGATGGTTGTGAGTGATAGGTGGCGCTACACTCTTTTATAAAAGGTACTGCACAAGGAGGTGTGTGGAGCACTTTTAAGTGGTAATACAGACAGAAGGGGGCTATGAGTCTGTGCTCCTCCTGCAGGGTGATACAGACAGAAGGGGCTATGAGTCTGTTCACCTCCTGCAGGGTGATACACACAGAAGGGAGCTATGAGTCTGTCCTCCTCCTGCCGGGTGATACAGACAGAAAGGGGATATGAGTCTGTCCTCCTCCTGCAGGGTGATACAGACAGAAGGGGCTATGAGTCTGTCCTCCTCCTGCAGGGTGATACAGACAGAAGGGAGCTATGAGTCTGTGCTCCTCCTGCAGAGTGATAAAGACAGAAGGGAGCCATGAGTCTGTCCTCCTCCTGCAGGGTGATACAGACAGAAGGGAGCTATGAGTACGTCTTCCTGCAGGGTGATACAGACAGAAGGGAGCACTGAGTCTGTCCTCCTCCTGCAGGGTAATACAGACAGAAAGGGGATATGAGTCTGTGCTCCTCCTGCAGGGTAATACAGACAGAAAGGGGATATGAGTCTGTGCTCCTCCTGCAGAGTGATACAGACAGAAGGGGCTATGAGTCTGTCCTCCTCCTGCAGGGTTATACAGGCAGAGGGGGCTATGAGTCTGTCCTCCTCCTGCAGGGTGATACAGACAGAAGGGAGCTATGAGTCTATCCTCCTCCTGCAGGGTGATACAGACAGAAGGGAGCTATGAGTCTGTCCTCCTCCTGCAGGGTGATACAGACAGAAGGGAGCTAGGAGTCTGTCCTCCTCCTGCAGGGTGATACAGACAGAATGGGCTATGCATCTGTTTTCCTCCTGCAGGGTGATACAGACAGAAGGGGGCTATGAGTCTGTCCTCCTCCTGCAGGATGATACAGACAGAAGGGGCTAAGAGTCTGTCCCCCTCCTGCAGGGTGATACACACAGAAGGGAGCTATGAGTCTGTCCTCCTCCTGCAGGGTGATACACACAGAAGGGAGCTATGAGTCTGTCCTCCTCCTGCAGGGTGATACACACAGAAGGGAGCTATGAGTCTCTCCTCCTCCTGCAGGGTGATACACACAGAAGGGGGTATGAGTCTGTCCTCCTCCTGCAGGGTGATACAGACAGAAGGGAGCTATAAGTCTGTCCTCCTCCTGCAGGGTGATACAGACAGAAGGGGGCTATGAGTCTGTCCTCCTCCTGCAGGGTGATACAGACAGAAGGGAGCTATAAGTCTGTCCTCCTCCTGCAGGGTGATACAGACAGAAGGGGGCTATGAGTCTGTCCTCCTCCTGCAGGGTGATACACACAGAAGGGGGCTATAAGTCTGTCCTCCTTTTGCAGGGTGATACAGACAGAAGCGAGTATGAGTCTGTCCTCCTCCTGCAGGGTGATACAGACAGAAGGGGCCTTGAGTCTGTCCTCCTCCTGCAGGGTGATACAGACAGAAGGGGCTATGAGTCTGTCCTCCTCCTGCAGGGTGATACAGACAGAAGGGAGCTATGAGTCTGTCCTCCTCCTGCAGGGTGATACAGACAGAAGGGAGCTATGAGTCTGTCCTCCTCCTGCAGGGTGATACAGACAGAAGGGGGTGTGAGTCTGTCCTCCTCCTACAGGGTGATACAGACAGAAGGTGCTATGAGTCTGTCCTCCTCCTGCAGGGTGATACAGACAGAAGGGAGCTATGAGTCTGTCCTCCTCCTGCAGGGTGATACACACAGAAGGGGGTATGAGTCTGTCCTCCTCCTGCAGGGTGATACACACAGAAGGGGGCTATAAGTCTGTCCTCCTTCTGCAGGGTGATACAGACAAAAGCGGGTATGAGTCTGTCCTCCTCCTGCAGGGTGATACAGACAGAAGGGAGCTATGAGTCTGTCCTCCTCCTGCAGGGTGATACAGACAGAAGGGAGCTATAAGTCTGTCCTCCTCCTGCAGGGTGATACACACAGAAGGGGGCTATAAGTCTGTCCTCCTTTTGCAGGGTGATACAGACAGAAGCGGGTATGAGTCTGTCCTCCTCCTGCAGGGTGATACAGACAGAAGGGGCTTTGAGTCTGTCCTCCTCCTGCAGGGTGATACAGACAGAAGGGGCTATGAGTCTGTCCTCCTCCTGCAGGGTGATACAGACAGAAGGGAGCTATGAGTCTGTCCTCCTCCTGCAGGGTGATACAGACAGAAGGGAGCTATGAGTCTGTCCTCCTCCTGCAGGGTGATACAGACAGAAGGGGGTATGAGTCTGTCCTCCTCCTGCAGGGTGATACAGACAGAAGGTGCTATGAGTCTGTCCTCCTCCTGCAGGGTGATACAGACAGAAGGGAGCTATGAGTCTGTCCTCCTCCTGCAGGGTGATACAGACAGAAGGGAGCTATAAGTCTGTCCTCCTCCTGCAGGGTGATACACACAGAAGGGAGCTATGAGTCTGTCCTCCTCCTGCAGGGTGATACACACAGAAGGGAGCTATGAGTCTCTCCTCCTCCTGCAGGGTGATACACACAGAAGGGAGCTATGAGTCTATCCTCCTCCTGCAGGGTGATACAGACAGAAGGGAGCTATGAGTCTGTCCTCCTCCTGCAGGGTGATACAGACAGAAGGGAGCTAGGAGTCTGTCCTCCTCCTGCAGGGTGATACAGACAGAATGGGCTATGCATCTGTTTTCCCCCTGCAGGGTGATACAGACAGAAGGGGGCTATGAGTCTGTCCTCCTCCTGCAGGGTGATACACACAGAAGGGGGCTATAAGTCTGTCCTCCTTTTGCAGGGTGATACAGACAGAAGTGAGTATGAGTCTGTCCTCCTCCTGCAGGGTGATACAGACAGAAGGGGCTTTGAGTCTGTCCTCCTCCTGCAGGGTGATACAGACAGAAGGGGCTATGAGTCTGTCCTCCTCCTGCAGGGTGATACAGACAGAAGGGAGCTATGAGTCTGTCCTCCTCCTGCAGGGTGATACAGACAGAAGGGAGCTATGAGTCTGTCCTCCTCCTGCAGGGTGATACAGACAGAAGGGGGTATGAGTCTGTCCTCCTCCTGCAGGGTGATACAGACAGAAGGTGCTATGAGTCTGTCCTCCTCCTGCAGGGTGATACAGACAGAAGGGAGCTATGAGTCTGTCCTCCTCCTGCAGGGTGATACAGACAGAAGGGAGCTATAAGTCTGTCCTCCTCCTGCAGGGTGATACACACAGAAGGGAGCTATGAGTCTGTCCTCCTCCTGCAGGGTGATACACACAGAAGGGAGCTATGAGTCTCTCCTCCTCCTGCAGGGTGATACACACAGAAGGGAGCTATGAGTCTATCCTCCTCCTGCAGGGTGATACAGACAGAAGGGAGCTATGAGTCTGTCCTCCTCCTGCAGGGTGATACAGACAGAAGGGAGCTAGGAGTCTGTCCTCCTCCTGCAGGGTGATACAGACAGAATGGGCTATGCATCTGTTTTCCCCCTGCAGGGTGATACAGACAGAAGGGGGCTATGAGTCTGTCCTCCTCCTGCAGGATGATACAGACAGAAGGGGCTAAGAGTCTGTCCCCCTCCTGCAGGGTGATACACACAGAAGAGAGCTATGAGTCTGTCCTCCTCCTGCAGGGTGATACACACAGAAGGGAGCTATGAGTCTGTCCTCCTCCTGCAGGGTGATACACACAGAAGGGAGCTATGAGTCTCTCCTCCTCCTGCAGGGTGATACACACAGAAGGGGGTATGAGTCTGTCCTCCTCCTGCAGGGTGATACACACAGAAGGGGGCTATAAGTCTGTCCTCCTTTTGCAGGGTGATACAGACAAAAGCGGGTATGAGTCTGTCCTCCTCCTGCAGGGTGATACAGACAGAAGGGAGCTATGAGTCTGTCCTCCTCCTGCAGGGTGATACAGACAGAAGGGAGCTATAAGTCTGTCCTCCTCCTGCAGGGTGATACAGACAGAAGGGGGCTATGAGTCTGTCCTCCTCCTGCAGGGTGATACAGACAGAAGGGAGCTATAAGTCTGTCCTCCTCCTGCAGGGTGATACAGACAGAAGGGGGCTATGAGTCTGTCCTCCTCCTGCAGGGTGATACACACAGAAGGGGGCTATAAGGCTGTCCTCCTTTTGCAGGGTGATACAGACAGAAGCGGGTATGAGTCTGTCCTCCTCCTGCAGGGTGATACAGACAGAAGGGGCTTTGAGTCTGTCCTCCTCCTGCAGGGTGATACAGACAGAAGGGGCTATGAGTCTGTCCTCCTCCTGCAGGGTGATACAGACAGAAGGGAGCTATGAGTCTGTCCTCCTCCTGCAGGGTGATACAGACAGAAGGGAGCTATGAGTCTGTCCTCCTCCTGCAGGGTGATACAGACAGAAGGGGGTATGAGTCTGTCCTCCTCCTGCAGGGTGATACAGACAGAAGGTGCTATGAGTCTGTCCTCCTCCTGCAGGGTGATACAGACAGAAGGGAGCTATGAGTCTGTCCTCCTCCTGCAGGGTGATACACACAGAAGGGGGTATGAGTCTGTCCTCCTCCTGCAGGGTGATACACACAGAAGGGGGCTATAAGTCTGTCCTCCTTCTGCAGGGTGATACAGACAAAAGCGGGTATGAGTCTGTCCTCCTCCTGCAGGGTGATACAGACAGAAGGGAGCTATGAGTCTGTCCTCCTCCTGCAGGGTGATACAGACAGAAGGGAGCTATAAGTCTGTCCTCCTCCTGCAGGGTGATACACACAGAAGGGGGCTATAAGTCTGTCCTCCTTTTGCAGGGTGATACAGACAGAAGCGGGTATGAGTCTGTCCTCCTCCTGCAGGGTGATACAGACAGAAGGGGCTTTGAGTCTGTCCTCCTCCTGCAGGGTGATACAGACAGAAGGGGCTATGAGTCTGTCCTCCTCCTGCAGGGTGATACAGACAGAAGGGAGCTATGAGTCTGTCCTCCTCCTGCAGGGTGATACAGACAGAAGGGAGCTATGAGTCTGTCCTCCTCCTGCAGGGTGATACAGACAGAAGGGGGTATGAGTCTGTCCTCCTCCTGCAGGGTGATACAGACAGAAGGTGCTATGAGTCTGTCCTCCTCCTGCAGGGTGATACAGACAGAAGGGAGCTATGAGTCTGTCCTCCTCCTGCAGGGTGATACACACAGAAGGGGGTATGAGTCTGTCCTCCTCCTGCAGGGTGATACACACAGAAGGGGGCTATAAGTCTGTCCTCCTTCTGCAGGGTGATACAGACAAAAGCGGGTATGAGTCTGTCCTCCTCCTGCAGGGTGATACAGACAGAAGGGAGCTATGAGTCTGTCCTCCTCCTGCAGGGTGATACAGACAGAAGGGAGCTATAAGTCTGTCCTCCTCCTGCAGGGTGATACAGACAGAAGGGGGCTATGAGTCTGTCCTCCTCCTGCAGGGTGATACACACAGAAGGGGGCTATAAGTCTTTCCTCCTTTTGCAGGGTGATACAGACAGAAGCGGGTATGAGTCTGTCCTCCTCCTGCAGGGTGATACAGAAAGAAGGGAGCTATGAGTCTGTCCTCCTCCTGCAGGATGATACAGACATAAGGGGCTATGAGTCTGTCCTCCTCCTGCAGGGTGATACAGACAGAAGGGGCTAGGAGTCTGTCCTCCTCCTGCAGGGTGATACAGACAGAAGGGAGCTAGGAGTCTGTCCTCCTCCTGCAGGGTGATACAGACAGAAGGGAGCTATGAGTCTGTCCTCCTCCTGCAGGGTGATACAGACAGAAAGGAGCTATGAGTCTGTCCTCCTCCTGCAGGGTGATACAGACAGAAAGGAGCTATGAGTCTATCCTCCTCCTGCAGGGTGATGCAGACAGAAGGGGCTATGAGTCTGTCCTCCTCCTGCAGGCTGATACAGACAGAAGGGGCTATGAGACCGTCCTCCTCCTGCAGGGTGATACAGACAGAAGGTGCTATGAAACTGTCCCTGCTACAGGTTGCCACAGGAGCAGTAGCCATACAGCTGTTGCGCCTATTATCAAGGTTATTTACACTTTGAGATGAAATATGAAATGATTCAGAATATAACGCAATGCTTACCATTCCCTTCTGAGTCTATATTTAGGTTTAGATTGGATATCCCATTTTGAGCAGTCCACTGATCATCTGTATCATAACCCCATAAATCTTCACTATTATCTTTGAAGAAGTCTTTCCTGGAAACATATGATCCAAACACACCAATTATAAAACATCAAAATGTATCGCTATCACCTACGTTTCTTGATACATTTTTTTTATTAAAAACCATAATCTGTCACACTGCTCTGAACACTAACCAAAGTTAAGACCAAAGTTAAGCTGGTCATACATGGAGTGAATCTCTGAAATGTGAGCCATAGATGACCTTGTCGGTACCCTCACGCCCCAACACCCTTTCATATAAAAGTCAAAGGAACATGTAAAAAAATGGCAGCCAAAAAGTGGCTGCATCCACGGGTACTCTAACAGCTGTGAGTGCCGACTGTCAGAATACAATAATCGGCAGTGCAGTTTCCTCCATCCACGTGGTTTAGCAGGTTTCTCGCATTGAGTCTGCAAGCATAAAAGTATGTACAGTCAGCTAGTGATCTACTAATGTGGCCCAACAGCTGTGCTTAATTAAAAAAGCACCCTTAATTTATACTAGTAAATGACCAGAAACTGAGGTTTCTGTAGTCCCCAGCAGCCACATTCATCAGTTGCTATCATGTTCGTTAGGCTGGCTTCTACTAGCTAAATGGTTTGGTTTATTTCTTTGTACCTTCTTGCTATGTTATGTGTTTTCCTGACCCTTCTCCTTTTTTTCTGAAATTTTCTCTCCCTTTTTAAATGATCCTTGCTGAGAAGAAAACCAACTGTGTTTGCAGAACATTTTTAAGGAAGCTCTACGGAGCACTAATGCGGGAACATTGACTAGTAAAGGGACTGTAATGGCATCTCTAGCAGTCTATTGAAACATGCTGTAGGCTTATCATTGTCTCCTGCAGCATGTCCCCAATATCCAACCATATCGCTAGCATGTCTGCAGTGTCTGACTGAGAAAAAAACAACAGTCTCTGACCATCTCCTGTAGCATTCCTATAGTCTCTGACCATTTCCTACAGCATGCATGCCATCTCTGAACATCTCCTGTAGCATGTCTGCAACCTCTGACCATCTCTTGTAGCATGTCTGCAGTCTCTGACCATCTCCTGTAGAATGTCTGTAGTCTCTGACCATTTCCTATAGCATGTGTGCAGACTCTGACCATCTCCTGTAAAATGTCTGTTGTCTCTGACCATCTCCTGTAAAATTCCTGTAGTCTCTGACCATTTCCTATAGCATGCATGCAGTCTCTGACCATCTCCATTAGCATGAATGCCGTCTCTGACCATCTCCTGTAGCATGCCTGTAGTCTCTGAACATCTCCTGTAGCATGTCTGCAGTCTCTGACCATGTCCTGAAGCATGTTTGCAGTCTCTGACCATTTCCTGTAGCATTCAGTCTCTGACCATTTCCTGTAACATGCATGCAGTCTCTGACCATTTCCTGTAAAATAGCTGTAGTCTCTGACCATCTCCTGTAGAATGTCTGCAGTTCCTGACCATTTCCCATAGCTTGTCTGTCATCTCTGTTCATCTAGTGTAGTATGTATGCAGTATCTAAAGCCCTGTGCACACGGTCGGTATTCCCGACAGAAAAAGTCAGATGGAGCATACACACGGTTGGAATTCCTGACAGAAAAAGTCAGATGGGAGCTTTTGGTCGGGAATTCCGACCGTGTGTATGCTCCATCGGACTTTTTCTGTCGGGAATTCCGACAGAAATAGATTGAGAGCTGGTTCTCAATTTTCCCGTCGGAATTTCCGACTGACTTTTTCCCGTTAGAAATCCTGATCATGTGTACGGGGCTTAACAGGTCATTGTAGCATTACATACACACACTATGTGAGCTCTTTGATAATGTCTTGGGCTGCTCTAGAGGTTTCTATATCAAGTAAGTTCATCACTATTGCCATAAAAATGTCAGTTCACAGCTTTTTGCACGGTACTCACTCATTCTTCTTCCTTTTTTCTCTGACCAGGTAAAACGATACCATGATAATAACAATGAACAGGACAGCAAGGGAAGCTCCCACCCCTCCGTACACTCCAACTTTTGATATTTTTCCTGTGCAGCTTGCACCTGTATACATGTAGATATCTGTCTTTGGACACCTGTGTAGAGAAAGAATATATTAACCATCCTAGTACCAGCATGTTTCACCCCTTTCTTTACCAGGCAATTTTGCAGTTTTCAGTGCTGTGATCGTTTGACTGACAATTATTTGGTCATGCAACACTGTGCCCAAATTAGTTTTATATATTTTTTTGAGACAGACAGGGGTTTGTTGGTGTAAATTTAATAACCCTCATATTTTTTTATAGATAAAGGAGAAAAAAACTAAAAGTTTGAACTTTTTTTTTTTTATTTGTAAAGTGGAAACCACAAGTTGCTCTCATTTGCCACAATTTTGTGGAAATGAAGATAAGTCCCTTTAGTACAATGTAAAGGAAGCAATTTCAAGTGTACTTTGCACTTGTAGTTTGCACTTGTAGTGCAAAGTGGATTTGCCTTTCGTAAATGACCCCCATTGTATCTCTATCTTTCTTTTTTTCTCTATATAGAGTACTAGGAAAAAGTTTTAGGCACTTGTGAGAAATGCTATAAAGCGGGGACAGGAACAGACTATTGTGGAGGGCGAAACCTAAAGTTGTTATAAAGTCTTAAAGTGGACCTTCAGGCTATTAAATCTTCTGCCCTTGTCGTTTTAACTTTTGGATAGTAAAATATTTTTTTTCTCCCAGTAAATCCCTTATACAGCCCACTTCCTGTTTCTTGTCTGGTAAAAAGCCTAGGCTTATGACATCATGCACAGCTCTCTCTCTCACACTCGTGAGGGTTTGCTAGAAAGGGAGGGGGATAAGTCATAAGAGGGCCAATGAGAGCTGCAGAGCTGGAGGTGTGCCTCTGTGTTAATCCAGGGAGTGAACAGGCAGCAGCTTCAGCTGACCACAGTTAAAATGGCTGCAGCCAGACTTAGTGGAGGGAGATTTCTGCAGCATATTTAGCAAGTACAGAATCACACAATATATATAAAATAATATGCGAACTGGTTGGAGGGAAGCTTCAGAATGGCAAAGATGTTTTTTATTACAAATTATGTGAGCAGACCGCAGTTCCTCTTTAAGGTTTTTCACCTTAATGCATCCTATGCCTGCATTTTCAGCATTAAGTAGTCCATTAATTCTGACCAAATCACCAACTCTGTGTGCATAAATGCCCCCCAAACTTGAAAGTAACCTCCACCATGCTGTTGCCTGTAGACACTAATTATTTTGCCACCATCCAGGCCTTTAGTGAAGAAACTGCCTTTTGTTACAGCAAAATATTTCACATTTTGACTCATTAGTCCAGAATACTTGCTATGTTGGTTGTATGGCTTTTTAGCCAAAAGTTTTCCATGCAAACCACTTCTGACCAGACTTTTCCAGACAGTGGATGGGTGTACCAAGATCCCACTGGTCCTGCCATGTTTGAGATTAATGATCCCAATGTTCATCTTCTGAAAGAAGTCAGCATGATGTATTTTTAATCTACTGTATTAAAGTGGTTGTAAAGCCTGAAGGTTTTTTACCTTCATGCATTCTATGAAGCCCCCCTAATATAAGGTGACCAGATTTTTAAAATGAAATCCGGGGACATATTTTTTTTTACTAGTAATGGCGGCAATCAGCGACTCTCTGCCCGTCCGTCCCTGCCCACCTCACAGCCTGTCAAATCTTACTCTCCGGGCCCTGGCTACTACTGGGTGGGGAGCGGAGGAAAATCACTCCGCCAGGGAAGGCGAGGAGATAAACAGGCAGGTGGCTGGCCCGAGACTTGAGTCGAGGCAGAAGAACATGAGAGCGGAGCTGAATGGGCATGTACCCGAATAAATATTCCCTCCATCAGAAAGGGGCACAGATAATGGAAAAAAAATACACCCCCCTAAGCTAGTAGGAGCGGTGGAGCGGGGGGGTGTAATTCAGAATTTTTTTTTTTTAATTTTCCAATGACTGTCTTTGAAATTGCCCCAGCCCCTGTTCAAATCCAATCCGGGGACAAAACCGGGGACAGACTTGGTCCTGGGACAGTGTCCTCAATCCGGGGACTGTCCCCAGAAATCGGGGATGTCTGGTCACCCTACCCTAATATTTACCTGAGCCCGATCCAACAAAAGGCTCTCCCTGGTCTCTGCCCCCTCATTGGATGAGACACAGCAGTGGAAGCCATTGGCCCCCACTGCTGTCAATCCCAGCCAGTGAGGAGGAAGCCTGGGGGACTGAGCCCCGTTTTGTGTGTCTTATGGACACACACAGCGGGGCTCAGGAGCAAGCATGCATGAGTGGGGGCACTCAGCAAGGGGGAGGAGCCCAGAGCGCTGGTAGGGGGACCTGAAAAGAGAAGGATCGAGGTTGCTCTGTGCAAATCCCTTGCACAGAGCAGGTAAATATAACATGTCTGTTATTTTTTTCAAAAAACAAAAAACAAAGCCTTTAATATCACTTTAAGTTTCCTTGGCCAATCATGTTTTTTTTTTAGTCCTCAAGGTTTCCTGTTTCATTGTGCCTCTACAGAAGAGCTGTAGAGTATATCTGGTAACACTGGTCTTCCTCAAAATTCCTGCCTGTGAGAGATCTTGCTAATACTTTAAGACCACCCTGTGTCTTGTTACTGTGCTTAAGCAGGCTATACTGTATATGATTTGATTTCCAACCATGGGTTGCAGAAAAGAAAATCCCTCAATTCCACCATCAACACAGTCAGTGATGGGGGAATCTGCAACGTTATTGTGTTCTGCCGGCAGGGGGGGTAGGGGGTTATGGGGAGCCTTCCTGGCTGGAAGGACATTATGATTACTGCTAGTGGCTATAGTCACTAATCGTGTGCCAATAATCCAATAGGCTGGTTGTATTGAAGTCGATCTACGTGTTGTAAATTTGTTGTTTTACAAGATGGCACAGCAAAAGTGGCTACCTCTCAGGCTGGTCCTGTCTGATTAAACCCTCAATAATATAACATTTTGTATTTTTTTCGTTCTGCCCATAATAAATAAAGGACAAATACAAAACCACTTTACATTCTCTGTAGCACAAAATTAGAGACCACCATACTTACAAGCATTGTGGACCAACATCTTTCTGAATCACACATTTTCCTTCATTACAAGACCTAGGCTGTGCATAGGCCGGATCACAAAATGACATACAGGTCAGTCCATCGAAAGTGATTGTTTCTACATAGAACTCTTTATATCCAGGTTCGATAATACTACAGACTGGGAACAAAGAGAAAGTATAACTTTAATTAAGTCGCCACGCTGTACGATTCAAAAGCCATTTTGTCCACGTAAAAAAAATGTTTTATTTACCCTGGGGTTTAGGAACTTCATTTGGAGTGATGTCCCCATATTGTTCATCAAAAACCAGACAATTAGAATCTGTAAGGAAAAGAAAATTGAGTTAGGTTGAACAAAAAAACAGTTTACCTGCTTAAACTATTACTATGATATTAAAAGATAGGTGTAATTAAAAACTGAGACACCTGGACAGTGGCAGCTGGTGCTAAACTTTTTTTTGGGGGGGGGCAAACAAATCCACTCCTAGGTCAGCACTAACCCCTCCACGGTTCCCTGCACTCACCCCTCCACGGACCCCCGCACTCACCCCTCCACGGACCCCCGCACTCACCCCTCCACGGTCCCCCACACTCACCCCTCCACAATCCCCTACACTCACCCCTCCACAATCCCCCACACTCAACTCTTCCACGGCTTCCTCTGCTTCTCTTCCCGTCCAACCCAATCCGCCTTCTGTCCTGATTGGCCGAGAGAAGAAGCCGGAAGACAAATATTGATTCGCTAGTGTCACAAGTAGACATGTGCACTGCCGAAAAATGTGTTCGTTTTTCAAAAATATATAGAAATGGGAGTTTTTAAGGTGCAGAAATTATTCTACTTAAACGCATAATCAATATTATCAAAATGTTATTGTATAAACATAAAAATAAAATAAAAACAACATATGAAAGTCATACGATTGTGGTACAAAGGATTTGCGGCTCTACATGGTTCGCCATCATACTGGCTTCTTCAGGAGCTTATGATCAACCTTATGTGCAGTAACACTACAAAAAAGCAGAAAAAATAACATTAAATACATAATAATCAAAAAAGAAAATTCCAAAAAAATAATTTATAGAGACCATAAGGGTCTAAATTTATGCACAATATATATATATATATATATACAATCATTTACATAAATCATCTGATGATTGAATCCTCACCCCAAATGCAAATACCACTCCGAAGGACTATCAAGACCCCAAAGGGACAGTTCCAGCATAGTATTAGTATGTCACAGAGGGGGTATACCCCTTAATTGGATCTGCAAAAAGATTTCCTTGTTTAAAGCTAAAGAAATTACATATGCCAAATTCAGACCTGATTAATCCGCTTCCACCTACCCTGTATCAATAGGTAGCCAAGACAAACAGAATGGTATCTTTAGAGGAAAATGCCCATCAAACAACCAGGTATATCCAGGTAAGAAGGAAAAACCTTAAGAGGCATACAACATATCCATAAGTAACTATATCTATACAGTAGTCACTATCCATAGTTCATAGTCACTATCATCTAAAAAAGCCTAAAATGTTACATTTGTCTTACCCATAAAGATAAGATAAGATAAGATAAATGTAACATGTTAGGCTTTTTTAGATGACAGTGACTATGGATATAGTTACTTATGGATATGTTGTATGTCTCCTTAGTTTTTTTCGTTCTTATCTGGATATATCTGGTTGTTTGATGGGCATTTTCCTCTAAAGATACCATTCTGTTTGTCTTGGCTATTGATACAGGGTAGGTGGAAGTGGATAATCAGGTCTGAATTTGGCACGTGTAATTTCTTCAGATTTAAACAAGGATATCTTTCTGTAGATCCAATTAATGGGTATACCCCCTCTGTGACATACCAATACTTTGCTGGAACCTTTGGGGTCTTGATAGTCCTTCGGAGTGGTACTTGCATTTGGGGTGAGGATTCAATCATCAGATGATTTATGTAAATGAATGTATATATATATTGTGCATAAATTTAGACCTTTATGGTCTCTATAAATGATTGTTCGGAATTTTCTTTTTTGATTAAATGTATTTAATGGGTTTTTTTCCCTGCTTATTTGTAGTGTTAGGCCCCTTTCACACGGAGGGTCTGTTCAGGTCCGCCTGTCAGCTTTTCAGGCGGACCTGGACGGACGCTCCATGTAGCCCTATGGAGCCACGGATGTCAGCGGTGACATGTCCGCTGACATCCGCTCCGCCAAAGTGTGACGGAGGAAAACCCTATTTTTCCTTCCATCGGCAGAGCGGATCGGATGAACACGGACAGACGGTCTGTGTTCATCCGATCTCCCCATAGGGGAGAGCGGCGCTCTGACAGGGCGGTCCCTGCACAGTGTGCGGGGACCGCCCAGTCATCCGCCGGCTCAGCGGGGATCAACTGAGCGATCCCCGCTGAGCAAGCGGAGCTTCACGGGGCGGATCATGACTGATCCGTCCCGTGTGAAAGAGCCCTTACTGTACATAAGGTTGATCATAAGCTCCTGAAGAAGCCAGTATGATTGTGAAACATGTAGAGCCGCAAATTCTTTCTACCACGATCGTATGATTTTCATATGTTGTTTTAAAAAAAAAAAATGTTTATACAATGGTAATATTGATTATGCGTTAAGTAGAATAATTTCTGCACCTTGAAAACTCCCATTTCCATATATTTTTGTACAATGACTTACTATTGGGGAGGTGGAGCATTTCAATAAGAGTCCCTATCTTTGGCTGAAAATATATTGCTGTGTTCATTTTTGTTTTCGTTACATTCATTTTTTGTTTTTGTTTATAGTTTTTTGGGTCATTCGTTATGATCGCAATTCGTAAATTCGTAAATTCATAAATTCGTAAATCCGAAAATCCAAAAATAAGAAAGAAAATCCGAAAATTTTAAAGAATAACCAACTAATAATAACTTAACTATTACTAACTATTAAATTATAGGTATTGGAATTTCCTTTCAAATTTGGCTGTTAGTGAACGTAACAAATACAATTTTATCCGAAGTTACGAATTATCCAAAATAACAAATGCCACATCTAAACAAATGTAACGGAACAAATTTATAATAAATAAGATTAATAATAATAAAACATTTTTTTATTGTTATTTATTATTATTAATTCATTACGTTCCATTTGTTTAGATACGGCATTCGTCATTTAGAAACATTCGTAACTTTGCACAAATTTGTATTCATTACATTAACTAACAGCCAAATTTGAAAGAAAATTCCAATACCTATAATTTAATCTCGCATGCAAACTAGGAGGACGGCATCCCTGCGCCCCTTATGGACCGGCTGCTCCTGCACCTGGATGAATGTGCAACCAATCTACTACTTTCTTGCCTCTACTACACTGCCTTAGATCCTGAACATATGGGCAATGGTTCGTCTTAGTTTGGAAATGCTACTCTAATGGAAATTAATTTCAGCAAGCATATCAAGGGCATGTAGCAAGCTTTTTTGCTAGAAAGTTACTTAGAACCCCCAAATATTATGTATTTTCTGGGCTCCGAAAGATAAAATCGGTGGCATCTGCATTTTTTTTTCGATGTACGATGTTTGTGTAGCATCAACACACATTTTTATTAAAATACATTTTAGTGCACACAAACACAATATAATACCAATCTTTTGGTAAAATCTAAAAGATAGGGGCATGTTGAGTAGAGAGATGCCAAACATGTCAAAATTCTAAATTGTCCCTTATGTATTAGCATTGGCAGGTGCAAAGTTTTCTTTATAGAGGCAAGCACAGATCATGCTGTTTCTCACAGGTACAGTAGCAGGAGAATTAATGAACTGAAACTGGAAGTGACAAAATGCCTGGCTTTGTGAATTACAAAACACAAGTGACGAGTGCCAGAATTAGGAATTGGCTGTCTCTGATTCACTCAGACCATTGGGAGACTATTAGATCCCTTCATGAGAATGCTTGTTTGACCATCCTTTTGGTTCAGGAGGTCATGGTCCTGAGGTGAGTGGCCATCTGTGTGTATGGTGAAGGTGCTGCACATTTTATGACAACTGCATGTTCAATCTAGAGACACTACTTTTCTCCATCCAGGATCTTTTTTATGAATTTTTAATGGAAATGTGTTTGGACTTTCTCTTCTATGTCTTTATGGACCTTCCTTTGTGCACTGGTCCAAATCATTTGGTGGAGGGGGGGTTGTGGTGTGGGGTAGTTTTTAAGGGGTTGGGCTTGGCCCCTTAGTTCCAGTGAAGGAAATTCTTAAGGCATCAGCATACCAAGACATTTTGGACAATTTCATGCTCCCAATTTTGTGAGAACAGTTTGGGGATGGCCCCTTCCATGAAGAGTTGAAGCTTTTATAGCTGCAAAGGATGGGACAACTCAATATTGAACCCTACAGACTAAGACTGGGCTGCCATTAAAGTTCATGTGCGTGTATAGGCAGGTGTCCCAATACTTTTGGAAATATAGTGCATTCTTTAGGATTTATATGTTTTTTTTTTTTAATATATGAATATTTCTTGTGCTGCACTACACGTATTTTCATTTATTTGTTTATTTGAAGGTGTTGTGTAATTGGCCTTGAGTGTTCAGCTGTAATTATTAGTATTTACTTAGGATTGTTGGCACTGATTATTTTTAGCTTATATTTAGGAGTTAGAACTTCTGTCATGTGTTTTTGTGGACGATTGTCTAAGAGGGGAATTCCTTCACTCTGAAGAGATGTCCTCTCACTTTTCGTGGTCTTAACCATAAAAAAGGAGAGGAAATATCCCTAATTGGACACTGACAGCAAAAAAAAAAAAAACTGGAAAGACCAGTGTGCTGCTGTTTTTTCGCCACCAGCAATCTGAGCGCCTTATGCAGCTGAAAACAAAGGGTATGTGAACACTTCTAAAAAGGGTGGTGGTGGCGGGGGGGGTTATAGTGTTTTTATATCTATATGCAAATTATTTGCCTTATATTTCTATTTTAACCTGAATGAAGGCCTTTTGAGCCCCTATAGGGAAAGAGAGCCTTGACTGATGGGGGAATAGCCAGGTGCCAGACAAGGTGGGTGATCGGTCACCAAGGATTGGTGAAAATATGGGGGATGGGCTGGGTCTGAGCTCAGAAATGTATTGCCCCAGGGAATTCTGGGCCTTTTGAAGAACGTGACTGGAAGAGCTGCCCACCCTCCCGCCGCTTTTTTCTTTAAGGTATGTCACAGCTTGCTGCAGTTTCTTGACCTTGCCAGCTTAAAAGTTGCTGTAATGGGCTATGCCCTTGATGGAAAACTGGAAGTAGGCTGTCTGTCCAGCACTTATGGTAAGGACAGGCCCCTCTTGGAATTGTGTGCTCAGAGTGCATCTGTGACTGGCACTGGTTTAACTACTTCCCACCCGGCCACTGTATATATACGGCCGGGTGGGCGCTCTCTCCTTCTGAGTGGACGTTCAGGAACGTCCCTCAGAAGGAGGGGGATCGTGCGCGCGCGTTCCCACGCAGCGGCGCGATCCCGATGCACGCGTGTCACCCGGACACAGTGAATCTCGATTCGGCAGGAGGGCTCTGTGATTGGCCCTCCTGATCACATGACGGCCGTGTCCAATCACAGCCGTCATGTGATGTAAACAGAGAGCCGGTTGCTAGGCAATCAGCTCTCCTCTCCTCACACAGAAGTCGTCGGTGAGGAGAGGAGAGCGGATCGCTGCAGCTGGCTGGTGATCAGTGAGTATGAGCTGTTTTTTTCAGCTTTTTACTCACTGATCACCAGCCTAGTGTCCCCACATAGTGTAAAACACAAACATGTCCCCAAAATACATGTCCCCAAAATACATATCCCCACACACACACATGTCCCCACATAGTAAAAACACCTGTCCCCCACATATGTGACAGTAAAATCATATGTCCCAATGATCATTTGCACACATATGTCCGTGATCACACAAACCAATTATTATACACTTAACGGATTTTTTTTTACCAAAAACATGTAGTAGAATACATTTTGGCTTAAATTTATAACAAAATTCGATTTTATTGGATTTTTAAAAAAATAGAAAGACGAAAATATATATTTTTTTCCAAATTTCCGCTCTTTTTTCGCGTATATCGCAAAAAATAAAAAACGTAGTCGTGAATAAATACCACCAATAGAAAGCTCTATTTGTGTGAACAAAATGCTAAAAATTTCATTTGGGTACAGTGTAGCATGACCGCGCAATTGTCATTGAAAATGCGAGAGCGCTGAAAGCTGAAAATTGGTCTGGGAAGGAAGGGGGCTAAAGTGCCCAGTATTGATGTGGTTAAAGTGTTCATATGTTATGTGTTGGAATTTAAAGAGGAAGTAAACCCTGAGGGGTTTTACTTCCTTTTTGTTTCCCTGCAAAGGTAAAGCATAATGGGCTACTATGCAACGCACGGGAGCCACCAGTCACGGCACGATCTTCTTTAGAAACGGCACGCTCGCCGTTTCTAAAGGTTTCTAAAGTGCGCCTGCGCCGTTGTCATCGGCGCCCATCTCATTTGTAAATATCTCCTAAACCGTGGAGGTTTGGGAGATATTTCGAGCACCTACAGGTAAGCCTTAATCTAGGCTTACCTGTAGGTAAAAGTGGTTTTAACGGGTTTACAACCACTTTAAATAAAACTGTGGCTTTGCCCTTTCCAACCTAATGGTTGTAAGTGTGTTTATTAAATGGGGTGAAGGGGCAAGGTTTGGGGTTTTATCCCATTATGTTACAGTTGATTTGTACCTAGGCTCATTGCGCCACAGCAGTCAAGGGTTGTTTTATAAGGTGAGGATTAACATATACTTTAACTTAAAGCATATCAAAAGCCAAAACAGTGTGTGCTCTAGTATGGAAAGTGAGAACAGTTACATTATGGAAATTTGTTTAAGGTTAAAGGAATCTGCAAACATACCATTCTGTGTGCAGTTCTGCTCTGTCTTCGCTGCTTCCACCTTCACCTTGATATCCTTAAATATCTCCTCGTATTGATCCTCTACAGCCACATCTGTTCTGTATTCTATCTCCACAATCACTTCATGGTTTACAATAATGCTGCCATTCCTGCCATAATTAAAGAATGTATGATATTGCTGGGTACTGACAATATTTTAACCAATTTTTATTTTGGTTTTAGAAATGGCCAGGTGGCCAAGTATAATGGTGGCCACACTTGCTTCAATTGTATGATCTGTTCAAATCTGTAAATGATTGAAGAACTATAACTCCCCTTACAATCACCCTGAGGTTACCCAAGTTCGGAAAGGTCCAAACTGCCCAAAATTTGGCAACGGTGGGATGAATTTCGGATCCCAACTAATTTAATAAAATATCTATGAAAAGGAGAATATCGCCCCACAGAGGGAGGAGGAAGAGGGAGGGGAAAGAGAATGATGTTGCTTTTTTTGTTGTTATATAAATGGGTATGAATGGGAAATAGATTTTATACCGTAAACCAGGGCTTTTTTTCAGCAGGAACGTGGGGGAACGCAGTTCCGGCACCTCTTGGACTGACTGAATGTAATGTCAAGGGGTGCTGGGGTGTGCTGCAGGGTATTGATGCTCACTGCTGGCGGATCTATTCTAGATGGAGGGGATCTATTTTTGCAGGGGGGTCTATTGTTGCTTAGGAGGTCTAGTGTTGCTGGTGGGGGACCTATTGTTGCTGAGGGGTCAGTTGTTGCTGAAGGAGATCTACTGTTGGGGGAGGGGTCTATTGTTGATGGCTGCCAGAGAGTCTATTAATGCTGGCTGTGCGGAGATCTGTTGATGCTGCTGGGAGTCTATTGTTGCTGGGGGGGGATTTTGTTGTGGGTGGTACATTGTTAGGGGGATCTATTGTTGCTGGCTGAAGAGGAAACCAAATTCCATACAAATTACTTAGCACAACAAAATGATACTTGGTTCTGTATTGTCTAAAAGGGGCGGTACTGGGAGGTGGGTAGGGGATGGAACCAAGAGACGTTGCTTGGAGGTGGGTAGGGGCGGAGAAAACAAGTGACTCGGAAAAGGGGAGTTCCTGCACCTATTGTCTGAGAAAAAAAGCCCTGCCGTAAACTATGACCACCTGTCGTATATAGAAGATTATAAGCACATGAATGTATTTGTATTGTATAATTTGTGTAAAGTTTTTAAAAATTAATAAAAAGAAATTGAAAACAAACTGCAAACCTTAAAGTTTAAACTAAATACATTTTGGAGACCTCTGTCATTTTAAAGCAGAGAAGGACCGCTAAAAAAATAATCCTAATTTCGAAAGAAACAAATGGAGCCATTCAACGTTTACTAGACAGTGGCAAGGCATACCTCCCAACATTTTGAGGTGGAAATGAGGGACACCTATTGGCAAACATATGTAGGTTTATGACACACCCTGCCACACCCCCTTAAAGGAGAAGCATACAAAAAAATCATTAGTTAAAGTGGAAGTAAACCCTCCTATCGTTTTCAGCCAAGGAAGCTGCCATCTTTTCCTCTGTTTAATCTTCAACTGCCATGATGCTGCACATGTGATCAGTTATGACACCAGCCATTGGATGGTTTGACAGTTTGGTTGGGAGCACAACCAATGGGAGTGTTAAATTTCCGGGATGTGCCGTAAATGAAACTGTTTTATGGATGGGTTTACTTCCGCTTTAAGCCCCCAAGGGCTTTTTTTATTTACCACTACTATTCCACTACTATTCTTTTATATTGGCTTTTGAAATGTACAAATGCAGCGATTTAGAATTTGGATGAAATTGCGAAACACGTTTTGAAAGATAAATAGTGCATTTTATATACAACTCTATAGATCAGATGAGGGACAAATGAGGAGGAAACAGGGACAGGGGGACTTTGTTCCAAATCAGGGACAGTTGGGAGCTATGGAAAGGGGCGAAACACATTTTTGACGCACATTTATACACTATACAGTGTGAATGTAACCAAAGAAAAGAGCTGAGAAAAGGTGAAAGTAAAACTTAGAGATCTCTGCTGTAAAATTTTGGGGATGAATTACATAACAGTGATGGTAGCTACAGAGAACAGTGAAGGCTTGTTTCAAAAGTTTATTTGCTGTTTAAGTATATGGAAATTTCTGTATTTCAAAAGCCTGGCCACAACTAAAAATCCTTACTGTTGATAAACTTACTTGATTTCTGTAATGTTGACATCTTTGTATCCAGGGATGCTGGAATAGACCGATTTCATCTGCACAGAGAGAGACATGACTTATAATTAATTATATGCAGTGGCGGCTGGTGCTTAAAATTTTTGGGGGGGCGCAAACAAACTAAAGAATTCTGAAAAAAAAAAAACACATCAATTGCAGCCTCACTGTGCACATCAAACGCAGCCAATGTGCCCATCAAACGCAGCCACTGTGACCATCAATTGCAGCCACTGTGCACATAAAACGCAGCCACTGTGCTCATCAAATGCAGCCACTGTGCCATCAAGCGCAGCCACTGTGCCCATCAATCGCAGCCACTGTGCCCATCAAACACAGCCACTGTGCCCATCAAACGCAGCCACTGTGCCCATCAAATGCAGCCACTCTGCCCATCAAACTCTGTCACTGTGCCCATCAAACACAACCACTGTGCCCATCAAACGCAGGCACGCCATCAAACGCAGCCACTGTGCCCATCAAACGCAGCCACTGTGCCCATCAAACGCTGTCACTGTGCCCATCAAACACAGCCACTGTGCCATCAAACGCAGCCACTGTGCCATCAAATGCAGCCACTGTGCCCATCAAACGCAGCCACGCCATCAAACGCAGCCACTGTGCCCATCAAACCCAGCCACTGTGCCATCAAACGCAGCCACTGTGCCCATCAAATGCAGCCACTGTGCCATCAAACGCAGCTACTGTGCCATCAAATGCTTCCCCTGTGTCCATCGAATGCCGCCACTGTGATCCCTCCCCCGCCCGCTCGCCGTCTGCCTGGCACTTACCCTGTCTCGGTGTCTTCTCCCCTCCTCTCCTCCCGTCCTCTCCTATAGGCGATTTGACAATCACAGCGCCTGTTGTTTCATCCAATCAGGTGACGGATAACAGACCCGAGCACCTGATTAGCGGAGAGGCGGTTCAGTGTTAGAACAGCAAATTTGAATTCGCTGTTCTAACACAGCTGGGTGCTCACAGGTCACAGTTTTTTACGCCTATTAGAGCCTATGGCTCTAATCAGGTGCTTCAAAAACACCCCCTGCCGCTGTAATTCAGGCGCAAATCTATGCATGAATCTTTCCATTGGTCATAGAGGGGGTGGCTGGAGAGAGGGGGCGGCGCCCGTGCGCCCTTATGGACGCACCGCCACTGAGTATATGTCATGCTGGTCCTAAGATAAATGACTGTATGTCTGTCCTATAATAAAACGTTTCAATCACTCACCTCTGTTTTGAACTCAGCCTCAAAATCCTTATATTCTTCTGTTGTGGTGTCTTTCAGTTCCTCTGTATACAGTTTGTTGGTGATTTTTAGCTCAACAGTCACAGAGGTGTCTACAGACTTGACTACGGGACAGAAAGAGTTAGAATAAATGTTATAGAATGTTTACAGCTGTACAGTCTATGCTTAACCACTTCAATAACTTTTACTTTTACCCCCTTCCTGCCCAGGCCAATTTTCAGCTTTCAGCACTGTTACATGACAATTATGTGGCCATGCAACTCTGTATCCATATGAAATTTGTATTATTTTGTTTTACACAAATAGAGCTTTCTTTTGGTGGTATTTAATCACCACTGGGGTTTTTTTTATTTTGTGCTAAATAAACAAAAAAGACCGATAATTTAGAAAAAAATGCCACATTTCTTTGGTGAAAATAACTCAAATCAGTGTTTATTATTTAGTTTGTAGGAAAGTTATAGAATCCACAAACTATGGTCTATATATCTGAAAATGATGGCCTCATTTCTCGAGGAACAAAAATGCCAGGACAGTATAAAAAGCTCCCAATTATTTAGTAGCGTCCAAGGTATTTAGTAGAGTTGGGCGGATGGTTCGGCCCAAGCATAAGTTTGGACCGAACATTGCCTGTTCGCCCTGGTTGGGGAACACCCAAATTTGCAGGGTGTTCGCCCCAGCACACGCCCTGGAATGCATTGCGTGCTGCACAGTGCATTCTGCGTCCTAATTGGGGAAAGCTTTCCCCAATTAGGGTGCAGAAGAAACTGGTTGTTAAGGAGCAGGGCTGGGAAGCTGGCTGGGGCGTCCTTAACAACCAACTGAATGAAAAAAATATATATTTGGTGGCAATTTTTTTTTTTTTTTAAACGGCATAGGGTTCCCCCCTAAAAAAAAACCCTTAGGGTCTGGTATGGATTTTAACCGCTTAACGACCGCCACTGTATATATATGTCGGCAGAATGGCACGGACAGGCATAATCACGTACCTGTACGTGGCCCCAGCGGGATCCCCGTGATCGTCTCACGGAGGTATAGAGCAGGGAGATGCTTGTGTAAACAAGCATCTCCCCGCTCTGACTAGTGACAATGACACTGATCTCGGCTCTGTGTACTCGGAGCGAAGATCAGTGTCATGTGACACAAAGCCCACCCCCCCCCCCCCTCAGTTAGAAACAGATAGAAACACAATGCAGGGAACACTTAACCCCTACAGCGCCACCTGGTGGTTAACCCCTTTACTGCCAGTGTCATTTTCACAGTAACCAGTGCATTTTTATAGCACTGAGCAAACCAATCAATAAACGCCGATTGCGATTTTTTTTACCAAAAATATGTAGAAGAATACGTATCATCCTAAACTGAGGAAAAAATATGTTTTTTTATATATTTTTTGGGGATATTTGTTATAGCAAAAAGTTAAAAATATTGTTTTTTTTTCAAAATTGTCGCTCTATTTTTGTTTATAGCGCAAAAAATAAAAACCGCAGAGGTGATCAAATACCACCAAAAGAAAGCTCCATTTGTGGGAAAAAAAGGACGTCAATTTTGTTTGGGAGCCACGTCGCATGACCGCGCAATTGTCAGTTAAAGCGACGCAGTGCCGAATCGCAAAAATGGGCCTGGTCTTTAACCAGCCAAAATGGTCCGGGGCTTAAGTGGTTACGGGGAACTCCACGCCATCATTTAAAAGATAACGGCGTGGGGTCCCCCCCAAAATCCAGACCAGACCTTTATCCGAGCATGTCCACATCAGACCCCAAGGACTGTCTACTTTCCATGCACATTCTATTTTTTTAAATAGCCAGGTGCCGACAATTGCAAGCGCGAGTCAATTTAAATGTGATTTGACTCATTTTTTTTTCTTTAGAAATATAATTTTTGCTGCAGAAGGTTCAATACATGCTACAGATGCGCCAATTTACAGGTAGACTAAGGGGACACTCAGGCACTATATTTAGAGGATTTTAACATTTTTAACATTTTTATTGTTGCACTTTAAGTTTTATTAAAATCACTGCTCCAGTACCCGGACCGCCATACCCCTTTTATGGCTAATTACTTACATATAAGCTTTCAAAATAGGCACATTTGATTTTTCCTGTTCGAGGATGGGATAAACAGCTCAATCTCTTGTGACAGCAGGAAGGTAAAGTCACCTGGTTGCATCCAGGGGGGTAGATATATTTCGCCCAGATTCAGGCTTTACGCCGACTTATACAACTAGGTGGAGTGTTGTATAAGCCCAGCTGAGGCTAGTGGGCTCATGGATGACTCATACCTCTAGGGAGAGTGTGGGGCGTCGTGCAGACAGGGAGTTGATGAGACCAGCTGAAACTTGTCAGCTCATTTAGGCCTCTATAAAAACTCCCAGCTTCATTAGATGTTAGCTCATGCCTGGACCCAGACCTGTGTGGACTGTCTAGGGAGAGTGAACCCCTGTGCGGTGAGACAAAGCCTGTGTGGCTATTTGCTTGGACATTTAAAACCAGGGACTTAGGGACTAGGACAGCACTAGGCTGATCCCAGTTGTTAGTTAGGAAACCTGTATGTTTAGTCAGAGGTCAAGTTGACCAGGATTTATTTTGTTTATGTTTCTTTTGGCTTTGCTGTGTTTTGTCACTGTAAATAGAAAATAAACCGCACCTTTTTTTGATTTTGAAAACCACAACCTCCGTTTGCTGGGCCTGTTTTTGAGTGGGGAGCCCATCCCGGGGGTCACACACACCCGCTGCCGAGCTAACCCCCTCACAGTTGGTGGAGAACCAGTGGCAGTTTTTTTAAGCCAGCATGGAGGAGATACTGAAGCAGCTGGCTCTAGCAAATGCCAATCAACAGCAGACAAATGCAGGTTTGCAAAAGAGCCTTGCAGCTCAACAACAGAACTTCGCAGCCCAGCAGCAAGCTCATCAACAGAGCCTTGCAGCCCAGCAGCAAGCTCACCAACAGAGTCTGGAAGCTCAGCAACAAGCCCAGCAGCAATCTGAGGCCCGCTTCATAGACCTGTTACAGAAGCAAGAGCAGAGACTACAACAAATGGAAGCAGTAATGCAGCAACGTCCGCAGACCAGTGAGGAAAGCCGTCCCACTAATACCGCGTCCTTTGGGGTGAGTCGTTTATTGACAAAAATGACTGGAGAGGATGATCCAGAGGTATTTTTGACCACATTTGAAAGGACTGCTGAAAGAGAAAAGTGGCCTGAGGAGCAGTGGGCTGGACTGGTGGCTCCTCTGTTAACTGGTGAATCGCAGAAGGCTTACTATGACCTAGAGCCTGACCAAGCAAATGACTATGTGATGCTAAAAGCTGAGATATTGGCAAGGCTGGGTGTCACCCAGGCTGTCCGGGCTCAGCGTGTGCATAACTGGACTTTCCAGCTTGGAAAACCCCCCAGGTCTCAAATGTATGATCTCATTCACCTGAGCAGAAAGTGGCTACAGCCAGAGACTTTGTCCGCACCAAAGATTGTGGAACGTGTTGTAATGGATCGGTTTTTGAGAGCTCTTCCTACTGCCATCCAAAAGTGGGTAAGCCATGGAGACCCAGAGACGGCCGATGGTCTTGTGGATCGTGTGGAGAAATACTTGGCTACAGAGAACCTGACGGCCTCTTCCAGAGACACTCGGACTTTCCACCCTAAGACCAGACCATCCCCAGGGGCGGATAAGAGGATTCCAAGGGGTAAGGGTGGAGAGAGTGAGAGGGTGGGAGCTCTACCCCAAGTTTGGCGAGAACAGCCTGGGAAATCAGCGGCTCAAGAGGCGGCAAGAAGGATCGTTTGCTACCGCTGCCGGCAAGCGGGACATATTGCAGCCAATTGCCCGGTTGTGGAGGAACCCATGCAGTGTGACTTTCTGACGGGCAGACGTCAGTCGCTGTGTGCGACAGTCGCATGCACTGCCATTCGAGGAACTGAGAAACATTTATGCAAAATGTGTGTTAATGGTAGAAATGTTGTGGTATTGCTGGATTCAGGTAGCCTTGTGACCCTGATAAAGGCTGAGTTAGTTAAAACAGAGGTCTCTGGGAATAGCAAGGTAGCTGTTATTTGTGTGCATGGGGACACCCGAGAGTATCCAGTGACTACAGTGTGTTTCGAGACCCCCAAAGGTACCCTCTCTCATCCAGTGGGCTTAGTATCTCAGTTACCGTATGACGCCATTGTGGGAAGGGATTTTCCGAAGTTCTGGGAACTGTGGGATGATCCTGAGCCCCCCACTGGTGCCCCTATGTACCAGGAATGTGATAGCCAGAACTCCCCTGAGAGTGGTGAGGACTCTCCGGAATTTCCCTTATCAGTATTGGCAGGGGAGACTCAAGAAACTGGAGAGGAGCCCACCTCCTCAGACGAAAACCTACCGTCTGTGGAGTTTTCTGATCTTGAGGTTCACAGGGAAAACTTTGCCACAGAACAGTTGAAAGACCCCGCCCTAATAAAGGCACGGGAAAACGTAGTGAAAATAGATGGCGAGTTAGTGAACCCAGATAATACCTGCACTTACCCATACTTCAGCGTAGAGAAGGACCTACTGTATCGGGTGGCAAAAAGGGCAGAAGAAACCGTTGAGCAGCTTGTGGTGCCCAAACCTTACAGGAAGTTGGTGTTGGAGTTGGCCCATGGGCACATTCTTGGAGGTCATCTGGGGACAGAGAAAACCCGAGCGAGGGTATTACAGAGATTCTATTGGCCGGGGGTGATGAAGGACATAGAAAATTATTGTTCCTCCTGCCCTGTGTGTCAGAGGTCGGCCCCGATGCCACATTTCCGTAGCCCGCTGGTCCCTCTACCCATCATTGAGGTCCCGTTTGAGAGGATCGCCATGGATTTGGTAGGTCCTATAATCAAGTCCGCTAGGGGGCACCAGTACATATTAGTTATAATGGACTATGCCACCCGTTATCCAGAAGCGATCCCTCTCCGAAATACCTCGGCCAAAACCATAGCCAAAGAGCTATCTCTTGTGTTTAGCCGGGTGGGTATTTGTAAAGAACTGCTTACGGACCAAGGTACACCCTTTATGTCCCGGGTTATGAAGGAGCTGTGTAAATTGTTCAAAGTGACGCAATTACGTACATCTGTGTATCACCCCCAAACCGATGGGCTGGTTGAAAGATTCAACAAAACCCTAAAACAAATGTTGAAGAAAGTGGTGGATAGAGATGGAAAGGATTGGGACTGTCTACTTCCTTATCTGATGTTTGCTATTAGGGAGGTGCCCCAATCCTCTACGGGATTCTCCCCCTTTGAGTTACTGTATGGGAGACACCCAAGAGGGCTGTTGGATATTGCCAAGGAAACTTGGGAAAGTGAGAGTTCTCCCCACAGGAGTGTGATTGAGCATGTCGCCCTGATGCAAGACCGAATTGCACAGGTAATGCCCATCGTGAAGGAACATTTGGCCCAAGCGCAGTTAGCACAGCAGAGAGTGTACAACCGTGGAGCCAAGACCCGTACCTTTTCCCCGGGGGATAGGATACTGGTACTTGTCCCTACGGTTGAAAGTAAATTCCTTGCCAAATGGCAAGGCCCCTACGAGATAATGGAAAAAGTGAGCGAAGTGAATTACAAGGTCAGACAACCAGGAAGGCGAAAGCCCGAACAGATCTATCACGTTAATCTGTTGAAAGCCTGGAGGGATAGAGAGTCCCTAGTCGCAGACACTTGGTCACCAGCTCAAACTGGTTGCGTGATTCCTGAGGTTGGAATAGCAGCCACCTTGTCACAACCCCAACAACAGGAGGTTAAGGAGTTTGTGCTTCGCAACAAGGAGGTATTCTCTGAGCTGCCGGGACAAACATTTGGGGTAGAGCATGACATCATTACCCCGCCCGGTGAAAGGGTGAAGTTAAAACCCTATCGGATCCCAGAGGCCCGACGGGAGGCAATACGGGAGGAAGTACAGAAAATGCTGAACTTAGGGGTGATAGAGGAGTCCCAAAGGGATTGGTCTAGTCCCATTGTGTTGGTGCCTAAACCGGATGGGAGCTGGCGATTTTGTAACGATTTTCGTCAGTTGAACAAAGTTACAAAATTTGACACCTACCCCATGCCACGTATAGATGAGTTGATCGACCGGCTGGGAACAGCCCGATACATGACGACTCTTGACCTCACAAAAGGGTATTGGCAAATCCCCCTGGCCAAATTGGCCAAAGAGAAAACCACATTTGTAACCCCAGACGGGGCGTCCCAATATAAAAGAATGCCGTTCGGGTTACAGAATGCGCCGGCCACATTCCAGCGGAAAATGGACCAGATGCTGAGGCCCCATCGGAAGTATGCTGCGGCTTACCTGGATGACGTAATTGTCCATAGCACAGATTGGGCCTCACATCTGCCAAAAGTGCAAGCAGTCCTGGACTCTGTTCGGGAAGCGGGGTTTACGGCTAACCCCAAGAAGTGTACCATTGGGCAGGAGGAGGCCAAATATCTTGGGTACACCATTGGGAGGGGAGTAATAAAACCCCAACTCAACAAAGTCGAGGCCATCCAGAGTTGGCCACGTCCCAACAGCAAGAAGCAGGTACGAGCCTTTCTGGGAATCGCTGGGTATTATCGGCGATTCATTCCCCACTTTGCCTCTAAGGCTGTGCCCCTAACCAACCTAACGAAGGGGAAAGGGTCGGTCATGATTAAATGGACCCCCGAGGCTGAGGCAGCATTCCAATTCTTGAAACAAGCCTTATGTAGCCAGCCAGTGTTGTACTCACCCGACTTCTCTAAAGACTTTGTCGTACAAAGTGATGCGTCAGATGTGGGGTTAGGAGCAGTATTGTCCCAGGTCTGGAACGGGGAAGAGCACCCAGTCATTTACCTCAGCAGGAAGTTGAAGTCCCATGAGGTAAATTACGCCACCGTTGAAAAGGAGTGTTTAGCGGTGAAGTGGGCTCTAGATTCCCTTCGGTACTACCTGCTAGGTAGGCACTTTGACATGGTTACGGATCACGCTCCGTTAAAGTGGATGGCTCAAAACAAGGAAACAAATAGAAGAGTGAATAGGTGGTTCCTGGCCCTCCAGGAATTCAACTTCACAGTAAAGCATCGCCCTGGCGTTCAAATGGGGAATGTGGATGCTTTGTCTCGAGTACATGAATGCCTGATTGCTGGTGTTCCAACCCCGAGGTTAAAACAAGAGGGGGGGGTATGTGACAGCAGGAAGGTAAAGTCACCTGGTTGCATCCAGGGGGGTAGATATATTTCGCCCAGATTCAGGCTTTACGCCGACTTATACAACTAGGTGGAGTGTTGTATAAGCCCAGCTGAGGCTAGTGGGCTCATGGATGACTCATACCTCTAGGGAGAGTGTGGGGCGTCGTGCAGACAGGGAGTTGATGAGACCAGCTGAAACTTGTCAGCTCATTTAGGCCTCTATAAAAACTCCCAGCTTCATTAGATGTTAGCTCATGCCTGGACCCAGACCTGTGTGGACTGTCTAGGGAGAGTGAACCCCTGTGCGGTGAGACAAAGCCTGTGTGGCTATTTGCTTGGACATTTAAAACCAGGGACTTAGGGACTAGGACAGCACTAGGCTGATCCCAGTTGTTAGTT
The DNA here is from genome assembly GCA_029206835.1 of Rana muscosa. Lineage (NCBI taxonomy): Eukaryota > Metazoa > Chordata > Amphibia > Anura > Ranidae > Rana > Rana muscosa. The sequence goes on along the minus strand of CM055118.1, from coordinate 327,255,550 downwards.
AGGAAACCTGTATGTTTAGTCAGAGGTCAAGTTGACCAGGATTTATTTTGTTTATGTTTCTTTTGGCTTTGCTGTGTTTTGTCACTGTAAATAGAAAATAAACCGCACCTTTTTTTGATTTTGAAAACCACAACCTCCGTTTGCTGGGCCTGTTTTTGGGTGGGGAGCCCATCCCGGGGGTCACACACACCCGCTGCCGAGCTAACCCCCTCACACTCTGTATTTGCGGACAACACTAAGCTAAGCAGGGCAATAACTTCTCCGCAGAATGAGGAAACCTTGTGAGAAGATCTGAACAAAATAATGGGGTCGGCAACTACATGGCAAATGAGGTTTAATGTAGAAAAATTTAAAATAATGCAATTAGGTGGTAAAAATATGAATGCAATCTACTCATTAGGGGGAGAACCTCTGGGGGAATCTAGAATGGAAAAGGACCTGGGGGTCCTAGTAGATGACAGACTCAGCAATGGCATGCAAGCTGCTGCTAACAAAGCAAACAGAATATTGGCATGCATTAAAAAGGGGATCAACTCCAGAGATAAAACGATAATTCTCCCAATCTACAAGAATCTGGTCCGGCCGCACCTGGAGTATGCTGTCCAGTTCTGGGCACCAGTCCTCAGGAAGGATGTACTGGTAATGGAGAGAGTACAAAGAAGGGCAACAAAACTAATAAATGTACTGGAGGACATTAGTTATGAGGAAAGGTTACGAGCACTGAACTTATTCTCTCTAGAGAGGAGACGCTTGAGAGGGAAAATGATTTCAATGTACAAATACCGTACTGGTGACCCCACAATAGGGATAAAACTTTTCCACGAAAGGGAATGTAATAAGACACGCGGCCTTTCACTAAAATTATAAGAAAAGCGGTTTAACCTTAACCACTTAACGACCGCCCACTGTAAATATACGTCAGCAGAATGGCACCGACAGGCAGAATCACGTACATATACGTGATTGCCTTTGTATAGTTGGGGGGTCCGATCGGACCCCCTTCTTTACAGTGGGTGGTCGTTTTACCTTCGGGAGCGATCCGGCATGAGGGGACGGCCGTTCGATTCCGGCCACCCCCTCTCGATCGCTCCCGGCGAATGAGAGAGCTTCCCCTGCCTGCCAGGAAGGAGGAAGTGATGTCATCTCTCCTGGGGCGCTCACATATACCGAGCGCCGTACAGGAGAAGATACCAGGTTAGTACACACAACACTACACTGACACCAGGACACATAGGCACATAAATCACCCCCCCAGGCCCCCCCAGATCACCCCCCAGCCCCCCCAGCCCCCAGTCACAGTGTCACTGATTGCAGTGACCATTTATTTAGTGATCACTGCAATCAGTGACATTTGTGACTGTAAAAGTGTCACTACATTTAGTTTTAGGTCCAGTGTAGCCCCCTAACCCCCCCTAATAAAGGTTTAACCCCCTGATCACCCCCCAGATAACCCTTTCACCCCCTAGCACCGCCGTCACTAAGCAATCATTTTTCTGATCGATGTCTTAGCGTCGGTGATGCTGATCGGTAGCCAGTAATTTTTTTTAGGTTCGCCGCAAGTTTTTATAGCGTCGGGTGCCCCGAGACGAAGTGACCTATCACGAAACGCGTAGGGCGGACCGAGCGACGTGGTGACGTCATCCCCTTACTGCTCGATCTCCTAGGACGGGTTTACTTGTTGGCGTCCGGCCGGCGCCGCAAGTTCAAGGCTGTTTCCTTGCAACATTTCTGTAAGTGTTTTTTCATATTTGTATTAATAAACCCAAGGATTTTACACCAGCGAGGCATTCCTTTCCTCTTTTACATGGTACTGTTGCGGTCATACTGCTTGCCTTTTTCTGTGGGAGTTTCGTTTGAAGAGGTGGATACAGGAATTCTTACCATCTAACTGGGATTGCTTTGATGCGATTATAGGTCCTCCGTCATAGGGGACCAATTTAATCCGGTAAGCTGCTGACCTGTATTCGGTGGTGGTTATCACTCTTCAGACAAGCACTGTGGAATTTTTTGGATTTGATTTATGCACGGGTGTTTCAGTTTATTTGCTTTGGACAGAATTTTTGATTACGCAGACTGACGCTTAGTGCGACACATGTTTATTTACATTTATACCACATATATAGGGAATTCATTGATTTTTGTTATAAGTCAATTATATATTTTTAGGTTTGTTTATTATTTTTTGACACGTTATTAACAAGGGTTTTATGCACTGTATGTATGACAAATCAGTATGTCATATTGTCACTAGTTGTTTTTTAACTTTGGTTTAGCGCCACTATTTATATTTTTTCTTTTGTTTCACTGAGTATGTTTATCAGGTTAGTGGCAGCTTGAGACCGTTACCCAGGCAATTTGGAGCCACCCAACAATTGCCACCCCTTAATTCTGAGCGCAATTTTTCTTCTCCTTTTCACCCCCATATATTACCTAATGAAGGTTTAACCCCCTTGATCGCCCCCCAGGTAACCCTTTCACCCCCTATCACCACTGTCACTAAGTTATAATTTTTCTGATCGATGTCTTAGCGTCGGCGATGCTGATCGGTAGCCAGTAATTTTTTTTAGGTTCGCCGCAGGTTTTTATAGCGTCGGGTACCCCCATATATTACCTAATAAAGGTTTAACCCCCTTGATCACCCCCCAGGTAACCCTTTCACCCCCTAGCACCGCCATCGCTATGCGATCATTTTTATGATCGATGTCTTAGCGTCGGTGATGCTGATCGGTAGCCAGTAATTTTTTTTAGGTTCGCCGCAGGTTTTTATAGCGTCGGGTACCCCCATATATTACCTAATAAAGGTTTAACCCCCTTGATCGCCCCCCCAGGTAACCCTTTCACCCCCTATCACCACTGTCACTAAGCGATAATTTTTCTGATCGATGTCTTAGCGTCGGCGATGCTGATCGGTAGCCAGTAATTTTTTTTAGGTTCGCCGCAGGTTTTTATAGCGTCAGGTACCCCCATATATTACCTAATAAAGGTGTAACCCCCTTGATCACCCCCCAGGTAACCCTTTCACCCCCTAGCACCGCCGTCACTATGCGATCATTTTTCTGATCGATGTCTTAGCGTCGGTGATGCTGATCGGTAGCCAGTAATTTTTTTTAGGTTCGCCGCAGGTTTTTATAGCGTCAGGAACCCCCATATATTATCTAATAAAGGTTTAACCCCCTGATCGCCCCCCAGGTAACCCTTTCACCCCCTATCACCACTGTCGCTAAGCAATCGTTTTTATGATCGTTGTCTTAGTGTCGGTGATGCCGATAGGTAGCCAGTAATTTTTTTTTTAGGTTCGCCGTCAGGTTTTTATATAGCGTCAGGTACCCCCATATATTACCTAATAAAGGTTTTAACCCTTTAATTGCCCCTAGTTAACCCTTTCACCAGTGATCATCATATAAGTGTTACGGGTGACGCTGGTTAGTTAGTTTGCTTTTTATAGTGTCAGGGCACCCGCCGTATACAGGTCCTTCTCAAAAAATTAGCATATTGTGATAAAGTTCATTATTTTCTGTAATGTACTGATAAACATTAGACTTTCATATATTTTAGATTCATTACACACAACTGAAGTAGTTCAAGCCTTTTCTTGTTTTAATATTGATGATTTTGGCATACAGCTCATGACAACCCAAAATTCCTATCTCAAAAAATTAGCATATTTCATCCGACCAATAAAAGAAAAGTGTTTTTAATACAAAAAAAGTCAACCTTCAAATAATTATGTTCAGTTATGCACTCAATACTTGGTCGGGAATCCTTTTGCAGAAATGACTGCTTCAATGCGGCGTGGCATGGAGGCAACCAGCCTGTGGCACTGCTGAGGGGTTATGGAGGCCCAGGATGCTTCGATAGCGGCCTTAAGCTCATCCAGAGTGTTGGGTCTTGCGTCTCTCAACTTTCTCTTCCCAATATCCCACAGATTCTCTATGGGGTTCAGGTCAGGAGAGTTGGCAGGCCAATTGAGCACAGTAATACCATGGTCAGTAAACCATTTACCAGTGGTTTTGGCACTGTGAGCAGGTGCCAGGTCGTGCTGAAAAATGAAATCTTCATCTCCATAAAGCTTTTCAGCAGATGGAAGCATGAAGTGCTCCAAAATCTCCTGATAGCTAGCTGCATTGACCCTGCCCTTGATAAAACACAGTGGACCAACACCAGCAGCTGACATGGCACCCCAGACCATCACTGAGTGTGGGTACTTGACACTGGACTTCAGGCATTTTGGCATTTCCCTCTCCCCAGTCTTCCTCCAGACTCTGGCACCTTGATTTCCGAATGACATGCAAAATTAGCTTTCATCCGAAAAAAGTACTTTGGACCACTGAGCAACAGTCCAGTGCTGCTTCTCTGTAGCCCAGGTCAGGCGCTTCTGCCGCTGTTTCTGGTTCAAAAGTGGCTTGACCTGGAGAATGCGGCACCTGTAGCCCATTTCCTGCACACGCCTGTTCACAGTGGCTCTGGATGTTTCTACTCCAGACTCAGTCCACTGCTTCCGCAGGTCCTCCAAGGTCTGGAATCGGTCCTTCTCCACAATCTTCTTCAGGGTCCGGTCACCTCTTCTCATTGTGCAGCGTTTTCTGCCACACTTTTTCCTTCCCACAGACTTCCCACTGTGGTGCCTTGATACAGCACTCTGGGAACAGCCTATTCGTTCAGAAATTTCTTTCTGTGTCTTACCCTCTTGCTTGAGGGTGTCAATGATGGCCTTCTGGACAGCAGTCAGGTCGGCAGTCTTACCCATGATTGCGGTTTTGAGTAATGAACCAGGCTGGGAGTTTTTAAAAGCCTCAGGAATCTTTTGCAGGTGTTTAGAGTTAATTAGTTGATTCAGATGATTAGGTTATTAGCTCGTTTAGAGAACCTTTTCATGATATGCTAATTTTTTGAGATAGGAATTTTGGGTTGTCATGAGCTGTATGCCAAAATCGTCAATATTAAAACAAGAAAAGGCTTGAACTACTTCAGTTGTGTGTAACGAATCTAAAATATATGAAAGTCTAATGTTTATCAGTACATTACAGAAAATAATGAACTTTATCACAATATGCTAATTTTTTGAGAAGGACCTGTATAACCCAATAAAGGTTTAACCCCCTGATCGCCCGGCGGGTGATATCAGTTAGGTTTTAGCATCAGAGAGGGTCTGCGTCACACCCCAGGCAGCGTCAGGTTAGTGCCAGTAGCGCTAACACCCACACGTGAAGCATACACCCCCCTTAGTGGTATAGTATCTGAACAGATCAATATCTGATCTGATCAGATCTATACTAGCGTCCCCAGCAGTTTAGGGTTCCCAAAAACGCACTGTTAGTGGGATCAGCCCAGATACCTGCTAGCACCTGCGTTTTGCCCCTCCGTCCAGCCCAGGCCACCGAAGTGCAGTATCGATCGATCACTGTCACTTGCAAAACACAACACACATAACTGCAGCGTTCGCAGAGACAGGCCTGATCCCTGCGACTCCAGTGCTGTAGGGGGTGATTTCACCACCACAGTTAAAAAAAAAAAGCATATATGCCGAAGCATTGGGGCAGCAGAGGCGGAGGAGCGATTTTGCTCCTAATGCCGCGTATATACGGTCAAAATTCCGACGGAGGCTTGCCCGTGGAAAAGTCTGACCATGTGTACGCGGCATAACTTTTGCGAGAAGATGCCCCCATGCTTCGGCATATATAAATGGTGCATGTATGCCCATCATTAGAAGTGGGTGGATGAAGGGCGGTATTCTAATGGTGGGCATACCCACCGATCAATCTTTTTTTTTCGTTCAGCCAACAGGCTGCATGAAAAAAAAGATTACAATACATGTCCAACAAGGACCAGCAACGTACTGGTATGTTGCTGGACTTTGAATGTTTATACCAGAATGATGCCTGCGGGTTTAGGTATCATCTTGGTATCATTCTTTTCAGCCAGCGGCCGGCTTTCATGTAAAAGCAATCCTAGTGGCTAATTAGCCTCTGGACTGCTTTTACAAGCAGTGGGAGGGAATGTCCCCCCCCCGGATATAAAAAGCGCCATTGGGAAATTGGGAAAGCATTTTATCACACCGATCTTGGTGTGGTCAGATGCTTTGAGGGCAGAGGAAATATCTAGGGTCCAATAGACCCCAGTTTTTTCAAAAAAGAGTACCTGTCATTACCTATTGCTATCATAGGGGATATTTACATTCCCTGAGATAACAATAAAAGTGCTAAAAATAAATAAATATGGAAGCAAAAAAAAGCACCCCTGTCCTGCCCTGCTCTTGCCCAATGGCGAACGCAAGCGTCGGTCAGGCGTCATATGTAAACAGCAATTGCACCATGCATGTGAGGTATCACCGCGAAGGTCAGATCGAGGGCAGTAATTTTAGCAGTAGACCTCCTCTGTAAATCTAACGGGGTAACCTGTAAATGCTTTTAAAGGCTTTTAAAAATGTATGTAGTTTGTCGCCAATGCGCGTTTGTGCGAAATTTTAAAGCATGTCGTGTTTGGTATCTATGTACTCGGCCTAAGATCATCTTTTTTATTTCATCAAACATTTGGGCAATATAGTGTGTTTTAGTGCATTAAAATTAAAAAAAGTGTATTTTTTCCCAAAAAAATGCGTTTGAAAAATCGCTGCGCAAATACTGTGTAGAAAAAAAAATGAAACACCCACCATTTTATTCTGTAGGGCCTTTGCTTTAAAAATATATATAATGTTTGGGGGTTCAACATAATTTTCTTGCAAAAAAAATATGTTTTCATGTAAACAAAAAGTGTCAAAAAGGGCTTTGTCTTCAAGTGGTTAGAAGAGTGGATGTAAGCTTCCTAATGTTGTGTATAAAATGCCAGAACAGTTCAAAACCCCCCCAAATGACCCCATTTTGGAAAGTAGACACCCCAAGCTATATACTGAGAGGCATGTCGAGTCCATGGAATATTTTATATGTTGACACAAGTTGCGGAAAAAATACAATTTTTTTTTTTTTTTTTTGCACAAAGTTGTCACTAAATGATATATTGCTCAAACATGCCATGGGCATATGTGGAATTACACCCCAAAATACATTCTGTTGCTTCTCCTGAGTACGGGGATACCACATGTGTGAGACTTTTTGGGAGCCTAGCCGCGTACGGGACCCCAAAAACCAAGCACCGCCTTCAGGCTTTCTAAGGGTGTCAATTTTTGATTTCACTTCTCACTGCCTATCACAGTTTCGGAGGCCATGGAATGCCCAGATGGCACAAAACCCCCCCAAATGCCCCTATTTTGGAAAGTAGACACCCCAAGCTATTTGCTGAGAGGTATTGTGAGTATTTTGCAGATCTCGCTTTTTGTCACAAAGTTTTGAAAATTTAAAAAAAAAAGAAAAAAAAAAAAAAATGTTCTTTCTTCATTTTCAAAAACAAATGAGAGCTGTAAAATACTCACCATGCCTCTCAGCAAACAGCTTGGGGTGTCTACTTTCCAAAATGGGGTCATTTGGGGGGGTTTTGTGCTATTTTGGCATTTTATGGCCTTCAAAACTGTGATAGGTAGTGAGGAGTGAAATCAAAAATTTATGCCCTTAGAAATCCTGGAGGCGGTGCTTGGTTTCCGGGGTCCCGTACGTGGCTAGGCTCCTAAAAAGTCCCACACATGTGGTATCCCCGTACTCAGGAGAAGCAGCAGAATGTATTTTGGGGTGCAATTCCACATATAACCATGGCATGTGTGAGCAATATATCATTTAGTGACAACTTTTTGTAATTTTTTTATTTTTATTTTTTTGTCATTATTCAATCACTTGGGACAAAAAAAAAAAAATATTCAATGGGCGCAACATGCCTCTCAGCAATTTCCTTGGGGTGTCTACTTTCTAAAATGGGGTCATTTGGGGGGGTTTTGTGCTATTTTGGCATTTTATGGCCTTCAAAACTGTGATAGGTAGTGAGGAGTGAAATCAAAAATTTACGCCCTTAGAAATCCTGAAGGCGGTGCTTGGTTTCCGGGGTCCCGTACGTGGCTAGGCTCCTAAAAAGTCCCACACATGTGGTATCCCCGTACTCAGGAGAAGCAGCAAAATGTATTTTGGGGTGCAATTCCACATATAACCATGGCATGTGTGAGCAATATATCATTTAGTGACAACTTTTTGTAATTTTTTTTTTTTTTTTTGTCATTATTCAATCACTTGGGACAAAAAAAAAAAATATTCAATGGGCTCAACATGCCTCTCAGCAATTTCCTTGGGGTGTCTACTTTCTAAAATGGGGTCATTTGGGGGGGGTTTGTACTGTCCTGTCATTTTAGCACCTCAAGAAATGAGATAGGCAGTCATAAATTAAAAGCTGTGTAAATTCCAGAAAATGTACCCTAGTTTGTAAACGCTATAACTTTTGCGCAAACCGATAAATATACGCTTATTGACATTTTTTTTACTAAAGACATGTGGCTGAATACATTTTTGGCCTAAATGTATGACTAAAATTGAGTTTATTCGATTTTTCTTATAACAAAAAGTAGAAAATATCATTTTTTTTTCAAAATTTTCGGTCTTTTTCCGTTTATATCGCAAAAAATAAAAATCGCAGAGGCAATCTTTTCGGTCTTTTTTCAACCTCACCTACTATGCAACTATGATTCCATCTCCTGAATCTCCTCCCCCGAGCCCCTCAGGAGGCAGGCTCTGTGAAATATGTGACACAGCAGTGCCTACTCACAGGACATAGTGACTACGTGTCACAGAATTTAAGGAAGGAAATGTGTGGAGATCTTTATAGAGTGGGATACAATGTGAAAATAAATAAATGATTTTACATTTTTCTCAGAGGTAAGTAACATTCAGACACTCACCAGGTGGAGCTCTATCTATGATGTTCTCACAGAAAGTCCCGTAGAACATGTCTGGACAAATACACTTGATTCCGTCGAAGGTAGCTCCATTTTTGCAGTCTGTGGAAGAGAATTTAAAAGTCAGGAAAGGCAAATAAATTCACAATTGTCATACCATTTTTTTTTTACTTAAAGCCGAGATCCAGGAAGAGGGTAAAATATACAGATAAAATGCATGTATTGGAGCCAAAAGGACTTATATTTCTGTCCATCCAGCCCTAAGATTTAGATACCTCTGCTACAAAGCATATCCCTGTCTAGCAGGACATTAGAGACCTGTTTTTTTTTCGCTGCTGCAGTTAAAGTGGTGTTAAACTCGAAACCAAAAATGTAATATATTGCAGCTTACCAATCATTAGATGTGGGGGCTGCATTGTTTTTTTGTTTTTTTTTAAGGCTTTTCCTCCTCTGTTTTCACCTGGTTATCTGGCCAGTAACACACCTCCTGTATTAGAACGCTTCCATTCTGGATGAAGGAGAACAGGGGGTACCTTTGGAAAGCAATTGTTAGTCTGGTGGGAGGGGAGTGTTAGATGTACTAGCAATTTTGCAGCCCCACTATTTGTCGCTGATCGCCACCATTACTAGCAAAAAATAAAAAATAAAAAAATAACTAAATCTATCCCATAGTTTTTAGATGCTATAACTTTTGTGCAAACCAACCAATATACGCTTACTGGGATTTTTTTTTTACCAAAGAAGCATACATATTGGTCTAAATTAATGACAAAATGTAATTTTTTCCAAAATTTTTTATTAGATATGTTTTATAGCAGAAAGTAAAACATATTGTTTTTTTTTCAAAATTGTCAGTCTTTTTTTGGTAATAGCGAAAAAATAAAAACTGCAGAGGTGATCAAATACCACCAAAAGAAAGCTCTATTTGTGGGGACAAAAAGGACGTAAATTTTATTTGGGTACAGTGCAGTGGTGGCTGTTCCATAAGGGGTGCACGGTCGCCGCCCCCCCATCTATACATCCAGCCCCCTGATCTACATGTAGGGACACAGGACTATGGCTTCCAGTGGTAAGGGAATGTTTTTTTTTTGAAGCACATGATTAGAGCCTGAGGCTCTAATAGGCTTCAAAACAGGGTGGGCTCGGGGTGCAGAGCACTGTGCCCTGATCCCACTCAGTTATGTGACACTAGCAAATGAATACTCGCTATTCTGACACATTCTCCTCCTGGCCAATTAGGAAGCCCCTATTGTCAAGGGAGTCTTATGACTCCCTGGCCAATTATGTCTCAGGACACACTTCAGGGTTCCAAGCGGCCGGAAGGAGAATGTCTGTGTCCTTGCTGGAGTGACCCTTCTCTCTGCCTCCGTGTCTCCTCCATGCCTCCACTAGGTAAGGTGATCGCCACTGCCTGTGTCTCCCGTGGGGGGGGGGGTGTAGTGTTGGTTGTGCCGCCCCCCCAAAAAATTAGTAAGAACCAGCCGCCACTGGTACAGCATTGCACAACTGTGCAAGTGTCAGTTAAAGCAACGCAGTGCTGTATTGCAAAAAATAGCCTGGTTATGAAGGGGGGGTAAATTTTCCAGTGATCAAGTGGTTAGGTAACACTTTAAGGCCTTGATCTTTCCCCAGTCTGTGACTGGACAGTGAAAGAAGAAGCAGCACACGAAGGAGCGATTCATATTGTCACCCTGTTCTCTCCTCCTATTTCCTTGTTACTCGTCATCATGTTTGCATGCAGCACACCTGATTGTCTCTCCTGGTCGGAATTTTGTTGTATAGGAGATTGTGATAGTCTGATACTAAGTCAAAATTAGGTACATTTGGTAGATAGAGTATAAGGAGGATTATAACCTTGTCAGCTTTTTTTTTTGCTATCTGTGTCCCTTTGGGTAGAGTTCCCTTCACTTCCTGTCCCAGAGCCAAAACAGGAAGTGAGAGGAAATCTCCTCATTGGAGGATTTCCCCCTATTCCTGTGTGAGTGACAACCCAAAATGTTGTCACTTTCTTAGTGATAGGCACTAGGGATGAGCTTTGTGTTCGAGTCGAACTCATATTCGACTCGAACATCGGCTGTTCACTCGTTCGCCGAATTTCGAACATTATGGGTCGTTTACGCCAAATTCGAGTGGCGCGTCACAGCCCATAATTCACTGTGTCATCGCAGTGCATTGTTGGCTGATGATTGGCCAAGCATGCACTATGACCCGCATGCTTTGGCCAATCACAGCGTGGTAGGAAATGTTGGTGTTCTCATATTAATACCACAGGCAGGGAGCTGCAGTAATTTCAGTTAGTGTACTGTGTCCTTTGCACAGGGTGCACCTAAAGCTACCTGAATACAATTGCTGGTGTTCTCATATTAATACCACAGGCAGGGAGCTGCAAGTATTTTCAGTTAGTGTACTGTGTCCTTTGCACAGTGTGCACCTAAAGCTACCTGAATACAATTTCTGGTGTTCTCATATTAATCCCACAGGCAGGGAGCTGCAGTATTTTCAGTTAGTGTACTGTGTCCTCTGCACAGTGTGCAACTAAAGATAACTGAAGACAATTTCTGGTGTTCTCTTACTAAAAATACTACAGGCAGGCAGTTGATTCTGCTAGCTGCAGTATAATCAGTATATATATATATATATATATATATATATATATATATATATATATATATATATTTATATACATCCCAGCTTTGTGCAGCTACATCTCACTGCAGGCCATTAGTATGTCTGGAAGGACAACAAGGAGAGGCAGACAGTCACGAGCCAATAAAAGAGGGCAAGCAGGCTCTGTGTCTAGAGGCAACAGTGCTGGTCCTGGACACGGTGCACCCTCATCAGCACGTGGCCGTGGGACAAGCTTGTTCTTTTTTTCGGCAGCTGGCCGTGTTGAGCCACAACATGCCGAAGACTTAGTAGAGTGGATGACCAAGCCGTCCTCATCCTTCTCATCCTCTCTCACCCAGGCTCAGGGTACTTTGTCTGGCAAAGCAGTTGCCAAAGCGGCCTCTTCCCTCGGCTCAATGGCATCAGTCACTACTTCCCTAGCCCCACCATGTCCTCCTGCGGAGTCCCCTGAACTGTTTGACCACAGTGTTGGGTACATGCTGCAGGAGGATGCGCAGCGTTTTGAAGGCTCCGATTATGGTACCCAGCTAGAGGAAGGCAGTAACGTGAGCCCAGAGAGAGGGGGTGCCCAAGAAGGACAGCAATCTGGCAGTCATGTTCCCCCAACTGCAGCATACTGCCAGGTTTGCTACAGTGATGAGGAGGGAGGGGATGATGAGGTCACAGACTCTATGCGGGTGCCTGATAGGAGAGAGGAGAAGGAGGAGGAGGAGGCATATCTCCAACAAGGCAGGATGCCCTCCAGGGGCCAGCTTAAGGGCAGCACACCGACAGCATTACACCGCAGAGCTCCACATGTGCAGGGCGCTGCTGTTTCTGCGCGTTATTCCAAAAGTTCTTTGGTGTGGGCCTTTTTTGAGACGAGTGCATCAGATGGCAGCGCTGCTATTTGCAATATATGTCTCAGGCGTATCTCGCGAGGCCAAAACATCATCCACTTGGGCACCACATGCTTGATCAGACATATGTCGACCTGCCATTGAGTTTGTTGGCAAGCATACCTAAAAGACCCACACCAAAGAACAAAGCGGACCTCTCCTTGCTCCTCATCAGCTGGGATCTCCAACCCCACTATACCTTCAGTCGTCTCTGAAACCTGCACTGAGAGGAATGAAGGTGTAGAATTACGTGTGTCACAGCCAAGTACTTGTGGGCAATCTGCTATTGGTACACCAACGTCAGATTGTACCAGGCAAATTTCCCTGCCCCAGCTGCTGCACCGCCAAAAGAAGTTCGCTCCCAGCCATCCACATGCCCAGCGGTTGAATGCTAGCTTGGCTAAATTGCTAGCACTTCAACTGCTGCCTTTTCAGTTGGTAGACTCGGCCCCCTTCCGTGAGTTTGTGGAATGTGCTGTACCTCAGTGGCAGGTTCCCAAACGCCACTTTTTCTCACGGAAGGCGATTCCGGCTCTCTACCGGCATGTGGAAGGCAATGTCTTGGCCTCGCTGGACAGGGCGGTCAGAGGTAAGATGCCTATTACCGCTGACTCATAGTCCAGCAGGCATCGACAGGGACATTACCTATCTTTCACGGCCCACTGGGTGACTCTGCTGGCAGCTGGAAGGATGCAGGACAGGGTGCAGTAGTGTTGGAGGTTGTGCGCCATCACGCCTCCAAAATGCTACTAGTGGTGATTCTGACACACCTCTCTCCTCCACCCCCTCCTCTTCTTCTTCCTCCAGGGCCTCTTCCTGTGCTTTGTCCTCGGAACCAGCGGAGCTCCGTAGGCGTTCAAGGGGCTACGCAAGTACGCAGGCAAAAAGATGCCATGCAATGCTTGAGCTGGTGTGCTTGGGGGAAAGGAGCCACACTGGGGCAGAGATTCTGTCAGCTCTACAGGGGCAGGCTCAGAGGTGGTTGACGCCACGCCAACTAAAGCCAGGAATGGTGGTTTGCGACAATGGCACCAACCTCCTCTCCTCCCTCCCACAGGGACAGCTGACCTATGTGCCCTGTTTGGCGCACATCCTTAACTTGGTGGTGCAGCGGTTTTTTGGCAGGTACCCGGGCTTACAGGATGTCCTGAGGCAGGCAAGGAAAGTCTGTGTGCATTTCCGCTGGTCATATAATGCCAGTGCTCAGCTGGCTCACCTCCAAAAGGAATACAACTTTTTTTTGCATTGATACATGTACCCTGGGGCAGGACCCGGGTCCCCAAACCCTTTTTAAGACAATAACTTGCATATTAGCCTTTAAAATTCGCACTTTTGATTTCTCCCGTTCGAGTCCCATAGACTTTAACGGGGTTCGAAAGTTTGCGCAAACTATCGGTCCGTTCTCATGTTCTGGATGCGAACCAAACCGGTGGGTGTTCGGCTCATCCCTAATGGGCACTGATAGGCTGCATTGATGGGCGCTGGCAGGCTGCATTCATGGGTGCTGGTAGGCTGCATTGATGGGCGCTGGAAGGCTGCATTGATGGGCGCTGGCAGGCTGCATTGATGGGCGCTGGTAGGCTGCATTTGATGGGCTGCGTTTGATGGGCGCTTCATTAAAAAGATGGGGTATACATGGGCAGGGCAAATGGGTGGAGTCAGGGGTGGAGCCAAGGGGGTGGGGCGTCAGAATGAGGTTTCGCCTAGGGTGTCGAAAATCCTTGCACCAGCCCTGTTCAGATGGCAGGCTCTTTGATATGTGTGACACTGCAGTGCCTACTTACAGGGCATAGTGAGTACAGAATTCAAGGAGGTAAATGCAGGCTCTTCATAAGTTTACAATATAGTTCAGATTAACTGCTTGCTGATCATAAAATACAAATATACAGTGACAAGGTGATCTGCAATAGATCACGTACTAGGTACGTGATTCAGCACTCCTGGGCAGAGGGCGCGTGTGCGCCGCCGGCAACCTGGCTCTGCTGTGATTAGACACAGCAGATGCGGATCAGCGGGTGATGACCAATGAATGACTGCCCGCACACGATCACTGGGATGACACACAAGACAGGGCTATGTCTATGTAAACAAGGCAGAGTTCTGTCCTGTCAGAAGGGAAACAATGAAACAATTACACACTGAAACACTGGCTAGGCACACATTTAACCCTTTGATCGCCCGAGCTGTTTAACCCCTTCCCAGCCAGCAGGGCCGTCTTTAATATGGTTTGGGCCCTGGGCAAAAAAAAATTTGCCCCCCCCCCCCTCCAGCTTATTTTGGGCCTGGCTGGTTCACATGTATGTGTTTTGGTGGCCCTCATTTGCACGGGCACAGCAGCCCATTCATTTGAATGGGCTGCCATGCCTTTTTTTCCTGCAAAAAAAAAGGTGCATGCAGCATTTAAAAAATGCAGTTTCCTTGAAATCCATTCTGCTTTTGCGCCATGCAACTTACCTGCAGTTCTTGCACAAACAAATGCACTGTGCTTTTAAAAGCGTGACCTAAACATCTAAAAATGCAGCAAGTTTGCCGTTGCAGGAACTGCAGATAAGTCACATGGTGCAAAAGCAGAATAGACAGACAGTGCTGCATTTCATTGCTTGATGGGCATAGGTGTGCCATGTGCGCAGCCTATTACATGATGCATGCACTTTTTTTTTGCAGGAAACGCAGGCATGGGAGCCCATTCAAATGAAAGCAGTATAATGGGAGGGGTGTTAGTGGAGGGCAGGATAATGGGAGGGGTGTTAGTGGAGGGCAGTATAATGGAAGGGGTGTTAGTGGAGGGCAGTATAATGGGAGGGGTATTAGTGGAGGGCAGTATAATGGGGGGGGGGTGTTAGTGGAGAGCAGTATGATGGGAGGGGTGTTAGTGGAGGACAGTATAATGGGGGGGGTGTTAGTGGAGAGCAGTATGATGGGAGGGGTGTTAGTGGAGGACAGTATAATGGGGGGGTGTTAGTGGAGGGCAGTATAATGGGAGGAGTGTTAGTGGAGAGCAGTATGATGGGAGGGGTGTTAGTGGAGGGCAGTATAATGGGAGGGGTGTTAGTGGAGAGCAGTATGATGGGAGGGGTGTTAGTGGAGGGCAGTATAATGGGGGGGGGTGTTAGTGGAGAGCAGTATGATGGGAGGGGTGTTAGTGGAGGACAGTATAATGGGGGGGTGTTAGTGGAGGGCAGTATAATGGGAGGAGTGTTAGTGGAGGGCAGTATAATGGGAGGGGTGTAAGTGGAGGGCAGTATAATGGGGGGAGGTGTTAGTGGAGGGCAGTATAATGGAAGGGGTGTTAGTGGAGGGCAGTATAATGGGAGGGGTATTAGTGGAGGGCAGTATAATGGGGGGGGGGTGTTAGTGGAGAGCAGTATGATGGGAGGGGTGTTAGTGGAGGACAGTATAATGGGGGGGGGGGGTGTTAGTGGAGAGCAGTATGATGGGAGGGGTGTTAGTGGAGGACAGTATAATGGGGGGGGGGGGTGTTAGTGGAGGGCAGTATAATGGGAGGGGTGTTAGTATAGGGCAGTATAATGGGAGGGGTGTTAGTGGAGGGCAGTATAATGGGGGGGGGTGTTAGTGGAGAGCAGTATGATGGGAGGGGTGTTAGTGGAGGACAGTATAATGGGGGGGGGGTGTTAGTGGAGAGCAGTATGATGGGAGGGGTGTTAGTGGAGGACAGTATAATGGGGGGGGTGTTAGTGGAGGGCAGTATAATGGGAGGGGTGTTAGTATAGGGCAGTATAATGGGAGGGGTGTTAGTGGAGGGCAGTATGATGGGAGGGGTGTTAGTGGAGGGCAGTATAATGGGAGGGGTGTTAGTGGAGGACAGTATAATGGGAGGGGTATTAGTGGAGGGCAGTATGATGGGAGGGGTGTTAGTGGAGGACAGTATGATGGGAGGGGTGTTAGTGGAGGGCAGTATAATGGGAGGGGTATTAGTGGAGGGCAGTATGATGGGGGGGTGTTAGTGGAGAGCAGTATGATGGGAGGGGTGTTAGTGGAGGACAGTATAATGGGAGGGGTGTTAGTATAGGGCAGTATAATGGGAGGGGTGTTAGTGGAGGGCAGTATGATGGGAGGGGTGTTAGTGGAGGACAGTATAATGGGAGGGGTGTTAGTATAGGGCAGTATAATGGGAGGGGTGTTAGTGGAGGGCAGTATGATGGGAGGGGTGTTAGTGGAGGGCAGTATAATGGGAGGGGTGTTAGTGGAGGGCAGTATAATGGGGGGTAGTCGAGGGCAGTATAATGAGAGGGGTGTTAGTGGAGGGCAGTATAATGGGGGGGGTAGTGGAGGGAAGTATAATGGGGGGTAGTGGAGGGCAGTATAATGGGTGGGGTGTTAGTGGAGGGCAGTATAATGGGAGGGGTGTTAGTGGAGGGCAGTATAATGGGGGGGTAGTGGAGGGCAGTATAATGGGGTGAGTAGTGGAGGGCAGTATGGGGGGACTGTACAGCATGACTGTGTATGGGAGGGAGCAGAGTGACCATGAGCTACTCAGGGCAGTGCAGGGAGCATTTCTCCTACCTTTTTTCTAGCGGCAGGAACAGCCTTCACCTTCAGGGAAGACCCAGAGACGGGGGCGGAGTCGGGGGCGGAGCTTAGGCGCGAGGAGGAGGAATCCGAATGTTGGGGCTCCGCTCTCCTCATCGTGATGTCACCAGGCAGGCAGCAGTGACTGTAAGGTGCACGCATTGCAAGGGGCGGGGCCAGAGCGTCAGTGGCGCTCAAGGTCCTGCCCACCCGCGGCCAGCTCCTCCATTGAAAAAATGCAGTACTGGCACTGCATCGCGCTGACAGTGACAGACTGTGAGTGTGGGGGTTTTCAGCGCCGGATTTGCGGGCAGCACGCAGGCTTAATGGCAGCTCTGCCTTGGGCTCCAAACAGTGACAGGTCCCTGGGCAGCTGCCCCGGTTTGCCCTGCGGTAAAAACGGCCCTGCCAGCCAGTACCATTAGTACAGTGACTGCATATTTTTAGCACTGATCACTGTATTAGTGTCACTAGTTCCCACAAAAAATCGGTATATATTCCGTAGTGTGTAGACGCTATAACTTTTGCACAAACCAAACAATATACACTTATTGGGATTTTTATTTATTTTTTACCAAAAATATGTAGCAGAATACATATTATCCTAAATGTATGAAGAAATACATTTTTTTTATTAGATGTGTTTTATAGCAGAAAGTAAAAAAAAAGAAAAATATATATTTTTTTTTATTGTCAGTTTTTGTTTGTAGCACAAAAAACAAAAAACAAAAAAAAAAACAGGGGTGATCAAATACCACCAAAAGAAAGCTCTATTTGTGGGATAAAAAGGACATACATTTTAGTTGTGTACAGCATTGCATGACCGCGCAATTGTCAGCTAAAATGACGCAGTGCCGTATCGCAAAAAATGGCCCGGTCATGTAGGGGGGTAAATCTTCCAGAGGTCCAGAGGTTAATAGGAGTAGGCTAAAAACAACTGAAAATCAACGTGAAAATAAATACATGATTTTACATTTTGACCATAGATACGCTTAAAGTAGCATTTGGACACTTACCAATTGGAACTCTATCCACGGGGATCTCACACAAAGTCCCAAGGAAATTGTCTGGGCATTCGCACTTAATTCCATTATAGGTACCTCCATTTCTGCAGGCCACTGTGGAAGAGAAAGTAAAAGGCAGGAAGAAAGGAAAATGAATTATTGATTATCATACCGTTACTTTCCTTTAATCTAAACTCCAGCATAGGGGCAATATAAACAGATAAAATACATGTATAAATGTATTTTAAATGTGCAAAAAGTTTCACCACTTATTGACCGCCCTACGTACATTTACTGCAGCAGGGCAGGGCAGCGGCTCTGTGCCAGATCATGTACTGGACCTAGTACGTGATCTGACACTTCCGGGTCTGGGGCACGTGCACACGCTGCGGGCGACCCACTTCCACTGTGATTGGACACGGCGGAAGCCAATCAGCAGGTCCGGCGGACCCGCTGATCATTCAGGACACAAGCAGAACAGCAGTCTGCCTATGTAAACAAGGCAGATTGTCGTTCTGTCAGCGGGGAAGGCTTTGATCCTGTGTTTCTGCAAAGCGGATCTCTGCCTTCCCCTAGTCAAAGCACCTCCAACACAGTGGCACAACCTAGGCACACAGTTAACCCTTTGATCGCCCCTGAGGTTAACCCCTTCTCAGCCAGTGTCATTGGTACAGTGACAGTGCATATTTTTTTAACACTGACCACTGTTTTAGTGTCACTAGTTCCCGAAAAGTGTCAGATTTGTCCACCGAAATAAGGCAGTCCCGCTACAAGTCGCGATCACTGCCATTGCTAGTAACATAAAAAATAAAAATAAATAAAAAACTCTTAAGCCCCTAAACACACGATCGGATAACCTATG
Source organism: Rana muscosa (assembly GCA_029206835.1). NCBI lineage: Eukaryota > Metazoa > Chordata > Amphibia > Anura > Ranidae > Rana > Rana muscosa. The sequence continues at coordinate 327,236,842 of CM055118.1, read as the reverse complement.
GATTTTCATCCGATGGATTTGTCCATCGGAAATCCGATGAAACTGTTTTTCATCAGTCTTGGCCACACACCATCAGTCAAAAAACCAACCGTTCCAAACGCGTGACGTAAAACACTCCGATGAGCCGAGAAAAATTAAGTTTAATGCTTCTGAGCATGCGTCGACTTGATTCTGAGTATGCGTGGGTTTTTTAACCGATGGACTTGCCCATAGACGATCGGAAATTCCCATCGGTTTTTTATCCATCGGAAAATTTTAAAACAAGTTCTATTTTTTACAACCGATGGAAAAAAGACAGATGGGTACCATACACGATCGGTTGGTCTGATGAAAACCATCCATCGGACGGTTTTCATCAGTCAAACCGATCGTGTGTACGGGGCTAAAAAGTTTGTAGACGCTATAACTTTTGTGCAAACCAATTAATATACGCTTATTGGGATTTTTTTTTTTTACCAAAAATATGTAGCAGAATACATATTGGCCTAAATGGATGAACAAACTTGATTTTTTGATTTTTTTATTGCGTAGATTTTATAGCAGAAAGTAAAAAAAATATTTGTCATTTTTTCAAAATTGTTGGTCATTTTTTGTTTGTTTTATTTTTGTTTATAGCGTAAAAAAATTAAAACCGCAGAGGTGACCAAATACCACCAAAAGAAATCTCTATTTGTGGGATAAAAAGGACATAAATTTTAGTTGTGTACAGCGTGGCACGACCGCGCAATTGTCAGTTAAAGTAACACAGCACCGTATCGCAAAACATGGCCTGGTCATGAAGGGGGGTAAAACCTTCCGCATGCACTTTTTGACAATTTGTTGCAGAACTTAAAAAGATACTAAATACAATTTTCAAAGAAAAAAAAAGGGAAAAGAAGGAGAGAAAAAGGGAAAAGAAGGACAAAAAAAGGGAAAAGAAGGAGAAAAGAAAGGGAAAAGAAGGAGAAAAAAAGGGAAAAGAAGGAGAAAAGAAAGGGAAAAGAAGGAGAAAAAAAGGGAAAAAGAGGGAGAAAAAAAAAGGGAAAAGAAGGAGAGAAAAAGGGAAAAGAAGGACAAAAAAAGGGAAAAGAAGGAGAAAAGAAAGGGAAAAGAAGGAGAAAAAAAGGGAAAAGAAAGGGAAAAGAGGGAGAAAAAAAAAAGGGAAAAGAAGGAGAGAAAAAGGGAAAAGAAGGACAAAAAAAGGGAAAAGAAGGAGAAAAGAAAGGGAAAAGAAGGAGAAAAAAAGGGAAAAGAAGGAGAAAAAAAAGGGAAAAGAAGGAGAAAAGAAAGGGAAAAGAAGGAGAAAAAAAGGGAAAAGAAGGAGAAAAGAAAGGGAAAAGAAGGAGAAAAAAAGGGAAAAGAAGGAGAAAAAAAGGGAAAAGAAGGAGAAAAAAAAGGGAAAAGAAGGAGAAAAAAAAGGGAAAAGAAGGAGAAAAAAAGGGAAAAGAAGGAGAAAAAAAAAAGGGAAAAGAAGGAGAAAAAAAGGGTAAAGAAGGAGAAAAAAAAGGGAAAAGAAGGGGAAAAGAAAGGGAAAAGAAAGGGAAAAGAAGGAGAAAAAAAGGGAAAAGAAGGAGAAAAAAAAGGGAAAAGAAGGAGAAAAAAAGGGAAAAGAAGGAGAGAAAAAAAAGGGAAAAGAAGGAGAAAAAAAGGGTAAAGAAGGAGAAAAAAAAGGGAAAAGAAGGGGAAAAGAAAGGGAAAAGAAAGGGAAAAGAAGGAGAAAAAAAGGGAAAAGAAGGAGAAAAAAAAGGGAAAAGCAATCACAATTTTCTCGTGATGATCGACCTTTGCACAATAAAAGACTAAGTTCACCTTTGGAATATGTTACATGTTTCACCGGTATTCCCTCCAATCCCCCATTCCCTGTGACTCATTGTCACTTTTTAAAAACAGTGCGGCTGTGTGGGGCTTCACCCCAACAGCCGCATCATTCATTTACAGATGACTGTGAATAAATACACTACAAGTACCATCATCCACTGGGGAAGACAAACTTTTCTTTTAAAAGGGCTGCGGGGGCACGGTTGAGCACTGTCAAAGTCCACTGACATGTTCTATGGCTTTCAAACAGAAAGCCTCCTCAGAAGTAGGGGCTGAAAGCTGGAGGACACATCTGCAGGAGCTTAAATTCCACCAGTGATCTACTCATCAAGGGTACAAAGCTTTCCAGGCTGCTGCAGGGAAAAATAATAAATGCACTTTTTTCTGCAAAAATATGTGCATTTTTTATTTATTTTTTGTAAAGGTTAACTTAGTCTTTAAAGCGAAACACATAATGCTACAAATACTTACGAGTAGTTGGAGTAGTAGTAGTAGTAGTAGTAGTTGTAGCAGTAGTTTTAGCTGCAGTTGTAGTAGGAGTTGTGGTAGTAGCAGTAGTTTCAGCTGTAGTTGTAGTAGGAGATGTGGTAGTCACAGTAGTTTCAGCTGTAGTTGTAGTGGGAGTTGTGGTAGTAGCAGTAGTTTCAGCTGTAGTTGTAGTGGGAGTTGTGGTAGTAGCAGTAGTTTCAGCTGTAGTTGTAGTAGGAGATGTGGTAGTCACAGTAGTTTCAGCTGTAGTTGTAGTGGGAGTTGTGGTAGTAGCAGTAGTTTCAGCTGTAGTTGTAGTAGGAGTTGCGGTAGTCACAGTAGTTTCAGCTGCAGTGGTAGTAGGAGTTGTGGTAGCAGCAGTAGGGTTAGCTGCAGTTGTAGTAGGAATTGTGGTAGTAGTAGTAGTTTCAGCTGCAGTTGTAGTGGGAGTTGTGGTAGTCACAGTAGTTTCAGCTGCAGTTGTAGTAGGAATTGTGGTAGTCACAGTAGTTTCAGCTGCAGTTGTAGTGGGAGTTGTGGTAGTCACAGTAGTTTCAGCTGCAGTTGTAGTAGGAATTGTGGTAGTCACAGTAGTTTCAGCTGCAGTTGTAGTGGGAGTTGTGGTAGTCACAGTAGTTTCAGCTGCAGTTGTAGTGGGAGTTGTGGTAGTAGCAGTAGTTTCAGCTGCAGTTGTAGTGGGAGTTGTGGTAGTCACAGTAAGTTCAGCTGCAGTTGTAGTAGGAGTTGTGGTAGTCGCAGTAGTTTCAGCTGTAGTTGTAGTGGGAGTTGTGGTAGTCACAGTAAGTTCAGCTGCAGTTGTAGTGGGAGTTGTGGTAGTCACAGTAGTTTCAGCTGCAGTTGTAGTGGGAGTTGTGGTAGTCACAGTAGTTTCAGCTGCAGTTGTAGTAGGAATTGTGGTAGTCACAGTAGTTTCAGCTGCAGTTGTAGTGGGAGTTGTGGTAGTCACAGTAGTTTCAGCTGCAGTTGTAGTGGGAGTTGTGGTAGTAGCAGTAGTTTCAGCTGCAGTTGTAGTGGGAGTTGTGGTAGTCACAGTAAGTTCAGCTGCAGTTGTAGTAGGAGTTGTGGTAGTAGCAGTAGTTTCAGCTGTAGTTGTAGTGGGAGTTGTGGTAGTCACAGTAAGTTCAGCTGCAGTTGTAGTAGGAGTTGTGGTAGTAGCAGTAGTTTCAGCTGTAGTTGTAGTAGGAGTTGCGGTAGTCACAGTAGTTTCAGCTGCAGTGGTAGTAGGAGTTGTGGTAGCAGCAGTAGTTTCAGCTGTAGTTGTAGTAGGAGTTGCGGTAGTCACAGTAGTTTCAGCTGCAGTGGTAGTAGGAGTTGTGGTAGCAGCAGTAGGGTTATCTGCAGTTGTAGTGGGAGTTGTGGTAGTCACAGTAGTTTCAGCTGCAGTTGTAGTGGGAGTTGTGGTAGTAGCAGTAGTTTCAGCTGCAGTTGTAGTGGGAGTTGTGGTAGTCACAGTAAGTTCAGCTGCAGTTGTAGTAGGAGTTGTGGTAGTAGCAGTAGTTTCAGCTGTAGTTGTAGTGGGAGTTGTGGTAGTCACAGTAAGTTCAGCTGCAGTTGTAGTAGGAGTTGTGGTAGTAGCAGTAGTTTCAGCTGTAGTTGTAGTAGGAGTTGCGGTAGTCACAGTAGTTTCAGCTGCAGTGGTAGTAGGAGTTGTGGTAGTAGCAGTAGTTTCAGCTGTAGTTGTAGTAGGAGTTGCGGTAGTCACAGTAGTTTCAGCTGCAGTGGTAGTAGGAGTTGTGGTAGCAGCAGTAGTTTCAGCTGTAGTTGTAGTAGGAGTTGCGGTAGTCACAGTAGTTTCAGCTGCAGTGGTAGTAGGAGTTGTGGTAGCAGCAGTAGGGTTATCTGCAGTTGTAGTAGGAATTGTGGTAGTAGTAGTAGTTTCAGCTGCAGTTGTAGTGGGAGTTGTGGTAGTAGCAGTAGTTTCAGCTGCAGTTGCAGTTGTAGTAGTAGCAGTAGTTTCAGCTGCAGTCATAGTAGGAGTCATTGTAGAAGCAATAGTTTCAGATGCAGTTTTTGTAGGAGTTGCAGTGGCTATAGTAGTTTCATCTGCAGTTGTAGTAGGAGTTGTGGTAGTAGCTGAAGTTTCAGCTGCAGTTGTAGTAGGAGTCATTGTAGAAGCAATAGTTTCAGATGCAGTTTTTGTAGGTGTTGCAGTGGCTATAGTAGTTTCAGCTGCAGATGTAGGAGAAACTGTGGTAACAGTGATAGATCCAGCTGAAGTTGCAGAGTTATTCAATGTAGTCATATGAGTTTCAACTGGAGCTGTAATAGGAGTTGTATAAGCCACAGTAGCGGTTACTGTGGTTGTAGGATGGGTTGTGGTAAAAGAAGTAGTAGATTCAGCTGCAGTTGTAGTTGGAATCAGAGTGTGAGCAGTAGACTCAACTGGCATTGTAATAGGAGTTGTGGTAGTAGCTACAGATTCAACTGCAGCTGTATTAGGAGTTGTGGTAGTAGCTGAAGTTTCATCTGCAGTTGTAGTAGGAGTCATTGTAGAAGCAATAGTTTCAGATGCAGTTTTTGTAGGAGTTGCAGTTGCTATAGTAGTTTCAGCTGCAGTTGTAGTAGGAGTTTTGGTAGTAGCAGTAGTTTCAGCTGCAGTTGTAGTAGGAGTTTTGGTAGTAGCAGTAGTTTCAGCTGCAGTCATAGTAAAATTCATTGTAGAAGTAATAGTTTCAGATGCAGTTTTTGTAGGAGTTGCAGTTGCTATAGTAGTTTCAGCTGCAGTTGTAGTAGGAGTTCTGGTAGTAGCAGTAGTTTCAGCTGCAGTTGTAGTAGGAGTCATTGTAGAAGCAATAGTTTCCGATGCAGTTTTTGTAGGAGTTGCAGTTGCTATAGTAGTTTCATCTGCAGTTGTAGTAGGAGTTGTGGTAGTAGCAGAAGTTTCAGCTGCAGTTGTAGTAGGAGTTGTGGTAGTAGCAGAAGTTTCAGCTGCAGTCATAGTAAAAGTCATTGTAGAAGCAATAGTTTCAGATGCAGTTTTTGTAGGAGTTGCAGTTGCTATAGTAGTTTCATCTGCAGTTGTAGTAGGAGTTGTGGTAGTAGCAGAATTTTCAGCTGCAGTTGTAGTAGGAGTCATTGTAGAAGCAATAGTTTCAGATGCAGTTTTTGTAGGAGTTGCAGTGGCTATAGTAGTTTCATCTGCAATTGTAGTAGGAGTTGTGGTAGTAGCAGTAGTTTCATCTGCAGTTGTAGTAGGAGTCATTGTAGAAGCAATAGTTTCAGATGCAGTTTTTGTAGGAGTTGCAGTTGCTATAGTAGTTTCAGCTGCAGATGTAGGAGAAACTGTGGTAACAGTGATAGATCCAGCTGAAGTTGCAGAGTTAATCAATGTAGTCATATGAGTTTCAACTGGAGCTGTAATAGGAGTTGTATAAGCCACAGTAGCGGTTACTGTGGTTGTAGGATGGGTTGTGGTAAAAGAAGTAGTAGATTCAGCTGCAGTTGTAGTTGGAATCAGAGTGTGAGCAGTAGACTCAACTGGCATTGTAATAGGAGTTGTGGTAGTAGCTACAGATTCAACTGCAGCTGTATTAGGAGTTGTGGTAGTAGCTGAAGTTTCAGCTGCAGTTGTAGTAGGAGTCATTGTAGAAGTAATAGTTTCAGATGCAGTTTTTGTAGGAGTTGCAGTTGCTATAGTAGTTTCATCTGCAGTTGTAGTAGGAGTTGTGGTAGTAGCAGAAGTTTCAGCTGCAGTTGTAGTAGGAGTCATTGTAGAAGCAATAGTTTCAAATGCAGTTTTTGTAGGAGTTGCAGTTGCTATAGTAGTTTCAGCTGCAGTTGTAGTAGGAGTTTTGGTAGTAGCAGTAGTTTCAGCTGCAGTCATAGTAAAAGTCATTGTAGAAGCAATAGTTTCAGATGCAGTTTTTGTAGGCGTTGCAGTGGCTATAGTAGTTTCATCTGCAGTTGTAGTAGGAGTTGTGGTAGTAGCAGAAGTTTCAGCTGCAGGTGTAGTAGGAGTCATTGTAGAAGCAATAGTTTCAGATGCAGTTTTTGGAGGAGTTGCAGTGGCTATAGTAGTTTCAGCTGCAGTTGTAGTAGGAGTTTTGGTAGTAGCAGAATTTTCAGCTGCAGTTGTAGTAGGAGTTTTGGTAGTAGCAGTAGTTTCAGCTGCAGTCATAGTAAAAGTCATTGTAGAAGCAATAGTTTCAGATGCAGTTTTTGTAGGCGTTGTAGTGGCTATAGTAGTTTCATCTGCAGTTGTAGTAGGAGTTGTGGTAGTAGCAGTAGTTTCAGCTGCAGTTGTAGTAGGAGTCATTGTAGAAGCAATAGTTTCAGATGCAGTTTTTGGAGGAGTTGCAGTTGCTATAGTAGTTTCATCTGCAGTTGTAGTAGGAGTTGTGGTAGTAGCAGAAGTTTCAGCTGCAGTTGTAGTAGGAGTCATTGTAGAAGCAATAGTTTCAAATGCAGTTTTTGTAGGAGTTGCAGTTGCTATAGTAGTTTCAGCTGCAGTTGTAGTAGGAGTTCTGGTAGTAGCAGTAGTTTCAGCTGCAGTCATAGTAAAAGTCATTGTAGAAGCAATAGTTTCAGATGCAGTTTTTGTAGGAGTTGCAGTTGCTATAGTAGTTTCATCTGCAGTTGTAGTAGGAGTTGTGGTAGTAGCAGAAGTTTCAGCTGCAGTTGTAGTAGGAGTCATTGTAGAAGCAATAGTTTCAGATGCAGTTTTTGTAGGAGTTGCAGTTGCTATAGTAGTTTCAGCTGCAGTTGTAGGAGAAACTGTGGTAACAGTGATAGATCCAGCTGAAGTTGCAGAGTTAATCAATGTAGTCATATGAGTTTCAACTGGAGCTGTAATAGGAGTTGTATAAGCCACAGTAGCGGTTACTGTGGTTGTAGGATGGGTTGTGGTAAAAGCAGTAGTAGATTTAGCTGCAGTTGTAGTTGGAATCAGAGTGTGAGCAGTAGACTCAACTGGCATTGTAATAGGAGTTGTGGTAGTAGCTACAGATTCAACTGCAGCTGTATTAGGAGTTGTGGTAGTAGCTACAGATTCAACTGCAGCTGTATTAGGAGTTGTGGTAGTCACAGCTGATGTTGCAGTGAGAACTGCAGTAGTGGTAGTTTTAGCTTCAGTTGTAGTAGGAGTTGTACCAGTAACATAAGTTTCGGCTGTAATAGGAGTTGTGTTAGCTACAGACGTCTCAGCTTTAATTGTAGTAGGGATTGTAGAGGTAAGAGTTTCAGCTGGAGTTGTAATTGAAACCAGAGTACTAGTAGATTCAGCGTGTGTTGTAGTTAGAGCTGTAGTAGTAGCAGCAGTTTCATCTGCAGCTGTAATAGGGGTTGTAGTAGCTGTAGTGATTTCAGCTGCTGTTGGAGCAAAAGTCATTGCAGTAGTATATCCATTTACAGCTGTACTAAGGACTATGGTAGTAGCAGTAAACTCAGCTGCAATTGTAGTAAAAGTTGCAATAGTAGATCCAGTCGCAGAAGAATTAATAGTAATAGCAGAAGCCATGGTTGTTGTCTCAGGAACAGTTCTGTCCGGGTGGAGTGATGTTGCTGCTGTTGCATCAGGCATGGTGAATGTTTCCGGTGTTTTAGTTGTAGTATCAAGTATGGTTGATATATCTGATAGAGTTGTTTGTGGAACAACTGCTGTTACTACTGTTGTTTCAGATACACTGGACAACTCAGCTGTGCTTGTTTCAGGAACCTTTGTTGTTTCTTTGGCTGCTTCAGAAACTGTCGCTAAATTTGCTGCAGTTGTGTCCACACCGGGTGATGTTTCTGTTGATAGGTCGGGCAAAGTAGACATTTCTGCTTTTTCAGTTCTTGTATAAAGTAAGGTGGACATATCTTCTGTAGCTGTCTCAGAGACAGATGTTGTTTCAACAGTGACATGAGACACAGCAAGGGTTTTTAAAGTAGTTGTAGCTATTGGGACTGTGGTTTCAGCTGATGCATCAAGGACAGTCGATACTTCTGATGTAGCTGTGCCAGGAGCGAGAGTTTCTACTGTTGTATCAGGCACAGTCACTATTGTTGTACTCTTTTCAAAAGCCAGTGTTGTATCTGCTGTAGTTGGGTCTGGGTGGAGTGTTGTATCTGTTGCTGTGCCAGGAATAACTGTTGCATCTGCTGTAGTTGAGTCTGGGTGGAGTGTTGTACCTACTTCTGTGCCAGGTATAAGTGTTGAATCTGCTGTAGTTGAGTCTGGGTGGAGTGTTGTATCTGTTGCTGTGCCAGGAATAACTGTTGCATCTGCTGTAGTTGAGTCTGGGTGGAGTGTTGTACCTACTTCTGTGCCAGGAATAAGTGTTGAATCTGCTGTAGTTGGGTCTGGGTGGAGTGTTGTATCTGTTGCTGTGCCAGGAATAACTGTTGCATCTGCTGTAGTTGAGTCTGGGTGGAGTGTTGTATCTGTTGCTGTGCCAGGAATAAGCGTTGAATCTGCTGTAGTTGGGTCTGGGTGGAGTGTTGTATCTGTTGCTGTGCCAGGAATAACTGTTGCATCTGCTGTAGTTGAGTCTGGGTGGAGTGTTGTATCTGTTTCTGTGCCAGGAATAAGCGTTGAATCTGCTGTAGTTGGGTCTGGGTGGAGTGTTGTACCTACTTCTGTGCCAGGTATAAGTGTTGAATCTGCTGTAGTTGGGTCTGGGTGGAGTGTTGTATCTGCTGCTGTGCCAGGAATAAGTGTTGAATCTTCTGTAGTTGAGTCTGGGTGGAGTGTTGTATCTGTTGCTGTGCCAGGAATAACTGTTGCATCTGCTGTAGTTAAGTCTGGGTGGAGTGTTGTATCTGTTGCTGTGCCAGGAATAACTGTTGCATCTGCTGTAGTTGAGTCTGGGTGGAGTGTTGTACCTACTTCTGTGCCAGGAATAGGCGTTAAATCTGCTGTAGTTGGGTCTGGAAGGAGTGTTGTATCTGCTGCTGTGCCAGGAATAAGTGTTGAATCTGCTGTAGTTGGGTCTGGGAGGAGTGTTGTATCTGTTGCTGTGCCAGGAATAACTGTTGCATCTACTGTAGTTGAGTCTGGGTGGAGTGTTGTACCTACTTCTGTGCCAGGTATAAGTGTTGAATCTGCTGTAGTTGGGTCTGGGTGGAGTGTTGTATCTGCTTCTGTGCCAGGAATAAGTGTTGAATCTGCTGTAGTTGGGTCTGGGTGGAGTGTTGTATCTGTTGCTGTGCCAGGAATAACTGTTGCATCTGCTGTAGTTGAGTCTGGGTGGAGTGTTGTACCTACTTCTGTGCCAGGTATAAGTGTTGAATCTGCTGTAGTTGAGTCTGGGTGGAGTGTTGTATCTGTTGCTGTGCCAGGAATAACTGTTGCATCTGCTGTAGTTGAGTCTGGGTGGAGTGTTGTACCTACTTCTGTGCCAGGTATAAGTGTTGAATCTGCTGTAGTTGAGTCTGGGTGGAGTGTTGTATCTGTTGCTGTGCCAGGAATAACTGTTGCATCTGCTGTAGTTGAGTCTGGGTGGAGTGTTGTACCTACTTCTGTGCCAGGAATAAGTGTTGAATCTGCTGTAGTTGGGTCTGGGTGGAGTGTTGTATCTGTTGCTGTGCCAGGAATAACTGTTGCATCTGCTGTAGTTGAGTCTGGGTGGAGTGTTGTATCTGTTTCTGTGCCAGGAATAAGCGTTGAATCTGCTGTAGTTGGGTCTGGGTGGAGTGTTGTACCTACTTCTGTGCCAGGTATAAGTGTTGAATCTGCTGTAGTTGGGTCTGGGTGGAGTGTTGTATCTGCTGCTGTGCCAGGAATAAGTGTTGAATCTTCTGTAGTTGGGTCTGGGTGGAGTGTTGTATCTGTTGCTGTGCCAGGAATAACTGTTGCATCTGCTGTAGTTAAGTCTGGGTGGAGTGTTGTATCTGTTGCTGTGCCAGGAATAACTGTTGCATCTGCTGTAGTTGAGTCTGGGTGGAGTGTTGTACCTACTTCTGTGCCAGGAATAGGCGTTAAATCTGCTGTAGTTGGGTCTGGAAGGAGTGTTGTATCTGCTGCTGTGCCAGGAATAAGTGTTGAATCTGCTGTAGTTGGGTCTGGGAGGAGTGTTGTATCTGTTGCTGTGCCAGGAATAACTGTTGCATCTACTGTAGTTGAGTCTGGGTGGAGTGTTGTACCTACTTCTGTGCCAGGTATAAGTGTTGAATCTGCTGTAGTTGGGTCTGGGTGGAGTGTTGTATCTGCTTCTGTGCCAGGAATAAGTGTTGAATCTGCTGTAGTTGGGTCTGGGTGGAGTGTTGTATCTGTTGCTGTGCCAGGAATAACTGTTGCATCTGCTGTAGTTGAGTCTGGGTGGAGTGTTGTACCTACTTCTGTGCCAGGAATAGGCGTTAAATCTACTGTAGTTGGGTCTGGGAGGAGTGTTGTATCTGCTGCTGTGCCAGGAATAAGTGTTGCATCTGCTGTAGTTGGGTCTGGGTGGAGTGTTGTATCTGCTGCTGTGCCAGGAATAACTGTTGCATCTGCTGTAGTTGAGTCTGGGTGGAGTGTTGTACCTACTTCTGTGCCAGGAATAGGCGTTAAATCTACTGTAGTTGGGTCTGGGAGGAGTGTTGTATCTGCTGCTGTGCCAGGAATAAGTGTTGCATCTGCTGTAGTTGGGTCTGGGTGGAGTGTTGTACCTACTTCTGTGCCAGGAATAGGCGTTAAATCTGCTGTAGTTGGGTCTGGGAGGAGTGTTGTATCTGCTGCTGTGCCAGGTATAAGTGTTGAATCTGCTGTAGTTGGGTCTGGGTGGAGTGTTGTACCTACTTCTGTGCCAGGAATAGGCGTTAAATCTACTGTAGTTGGGTCTGGGTGGAGTGTTGTTTCTGCTGCTGTGCCAGGTATAAGTGTTGAATCTGCTGTAGTTGGGTCTGGGTGGAGTGTTGTCTCTGCTGTTGCGTAAGATATAAGTGGTGTTTCTGCTTTTTCCGTTGATTTATCAAGTATGGTGGCTGTAGCTGATGTTGTATATTCAGAAACAAGCGTTGTTAAAACATCTGTAATTGTGTCTGAGGGTAGTGACGTTTCTGCTGTTGCTTCAGACGTGGCAAATGTTTCTGCTATTTTAGTTGTATCAGTTGGTAAAGCTGATGTAATGGTTTCTGGAACAATTGTTATTTCTGCTGTTGTATGAGGTGCACTGGACAATTCAGCTTTGCTTGTTTCGGAAACCAGTGTTGTTTCTTCAGGAACAATTGTTAAATCTGCTACAGTTGTATCAACACCGGGTAATGTTTCTGGTGATGTGTCAGACAAAGTAGACATTTCTGCTTTTTCAGTTGTTGAATCCAGCACAGTTGATTTATGTGGTGAAGTCTCAGGAATAAGTGTTGCTTCTACAGTTGTACCAGACATTGTATGAGTTTCTAGAGTAGGTGTAACTTTTGTTTCAGCTGATGTATCAAATACTGTTAATACTTCTGATGTAGCTGTGTCAGGAACAGGAGTTTCCTTTGTTGCTTCTACTGTTGTGTCAGATGCAGTCTCTAGATCCGCTGTGCTTGTTTCAAGAGCCAGTGCTGTGGTGTCAGGAACAATAGTTGTTGACACACTTGATACTTCAGGAGTTGTTTCAAAAGCCAGTGTTGTATCTGCTGTTGTCCCAAGAACAGGTGGTATATCATCTATGGTGGTGTCAGGGAGAAGTGTACTTTTTCTTGTGGATTCAGACACAGTCAACGTTTTTTCAGTTGTTGTATCAATTACGGTGGTTATATATAATGTGGCTGTTTCAGGAACACGTGTTGTTTCTGTTGCTGCATTAGTTGTAGGTATTACAACTGATGTTTCAGCTGGTGTATCAAGCACGGTTGTTAAATCTGGTGTAGCTGTGCCAGGAGCAACAGTTTCCTTTGTTGTATCTGCTGTTGAAGCAAGCGTACTTAACACTGCAGCTGTGGTAGTTTCAGAAGCCAGGTTTGTATCTACTGTTGTCTCAGGAACAATTGTTAAATCTACAGTAGTTGTGTCAGGGCCGAGTGATGTTTCTGCATTAGACATAGTAAATGTTTCTGCTTTGACAGTTGTAATGTCAAGTGTAGTTGATATATCTGATGTAGCTGTTTTGGGAACAATTGTTGTTTCTGCTGTTGTTTCAGATATGCTTGAGAACTCAGTTGTGCTTGTTTCAGGAACCGGTGTTTTTTCTTCTGCTGTTTCAGAAACTGTTGTGAAATCTGCTGCAGGTGTGTCAAGACTGGTTGAGGTTTCCGTTGTCATGCCAGACAAAGTAGATGTTTCTGCTTTTTCAGTTGTATCGAGCACAGTAGATCTTTCTGGTGTAGTTGTCTCAGGAGGAAATGTATCTACAGTTGTATCAGACAAAGTGTGTGTTTCTTCAGTTGGTGTAATTATTAGGACTGTTGTTTCAGCTGAAGTATCAAGGGCAGTCGACACTTCTATTGCACCTGTTTCTGAATCTAGTGTTGTATCAGCTGAGGTGTCAGGAAGAGTTGGAAATTTCGCTGTAGTAGTTTCAGGGTGAAGTGATGTCTCTGATGTTGTATGAGACATGGTAGACATTTCAGCTTTTACAGTTGTTGTATCAAGTGTGGTAGTTATATCTAATGTGGCTGTTTCAGAAACGGGCACACTGGACACGTCAGCCATTGTTGTTTCTGAAGCCGGTGTTATGTCTGCTGTTGTCTCAGGAACGTTTGTTAAGTCTGACGTAACTGTTTTTGGAACAATCGTAGTTTCTGCTGTTGTTTCAGATATGCTTGAGAACCCAGTTGTGCTCGTATCAGGAACCGGTGTTTTATCTTCTGTTGTTGGGAAATCTTCAGATGTGCCAACACTGGCTGAGGTTTCAGTTGTCATGCCAGGCAAAGTAGACATTTCAGCTTTTAAAGTTGTTGTATCAAGTGTGGTAGTTATATCTAATGTGGCTGTTTCAGAAACAGACACACTTGACACTTCAACCATTGTTGTTTCCGAATTCAGTGATGTGTCTGCTGTTGTCTCAGGAACGTTTGTTAAGTCTGCTGTGGCGGTATCAGGTGGAAGTGATGTTTCTGTTGTTGGATCAGACGTAGCAGATGTTTCTGCATTGTTAGCTGTTGTACCAAGTAGGGTTGTTTCTGTAAATGCTGTTCCAGCTGTTAAATCAGGCACACTTGATGCTACAACTGTGGTTGTTTCAGAAACCAAGGTTGTATCTACTGTTGTCTCAGGGAAAATTGTTAAATCTTCTGTAGTTATGTCAGGGTGGAGTGATGTTTCTTCTTTTGTATCAGTTGTGGTTAGTGTTTCTGCTTTTTCAGTCGATGTATCAAGTACAGTGGTTAGATCTGATGTTGCTGTTTCAGGAACAAGTGTTGTCTCGGTTGTATCAGGCACACTTGACACTTCAGCTATAGTTGTTTCAGAAGCTGGTGTTATGTCCACTGTTGTCTCAGGAATGGGTGGTAAATCTGCTGTGGTGGTTCCAAGAGGAAGGGGTGTTTCTGCTGTTGGTTCAGACACAGCAGATGTTTCTGCTTTTTCAGTTGTAACAAGTCGGGTTGTTATATCTGGTGTGATTGTTTCTTTAAATGTTGTTTCTGTTGTTGTGTCAAGCACACTTGACACTGCATCTGTGGTGGTTTCAGAAGCCAGGGTTGTATCTGCTGTTGTCTCAGGAAGATCTGGTAAATCTCCTGTAGTTGTGTCTGGGTGGAGTGATGTTTCTGCTGTTGCGTCAGACGCCGTAAATGTTCCTGCTTTTTCTGTTGTTGTATCAAGTGAAGGTAATATATCTAATGTAGTTGTTTCTGGAACAAAAGTTGCTTCAACTGTTGTAGTAAATACACTGGGAAATTTAGCTGTGCTTGACTCGGGAACCAGTGATGTTTCTTCTGTTGCTTCAGAAACTGTTAAACCTGCTTCAGTTGAGTCAACATTGGGTGATGTTTCTGTTGTTGTGTAAAACAAAGTAGAAGTTTCTCCTTTTCCAGTTGTTGAATCAAATTCAGTATATATATCTGATGTAGTCTCCGGAAGAAATGTTGTTTCTACGGACACAGTATGCGTTTCTACAGTAGATGTGACTGTAGTTTTAGCTGATGTCTCAAAGACAGTTGGCATTTGTGATGTAGCAGTGCCAGGGATAAGAGTTTCCTTTGATGTTTCTATTGTTGTGTCAGATACAGTCTCTAAACCACTGGTTTCAGAAGTCAATGTTGTATCTGCAGTGGTGTCAGGAACAAGTGTTGTTTCTGTTTTTCCATCTGATACACTTGACACTTCAGTGGTCATGTCAGAGGCAAGTGTTGTATCTGCTGTTGTCCCAGTTGTAAAATCGTCTATAGTGGCGTCAGGGAGTGTAATGGCTGTTTTTGTTGTGGATTCAGACACAGTCGGCATTTTTTCGCTTGTTGTATCAAGTATGGTGGTTATATATGATGTGGCTGTTTCAGGAATATGTGTTGTTTCTGTTGCTGCATCAGGCATAGTATTAATTTCCCCTGTAGTAAAAATTACAGCTGATGTTTCAGCTGGTGTATCAAGCGCTGTCGTTAAATCTGGTGTAGCTGTGCCAAGAGAAACAGTTTCCTTTGTTGTATCTGCTGTTGAAGCAAGCGTACTTAACACTGCAGCTGTGGTAGTTTCAGAAGCCAGGTTTGTATCTACTGTTGTCTCAGGAACAATTGTTAAATCTACAGTAGTTGTGTCAGTGCCGAGTGATGTTTCTGCATTAGACGTAGTAAATGTTTCTGCTTTGTCAGTTGTAATGTCAAGTGTAGTTGGTATATCTGATGTAGCTGTTTTGGGAACAATTGTTGTTTCTGCTGTTGTTTCAGATATGCTTGAGAACTCAGTTGTGCTTGTTTCAGGAACCGGTGTTTTTTCTTCTGTTGTTTCAGAAACTGTTGTGAAATCTGCTGCAGGTGTGTCAAGACTGGTTGAGGTTTCCGTTGTCATGCCAGACAAAGTAGATGTTTCTGCTTTTTCAGTTGTATCGAGCACAGTAGATCTTTCTGGTGTAGTTGTCTCAGGAGGAAAAGTATCTACAGTTGTATCAGACAAAGTGTGTGTTTCTTCAGTTGGTGTAATTATTAGGACTGTTGTTTCAGCTGAAGTATCAAGGGCAGTCGACACTTCTATTGCACCTGTTTCTGAATCTAGTGTTGTATCAGCTGGGGTGTCAGGAAGAGTTGGTGATTTCGCTGTAGTAGTTTCAGGGTGAAGTGATGTCTCTGATGTTGTATGAGACATGGTAGACATTTCAGCTTTTACAGTTGTTGTATCAAGTGTGGTAGTTATATCTAATGTGGCTGTTTCAGAAACGGGCACACTTGACACGTCAGCCATTGTTGTTTCTGAAGCCGGTGTTATGTCTGCTGTTGTCTCAGGAACGTTTGTTAAGTCTGACGTAACTGTTTTTGGAACAATCGTAGTTTCTGCTGTTGTTTCAGATATGCTTGAGAACTCAGTTGTGCTCGTATCAGGAACCGGTGTTTTATCTTCTGCTGTTGGGAAATCTTCAGATGTGCCAACACTGGCTGAGGTTTCAGTTGTCATGCCAGGCAAAGTAGACATTTCAGCTTTTAAAGTTGTTGTATCAAGTGTGGTAGTTATATCTAATGTGGCTGTTTCAGAAACAGACACACTTGACACTTCAACCATTGCTGTTTCAGAAGCCAGTGTTGTGTCTACTGTTGTCTCAGGAATGTTTGTTAAGTCTGCTGTGGCGGTATCAGGTGGAAGTGATGTTTCTGTTGTTGGATCAGACGTAGCAGATGTTTCTGCATTGTTAGCTGTTGTACCAAGTAGGGTTGTTTCTGTAAATGCTGTTCCAGCTGTTAAATCAGGCACACTTGATGCTACAACTGTGGTTGTTTCAGAAACCAAGGTTGTATCTACTGTTGTCTCAGGGAAAATTGTTAAATCTTCTGTAGTTATGTCAGGGTGGAGTGATGTTTCATCTTTTGTATCAGTTGTGGTTAGTGTTTCTGCTTTTTCAGTCGATGTATCAAGTACAGTGGTTAGATCTGATGTTGCTGTTTCAGGAACAAGTGTTGTCTCAGTTGTATCAGGCACACTTGACACTTCAGCTATAGTTGTTTCAGAAGCTGGTGTTATGTCCACTGTTGTCTCAGGAATGGGTGGTAAATCTGCTGTGGTGGTTCCAAGAGGAAGGGGTGTTTCTGCTGTTGGTTCAGACACAGCAGATGTTTCTGCTTTTTCAGTTGTAACAAGTCGGGTTGTTATATCTGGTGTGATTGTTTCTTTAAATGTTGTTTCTGTTGTTGTGTCAAGCACACTTGACACTGCATCTGTGGTGGTTTCAGAAGCCAGGGTTGTATCTGCTGTTGTCTCAGGAAGATCTGGTAAATCTCCTGTAGTTGTGTCTGGGTGGAGTGATGTTTCTGCTGTTGCGTCAGACGCCGTAAATGTTCCTGCTTTTTCTGTTGTTGTATCAAGTGAAGGTAATATATCTAATGTAGTTGTTTCTGGAACAAAAGTTGCTTCAACTGTTGTAGTAAATACACTGGGAAATTTAGCTGTGCTTGACTCGGGAACCAGTGATGTTTCTTCTGTTGCTTCAGAAACTGTTAAACCTGCTTCAGTTGAGTCAACATTGGGTGATGTTTCTGTTGTTGTGTAAAACAAAGTAGAAGTTTCTCCTTTTCCAGTTGTTGAATCAAATTCAGTATATATATCTGATGTAGTCTCCGGAAGAAATGTTGTTTCTACGGACACAGTATGCGTTTCTACAGTAGATGTGACTGTAGTTTTAGCTGATGTCTCAAAGACAGTTGGCATTTGTGATGTAGCAGTGCCAGGGATAAGAGTTTCCTTTGATGTTTCTATTGTTGTGTCAGATACAGTCTCTAAACCACTGGTTTCAGAAGTCAATGTTGTATCTGCAGTGGTGTCAGGAACAAGTGTTGTTTCTGTTTTTCCATCTGATACACTTGACACTTCAGTGGTCATGTCAGAGGCAAGTGTTGTATCTGCTGTTGTCCCAGTTGTAAAATCGTCTATAGTGGCGTCAGGGAGTGTAATGGCTGTTTTTGTTGTGGATTCAGACACAGTCGGCATTTTTTCGCTTGTTGTATCAAGTATGGTGGTTATATATGATGTGGCTGTTTCAGGAATATGTGTTGTTTCTGTTGCTGCACCAGGCATAGTATTAATTTCTCCTGTAGTAAAAATTACAGCTGATGTTTCAGCTGGTGTATCAAGCGCTGTCGTTAAATCTGGTGTAGCTGTGCCAAGAGAAACAGTTTCCTTTGTTGTATCTGCTGTTAAAGCAAGCGTACTTAACACTGCAGCTGTGGTAGTTTCAGAAGCCAGGTTTGTATCTACTGTTGTCTCAGGAACAATTGTTAAATCTACAGTAGTTGTGTCAGTGCCGAGTGATGTTTCTGCATTAGACGTAGTAAATGTTTCTGCTTTGTCAGTTGTAATGTCAAGTGTAGTTGGTATATCTGATGTAGCTGTTTTGGGAACAATTGTTGTTTCTGCTGTTGTTTCAGATATGCTTGAGAACTCAGTTGTGCTTGTTTCAGGAACCGGTGTTTTTTCTTCTGTTGTTTCAGAAACTGTTGTGAAATCTGCTGCAGGTGTGTCAAGACTGGTTGAGGTTTCCGTTGTCATGCCAGACAAAGTAGATGTTTCTGCTTTTTCAGTTGTATCAAGCACAGTAGATCTTTCTTGTGTAGTTGTCTCAGGAGGAAAAGTATCTACAGTTGTATCAGACAAAGTGTGTGTTTCTTCAGTTGGTGTAATTATTAGGACTGTTGTTTCAGCTGAAGTATCAAGGGCAGTCGACACTTCTATTGCACCTGTTTCTGAATCTAGTGTTGTATCAGCTGGGGTGTCAGGAAGAGTTGGTAATTTCGCTGTAGTAGTTTCAGGGTAAAGTGATGTCTCTGATGTTGTATGAGACATGGTAGACATTTCAGCTTTTACAGTTGTTGTATCAAGTGTGGTAGTTATATCTAATGTGGCTGTTTCAGAAACGGGCACACTTGACACGTCAGCCATTGTTGTTTCTGAAGCCGGTGTTATGTCTGCTGTTGTCTCAGGAACGTTTGTTAAGTCTGACGTAACTGTTTTTGGAACAATCGTAGTTTCTGCTGTTGTTTCAGATATGCTTGAGAACTCAGTTGTGCTCGTATCAGGAACCGGTGTTTTATCTTCTGCTGTTGGGAAATCTTCAGATGTGCCAACACTGGCTGAGGTTTCAGTTGTCATGCCAGGCAAAGTAGACATTTCAGCTTTTAAAGTTGTTGTATCAAGTGTGGTAGTTATAGCTAATGTGGCTGTTTCAGAAACAGACACACTTGACACTTCAACCATTGTTGTTTCAGAAGCCAGTGTTGTGTCTGCTGTTGTCTCAGGAATGTTTGTTAAGTCTGCTGTGGCGGTATCAGGTGGAAGTGATGTTTCTGTTGTTGGATCAGACGTAGCAGATGTTTCTGCATTGTTAGCTGTTGTACCAAGTAGGGTTGTTTCTGTAAATGCTGTTCCAGCTGTTAAATCAGGCACACTTGATGCTACAACTGTGGTTGTTTCAGAAACCAAGGTTGTATCTACTGTTGTCTCAGGGAAAATTGTTAAATCTTCTGTAGTTATGTCAGGGTGGAGTGATGTTTCATCTTTTGTATCAGTTGTGGTTAGTGTTTCTGCTTTTTCAGTCGATGTATCAAGTACAGTGGTTACATCTGATGTTGCTGTTTGAGGAACAAGTGTTGCCTCGGTTGTATCAGGCACAATTGACACTTCAGCTATAGTTGTTTCAGAAGCTGGTGTTATGTCCACTGTTGTCTCAGGAATGGGTGGTAAATCTGCTGTGGTGGTTCCAAGAGGAAGGGGTGTTTCTGCTGTTGGTTCAGACACAGCAGATGTTTCTGCTTTTTCAGTTGAAACAAGTCGGGTTGTTATATCTGGTGTGATTGTTTCTTTAAATGTTGTTTCTGTTGTTGTATCAAGCACACTTGACACTGCATCTGTGGTTGTTTTAGAAGCCAGGGTTGTATCTGCTGTTGTCTCAGGAAGAGGCGTTAAATCTCCTGTAGTTGTGTCTGGGTGGAGTGATGTTTCTGCTGTTGCACCAGACGCTGTAAATGTTCCTGCTTTTTCTGTTGTTGTATCAAGTGAAGGTAATATATCTAATGTAGTTGTTTCTGGAACAAAAGTTGCTTCAACTGTTGTAGTAAATACACTGGGAAATTTAGCTGTGCTTGACTCGGGAACCAGTGATGTTTCTTCTGTTGCTTCAGAAACTGTTAAACCTGCTTCAGTTGAGTCAACATTGGGTGATATTTCTGTTGTGTAAAACAAAGTAGAAGTTTCTCCTTTTCCAGTTGTTGAATCAAATTCAGTATATATATCTGATGTAGTCTCCGGAAGAAATGTTGTTTCTACGGACACAGTATGCGTTTCTACAGTAGATGTGACTGTAGTTTTAGCTGATGTCTCAAAGACAGTTGGCATTTGTGATGTAGCAGTGCCAGGGATAAGAGTTTCCTTTGATATTTCTATTGTTGTATCAGATACAGTCTCTAAACCACTGGTTTCAGAAGTCAATGTTGTATCTGCAGTGGTGTCAGGAACAAGTGTTGTTTCTGTTTTTCCATCTGATACACTTGACACTTCAGTGGTCATGTCAGAGGCAAGTGTTGTATCTGCTGTTGTCCCAATTGTAAAATCATCTATAGTGGCGCCAGGGAGTGTAATGGCTGTTTTTGTTGTGGATTCAGACACAGTCAACATTTTTTCGCTTGTTGTATCAAGTATGGTGGTTATATATGATGTGGCTGTTTCAAGAATAATTGTTGTTTCTGTTGCTGCATCAGGCATAGTATTAATTTCCCCTGTAGTAAAAATTACAGCTGATGTTTCAGCTGTTGTATCAAGCACTGTCATTAAATCTGATGTAGTCATGCCAAGAGAAACAGTTTCCTTTGTTGTATCTGCTGTTGAAGCAAGCGTACTTAACACTGCAGCTGTGGTCGTTTCAGAAGCCAGGTTTGTATCTACTGTTGTCTCAGGAACAATTGTTAAATCTACAGTAGTTGTGTCAGTGCCGAGTGATGTTTCTGCATTAGACGTAGTAAATGTTTCTGCTCTGTCAGTTGTAATGTCAAGTGTAGTTGGTATATCTGATGTAGCTGTTTTGGGAACAATTGTTGTTTCTGCTGTTGTTTCAGATATGCTTGAGAACTCAGTTGTGCTTGTTTCAGGAACCAGTGTTTTTTCTTCTGCTGTTTCAGAAACTGTTGTGAAATCTGCTGCAGGTGTGTCAAGACTGGTTGAGGTTTCCGTTGTCATGCCAGACAAAGTAGATGTTTCTGCTTTTTCAGTTGTATCGAGCACAGTAGATCTTTCTGGTGTAGCTGTCTCAGGAGGAAATGTTTCTACAGTTGTATCAGACAAAGTGTGTGTTTCTACAGTTGGTGTAATTATTAGGACTGTTGTTTCAGCTGAAGTATCAAAGACAGTCGAAACTTCTATTGCGCCTGTTTCAGAATCTAGTGTTGTAACAGCTGGGGTGTCAGCAAGAGTTGGTAATTCCGCTGTAGTAGTTTCAGGGTGAAGTGATGTCTCTAATGTTGTATGAGACATGGTAGACATTTCAGCTTTTACAGTTGTTGTATCAAATGCAGTAGTTATATCTAATGTGGCTGTTTCAGAAACGGGCACACTGGACACATCAGCCATTGTTGTTTCTGAAGCCAGTGTTATGTCTGCTGTTGTCTCAGGAAAGTTTGTTAAGTCTGACGTAACTGTTTTTGGAACAATTGTAGTTTCTGCTGTTGTTTCAGATATGCTTGAGAACTCAGTTGTGCTTGTATCAGGAACCGGTGTTTTATCTTCTGTTGTTGGGAAATCTTCAGTTGTGCCAACACTGGCTGAGGTTTCAGTTGTCATGCCAGGCAAAGTAGACATTTCAGCTTTTAAAGTTGTTGTATCAAGTGTGGTAGTTATATCTAATGTGGCTGTTTCAGAAACAGACACACTTGACACTTCAACCATTGTTGTTTCAGAAGCCAGTGTTGTGTCTGCTGTTGTCTCAGGAACGTTTGTTAAGTCTGCTGTGGCGGTATCAGGTGGAAGTGATGTTTCTGGTGTTGGATCAGACGTAGCAGATGTTTCTGCATTGTTAGCTGTTGTACCAAGTAGGGTTGTTTCTGTAAATGCTGTTCCAGCTGTTAAATCAGGCACACTTGATGCTGCAACTGTGGTTGTTTCAGAAACCAAGGTTGTATCTACTGTTGTCTCAGGGACAATTGTTAAATCTCCTGTAGTTATGTCAGGGTGGAGTGATGTTTCATCTTTTACATTAGTTGTGGTTAGTGTTTCTGCTTTTTCAGTCGATGTATCAAGTACAGTGGTTAGATCTGATGTTGCTGTTTCAGGAACAAGTGTTGCCTCGGTTGTATCAGGCACACTTGACACTTCAGCTATAGTTGTTTCAGAAGCTGGTGTTATGTCCACTGTTGTCTCAGGAATGGGTGGTAAATCTGCTGTGGTGGTTCCAAGAGGAAGGGGGGTTTCTGCTGTTGGTTCAGACACAGCAGATGTTTCTGCTTTTTCAGTTGTAACAAGTTGGGTTGTTATATCTGGTGTGATTGTTTCTTTATATGTTGTTTCTGTTGTTGTATCAAGCACACTTGACACTGCATCTGTGGTTGTTTTAGAAGCCAGGGTTGTATCTGCTGTTGTCTCAGGAAGATCTGGTAAATCTCCTGTAGTTGTGTCTGGGTGGAGTGATGTTTCTGCTGTTGCGTCAGACGCAGTAAATGTTCCTGCTTTTTCTGTTGTTGTATCAAGTGCAGTTAATATATTTAATGTTGTTGTTTCTGGAACAAAAGTTGCTTCAACTGTTGTAGTAAATACACTGGGAAATTTAGCTGTGCTTGACTCAGGAACCAGTGTTGTTTCTTCTGTTGCTTCAGCAACTGTCAAAACTGCTTCAGTTGAGTCAACATTGGGTGATGTTTCTGTTGTTGTGTAAAACAAAGTAGAAGTTTCTCCTTTTCCAGTTGTTGAATCAAATTTAGTATATATATCTGATGTAGTCTCCGGAAGAAATGTTGTTTCTACGGACACAGTATGCGTTTCTTCAGTAGATGTGACTGTAGTTTTAGCTGATGTCTCAAATACAGTTGGCATTTGTGATGTAGCAGTGCCAGGGATAAGAGTTTCCTTTGATGTTTCTATTGTTGTGTCAGATACAGTCTCTAAACCACTGGTTTCAGAAGTCAATGTTGTATCTGCAGTGGTGTCAGGAACAAGTGTTGTTTCTGTTTTTCCATCTGATACACTTGACACTTCAGTGGTCATGTCAGAGGCGAGTGTTGTATCTGCTGTTGTCCCAATTGTAAAATCGTCTATAGTGGCGCCAGGGAGTGTAATTGCTGTTTTTGTTGTGGATTCAGACACAGTCAACATTTTTTCGCTTGTTGTATCAAGTATGGTGGTTATATATGATGTGGCTGTTTCGGGAATAAGTGTTGTTTCTGTTTCTACATCAGGCATAGTATTAATTTCACCTGTAGTAAAAATTACAGCTGATGTTTCAGCTGTTATATCAAGCGCTGTCGTTAAATCTGATGTAGTCGTGCCAAGAGAAACAGTTTCCTTTGTTGTATCTGCTGTTGAAGCAAGCATACTTAACACTGCAGCTGTGGTAGTTTCAGAAGCCAGGTTTGTATCTACTGTTGTCTCAGGAACAATTGTTAAATCTACAGTAGTTGTGTCAGTGCAGAGTGATGTTTCTGCATTAGACGTAGTAAATGTTTCTGCTTTGTCAGTTGTAATGTCAAGTCTAGTTGGTATATCTGATGTAGCTGTTTTGGAAACTATTGTTGTTTCTTCTGCTGTTTCAGAAACTGTTGTGGAATCTGCTGCAGGTGTGTCAAGACTGGTTGAGGTTTCCGTTGTCATGCCAGACAAAGTAGATGTTTCTGCCTTTTCAGTTGTATCGAGCACAGTAGATCTTTCTGGTGTAGTTGTCTCAGGAGGAAATGTATCTACAGTTGTATCAGATAAAGTGTGTGTTTCTTCAGTTGGTGTAATTATTAGGACTGTTGTTTCAGTTGAAGTATCAAGGACAGTCGACACTTCTATTGCACCTGTTTCAGAATCTAGTGTTGTATCAGCTGGGGTGTCAGGAAGAGTTGGTGATTCCGCTGTAGTAGTTTCAGGGTGAAGTGATGTCTCTGATGTTGTATGAGACATGGTAGACATTTCAGCTTTTACAGTTGTTGTATCAAGTGCAGTAGTTATATCTAATGTGGCTGTTTCAGAAACAGGCACACTTGACACGTCAGCTATTGTTGTTTCTGAAGCCGGTGTTATGTCTGCTGTTGTCTCAGGAACGTTTGTTAAGTCTGACGTAACTGTTTTTGGAACAATTGTAGCTTCTGCTGTTGTTTCAGATATGCTTGAGAACTCAGTTGTGCTCGTATCAGGAACCGGTGTTTTATCTTCTGCTGTTGGGAAATCTTCAGTTGTGCCAACACTGGCTGAGGTTTCAGTTGTCATGCCAGGCAAAGTAGACATTTCAGCTTTTAAAGTTGTTGTATCAAGTGTGGTAGCTATATCGAATGTGGCTGTTTCAGAAACAGACACAATTGACACTTCAACCATTGTTGTTTCAGAAGCCAGTGTTGTGTCTGCTGTTGTCTCAGGAACGTTTGTTAAGTTTGCTGTGGCGGTATCAGGTGGAAGTGATGTTTCTGGTGTTGGATCAGACGTAGCAGATGTTTCTGCATTGTTAGCTGTTGTACCAAGTAGGGTTGTTTCTGTAAATGCTGTTCCAGCTGTTAAATCCGGAACACTTGATGCTGCAACTGT
Source organism: Rana muscosa (assembly GCA_029206835.1). Lineage (NCBI taxonomy): Eukaryota > Metazoa > Chordata > Amphibia > Anura > Ranidae > Rana > Rana muscosa. The sequence goes on along the minus strand of CM055118.1, from coordinate 327,212,835 downwards.
GGTTGTTTCAGAAACCAAGGTTGTATCTACTGTTGTCTCAGGGACAATTGTTAAATCTTCTGTAGTTATGTCAGGGTGGAGTGATGTTTCTTCTTTTGCATCAGTTGTGGTTAGTGTTTCTGCTTTTTCAGTCGATGTATCAAGTACAGTGGTTAGATCTGATGTTGCTGTTTCAGGAACAAGTGTTGCCTCGGTTGTATCAGGCACACTTGACACTTCAGCTATAGTTGTTTCAGAAGCTGGTGTTATGTCCACTGTTGTCTCAGGAATGGGTGGTAAATCTGCTGTGGTGGTTCCAAGAGGAAGGGGTGTTTCTGCTGTTGGTTCAGACACAGCAGATGTTTCTGCTTTTTCAGTTGTAACAAGTCGGGTTGTTATATCTGGTGTGATTGTTTCTTTATATGTTGTTTCTGTTGTTGTATCAAGCACACTTGACACTGCATCTGTGGCTGTTTTAGAAGCCAGGGTTGTATCTGCTGTTGTCTCAGGAAGAGGCGTTAAATCTCCTGTAGTTGTGTCTGGGTGGAGTGATGTTTCTGCTGTTGCGTCAGATGCAGTAAGTGTTCCTGCTTTTTCTGTTGTTGTATCAAGTGCAGTTAATATATTTAATGTAGTTGTTTCTGGAACAAAAGTTGCTTCAACTGTTGTAGTAAATACACTGGGCAATTTAGCTGTGCTTGACTCGGGAACCAGTGATGTTTCTTCTGTTGCTTCAGAAACTGTTAAGCCTGCTTCAGTTGAGTCAACATTGGGTGATGTTTCTGTTGTGTAAAACAAAGTAGAAGTTTCTCCTTTTCCAGTTGTTGAATCGAATTCAGTATATATATCTGCTGTAGTCTCCGGAAGAAATGTTGTTTCTACAGACACAGTATGCGTTTCTTTAGTAGATGTGACTGTAGTTTTAGCTGATGTCTCAAAGACAGTTGGCATTTGTGATGTAGCAGTGCCAGGGATAAGAGTTTCCTTTGATGTTTCTATTGTTGTGTCAGATACAGTCTCTAAACCACTGGTTTCAGAAGTCAATGTTGTATCTGCAGTGGTGTCAGGAACAAGTGTTGTTTCTGTTTTTCCATCTGATACACTTGACACTTCAGTGGTCATGTCAGAGGCAAGTGTTGTATCTGCTGTTGTCCCAATTGTAAAATCGTCTACAGTGGCGCCAGGGAGTGTAATGACTGTTTTTGTTGTGGATTCAGACACAGTCGACATTTTTTCGCTTGTTGTATCAAGTATGGTGGTTATATATGATGTGGCTGTTTCAGGAATAAGTGTTGTTTCTGTTGCTGCATCAGGCATAGTATTAATTTCCCCTGTAGTAAAAATTACAGCTGATGTTTCAGCTGTTATATCAAGCGCTGTCGTTAAATCTGATGTAGTCGTGCCAAGAGAAACAGTTTCCTTTGTTGTATCTGCTGTTGAAGCAAGCGTACTTAACACTGCAGCTGTGGTAATTTCAGAAGCCAGGTTTGTATCTACTGTTGTCTCAGGAACAATTGTTAAATCTACAGTAGTTGTGTCAGTTGATATGTCTGATGTAGCTGTTTCTGGAAAAAAAGTTATTTCTGTTAATTTATCAGAAACACTGGATAATTCCTGTGTGCTTGTTTCAGGGACAAATGTTTTTTCTTCGGTTGTTTCAGAAACTGATGTTAAATCATCGGAAGTTGGGTCACCGCTGGATGATGTTTCTGTTGTTTCGTCAGACAAAGTAGAAGTTTCTGATATTTCAGTTGTAGAATCCAGCACAGTTGATGTATATGATGTATTCTCAGCAACAGTTGATGTTTCCTCTGTTGTATCATCTGTTGTCTCAAAAATTTCTGTAGAAGCTTGTGCTTCCACATCATACAAAGGGTCTGTGTCCATTGTATTATTATTTATGTTCACTGACGTTTCAGTAGAGTTTTCTGATGTTTGCATTGGACTTCCTAAAATATAAAAAAAAGAAGCAGCGTATTAGTATTAAGTGTTGTCCCTCTATGTAACCTTAGCAGCTAGGCAGAGACTGTATATGAGGGCAATCAATTTTACTAAATTTTACAAACCAATCTCCCTGACAGATGTAAAATAACATTTGTGAGTAATTCAGATGTAAAATATCAAGGTGGGGTAATGGTTTAGATCAATCATTTGGGTATATTAAAGTATGGACTAATAATACAATACAAGTGTGGTGCAACAATATATATATAGTAATAAAATCAATTAATTTATAATTGTTTTTTTTTTTGCTGGACGGTACCTTTTCTGGTTTCTCTCATTTCCACTCCCTCCCCCCCCTTTTTCTTTTTGCCTCCACCCTATCTAAAATGGGGGTGGAGAAAGGGAAGAACGCTATACCACGCATGAATGTGGACTAAACCTGGATTAAAGCCACCCCCATTATTATGTCTAAAAAGCAGGAAGGATCATTAGTTACTCGCTCTGCAAAGAATCAGGCAACAGCGTCTGCAACAGCAGCAGTGGCAAAACTTGAGCGCTTTACCCGAATCTCTCTGTCCCCAGCAAAAGGGACCCACCAACAGCCAGCACAAACAGACCCTGCAATGGATAGGAAAAGCCAGGGTAAGGGTCAGGGTAAGGGTCAGATGCAGGAGAAACTCAGAAAACTCAGGGGCAACATCTAGCATAAAAACTGGAAGTACTGAAGGGGCAGGGAGAGGAAAAACCAACATGGTAATCTCTACAACAACCCCAGCTAAACCAGCTGAGGCGAATATGGAGAGTGGACATTTAGGAAGGGAGGAAGAGCCTACACTAAGGGACCTTCTGTATGCTATAAATGCATGCAGGGACTCAATAACTGCCCTTGACACTCAACTGAAAGGTATAAAGGAGGAAATACTCTCAATGGGGGACAAATTAAGCAAGACGGTGGAAAGAACTACTATCTTGGAGGAGAGACTAAGTATAGTTGAGGATGTTTTACTTCCACTTAAACAGGAAGTTGTGGGGTTGAAGAAACAAATGGACATGCAGGGAGTTAAAATCGACAAATTGGAAAACAGAAATAGAAGAAGCAACGTCAGAGTAATAGGCATGCCAGAACAAAGTGAAGGAGGTGACCCCATAGCATTCTTGGAGGGGTAGTTCAAGGAGACATTTGGGGCTACCTCTTTTTCACCATTCTTTGGGATCGAGCGCGCCCATCGGGTCCCCTTTAAACCCCGCCAGGCAAGCGGATACCCCAGACCAATACTCGTAAAAATGTTTAATTATTGCGATAAAGTGACCCTGCTTCGGAAGGCCAGAGAAAAGGGGGATATCTACTATAGAGGGGTCAAAATGTCACTTTATCAGGATTTCTCGCCCGATTTACAGAAGCGCAGAGCAACTTTTATTCCAATAAAATGTATCCTCCAGCAACATAAGATCGTCTATGCCTTGCTTTACCCTGCCCGTCTGCGAGTGACAGCGATAGGAGGAACACAATTTTTTGACTCCCCGATAAGCGTGGAGAAGTGGTTTGAGGACAATAAGAAAGACCTATAGTGCTATGGCAATATGAGACAAATGACAAACGAGGAATGGAGGAAATGATTTTTCATTTATGAACCCCCTTTTTTTTTTGCTCTCGTCACAGCTAAAAAATATTGCGATAAGTTGAATAGTACCTTAAGCGGTATAATTTGTTTAAAATATATGGGGAAGATTTGATTTGACAAATACAACACTAGGTAGAGAGAAAATAGAGAAATAGCACTTTAAAAACATGAGGGAAAGAGGCACAGAGTGATTATCAAGGAGGGGGAGGGGAGTGGGAGGTAGGAGGGGGGTATCTGTAAGGGTATAGATGCACATTAAATGGGAGAGGAGAGGGGATGTGTGTAGAGTGGAGGTCATAGGTACAGCCCCTAGGGTAGGCCCAGCTGGGCAAAGGGGGAGAGGGTGGGGGAGGAAAGAGAGGGGGAGGGAAGTAAAGGGGGGAGGGGAAGGGGGGAGAGAGTAGGGAGAGGTAGGATGGGGCAGGGGGAGGGAACAGGGGGAGGTAGGACAAGGGAGGGGAGGGGAGACACATTTACAACTAAAAGTTAGGAGATATGATTTTCAATATGATTCACAACTGCAAACACAAGCATGGTTATATATCTTTTTTAACCACTTAAGCCCCGGACCATTTGGTAGCTAAAGGACCAGAGGTGAATTCAGAATTTTGCACTGCGCTGCTTTAACTGTAAATTGTGCGGACATGCAATGTTGTACCCAAACAAAATTTGCGTCCTTTTCTTCCCACAAATAGAGCTTTCTTTTAATGGTATTTGATTGCCTCTGCGATTTTTATTTTTTGCGATATAAACGGAAAAAGACCGAACATTTTGAAAAAAAATGATATTTTCTACTTTTTGTTATAAGAAAAATCGAATAAACTCAATTTTAGTCATACATTTAGGCCAAAATGTATTCAGCCACATGTCTTTAGTAAAAAAAATGTCAATAAGCGTATATTTATTGGTTTGCGCAAAAGTTATAGCGTTTACAAACTAGGGTACATTTTCTGGAATTTACACAGCTTTAAATTTATGACTGCCTATCTCATTTCTTGAGGTGCTAAAATGGCAGGGCAGTACAGACCCCCCCCCCCCAAATGACCCCATTTTAGAAAGTAGACACCCCAAGGAAATTGCTGAGAGGCATGTTGAGCCCATTGAATATTTTTTTTTTTTTTGTCCCAAGTGATTGAATAATGACAAAAAAAAAAATACAAAAAGTTGTCAGTAAATGATATATTGCTCACACATGCCATGGTTATATGTGGAATTGCACCCCAAAATACATTCTGCTGCTTCTCCTGAGTACGGGGATACCACATGTGTGGGACTTTTTAGGAGCCTAGCCACGTACGGGACCCCGGAAACCAAGCACCACCTTCAGGATTTTTAAGGGTGTAAATTTTTGATTTCACTCCTCACTACCTATCACAGTTTTGAAGGCCATAAAATGCCAAAATAGCACAAAACCCCCCCAAATGACCCCATTTTAGAAAGTAGACACCCCAAGGAAATTGCTGAGAGGCCTGTTGAGCCCATTGAATATTTTTTAGGAGCCTAGCCACGTACGGGACCCCGGAAACCAAGCACCGCCTTCAGGATTTCTAGGCACAAATTTTTGATTTGACTCCTCACTACCTATCACAGTTTCGAAGGCCATAAAATGCCAAAATAGCACAAAACCTCCCCAAATGACCCCATTTTGGAAAGTAGACACCCCAAGCTGTTTGCTGAGAGGCATGGTGAGTATTTTACAGCTCTCATTTGTTTTTGAAAATGAAGAAAGAACATTTTTTTTTTTCAATTTTCAAAACTTTGTGACAAAAAGCGAGATCTGCAAAATACTCACAATACCTCTCAGCAAATAGCTTGGGGTGTCTACTTTCCAAAATGGGGTCATTTGGGGGGTTTTGTGCCATCTGGGCATTCCATGGCCTCCGAAACTGTGATAGGCAGTGAGAAGTGAAATCAAAAATGTACACCCTTAGAAAGCCTGAAGGCGGTGATTAGTTTTTGGGGTCCCGTACGCGGCTAGGCTCCCAAAAAGTCTCACACATGTGGTATCCCCGTACTCAGGAGAAGCAACAGAATGTATTTTGGGGTGTAATTCCACATATGCCCATGGCATGTTTGAGCAATATATCATTTAGTGACAACTTTGTGCAAAAAAAAAAAAATTGTCTTTTTTCCGCAACTTGTGTCAACATATAAAATATTCCATGGACTCGACATGCCTCTCAGTATACAGCTTGGGGTGTCTACTTTCCAAAATGGGGTCATTTGGGGGGGTTTTGAACTGTTCTGGCATTTTATACACAACATTAGGAAGCTTACATCCACTCTTCTAACCACTTGAAGACAAAGCCCTTTTTGACACTTTTTGTTTACATGAAAACATATTTTTTTTTGCAAGAAAATTATGTTGAACCCCCAAACATTATATATATTTTTAAACCAAAGGCCCTACAGAATAAAATGGTGGGTGTTGCATTTTTTTTTCCTACACAGTATTTGCGCAACGATTTTTCAAACGCATTTTTTGGGGAAAAAATACACTTTTTTTAATTTTAATGCACTAAAACACACTATATTGCCCAAATGTTTGATGAAATAAAAAAGATGATCTTAGGCCAAGTACATAGATACCAAACACGACATGCTTTAAAATTTCGCACAAACGCGCATTGGCGACAAACTACATACATTTTTAAAAGCCTTTAAAAGCCTTTACAGGTTACCCCGTTAGATTTACAGAGGAGGTCTACTGCTAAAATTACTGCCCTCGATCTGACCTTCGCGGTGATACCTCACATGCATGGTGCAATTGCTGTTTACATATGACGCCAGACCGACGCTTGCGTTCACCATTGGGCAAGAGCAGGGCAGGACAGGGGTGCTTTTTTTTATTTTTTTTTTTTTTATTATTAATTTTGCTTTTTTATTTTATTTTTAAACTGTTGCTTCCATATTTTTTTTTTTTTATCATTTTTATTGTTATCTCAGGGAATGTAAATATCCCCTATGATAGCTATAGGTAATTACAGGTACTCTTTTTTGAAAAAACTGGGGTCTATTGGACCCTAGATCTTTCCTCTGCCCTCAAAGCATCTGACCACACCAAGATCGGTGTGATAAAATGCTTTCCCAATTTCCCAATGGCGCTTTTTATATCCGGGGGGGACATTCCCTCCCACTGCTTGTAAAAGCAGTCCAGAGGCTAATTAGCCACTAGGATTGCTATTACATGAAAGCCGGCCGCTGGCTGAAAAGAATGATACCAAGATGATACCTAAACCCGCAGGCATCATTCTGGTATAAACATTCAAAGTCCAGCAACATACCAGTACGTTGCTGGTCCTTGTTGGACATGTATTGTAATCTTTTTTTTCATGCAGCCTGTTGGCTGAACGAAAAAAAAAGATTGATCGGTGGGTATGCCCACCATTAGAATACCACCCTTCATCCACCCACTTCTAATGATGGGCATACATGCACCATTTATATATGCCGAAGCATGGGGGCATCTTCCCGCAAAAGTTATGCCGCGTACACATGGTCAGACTTTTCCACGGGCAAGCCTCCGTCGGAATTTCGACCGTATGTACGCGGCATTAGGAGCAAAATCGCTCCTCCGCCCCTGCTGCCCCAATGCTTCGGCATATATGCTTTTGTTTTTTAACTGTGGTGGCAAAATCACCTCCTACAGCACTGGAGTCGCAGGGATCAGGCCTGTCTCTGTGAACGCTGCAGTTATGTGTGTTGTGTTTTGCAAGTGACAGTGATCGATCGATACTGCACTTGGGTGGCCTGGGCTGGACGGAGGGGCAAAACGCAGGTGCTAGCAGGTATCTGGGCTGATCCCGCTAACACTGCGTTTTTGGGAACCCTAAACTGCTGGGGACGCTAGTATAGATCTGATCAGATCAGATATTGATCTGTTCAGATACTATACCACTAAGGGGGGTGTATGCTTCACGCGTGGGTGTTAGCGTTACTGACACTAACCTGACGCTGCCTGGGGTGTGACGCAGACCCTCTCTGACGCTAAAACCTAATTGATATCACCCGTCGGGCGATCAGGGGGTTAAACCTTTATTGGGTTATATACAGCGGGTGCCCTGACACTATAAAAAGCAAACTAACTAACCAGCATCACCCGTAACACTTATATGATGATCACTGGTGAAAGGGTTAACTAGGGGCAATTAGGGGGTTAAAACCTTTATTAGGTAATATATGGGGGTACCTGACGCTATATAAAAACCTGACGGCAAACCTAAAAAAAAATTACTGGCTACCGATCTGCATCACCGACACTAAGACAACGATCATAAAAACGATCGCTTAGCGACAGTGGTGATAGGGGGTGAAAGGGTTACCTGGGGGGCGATCAGGGGGTTAAACCTTTATTAGATAATATATGGGGGTACATGACGCTATAAAAACCTGCGGCGAACCTAAAAAAAATTACTGGCTACCGATCTGCATCACCGACGCTAAGACAGCGATCAGAAAAATTATCGCTTAGTGACAGTGGTGATAGGGGGTGAAAGGGTTACCTGGGGGGCGATCAAGGAGGTTAAACCTTTATTAGGTAATATATTGGGGTACCTGACGCTATAAAAACCTGCGGCGAACCTAAAAAAAATTACTGGCTACCGATCTGCATCACCGACGCTAAGACAGCGATCAGAAAAATTATCGCTTAGTGACAGTGGTGATAGGGGGTGAAAGGGTTACCTGGGGGGCGATCAAGGGGGTTAAACCTTTATTAGGTAATATATGGGGGTACCCGACGCTATAAAAACCTGCGGCGAACCTAAAAAAAATTACTGGCTACCGATCAGCATCACCGACGCCAAGACATCGATCAGAAAAATGATCGCTTAGTGACGGCGGTGCTAGGGGGTGAAAGGGTTACCTGGGGGGTGATCAAGGGGGTTAAACCTTTATTAGGTAATATATGGGGGGTACCCGACGCTATAAAAACCTGCGGCGAACCTAAAAAAAATTACTGGCTACCGATCAGCATCGCCGACGCTAAAACATCGATCAGAAAAATGATCACTTAGTGACAGTGGTGATAGGGGGTGAAAGGGTTACCTGGGGGGCAATCAAGGGGGTTAAACCTTTATTAGGTAATATATGGGGGTACCCGACACTATAAAAACCTGCGGCGAACCTAAAACAAATTACTGGCTACCGATCAGCATCACCGACGCTAAGACATCGATCAGAAAAATTATTGCTTAGCGACGGCGGTGCTAGGGGGTGAAAGGGTTATCTGGGGGGTGATCAGGGGGTTAAACCTTTATTAGGGGGGGTTAGGGGGCTACACTGGACCTAAAACTGAATGTACTGACACTTTTACAGTCACAAATGTCACTGATTGCAGTGATCACTAAATAAATGGTCACTGCAATCAGTGACACTGTGACTGGGGGCTGGGGGGTGATCTGGGGGGTGATCTGGGGGTGTCTGGGGGGGCCTGGGGGGGGGCGATTTATGTGCCTATGTGTCCTGGTGTCAGTGTAGTGTTGTGTGCACTAACCTGCATCTTCTCCTGTACGGCGCTCGGTATATGTGAGCGCCACAGGAGAGATGACATCACTTCCTCCTGTCTGTGTAAACAGTACACAGGCAGGGGAAGCTCTCATTCGCCGGGAGCGATCGAGAGGGGGGGGGCGGAATCGAACGGCCGTCCCCTCATGCCGGATCGCTCCCGAAGGTAAAACGACCGCTCACTGTAAAGAAGGGGGGTCCGATCGGACCCCCCAACTATACAAAGGCAATCACGTACATATACGTGATTCTGCCTGTCGGTGCCATTCTGCCGACGTATATTTACAGTGGGCGGTCGTTAAGTGGTTAAGTACACTAGATGGTATAAAAACACTATTTGGAAGTTTTTGGGTAACACTGCCAATATCAGGTTAATTTTTTATATGTATATATACTTTGGGTCTGATGGGTAATTTATTTAGAGGAGTCTTATTCATTTCTTCTTTGTATCTGCACAATTATTCCCTCGTTTTTTCCAATGGCCAATGTAAATAAAATGGGCATATTATTTATGATATGGAATGTCAGGGGGCTGGGGGATAAGGTCAAGAGAGATGCAATGCTTAAATACTTCGGCAGATTGCAACCACAGATAATTTGTCTTCAGGAAACACACATGCGACCTGACTCTGTCCACCTGTTGCGATCACGTAAATACCCGACGCAATATCACTCCATGTATTCTTCTTACTCCAGGGGAGCCAGTATTCTGGTGTCTGCTAATGTCCCCTTTGAATGTATTCAGCAACAGATGGACAGAGAGGGCAGATACGTTTTTTTGTTGTGTAAGCTCAATAGGTTACTATGTATTGTTGCCGCGATTTATATTCCCCCGCCATTTTCGGAGGGGCCTCTTAGAAAGCTGGCGCAATTTATGGCACTATTCCCAGATGTGCCGGTGTTAGCGCTGGGGGATTATAATAACACCCTAGATCCAGGACTGGATAGAATGCAATTGATCCCTAGAGGGAAAAGGCTCACAGCTGATAGGACAGCCTTTGCCTCCTTGCTCTCTGAACTGAGACTACACGATGTCTGGCGGGAGAGGCATGATAAGGAAAGATGCTATTCGTGCCATTCCGCTTCACATGGTGGACTCTCCCGGATTGACATGGGTCTGGGAAATGAGGTGTTAATGCAGAGGGTAAGGGACTCGGCTTATGAGCCAAGATTACTGTCAGATCACTCTCCATTTTGGGTACGGCTAGATGTTACCGCTACATCGGCCGCCCACTGTGGAAAGTGAATCCTTTTTGGCTGACCTTGTTTCCATCTCCAGACAAGACCGTGGGGGCACTGCAGAAATTTTTACATTTTAATAGTGGATCGGCTAGAGCAGTGGTGGTATGGGACTCACTTAAAGCTTTCTTGAGGGGACGTCTCATTAGAGAAATTACAGGCATTAAAAAAGGCTCCAGGAAATGGGAGATCCCTCCCAATTCAATTATGATTCCTGGACTGAGGCGCAATCTTTATATAACTCTGTTCTGTTAACGGCAGCAGAGAAGAGGAGATATTTCCATCAGCAGAGTTATTTTGAGGAAGGGGAAAAAATGGGTCATCTTCTTGCCTTGGTGGCTAGGGAACAGCGGGACTCTTCTAGTATTCAGGCTATAAGAGTAGAGTCCGGGGAAACACATATTCTCGGTTCTGAAATTTTAGATGACTTCCATCAGTTTTATAGGGATTTATATTCTTCTAAAACTAATTATACAGAGTCAGAACTGGCCCTGTTTTTGCAAACTTGCCCTTTTCCCCAGCTGTCAGAGACAGACAGGGAGATGTTAAATCTCCCTATTACATTGTCAGAATTGAAGGATTCCCTAGATGAGGCACTGCACCATAAATCCCCAGGTTCGGACGGATTACCGGCGGAGGTGTACTCCCAGTATGGAGAGATTCTTCTCCCACCTTTGCTGGAGGCCATATTAGAGGCAGTGGAGACAGGTAGCCTGACGGATAGCATGCAAGAAGCTATAATAATAGTACTCCCCAAGCCAGGCAAAGATAAGCTCCAGCTAGATTCTTATCGCCCAATCTCTTTACTGAACACGGACGTCAAGCTTTTGGCTAGAGTTCTAGCCATGAGATTATCCAAGGTGATTGACAAGCTGATCCATAGAGACCAGTCTGGATTTATACCAACACGTTCAACGGCAGATAATATACGGCGGCTGTATTTGAATCTACAGGTGCCTGTGGATAATCTGGGGGTAAGGCCATTCTATCGCTGGATGCTGCTAAAGCATTTGATAGTGTGGAGTGGCCCTACCTCCTGGAAATCCTGACAAGGTTTGGATTGGGGAATGAGTTTATAACATGGGTGAGGGTGCTTTACTCCAAACCCAGAGCCAGACTCCGTATTAATAACAATCTCTCTTCTTCATTTGAGGTACACAGAGGCACCAGGGAGGGGTGTCCGCTATCCCCATTGCTGTTTGCTTTGGCGGTCGAACCTTTGGCTATTTTGATCCGCACTGCATCGGAGGTGGTCAAATTTCGTAGGGGCCAAAGGGAAGAAAAAGTCTCCTTATATGCGGATGACGCACTTATTTATCTAGGGGACACATCCGCATCGTTGCAAACAGTGATGGGTATTATGGGAGGTTTTTCAGGTTTTTCTATAAACTGGTCTAAATCAACAATAATGCCCATAGACCCGTTGACGGAACCATTACCAGTTGGCGCGGAGCAGATTACCATAACTAAAAACTTTGGCTACTTGGGGGTGGTGGTATCCCCGGATCCAGCGGATTATCTTCAGTTGAACCTGGGCCCACTGCTGGAAAGACAGAGAGGGAAATGCAATAGCTGGTGTAAGCTCCCTCTGTCAGTGGTGGGACGGGCAAACCTAATAAAAATGGTATGGGCCCCACAGTTATTATATGTTTTTCACAACTCCCCAATGTGGATTCCGAATAACTGGTTTAAACAAATAGATACCCTGATGCGGGATTTGATATGGAAAAAAAAGACAGCCAGGATTAGCTTAACCACCTTTCAATATAGTAAGGACAGGGGGGGACTGGCAGTACCCAACCCTAAAATTTATTTTCTGGCCTCACAGTTCCAGCAGCTGGTGGTATGGGGTCGGGAAGAAAGAGAGGATCCTATAAGTAACCTGGTGACTACGGTGGCCCCTACACTAAAGGAAGCCTCCCATTTGGAGATGGACTTGCCTAGTATACCACACTCTGCACCCACGGGTATTCTCCTTAAAAAGGTTTGGGGGGAGATCCAGAAGGCTTTGAGGTTAAGGGGCCCACTGCTCTTTACTCCGATATGGAAAAACCCTAGATACCCAGAGCTACAGGACTTAGAGGGCTTCATTTCCTGGAAAGAGAGAGGGATTTGTTTTTTTTCACAGCTGTACGAGGGAGAGGTGTTAAAAACATATGAACAGATGTGTCAGGAATTTCAGTTAGCCCCAAGGGGCTTTTTTCAATACCTTCAGCTTCGGCATGCCTTGCAGGCACAGCAAACGACACACTCCTTAGTAATATCATCGTCACGTCTGCTGATTGAGCTCCTCCAGGCGGACACCCGGAGAGGGCTAATATCGAAAACATATGCAGAGCTATTATCCTCAATCCAGGACTATGCCTCCCTTAGATGTCGTAGTAAATGGGCAGAAGATATCAGGGAGATAGACGGGGACCAGTGGGATATGGCGCTGGACTCTATTCCGGCAGTATCTGTATCAGCATCCCATAAACTGTCACAATTATTCATCCTGCATAGGGCCTATAGAACACCAGTACAGCTTTACAAGTGGGGAGGAAGGGACTCCCCCTTGTGCCCAAAATGCAAAGTACAGCAAGGGGATTTTATACACCTAATTTGGAGATGCCCAAAACTTCACCGGTACTGGGAGGAGGTTTCTCAGTGCATCACAAGAGTGACCCAGGTACCTTTACCTTTGGACCCTCTAGTGTATCTGCTCGAGGCGATTGAAGCTAAAAAGCTCCCGCAAGGAAGGTACCATATGATAACAAGATTGATGTACTTGGCTAGAAAGCTCATAGCGCGATATTGGATGGCAGATACGGTTCCCACGGGGAAGCAGTGGATTACCTATGTTAATTCCTTGCTTTTCAGAGAACGACTTGCCTATAGTCGTAGGAAGGCAGTGGACAAATTCAACCTTATATGGCAACCATGGCTGGAAGATCCTAGCCTTGCACCATTACAACTGGTAAAAGATAGGCTCCTGATGTAGAGACCTATGGGGGGGGGGTTGATGGAGGTGGGGGAGTGGGAAACTATAGCTTGAATGTGTTAATGACAATGCACCAGACTTGGGAGAGTCTGTGAGTAGGAGAAAAGATCCAGGTTGTTTAGACTTAAATGGTTGGGTGGGAGGGGGTAAAAGCAAAGGGGGAAAAATAGAAATGTCACTGTTGCACTGTAAACTGATAAGGTTTTTATTATACGGACATGTATTTTAATATGTCCTTGTTTATATGTCAATACGAAAGATTAAATGCACAAATCACATGTATTAATTGAGCAAATGAAAAATAAAAGGATTACATTTTTTTTTTATAATAGTGAATCTTAATCCAATGTGCATCGGTGCCATAAACAATCCTCACTGTAGATATCTAATCCTCCTATGTAATAACTCCATGTGACAGTTCAAATCGATAATCCTGTGCGTTCAGTGACCACCACCTATAGACAGAATGTCTGCACACCTACTGGCTATGACCCCATTACAGAGTCAAAATCGTCTGATACAATGTCTTTAAGGATGATGTTGGAACACTCCTGCAGAGAACGCCTTTGAACCACGTTATTCTATTTTTAAGAACTAATTCATCCATGAATGACCATAAAAGCAAAATGGAAAACCATAGTGCTCTCTGCTACAAATGATTTACCGTATATACTCGAGTATAAGCCGAGATTTTCAGCCCTTTTTTTTGGGCTGAAAGTCCCCCCCCCCCTCTGCTTATACTCGAGTCAGCGAAATTTTTACATTGGAAATAGTACCTGTAAAGAAGTTGCGGCTGCGGCGTCCATCGTTCAAATCCCGCGGTCTCTTCCTGGTCCCTTCCGTGATAGGCGATTCTCAGCAGACACTCTCCGCCTATCACGAACGTTCTCTCATCCTCAGTTTCCCAGCAGACGTCTGTGATTGGCGGAACACCCAACACAGTGTCTGCTGGGAAACTGAGGATGAGAGAATGTTTGTGATAGGCGGAGAGTGTCTGATGAGAATCGCCTATCACGGAAGGAACAGGAAGAGACCGTGGGATTTGAACGATGGACGCCGCAGCCGCAACTTCTTTACAGGTACTATTTACAATGTAAAAAATTAAACAGTGAGGATAGGAAACTGAGGATAGGAAACAGTGAGGATAGGAAACAATGAGGATAGGGAACAGTGAGCTAGGGAACAGTGAGGATAGGAACAGTGAGGATAGGAACAGTGAGGATAGGAAACAGTGAGCTAGGGAACAGTGAGGATAGGAACAGTAAGGATGGGAACAGTAAGGATGGGAACAGTAAGGATGGGAACAGTGAGGCATTGTTGACCCTCGGCTTATACTCGAGTCAGTAAGTTTTCCCAGTTTTTTGTGGCAACATTAGGTACCTCGGCTTATACTCGAGTCGGCTTATACTCGAGTATATACGGTATTAAAAACTAAACACAGGGATTAAAAACACTCACATAAATAAAAAAGTGAATAACATATCATCAGCTCACCACGCTGATACATAAGTGCAAACCTCCTGGATCACGGTTCCTCCCACCTGAAGAAGCCCTATAAGGGGGGCGTAATGCGGGGCGTGGCCGACCGGAGCTGAAGATGGCTGCTTAAGTTGAGAGCTCCTCATCCCAGAGACGACAGCGGAACGACTACGGCCCACACAACTACACCATCCACGGCCAGCCTAGCTGCAGAACCTCTCCTGCATACAGGAATCATGTCCAGGAAGAGATACACGGACTACAAGCTGCAGAAACTGACCGAGTTTGCCTTTAAGCCTGCGGAGAAGGTCAGTGGGATCAAAGATGGCGCCGGCTCTGCCGCGCCGAGGGACCAACGGGCCTCTTACACTGACCTTCCGGACGCTGATCCGGATAATCCATGCCTCCCTGAGCCCCCAGGCAGCTCCGATCACCTCCCCGAATGTGACCCCCTCACTAGCAGCCCCGCAAAGGCTAGAATGCGTCTTGACGCGCTGCCACACCAGACGGCACAGGCACTAATTGAGGCCCCGGCTTTCAACCCCTTCTCCTCAAACCAGGCCCTGCACTCCTCTGTGGCGTCCTTCCCCACCTCAGGGCAGCCTGTACTAGATTCAACCCTGAAAGATATGCTATTATCACTACAATCCTCTCTAATGACTGATCTCTCCTCACTCTTTACGAAAGTTACATCTGACATACACTCATTAGATGAAAGAGTGTCGACCATAGAAAGAGGTATGACTGAATGTGTCTCCACGGTGAATGGGGTTATAGATGCATATGAAGACATTAAAGAAGAACAAGCATGGCTGCGCACCAAGCTGTCCGATTTAGAAGACAGATCTCGCAGAAACAATGTTAAGCTACGTGGGGTCCCTGAAACAATACCACCAGCTGACCTACCCAAATACGCTAAAGAGCTTATGCACATCATACTCCCTGAAGCGTCACCCAGAGATTTATTAATTGACAGAATACACAGGATTGCTAAACCATCCCATCTCGCTGCCACTGTCCCCAGAGATGTACTCATGAGAGTGCATTTTTTTCACGTTAAGGAAAATCTCATGTATGGGGTTCGAGCTAAATCCCCCCTTCCTGCTCCCTTTACTGATGTGCAAATGTTCCCAGATCTGTCCAAATTCACACTCCAACTCAGAAGACAACTAAACCCAATCACTAAGGGGCTCCAAAACCACAAAATCCAATATAAATGGAGACACCCAGCCACATTCCTTATCACTAAAGATGGCAAATCACATGTGGTCAACGACCTTACTGCAGGCCTGAATCTTCTCCATGCCTGGGGTATACTGCCGGAACCACCCGCTCCTTTTCCTCCACGCAACAGCAACACCCAAGCACGCCGTAAACTGGACCAAAACTTCGCCTAGGTGAGCACCAGTTCCACCACTATGGTGGGCCGAACAACTTGTTTCTTTTTTTTTTTTTTTTCTCTCATACGCCTCTGGGATGTCAGAGTATATTTTTGAAGACTTCAGTTCTCCTTGTTCAGACTGTTTTTACCCCCTTTCGGAGGTCACAGCGGAATTACGCTCCACCTCTATTTACCACCTCAGTTGAGCACCACAATTATAGTGGTCTTTTGCTACAGTTACTACTTCATACTAGCATAGCGCATGCTCCTCAGAGTCGCGCCTTTATTCTGTTAAACGCTGACTGTGTCCAGATTTTTGTTTCCTGTAAAGTCTTTATTTTTTATTTTATTTTTTATTTTTTTCTCTCTTGTACTGTTACCATTTTGACATATTGCTCTATTCACGGCTCTAGCATTCACTTTGGGGGAGGACCCGGATCCTTTCTTCTCCAGCCACGACTACCTGGGCCCGTCTGACGACATACCGGATACCTACCAACTAACTGTAAGTGCAGACCTAACTCCATAGTCTTGCCCACACTTACACAATGCCCATCAATTTTCTGTCCTTGAATGTTAATGGGCTTAATCACCCAGCTAAACGCCACTCCCTGTGGAAAACTGTCCAAGCTCTTCACAGCGACGTTGTTTGCATTCAAGAAACACACCTACTACAAACCGACATACGGCTGTGTACCAACCGGCTGTTTCCCCATGTCTTCCATGCACACTATGCCTCTAAAGCCAGAGGCGTTATGATTAGACATGTGCAATTCGTTTCGTTCCGAATTCGTTTTTAACGAATTTCGACAAATTAGTTAATTCGGAAATATCCGAATTAACGAAAACTCATTTAACGAATTTTAATGAATATTCGTAAATTCAAATTTACGAATGTACGAATTTACGAATATACGAATTTACCAATGCACGAATTTACGAATGTACAACTATCCGGAAATTCGTAAATTTAATTTTTACGAATTTCCGAATATTCGTACATTCGTAAATTTGTACATTCGTACAATCGTAAATTAGTAAATTCGGAAATCTGAAATAATAATTAACTAATAACTTAACTACTACTAACTATTCAATTATAGGTATTGTAATTTCCTTTCAAATTTGGCTGTTAGT
This sequence comes from Rana muscosa, assembly GCA_029206835.1. NCBI lineage: Eukaryota > Metazoa > Chordata > Amphibia > Anura > Ranidae > Rana > Rana muscosa. The sequence goes on along the minus strand of CM055118.1, from coordinate 327,195,569 downwards.
GAACTTAACGAAGTTACGAATTGTTTTCCGACATAATGAATGCCGTATCTAAACGAATGGAACGTAATGAATTAATAATAATAATAAATAACAATAATAATAATAAAAACGTTTTATTATTATTATTATTAATTTGTTCCGTTCCATTTGTTTAGATGCGGCATTTGTTATTTCAGGTTATGCGTAACTTCAGATAAATTTGTATTCGTTACGTTCGCTAACAGCCAAATTTGAAAGGAAATTACAATACCTATAATTTAATAGTTATTTTTTCAGATTTTCAAATTTTCGGGTTTTCGAAAATATCGAATTTCCAAATTTCCGAAATTACGAATGTATAAATTTACGAATGTACAAATTTACGAATGTACAAATTTACGAATTTACGAATTGCGATCATAACGAATGACCCGAAAAACGAAAAAAAAAAAAACGAATGAAACGAAAACGAAAACTAACAAATTTTTTGGCAGTGCACATGTCTAGTTATGATAGCAATTAGAGACAAGGTTGATTTCCACCTATCCTCTGTAACCCTTGACCCGGAGGGGCGTTACATAATCCTAGTCTGCACCATCGGCAAGACACCATACACCATCGCCAATCTCTATGCCCCAAATACTCACCACATTAACTTTATCCGCAAGATCTTCAGACTCATTAAATCTGTGAAGAAGGGCCACCTCATAATTTGCGGGGACTTCAACATAGTCCCAGATATTCACTTAGACTCCACTTCTGCTGCGAAAAGGAGACCTTCCCCTTTGAAAGGGCTACTAACGGCTCATGACTTGCTTGACGTATGGAGGTGCCACCACGGCACAGAAAAAGACTATACTTACTTCTCTCATAGCCAAAAATTCTTACTCCAGAATTGATATGTTTCTGTCCGACAAATGGGTACTACAAAAAATTGTTGCCTCCGCAATCCACACCACCACATGGTCAGACCACGCCCCTATCTCACTTTCCATTGACGATTCTAAACACACCCACAACTCATTTATCTGGAGAGTTAATAACTACATTCTACAACACAAGGACTACGCTCCAGAGATAGCAGCCCACATTAGTGATTTTTTTAAATTTAACGAAGGCTCAGTGTCTGACCCTAACGTGGTGTGGAGTGCGCACAAGGCTTATATGCGGGAATCCTGATGAAAATTAATGCGGTACATGGGAAGAAGAGAACGCAGCGAATAGACGAACTTTCTTCCCAGATAGCAGACCTAGAAACGCACCACAAAACTAACCCCCACACCCCTTTACCTGACCAGCTAACGTCCCTAAGACAGGAGCTTCGCTCTTTACTACTACATTCCTTTGACCGTATCCAACGAAAATTAAAAGCCACCACTTACTCAACTTCCAACAAGGCTGGGAAACGCATGGCACAGCGTCTTAAAGGTAGACGTGTTAAGTCCAAAATACAACACCTGTACCACCCTCATACTCACACCCCCTTGACGAACCCACAGGACATCGCCAACGCATTTAGTGACTATTATAAAGACCTGTACAATTTGAATGCAGATCCGAACACCCCCCAACCCTCTCAAGACGACATTAACCGCTTTCTTAATGACTTGCATCTGCCTGTTTTGACACCCGATCAAATCAAACATCTGAATGCTCCATTCTCGGAACATGAAATACGGAAAACAATCCGTTCTATTCCCGCTGACAAAGCCCCTGGTCCCGACGGATTCTCGGGAGAATATTATAGACAATTCTCTGACCAATTGATCCCACACTTGGTTGAGATATTTAATAACGCTGCCTCCTCTTCTCAGTTCCCAAATGACATGTTAAACGCTCTTATAATTACGATACCCAAACCAGGGAAGGAGCCGACCTGTCCTCAAAATTTCCGCCCGATATCCCTGCTAAATTTGGATATCAAGCTATACGCTAAAACTATAGCAGCGAGAATGATCGACATAATGCCCACACTGATCCACAAAGATCAATCAGGCTTCACAAAAGGCAGACAGGCATCGGATGCCACGAGGAGAATGATAAACATCATACATCAAGCGGAAATTACTGGAATGCCTTCTCTGCTCCTCTCTTTGGACGCGGAGAAGGCGTTCGATAGAGTACACTGGGCCTACCTCAGATCGGTACTACAGAAATTTGGTTTTGATGGATATATTCTTAACGCTATCATGGCACTATATTCATCCCCCTCGGCCACAGTCTTTACGGAAGGTATGACATCCCACCCATTCCCCATATCCAATGGCACCCGACAAGGTTGCCCCTTGTCACCCCTTATTTTCAACCTCCTTATGGAACCTCTGGCATCACGCATACGAGAACACAACTGCATTTCGGGTATTCAAATAGGCCAGATCTCACATAAAATAAGCCTATTCGCGGATGATGTGATACTAATCCTTACAAACCCGGCTTCTTCCCTGGCAGAGGTACAAAAACTACTTACCTGGTTTAGCGAGATATCTTACTACAAGGTCAATACAACAAAGTCGTTTATACTCGACATTAATCTAGATGCTACTAAGAAAAACTTACTACTAATGCAACACAACTTCAAATGGGCAGAGACAGATATCTCCTACTTAGGGATTAAATTGACCAGATCAACTACACTCCTATTCTCCACCAACTTCTTACCCCTGCTTCTTAAAATACAAGGTGAATCCCAGAACATAGCGAAGCACGAACTATCCTGGTCGGGCAGGTTAGCGGCCTTCAAAATGATCTGCCTCCCGCAAATTTTATACTACTTTAGGACACTTCCCATTCCTGTCCCCCCCCCCCCTCTTTTTTCAGATCCCTTCAACGTGTCCTGAATTTCCACCTATGGAAAGGTAAAAAACCCAGATGTGCCCACACTAAACTGATCAAAAACAAACTAGCAGGCGGGGTGGGTTCTATAGATTTTGAGGACTATTACTTCGCTGCCATACTAGCCCAATTACAAGATTGGTTTCGTACCCACCCCTCCACACTATGGGGACAAATAGAAAACTCCTTCCTCCCTCGCTCAAATCTGAAATCTTGGTTAATGAGTACCCCTCTTGGGACAACTATCCCGCCAGCTTTCCCCCCTACCATGAAAGCATCCGTGCATGCATGGAAAAAAATGATCACACACACAGATTACATTCCCCCCAAACCACCATTCCAAATACCTCTGGAATCTCTCCACTATCTATCTCCAGACCTGCCGCTTGCGCACTGGTCTAGTAAAGGCATACGCTTCATGCAGTCTCTTCTCCTGGGGCCACACATCAAGCCATTCGCTGACATACAAAGAGAATTTGACCTCCCCTCCAGGGAACTTTATACCCACTTAAGAATTAGCCATTGCCTAAAGGCAGTACCCACTCCTCTATACGCCATTCCGCCCAAAACCTGGGATTTCCTCACAAATGCTCTCTCCAAGACAAAAGGCATATCTCATTTTTATAACCGCCTCCACTGCAAACAACACTTCTTTAGAACATCCTCGCACTTGCGTTGGGAAGCGGATTTAAATTGCTGCTTCTCCACAGATCAATGGACCTCAGCACTGAAATCCATATATTCTTCCACCAAATGCTCTGCCTTATGGGAACTTACTCAAAAAATCACCCTGCGATGGTATCTGACACCTGCCAGATTAGCATACTTTTCTCCCCAATCCTCAAACACTTGCTGGCGGTGCAAATACCTTAAAGGTGACTTACTACATACACTCTGGTCTTGCCCCCTCATACAACCATTTTGGGAAGACATATTTAAACTCTTGTCTCGAGTCGCTCACCGTGAAATACTCCCTTCACCGGAGCTGGCGATCCTAAATATAAACATAGAGAAGATCCCCTATGCCCATAGGTATGTCACAACCCACATTCTCCTAGCGTCCAGGCTATGTATCACAAGACTGTGGAGATCAGAAGGGGTCCCGGATACTTCCCAAATTATTGACCTTGTGAATTTACACTTTAGCTACGAATCTATTATGGCAGGCAGCATTGGTCAGGCCGAAAAGACCCGGAAGGCCTGGGTCCCGTGGACCAATCGGTCCGGAGCTGTGCTATCTCATAAAGCACCCTGTTTAGATATACATTTTCTTGACTGAGCAATATGTAGGATACACCCTACTAAGCCATGTGAACTTCACCTATATAGTATTTTTGGACACATACATGTTTGGACTTATCCTCTATTACTAGGGCGACTGCGGGCGTCTCTTCTCCTGGGACACAGAAGTGCTCCAATCCTGGTGGCCTCGGAGGGGAGACGACCCTGTACTGATGTTTTCTCATTCACTCTTAGTATCACGGTGATAAATCTCGTTTCTTGTACTCTTCTATATTTTATCATATCCTACCGTCGTTGCACGACGAACATTGTTAAGTGTTCTTGTACTTCTTGTAAGGAAAAAAAAAAAATTTTCAATAAAGAATGATTTAAAAAAAAAAAAAAAAAAGTGGGATAAACACAAGTAGAAATAAATAAGAAAATCACGCTAAAAAAAAAAAAAAAAAAAAAGGGGGGCGTAATGCGTACATGTGACAGGAACCGTGATCCAGGACGTTTGCACTTGTGTATCAGCATGGTGAGCTAATGATATGTTTGTTATTCACTTTTTTACGTGAGCGTTTTTAATCCCTGTGTTTAGTTTTTAATGAACGGTTTGTAGCAGAGAGCACTATGGTTTTCCATTTTGTTTTTATGGTCATTCATGGTGGTGGTCACTGAACGCACAGTTTAAACTGTCACGTGGAGTTTTTACATAGGAGGATTAGATATCTACAGTGGGGACTGTTTATGGCACGATGCACATTGGACTTATGTTCATTGTTATAAATTAATTGATTGTATTACTATATATATATATATATATATATATATATATATATATATATATATATATAGTTGCGCTGCACTTATATTGTATTATTAGTTTGTGGTTTGTGTAGATACAGAGTCACTGGTGGACATGCTCTAACGAGTGTTAGCAGCATTAACAGAAGGCCTTGATTATGTGCCATTGGTTAGGATTACAAATTATTATTTAGGAGTTTTTTGCATTCAGTTTAGGACATGTATTTGCGCTGGTTATATATATATATATATATATATATTGTTTTACTATATTAAAATATGGGTCCCATTCAGATCTGTCAGTTCCAGTGCATTATTCAAATTATAGAATAATCCCTGTGCTAATACTGACTGCTAAGGTCTACAATATCCCTACAGAGGATTACAGAACATGTATTTCAGCATTAAAAACATGAAACAGGAACTGGATACAAACAAGTGCATTGAACTTTGATAGACAGTACATCCTGTTATTACATAATTACCATAGAATCCACTCTATAATACTGCAGTGCCACCTGCTGGATAGATAGGTATAATGCATACAGTAAATAGTTCACAGTACTTTACATTACGTGCTGTTGTCCTTCCAACTGACACATGCTCAGGATGCAACCTATGTCACACAATAAAGCAGACCTTCAGTCATTTTTTAAATTTTCCATCTATTAAATCTTCTGCCCTTGTTGTTTTAACTTTAGATAGTAAAACATTTTTTTTCTGCCAGTAAATACTTTATACAGCCCACTTCCTGTTTCTTGTCTGGTCATTAGCCTAGGCTTCTAGGCTTCTGACATTATACACAGATCTCTCTCGCACTCTTGTTAGAGTTTGCCAGGAAGGGAAGGGGAATGAGTCATAAGAGGGCCAATGAGAGCTGCGGAACTGGAGGTGTGTGTCTGTGTAAATCCAGGAAGTGAACAGGCAGCAGCTTCAGCTTCCCACAGTTAAAATGGATGCAGCCAGACTCAGTGTAGGGAGATTTCTGCAGCATATTTGGCAAGTACAGAATCACAGTATATCTTAAATATTATGCAAAGTGGTTGGAGGGAAGCTTCAGAATGGCAAAGATGTTTTTATTACAAATTATGTGAGCAGACTGCAGTTCCTCTTTAACCACTTGCCACCCGCCATATAGCAATATGACGTCAGCATATTCTGTCCTGACTGGACATCATATGACGCAATCAGAATAACAAGCCGGCGCGCAGCACGGCGATCGTTTTGCGGCGTGTCAGTCTGACACACCGCAACTCCGATCTAGCTAAAGAGTCTCTGATGGAGACTCTTTACCACGTGATCAGCCGTGTCCAATCACAGCTGATCATGAAGATCTGTCTGACAGACGTGAGTAGAGGAGAGCCGATCGGCTGCTCTCCTGACAGGGGGGATCTGTGCTGATTATCCGCACAGCCCCCCCGAGAATGCCCACCCAGGACCACCAGGGATGGCCACCACTGATGACCACCAGGTATGCCACCCATGGCCACCAGGGATGCCAATCTGTGCCCACAAATGGTGCCCATCACTAATGCCCGCCAGTGCCTCCTTAAAAGTGATGACCATCAGTGCCATCTATCAGTGTCCATCAGTGCCATCCATCATTGTCCATTAGTGCCACCTATCAGTGCCCATCCATGCCCATCAGTGCCCACCCATTAGTGCCCACCAGTGCTGCCAATCAGTGCCCATCAGTGCCACCCATAAGTACCTATCAGTGCAGGCTTTCAGTGCCCATCAGTGTCTCCTATCAGTGCCCATCAGTGCCACCTATGAGTGCCCGTCTGTGCAGCCTATGAGTGCCCATCAGTGCTGCATATCAGTGCCACCTATCAGTGCCCATCATTGCCACTTCATTGGTGCCACCTCATCAGTGCCCATTAGTACCATCTTATCAGTGCCCGTCAGTGCAGCCTCATCAGTGCCCATCAGTGAAGGAGAAAACTTACTTATTTACAAAATTTATAACCGAAACAAAGAAAACCTTTTTTTTCCCCAACATTTTCAGTGTTTTTTTATTTGTTTAGTGAAAAATAAAAACCCCAGAGGTGATCAAATACCACCAAAAGAATGCTCTATTTGTGGGGGGGGGATTATAAACATTTTGTTTGGGTACAGTGTAGCATTACTGCTCAATTGTATTTAAACAGAGACAGGGCTGAAAGCTGAAAATTGGCTAGGGCAGGAAGGGGGAAAAGTGGCTGGTATTGAAGTGATTAAAGTCATACCAAAGGTAAGAAAAAAAATAAAATAACAAACGTGTTAAACTTACCTGATCTGTGCAACCAAGATCCTTTTCATCTAGCGTCCTCCTCCCTGCTGGGTGCCCCTATAGAAAGCATCTTGCTATTGGGGCACATGTGAATGCTCACTCCTGTGTGTCTTAGGGACACACACACAGCAGAACTCGGCCCCGTCCTCACTCCCTCCTTACTGGATGTTATTGACGGCAGCATCTCCTACTGCTGTGTCTAAACCAATGAGGAGGGGGAGCAGCTGCTCTCATGCACATTGTGGGATCGAGATCAGGCTCAGGTAAGTATAAGGGGGGGGGGGGGTGCAGGGTAGACAGGGGGAAACTGCATACTGAAGGTTGTTCATGCGTAGAATGAATGAAAGTAAAAATCTCTCAGCTTTTAAAATCCCTTTAACATGCGTTGTGTTAAACTTGTTATGTAAACTTGTACCAGCATGTACAAGCTTATGATAAGGCTTACCTGTAGGCAGTGGCGGCTGGTGCTCAAAATTTTTTGGGGGGCGCAAACTAACTGGAAAAAAAAAACATCAATTGCAGCCACTGTGCCCATTAAACACAGCTACTGTGCCAAACGCAGCTACTGTGCCATCCAACCCAGCTACTGTATCCATAAATTGCTGACACTGTGACACTGTGCCCATCAATTGCCGCCAGTGTGCCCCATCAAATGCTGCCAGTGTGCTCATCAATTGCCGCTACTGTGCCCCATCAGATGCTGCCAGTGTGCCCATCAATTGCCACTATTGTGCCCCATCAAATGCTGCCAGTGTGCCCATCAATTGCCGCTACTGTGCCCCATCAGATGCTGCCAGTATGCCCATCAATTGCCGCTACTGTGCCCCATCAAATGCTGCCAGTGTGCCGATCAATTGTCGCTACTGTGCCCCATCAGATGCTGCCAGTGTGCCAGTCAATTGCCGCTACTGTGCCCCATCAGATGCTGCCAGTGTGCCCATCAATTGCTGCTACTGTGCCCCATCAGTTGCTGCCAGTGTGCCCATCAATATCCGCTACTGTGCCCCATCAGATGCTGCCAGTGTGCCCATCAATTGTCGCTACTTTGCCCCATCAGATGCTGCCAGTGTGTCCATAAATTGGCGCTACTGTGCCCCATCACATGCTGCCCGGCACTTACCTGTCTCGCAGCGGGTCAGCGGCAGTATCCTGCACGTCCTCCATGTCTTCTTCCGTCCTCTCTCAGGCGTCTAATCACAGCGCCTGATGTTTCAGCCAATCAGGTGACCGGTAACAGACCCGGCAACCTGATTGGCTGAGAGGCGGTTCAGTGTTGGCAAAGCAAATTCCTTCGCTTTGCTAACACACAGCTGAGTGAACAGCGAACGCCCATCATGGGGCCCACTGTTCACTGTGTTGGGTGCCTATTAGAGCCTATGGCCCTAATCAGGTGCTTCCAAAAAACACCCCCCGCCGGTGTAATTCAGGTGCCCTGTGCCCGAAAAGGGGCCGGACACCTAAATAGGGGGTGTCAGTGGCGACCATAGATAGATTCATGCCATGCATGAATCTATCTATGATGGTAGAGCGGTGCAGGAGAGAGGGGGCGGCGCTCCTGCGCCCTTTATGGAAGCAACGCCACTGCCTGTAGGTACAATGAATATCTCCTAAATGTGCACTGTTTAGATTTAGAAGATATTTACATCCGCAATAGCCGATGATGTCATCTGTGCATAAGCAGTGTTGCTCTGGATTCAGGACACACCAAGTGTGCTGTAGAATGCAGAGTGCCATGCCATGCCGTGATCATGACATCATCCTGGCCATTCAAAACGTGGGAGCCCGTGAACCCAGAAGGAAGACCAGTTGAAGATGAAAGCCCCCGAAGCAGTGAAACAGTTAAACAGTTGTAATGGCAAATGATTAACCACTTAAGCCCCGGACCAATACGCAGCATAAAGACCAGGCCCCTTTTTGCGATTTGGCACTGCGTCGCTTTAACTGACAATTGCGCGGTCGTGCGATGTGGCTCCCAAACAAAATTGACGTCCTTTTTTCCCATAAATAGAGCTTTCTTTTGGTGGTATTTGATCACCTCTGCAGGTTTTTATTTTTTGCGCTATAAACAAAAATAGAGCGACAATTTTGAAAAAAATTCTATATTTTTTACTTTTCGCTATAATAAATATCCCCCAAAAATATATAAAAAATATTTTTTTTTCCTCAGTTTAGGCCGATACGTATTCTTCTACATATTTTTGGTAAAAAAAATCGCAATTGCCGTTTATTGATTGGTTTGCGCAAAAATTATAGCGTTTACAAAATAGGGGATAGTTTTATGGCATTTTTATTATTTTTTTTTTTTTTACTGGTAATGGCGGCGATCAGCGATTTTTTTTTCATGACTGCGACATTATGGCGGACACATCGGACACTTTTGACACATTTTTGGGACCATTGTCATTTTTACAGCGATCAGTGCAATAAAAATGCACTGGTTACTGTAAAAATGACGTTGGCAGTGAAGGGGTTAACCACTAGGGGCGCTGAACTGGTTAAGTGTGCCTAGGGGGCGTGTTTCTAACTGAGGGGGGCGTGGCTACGAGTGACATGTCACCGATCTCCGCTCCGCTCTGATTACACAGAGCGGAGATCGGTGACAGTGTCAGTAGGCGAGCGGGGAGATGTTGTGTTTACACTAACATCTCCCCGCTCCATCCCTCCGTGAGACGATCGCGGGGATCCCTGCGGCGATCGAGTCCGCGGGACCTGCGGTCCGACTCATGGGGATGACTGCAGCGTGACCACACGGCAGGCAGCTAAAGGGGACGTACAGGTACGTGATTGTGCCTGTACGTGCCATTCTGCCGACGTATATATGCCGTGAGCGGTACTTAAGTGGTTAAAAACATTCACAAGAGGTAAAATATAAATGTGCTCAACTGGTGTCAGAGTCTGTGGATGGAGCCCTCGTTCTACAGGCCTCCAGAAGGCCTGTAGAAGGAACCAAAGGCTCTGAGAGCGTAGCCTTGTTTCTCCTCTCATCTGGTACCTCCTATTCTTCCGGTGACGTCACATCCGCTGTGCGTTCCACACTGGTTAGAAGGCTTTCCCGGGCTTTCCCGGGACTCCTCCAGGCTCCTGAGTCAGCAGCTGGAACATATGCCAGCGGTACTGCAGAACGGTTTTAGGAGGTTCCACAGACTCTGATATCAGATGAGCACATATATCTTACCTCTTGTGAGTGTTTTTAATCCTTTGCCATTAAAACTGTTTAAGCGGGATACTACACTTAGCTGGTACTTCCTTTCCTTCTTGTTTCTTTCCTCTTGGTTTATCCAGAGCCAGTCACAACTCTGAGGATAGCAGCCGCAGGTGGTCCCATGCCTTCCTCTATAGGGTTGTCACCTGTCCGGGATTCACCCGGACAGTTCGGGTTTCGAATCATGTGTCCAGGTTTCAGACCATCTGAAACCTGGACACAATATTCAGAATAGAGTGTGGCTCCCCAAGTAATCAAGTACCACAAAAGCCAAGTGCACACGGGCCCCACTCCCATACATAGACAGGAGAGAGGGCTTGATCTGCTTCTCCCCTTTCCACCCCTACCCCTCTGTCTGCCCACCCACACTCCAATCCCCAGTGTTCTAAGCCTCAGGAAGCGTGACTTTACAGGCATACTATACACACACCCCAGGTACGAAATTTAAAGGAATATTTCACTTTTATTATTTCACTTTAAGCATTATTAAAATCACTCCTCTCGAAAAAACTGCAGTTTTTAAAACTTTTTTTGCATTGATACATGTCCCCTTGGGCAGGACCCAGGTCCCCCAAACACTTTTTTAGGACAATAACTTGCATATAAGCCTTTAAAATGAGCACTTTAGATTTCTCCCATAGACTTTTCGAATTTTCCGCGAACACCCCAAATTGTTCGCTGTTCGGCGAACGGGCGAACAGGCAATGTTTGAGTCGAACATGAGTTCGACTCGAACTCGAAGCTCATCCCTGGTGGACAGATGGCCTTAAGTTCTCCTGCAAAATGTTTTGATAAACTTGGGAATTAATTTTTCCTTCGATGATAGCAATCCGTCCAGGCCCTGACGCAGCAAAGCAGCCCCAAACCATGATGCCCCCACCACCATACTTCACAGTTGGGATGAGGTTTTTATGTTGGTGTGTTGTGCCTCTTTTTCTCCACACATAGTGTTGTGTGTTTCTTCCAAACAACTCAACTTTGGTTTCATCTGTCCACGGAATATTTTGCCAGTACTGCTGTGGAACATCCAGGTGCTCTTGTGCAAACTGTAAACGTGCAGCAATGTTTTTTTGGACAGCAGTGGCTTCCTCTGTGGTGTCCTCCCATGAAATCCATTCTTGTTTAGTGTTTTACGTATCGTAGATTCGCTAACAGGGATGTTAGCATATGCCAGAGACTTTTGTAAGTCTTTAGCTGACACTCTAGGATTCTTCTTCACCTCATTGAGCAGACTGCGCTGTGCTCTTGCAGTTATCTTTATAGGACGCCCACTCCTAGGGAGAGTAGCAGCAGTGCTGAACTTTCTCCATTTATAGACAATTTGTCTTACCGTGGACTGATGAACAGCAAGGCTTTTGGAGATACTTTTATAACCCTTTCCAGCTTCATGCAAGTCAACAATTCTTAATCGTAGGTTTTCTGAGAGCTCTTTTGTGCGAGGCATCATTGGCATCATTCGCATCAGGCAATGCTTTTTGTGAAAAGCAAACCCAGAGCTGGTGTGTGTTTTTTATAGGGCAGGGCAGCTGTAACCAACACGTCCAATCTCATCTCATTGATTGAACTCCCGTTGGCTGACACCTCACTCCAATTAGCTCTTGGAGATCTCATTAGTCTAGGGGTTCACATACTTTTTCCACCTGCACTGTGAATGTTTACATGGTGTGTTTAATAAAAACATGGTAACAATTATTTGTGTGTTATTTGTATAAGCAGACTGTGATTGTCTATTGTTGTGACTAATGCCCCATACACACGATCGTTTTTCTTGCCATTTTTTTTCTTGCCGTTTTTCACGTCGTTTTTTTTTCATGTTTCCTCTCAAGCCTGTCTTGCGTACACACGATCATTTAAAAAAACGATCAAGCAAAGCGCAGTGACGTACAACACGTACGACGGCACTATAAAGGGGAAGTTCCGTTCGAATGGCGCCACCCTTCATGTTAGTAAAGTTTGTTGAGCGACGATTTGCTCTTTTCAGTCTCGTGCTTTTCAGTCCGTGACTGCGTGACGAATGTGCTATCTCCATTACGAACGCTAGTTTTACCAGAACGAGCGCTCCTGTCTCATACTTGATTGTGAGCATGCGCGTTTTTTTTCACGTCGTTAAAGCATACACACTATCGTTTTTCACGTCGTTAAAAAAAACAACATGAAAAATGACGTGAAAAAAGAGAGCATGTTCGAAATTTTTAATGGCCGTTTTTCACGTCGTTAAAAATGCTCTGGAGCCTACACACGATCATTTTTAATGGCCATTTTTTTTAATGGCATTTTTAACGGCATGAAAAACGATCGTGTGTATGGGGCATTAGATGAAGATCAGATCACATTTTATGACCAATTTGTGCAGAAATCCATATCATTCCAAAAGGGTTCACATAGTTTTTTTGCAACTGTAAGTGGTGCCGGACCATAGATTCCAATGTGGCGGGGTGTTTTTTTGAAGCACCTGATTAGAGTCAGAGGCTCTAATAGGCTTCAAAATAGGTTGGCTTGGAGTGCAGGACATTGCACTCCAACCCCTCCCATTTGTATGACGATAAGCAAATGAATTTTCGCTATTATCACACTAAAGTTCCTTCCCGCCAATCAGGAGGCAGGTCTGTGAGACTTGTTCCAAGATTGGCCAAAGCGACAGGCGATCCTATTGGATGCCTAGCACTTTGGCGGAAGAGGAGACACACGGCGGAGGAAACTGCCCCGCCACATGAGCGGGTAAGTGCCGGACCGCCCGGGGGGGGGGGGGGGTGTTTCTGTTTCATTGCTGTGCCACCGGGGGGTGTTGTTTGTTTTCTGCCCCCCCCAAAGAAGAACCCACCAGCCACCACTGGTCCTGAAAATGAATTGGTAGTGCAAATAATAAAAATGTCAAGGACAGTCCTCAAAGAGAAGTAACAGAGACACCTGCAGTGTGGGAGGAGGGGAATGCTCTGTTGTATTCTTCCAATTTTTTTCTATTCCAGTTAAAATTGCATATTATGTCGAATGCAATACTTTTTTGGTCAAATCGAACAATGGTCATACACCCAACAATCTGATCAAACAATTCTTTACAGAATCAAATAAAGGGATCATATCTTTAAATTATCAAAAATACACATTGGAGTCTATTCCTAAATGATTTGTTGGCTAAATCTCAGAAGCATTTGTGCAACTTGGCTGAAGTTTCCCTGTTTTTTTACAATAGATTATTTCCATATCTTCAGCTCCATCTAGCAGCCAAAATGCTGTATAGCTTTTTGAAATACTTCAGTGAGAAAATATACCATATTTTGGTTACTAGATGGAGCAGACAATATGGGAAATAATGTAATGAAAAATAAGGGATCATTTCACCCAGCTTGTATGAATGTTTATGACATTTGGCCACATTATTTCATAAATAGGCTCCATACTGTGTCTTCTATTATTTTTGAACAAAACTGATCAAATGTAACCCTTTTGACTACTTTGCCCCTGGACAGCATTTGTTGTGATGAAACGCATCGGACAGAGCTTAGCGATGATGTCATCATGTCTGTCTGCTTGTTGGAGTGGTGCAGCGATTGTATATACAGGTTTGTCCTATGTTCCTGAGTTCCTGTGCAGGATAAATTCATCCAAGTTGCCAGCATTATGCTCTGATGTGATTAAATGCTATTAGACCTCCTATAGTCTTATCTTCTGGTAAGCGGTACATGTGTGTGAAGATGGTTGAACACTGAAGCACTTGTACAGAAGGATATTGTTTTTAGTTTTTGGACTCACTCTGTTTATACACAATATTGTATGAATTTTTGGAGAACATTTTTTTTTCACTTCTCAATTGGTTATATGATATTGGTTGATTAGATTTTGCATGATTAGTTGTTACATAGTTACATAGTTGGTAAGGCTGAAAAAAGACACCAGTCCATCCAGTTCAACCTGTGGTGTGTGAGTATGCTTGTGTTTTAGTCAATAGTTCATTGTATATCCCTGTATGTTGTGATCGTTAAGGTATCCATCTATTAGTTTTTTAAATCTATGGATGCTCCCCGTTGATACCACAGCTTGTGGGAGAGAATTCCACATTCTTACCGCTCTGACAGTAAAGAACCCTCTAAGTAGTTTGAGGTTATACAGCTTCTCTTCCAATCTTAGTGAATGGCCACGTGTCTTTTTAAAATCCCTTTCACTAATTTTTTTTCCCTATTCTAGGGTCACCAGTACGGTATTTATACATTGATATCATATGCCCTCTCAATTGCCTCCTCTCCAGAGAGAATAGGTTTAATGCTTGAAGTCTTTCCCCATAGATGAGATCCTCCATTCCCTTAATTTGCTTTGTTGCCTTTCTCTGGACTCGCTCCAGTTCCAGTACATCCTTCCTGTGGACTGGTGCCCAGAACTGGATGGCATACTCCAGGTGCGGCTGGACTAGAGTCTTGTAGAGTGGTAGAAATATCCTTTTATCTCTGGAGTGAATCCCCTTTTTAATACATGCCAATATTCTATTGGCTTTGCTTGCAGCAGCCTGGCATTGCATGCTATTGCTGAGCCTGTCATCTGCTAGGACCCCCAGGTCCCTTTCCATCCTAGATTCCCCCAAAGGTTCTCCCCTAGCGATTTACTTGCGTTCGTATTTTTAGCACCCAAATGCATTATTTTACATTTTTCAACATTAAACCTCATTTGCCATGTAGTTGCCTACCCCATTATTTTATTTAGGTCTTCCTGTAAGGTTTCCATGTCCTGCACAGAAGTTATTGCCCTGCTTACTGTACTTGCGTTTTTACCCTATGCTAGGGTCAGCAGTAGGGATGAGCCGAACACCACCCAGTTTGGTTTGCACCAGAACCCGCAAACGGACCGAAAGTTTGCACAAACTTTCGAACCCCGTTAAAGTCTATGGGACTCGAATGTGAGAAATCAAAGGTGAGAATTTTAAAGGCTAATATGCAAGTTATTGTCCTAAAAAGGGTTTGGGGACCCGGGTCCTGCCCCAGGGTACATGTATCAATGCAAAAAAAAGTTTTAAAAACGGCCGTTTTTTCGGGAGCAGTGATTTTAATGATGCTTAAAGTGAAAAAATAAAAGTGAAATATTCCTTTAAATATCGTACCTGGGGGGTGTCTAAAGTATGCCTGTGAAGAGGCACGTGTTTCCCGTGTTTAGAACAGTCCCTGCACAAAATGACAATTCTAAAGGAATAAAAGTAATTTAAAACTGCTTGCAGCTTTAATTTAATGTCTGGTCCCGGCAATATGGATGAAAATCATTGAGAAAAACGGCATGGGTAACCCCACCCCCCCCCAGCCCATTACCAGCCCCTTTGTGTCTTGTATGGATATTAAGGGGAACCCCGCACCCAAAAAAAAAAAGGAAAGGCGTAGGGGCCCCCAGGCCCTATATACTCTGAACAGCAGTATACAGGCGGTGCAAACAAGACAGGGATTGTAGGTTTGTACTTAAGTATAATCTGTTTGTAATTTTGAACTGGTACATTTTTAAAGTGTAGCTTCAGCCAAAAAATCTATGTTAAAGCTTTTTGGAAAACATAGGGAAGGGTTATCACCCCTGTAACATTTGTTTTGCTGTCTGTACACCTGTTCAGAACATTTCACCTCACTTTCTTTCCCAATGACAATTGGTTTTTAAAAATTTTAGGTTTTTAGTGAAACAAGGATTAGTGATAAAGCATAAGTGGAGAGGAGACACATTTTTCCAATATTAACTCTAATGCCCCATACACACGATTGTTTTTCATGCCGTTAAAAATGCCATTAAAAAAAATGGCCATTGAAAATGATCGTGTGTAGGCTCCAGAGCATTTTTAAAGACGTGAAAAACGGCCATTAAAAATTTCGAACATGCTCTCTTTTTTCACGTCGTTTTTCATGTCGTTTTTTTTAACGACGTGAAAAACGATAGTGTATGCTTTAACGACGTGAAAAAAACGCGCATGCTCACAATCAAGTATGAGACAGGAGCGCTCGTTCTGGTAAAACTAGCGTTCGTAATGGAGATAGCACATTCGTCACGCAGTCACGGACTGAAAAGCACAAGACTGAAAAGAGCGAATCGTCGCTCAACAAACTTTACTAACATGAAGGGTGGCGCCATTCGAACGGAACTTCCCCTTTATAGTGCCGTCGTACGTGTTGTACGTCACTGCGCTTTGCTTGATCGTTTTTTAAAATTATCGTGTGTACGCAAGACAGGCTTGAGAGGAAACATGAAAAAAAACAACGTGAAAAACGGCAAGAAAAAAAATGGCAAGATAAACGATCGTGTGTATGGGGCATTTACAGAAGAGAATTTCCCTTCCTAGGGGTAGATTTTCTCTCACTTCCTACTATCTCCTTCCGTTTGCAAGTAGGAGTCATTTGTAAGTTGGATGTTTGAAAGTAGGGGCCTGCCTTAAATACTCTCCAGAAATTTGGGCCTTAGGTGTTGGTGTTGCCACAACATTGTAAGGTCTCACAGTTACTCTTGGTGGGCGCAGGAACGGGCCCTGCTGTGAAATATTACATCAAGAATTGTAACTACATGCCCCTGTTGAACAGGGGCATAAAAATTGGGCCTTGGGCACAGGTGCTGGTGCCACAACACTGCAACCCCTCACAGAAACTATAGTTGGAGCGCATTAATGAGCCCTGCTGCAAATTATTGCAGCAAAAATTGTAATTACACGCCCCTGTTAAAATGGGGCAGAAAAACTGGGCCTTAGACACTGGTGCCACAACACTGCAACCCCTCACAGATACTATAGTTGGAGCGCAGGAATGAGCCCTGCTGCAAAGTATTGCATCAAAAATTGTAATTACACGCCCCTGTTAAACAGGAGCAGAAAAATTGGGCCTTAGCCACTGTTGGCGGTGCCCAGAACCAAAAATGTTCTTACAAACTATCAGCATGAACATTGAGGAGGAAGAGGATAGTCACTCAGCATAACAGGAAAGTCACTCAGCATCAGCATAGGCAGTCTTGAAGGGATCTCACATTCAAAAAAAATTATTCGGTTACATCAGCATCAGGTGCTTGGTAGCTGGTGATCCAAGACTGATTCATTTTTATAAAGGTCAGCCGATCGACCGATTCGGTGGACAGGCGCACCCTGTGATCGGTTACAAAGCCTCCAGCAGCACTGAATGTGCGTTCGGAATGAACGCTGGATGCAGGACAGGCCAGTAGCTCAATTGCATACTGTGCATGCTCTGGCCAGTGATCCATCCTCAAGACCCAGTAACCCAGAGGATTTTCGGTGGGAAAGGTGTCCAAGTCTGATCTTGCCCCTAGGTATTCCTGCACCATGTAAATCAGATGCTGACGATGGTTGCTGGAACCGATCATACCTTGGGGCTGCAGACTAAAAAATTGTCTGAACACATCGGTCAGATGGCCACCTTTTCCACTGCTCCTTCTGTGACTGACCGAAGCCTCAGCAACATGTTGTCCAGGACCAGGAATTTGCAACCTCCCAGGCTCTGGGAATGCATTGCACAAACCTTTCTGCAAGGCCTCCCGAAGATGTTTCATCCTCTGCTCCCTCTGCGACGGCAAGATAAGGTCCGCAACCCTACCCTTGTAACGTGGATCAAGGAGGGTTGCCAGCCAGTAATGATCCCTCTCCTTGATACCACGAATACGAGGATCCTTCCGCAGGCTTTTCAGGATCAGTGAGGCCATGCAGCGTAGGTTTGCTGAGGCATTCGGTCCGGAGTCATCTGGGTCACTAAGGACGATGGTGACAGGACGGTGCATGCATCCCTGATCATGACCCACTGGCGTGGCAAAAAAAAAGCAAGCTCCCCTGACCCTGTCCTGGTGCCATATTGGCACAGATACTCATTGATGGCCCCCTGCTGCGTGTTCAGCCGCTGCAGCATGGTCAACGTAGAGTTCCACCTGGTGGGCATGTCACAGATTAGGCGATTCTTGGGCAGGTTGTATTCCTTTTGGAGGTCAGCCAGCCAAGCACTGCCATTATATGACTGGTGGAAATGCACACAGAGTTTCCTGGCCTGCCTCAGGACATCCTGTAAGCCCGGGTACCTGCCCAAGAACCGCTGCACCACCAAGTTAAGGATGTGAGCCAAACAGGGCACATGGGTCAGTTGTCCCTGTCGGAGGGTGGAGAGGAGGTTGGTGCCATTGTCGCAAACCACCATTCCTGGCTTAAGCTGGAGTGGCGTAAACCACCTCTGAGCCTTCCCCTGCAGAGCTGACAGAATTTCTGCCCCAGTGTGGCTCCTGTACCCCAAGCACACCAGCTCAAGCACCGCATGGCATCTTTTTGCCTGCGTAATTGCCTGCGTAATTGCCTGCGTAATAGCCCCTTGAACGCCTACGGAGCACCGCTGGTTCCGAGGACAAATCAGCACAGGAAGAGACCATGGAGGAAGAAGAAGAGGAGGGGGTGGAGAGAGGTGTGTCAGAATCACCACTAGTAGCATTTTGGAGGTGTGGTGGCGGAACAACCTCCAACACTACTGCACCTTGTCCTGCATCCTTCCCAGCTGCCAGTAGAGTCACCCAATACGCCGTGAAAGATAGGTAACGTCCCTGTCCATGCCTGCTGGACCATGAGTCAGCGGTAATATGCACCTTACCGCTGACCGCACTGTCCAGCGAGGCCAAGACATTGCCTTACACGTGCCGTTAGAGAGCCATAATCGCCTTCCGTGGAAAAAAGTGGCGTTTGGGAACCTGCCACTGAGGAACCGCACATGCCACAAACTCACGGAGTCTACCAACTGAAAAGGCAGCAGTTGAAGTGCTAGCAATTTGGCCAAGCTAGCATTCAACCGCTGGGCATGTGGATGGCTGGGAGCCAACTTCTTTCGGCGGTGCAGCAGCTGGGGCAGGGAAATTTGCCTGGTACAATCTGACGTTGATGTACCGATAGCAGTACTTGGCTGTGACACACCTAATTCTACACCTTCATTCCTCTCAGTGCAGGTTTCTGAGAGGACTGAAGGTATAGTGGGGTTGGAGATCCCAGCTGATGAGAAGCAAGGAGAGGTCTGCTTTGTTCTTTGGTGTGGGTCTTTTATGTACGCTTGCCAACGGACTGCATGGCAGGTTGACATATGTCTGGTCAAGCATGTGGTGCCCAAGCGGCTGGTGTTTTGGCCACGCGAGATACACTTGAGACATATGTTGCAAATAGCAACAGTGCGATCTGATGCACACATCTCAAAAAAGGCCCACACCAAAGAACTTTTGGAATAACGCGCAGAGACAGCAGCGCCCTGCACATGCGGAGCTCTGCGGTGTGATGCAGTCGGTGGGCTGCCCTTAAGCTGGCCCCTGGAGGGCATCCTGCCTCTTTGGCGATGTGCCTCCTCCTCCTTCTCCTCTCTCCTATCAGGCACCTATGTAGAGTCAGTGACCTCATCATCCCCCACCCCTCCTCGTCACTGGAGAAAAAATGGAAGCATGCTGCAGCTGGGGGAACATGACTGTCAGTTTGCTGTCCTTCTTGGGCCCCCCCCCCACTCTCTGGGCTCACGTTACTGCCTTCCTCAAGCTGGGTACCATCATCGGAGCCTTCAAAACGCTGCGCATCCTCCTGCAGCATGTACCCAACACTGTGGTCAAACAGTTCGGGGGACTCCTCAGGAGGACATGGCGGGGCTAGGGAAGGAGTGACTGATGCCATTGATCTGAGGGAAGAGGCCGCTTTGGCATACAATGTACCCTGAGGCTGAATGAGGGAGGATGAGGAGGATGAGGACAGCTTGGTCATCCACTCTACCAACTCTTCAGCATGTTGCGGCTCAACATGGCCAGCTGCCGAAAAAAAGGACAAGCGTGCCCCGCGGCCACGTGCAGATGAGGATGCACCGTGTCCACTACCAGCACTGTTGCCTCTAGACATAGAGCCTGCTTGCCCTCTTTTATTGGCCTGTGTGTGTCTGCTTCTCCTTGTTGGCCTTCCAGACATACTTCATTTGATGTATTGGAATAGGTAGGTACACAAGGAATTGTTTGAAGTCAGATTTAGCTGCACACTGTGGCCAGTATACAGTACACTGACTTAATATACTGCAGGTTAGCTCAATCAACTGCTTCTATTATCAGTAATAGAAAAGCAATAGTCTGCGGTGAGCTTTACGTGCACACCGTGGGCAGACTACACTACACTGACTTAAGAAACTGCAGGTTAGCTCAATCAACTGCTTTGTATTATCAGTAATAGAAAAGCAATAAGCAATAGTCTGCGGTGAGCTTTACGTGCACACTGTGGCCAGTATACACTACACTGACTTAAGAAACTGCAGGTTAGCTCAATCAACTGCTTGTATTATCAGTAATAGAAAAGCAATAGTCTGCAGTGAGCTTTACGTGCACACTGGGGCCAGACTACACTACACTGACTTAAGAAACTGCAGGTTAGCTCAATCAATTGCTTGTATTATCAGTAGTAGAAAAGCAATAGTCTGCAGTAATCTTTACGTGCACACTGTGGCCAGACTACACTACACTGACTTAACCACTTTCCGCCCACCCTATAGCGGATTGACGTTGGCAAAGTGGTTTTAAAATCCTGACTGGACGTCATATGACGTCCTCAGGATTTTGAGCCGCTGCGCGCCCCCGGGGGCATGTCAGTCTGACACCCCGCAACATCGATCTAGGTAAAGAGTCTCCGACGGAGACTCTTTACCACGTGATCAGCTGTGTCCAATCACGGCTGATCACGATGTAAACAGGAAAAGCCGGTGATCGGCTTTTCCTCTCTCGCGAGTAGAGGAGAGCCGATCGACTGCTCCTCTGACAGGGGGGGTTTGTGCTGATCGATTATCAGCACAGCCCCCCCAAGGATGCCCACACTGGGCCACCAGGGATGCCACCAGACCACCAGGGATGCCCACCACCAGGTATGCCACCCTAGACCACCAGGGATGCTAATCAGAGCCCCTAATGGATGCCAATCAGTGCCCACAATGAATGCCAATCAGTGCCCAAAATGGGCATCACTGATTGGCAGGCATTGTTGTTTGGCACTGATTGGCATCCATTAGTACAACAGATTACAGTACAGTGCCACCTATCAGTGCCCATCCATGCCACTTATCAGTGCCCATCCATGCCGCCTATCAGTGCCCATCCGTGCTGCCTATCTGTGCCCATCCATGCCGTCTATCTGTGCCCATCCGTGCCGCCTATCTGTGCCCATCCGTGCCGCCTATCTGCCCATCCGTACTGCCTACCGGTGCCCATCCGTGCTGCCTATCGGTGCCCATCCGTGCCGCCTATCGATGCCCATCCGTGCTGCCTATTGGTGCCCATCCGTGCCGCCTATCGGTGCCCATCAGTGCCGCCTCATCGGTGCCCATCAGTGCCGCCTTATCAGTGCCCGTCAGTGCAGCCCCATCAGCGCCCATCAGTGAAGGAGAAAACGTACTTATTTACAAAGTATTGTAACTGGAAAAAAAAAATGTTTTTATATAAATAAAAATCGCAGAGGTGATCAAATACCACCAAAAGAAAGCTCTATTTGTGGGAACAAAATGATAAAAATTTAGTTTGGGTACAGTGTAGCATGACCGCGCAATTGTCATTCAAAGTGCAACAGCGCTGAAAGCTGAAAATTGGTCTGGGCAGGAAGGTGTATAAGTGCCCAGTATGGAAGTGGTTAAGAAACTACAGGTTAGCTCAATCAATTGCTTGTATTATCAGTAGTAGAAAAGCAATAGTCTGCAGTGAGCTTTACGTGCACACTGTGGCCAGACTACACTACACTGACTTAATATACTGCAGCGAGAATAACACAGGAACACTCTGAAGTGAAATCTAGCTAAACTGAATACAGTATATATATATATATATATATATATATATATATATATATATATATATAGATATATATATATATATATATACAACTCCCAGGATGCATATATATATATATATACTAAATACACTGACTAAAGCTCACTCAATCGCCTGCCTGCTCTATCTAACTGAAATGAAATGACACTCTGACTCTCTATCTATCGCTCTCACACGCCGCAACACACTACACAAGGCTGACACGCAGGCGGCCTTATATAGTGTGGGGCGTGTACTTACTCCCCTGAGCCATGATTGGCCAAAGGCACCCTTCCTTTGGCCAATTACGGCTCTCTGTACTGACGGCACTGTGATTGGCCAAGCATGCGGGTCATAGTGCATGCTTGGCCAATCATCAGCCAGCAATGCACTGCGATGACGCAGTGAATTATGGACCATGACGCGCCACTCGAATTCGGACGCGAACGGCCCATATTGTTAGAAATTCGGCGAACGGCCGAACAGACGATTATCGATTCGAACATGAGTTTGACTCGAACACAAAGCTCATCCCTAGTCACCAGTACAGTATTTGTACATTGATATCATATCCCCTCTCAAGCGTCTCTTTTCCAGAGAGAATAAGTTCAGGGCTTGTAGTCTTTCCCCATAGCAGAGATCCTCCAGACCCTTTATTAGCTTAGTTGCCCTTCTCTGTACTCTCTCCATTTCCAGTACATCCTTCCTGAGGACTTGTTGTCAGAACTGGACGGCATACTCAAGATGCGGCCGGACCGGAGTCTTGTAGAGCAGGAGAATTATTGCTTTATCTCTGAAGTTAATCCCCTTAATACATGCCAATATTCTATTGCCTTTGCTTGCAGCAGTGTGGAATTGCATGCCATTGCTGAGCCTGTCATCTACTAGGACCCCCAGGTCCTTTTCCATCTTAGATTCCCCCAGAGGTTCTTGCGTTCTTATTTTTAGCACCCAAATGCATTATTTTAAATTTTTCAACATTAAATCATTTACCATGTAGTTGCCCACCACATTAATTTATTTAGGTCTTCCTGTAAGGTTTCCATGTCCTGTGCAGAGGTTATTGCCCTGCTTACTGTACTTGCGTTTTTACCCTATGCTAGGGTCACCAGTAGGGATGAGTCCTTATTTAAAGGAACAGCATAACACTTTTTTTTTGTTTTTATGATTTAGATATTTGTATTCCAATATCAGTGAGTGCTGCTGTTTGTACCTAATGTTTATGTATGTAAATACTTTTACTGTCACTGCCAGTAGGGGGGGAGGGTGTAAATTTGACAAGCCAGCAAATGATTCCATACACACCCCCATATGTCTCGGTCACCCCCCACGCACGCACCTGCCATGTTTTCCAGACTCAGTGTGCCCATCAGTGGACCTGGGACTGGCATGATGGCTGGGGCCGGGTAGACCGTCCATTCGCTGCTCTCCCCTTCCTGCTAATGACGCAGAAACAAAATATATAAATCATCAATTCGGGGTCCTTTTAAACCTCTGATATCTAATTAACCACTTTAGCCCCGGACCATTTCGCTGGCCAAAGACCAGAGCACTTTTTGTGATTCGGCACTGCGTTGCTTTAACTGACAATTTTGTGATCGTGCGACGTGGCTTTTTTCCCACAAATAGAGCTTTCTTTTGGTGGTATTTGATCACGTCTGCAGTTTTTATTTTTTGCGCTATAAACAAAAATATAGGGACAATTTTGAAAAAAATTCAATATTTTTTTTCTTTTTGCTATAATACATATCCCCCCAAAAATATATTAAAAAAATCACAATAAGCGTATATTGATTGGTTTCCGCAAAAGTTATAGCATCTACAAAAGGGGATAGATTTATGTCATTTTTATTATTATTTTTTTTTTTACTAGTAATGGCGGCGATCAGTGATTTTTATCATGACTGCGACATTATGGCGGACACATCGGACACTTTTGACACATTTTTGGGACCATTGTCATTTTGACAGCGATCAGTGCTATAGAAATGCACCGATTACTGTGAAAATTACACTGGCAGTGAAGGGGTTAACCACTAGGTGGCGCTCTAGGGGTTAAGTGTGTCCTGGGGAGTGCTTCTAACTGTAGGGTGAATGGGCTGTGTTTGACAAGACAGTGATCACCGCTTCCAATTACAGGAAGCTGTGATTACTGTCCTGTCACTAGGAAGACTGGGGAAATGCTGGTTTACAATAGCATTTCCCCGTTCTTCCTCTCCGTGAGACGATCGCGGGTATCCCCATGGACATCGAGTCGGGCTCACAGAGCTCGCGGCGGGATGCTGCTTCTTAAAGGGGACGTATATATACGCCCTTCCGCCTGTCTGTGCCATGCTGTCGACGTATATCGTTGTGCGCTGGTCGGCAAGCAGTTAAAGAGAACCTGTCACCAAAAAAAATAAATGCATCACATAGCGTATTTTGTCCCCCATGTGATGTAAAAAAAAGTTTAGGAAAATAATGTAAAAAAAAAAAAAACGAAAGTTACACCCAAGCACCTAAAATTCCAAAGGGTTAACCAATAGTATGTTGATTGGTCTGGACAGGAAATTCCAATCATAGTATAGTAGATAATGCAATATGATCATTAAATGTATAATGCACCAAAAAACTTTTCGGCTCTTCCAAACGTATTTCTGATCAGAAAGAAAATTTATTGAACATACGAATGTATATAAAATTTTTCAGTGTATGGCCACCATAACCTACATGTTTTAGTTAAGCATTCATTTCTGTCTGGTAATCTGTACTGTTTTTTCCATTGATGTAGTTTTACAACCACTGAACTTTGCACTGATATCTCATCTATATTGTTTTTCAGCAGGATACATAAATTGACTTAACCGCTCAGTCAAGTTGTTTTCTTTATGAACAGTATAAAACGAGACCGACTTGTAGTTTGAACTTTGTTGATTATATTAGTCATGGCGTTATAAACAGCAATCCCTCTGCGACCCCTACTGACTTAAATGTGCGTTACTCACTTATAATTTTGTCCCTATTTTTAACCTCTTGCCCATGTAAGGCATATGTGGGGTGGCAAAGAAGGTGAGCTTTGATGCACATAGGCTGCACATATATGTCAATGGACATCTGCGGTTTCTGCGCATGCTCCCAACACAGTGACCAAGCTGGCAAAGACAACCAATCACAGTGGTCACCCGTTTCTGTCCAGCCATCAGATGTAAAGACCCATTTAAAGGGATGCCATGGCTGGGTGGGAAGGGGGGGGGGGGGAAGTGTATGTAAACCCAAAACCATTTCTTTAAGTTTTGAATACAGTAAGGAAGTGTTAAACCCCCTGTATGGTTTTTATTGCTATCCGTATTCCTGCTGGGGAGATTCACACTCTCTATTTGGACCAGGTACTGTGCGAAAATGAATGCAAAATTACACGTTTTCCCACATCATAAGAAAATTTAGATTTAGATAAGATTTATTGTCATTGTAGAAACAAATTCACAATGAAATTACATTTCTACTCCACACATTATTCATACATCACAATTTTCAACCATGCATTTACCACACAGGATTTAATTATACCAACAAAAATATATATATAAAAGTGCCCCTGTATTATTAAAGTATAAAAAGTATAAAAAGTGTCAACATATTAAAAAACGAAACAAGACAATAAAATAAGACTATGAATCAAATGGGAAGGATATAGGGATTTTGACAGTGCTTACCAATGATAATGAGGATACTATATTTAAATAAGTTTAATGAGAATAAACATAACAGAGACAGTTTGTTCACTGGTATACAGCAGATCATGAGATGGGTGGTCATACAAACAGATGTACAATTACAGCGAGAGTTTCAGATTCGTATATATTATCCTGACATGTTTCGCCTGGTAGCTTCATCAGGGTATATATGGGAATTAATCAAAAGATTCAAGAAACTATACAGAGACAAAAAAGAGAAATAAATAACAAAATATAAGCAATAAGTATCATCATTATGTAAAAAGGTATGCAATAGTGTTCCCACACTATTTTGTTACTTATTTCTCTTTTTTGTCTCTGTATAGTTTCATGAATCTTTTGATTAATTCGTATATCCCCTGATGAAGCTACCAGGCAAAACATGTTGGGATAATATACGAATCTGAAACTCTCGCTGTAATTGTACACCTGTTTGTATGACCACCCATCTCATGAACTGCTGTACACCAGTGAACAAACTGTCTCTGTTATGTTTTTAACTTTATTTTTATTAAACTTATTTAAATATAATATTCTCATTATGATTTGTAAGCACCGTCATAATACCTATATCCTTCCCATTTGATTAATTTAACTATTTGGGATGAGGTGCCAATTTTTTTGGGTGTTCAACCACTAGTCGGACACAATTATTATGAAAAATAAGACTATGTGACCTCTTTCATTTCATTCCTGCATTGATAGCCTTAATAGCCCTGGGAAAGAAACTCTCTTTAAATCTATTTGTCCTTAAAACGTCTCCCAGATGGCAATAGTTCAAAGAAATGACAACCAGGATGAGTCTGGCCTCTCACTATTTTTCCTGCTCTACAAAGGCAACAAGTCTCATATATTTCTTCTAGAGAAACCAGTTCACACCCTACAATTTTCTGTGCTGTTCAAAACACTCTCTTTAGAGCATTTTCATCTGCCTGCATAAAACTAGGATACTAAACTAGAATACAATACGTTAATGTACTCTCAATGGCAGAGCGATAGAAGGTCTCTAGTACCTTCCTTCCCAAGCCTTTCTTCCTAAGGAGTCGCAAAAAATATAAACGCTGTTGCGATTTCTTAATAATGGCTTTAATGTTGATTGTCCACGATAAGTTTTCAGAAATGCGTTCCCAAAAACTTAAAGGTAGAGCTCGGCTCCACGCACACGCCTTTAATAAAAAAGTGGTGCTGGTTCAGGCCTGTTCCTTCTGAAAGCTACAATCATGTACTTTGTTTTTCCTGTGTTTAGGATCAGGTTATGCGCTGTGCACCATTCCACTATCCTATCTACCTCTCTCCTGTATTGCTCCTCATCGTCTCCAGTGATACAACCGATTACGGTAGTGTCATCGGAAAACTTAAATATACTATTGGTTTTATAATAGGGGGTGCAGTCATATGTGTAGAGCGCATAGAGAAAGGGACTTAACACACAACCCTGCGGTGCTCCAGTACTTATTTCTCGCTTGGAATAAACAATCTTATCCAATTTGACCACCTGTGAGCGATGGACCAAAAAATCCCTTATCCAAAAACAAAGGGTGGCAAATCCAATTTTTGCATTTTTTTCAACCAACCGATCTGGAATGATGGTATTAAAGGCAGAGCTGTAATCTATAAACATCCTTATGTAGTTTCCCGAATGCTCCAGATGTCTAAGTGCTAATGACATCTTCTGTGCTTCTATTTTTTTGCCTATACGCAAACTGATAAGGATCTAAACTACCCGGTAATCTAGTTTTGATATATTTCAAGACCAACCTCTCAAAGCACTTCATTAGTACTGAGGTCAGTGCTATTGGTCTATAATCTTCTAAACTTCCCACAGTTGACTTTTTTGGAATTGGAATAACAGTGGATGTTTTTAAACATGCCGGAACAACAGTAGATGATAGTGATCGATTAAAGATCTTGGCAAAGACTCCAGCTAATTGATCAACACAGGCCTTAACTACAGTACTCTCCCTGGGATTACGTCTGGACCTGATGATTTCCTCATATTTATAGCCTTAACCACTTCAGCCCCGGAAGAATTGGCTGCTCAATGACCGGGCCAATTTTTGCGATTCGGCACTGCGTCGCTTTAACTGACAATTGCGCGGTCGTGCGACGTTACACCCAAACAGAATTGACGTCCTTTTTTTCCCACAAATAGAGATTTCTTTTGGTGGTATTTGATCACCTCTGTGGTTTTTATTTTTTTGCGCTATAAACAAAAAAAGAGCCACAATTTTGAAAAAAAAGCAATATTTTTTACTTTTTGCTAAAATATCCCCCAAACATATATTTTTTTTTTCCCTCAGTTTAGGCCGATATGTATTCTTCTACATATTTTTGTTAAAAAAAATCTCAATAAGTGGATATTGATTGGTTTGCGCAAAAGTTATAGCGTCTACAAAATAGGGGATAGTTTTATGGCATTTTTATTATTATTATTTGTTTTATTAATAATGGTGGCAATCAGTGATTTTTATCATGACTCATCGTACACTTTTGACACTATTTTGGGACCAGTGCTATAAAAAGGCACTGTTTACTGTGTAAATGACACTGACAGGGAAGGGGTTCAACACTAGGGGGGGGGGGGAAGGGGTTAAGTGTATTCTATGGAGTTATTCTAACTGTGTGGGGGCTGGGCTACAAGTGATAAGACAGTGATCACTGCTCCTGATGACAGGGAGTAGTAGATCACTGTCCTGTCACTAGGCAGAACAGGGAAATGCCTTGTTTACATAGGCATTTCCCCATTCTGCCGCTCCGTGACACGATCGCGGGACACCATCGGACATCGAGTCCGTGGGTCCCACGGGCATGGTCACGGAGCTCACGGCGGGCATGTGCCCGCTAGGCGTCAGTTCTAAAAGCAACGTACAGGTGCGTTTCTTTGCCTGCTCGTGATATTCTGCCAACGTAAATGTATGTTAAGCAGTCGTTAAGTGGTTAAACGCCTGCCCCGCCTCATATTCCTGTATAGTGAGTGTGCAGTTTCCTGGACCTAAAGGACACCCTATATCCTGGTTTGGTAACACAACCTCAAACTGTGTTAAGAACCTATTTAATTCTTCAACCAGTGAAACACTAGAATTCCCTTCCATTTTTTTTAGTTCCTCTATCAAATACTGTATACCCCTCCAGCCCTCCCTCGCATCGTTTCCATTAAAATAGTCCTCAATTTTCTTTTTATAGGCTAATTTGGCTTTTTTTATGTCTATTTTCAGATTAGCTCTCGCAATACTATATATTGCTTTATCTCCGACCCTGAATGCCCTATTCCGTTCTCTTAAGCCCTGTACACACGATCGGATTTCCTATGGATTCTAATGCGATGGATTTTTCCATCGGAAATCCGAAGAAGCTGACTTCCATCAGTCTTGCCTACACACCATCAGTCAAAAATCCGACCGTCCCAAACGCCGTGACGTAAAACACTCCGACAAGCCGAGAAAAATTAAGTTCAATGCTTCTTAGCATGCGTCAACTTGATTCTGAGCATGCGTGGGTTTTTTGTCCGATGGAGTTCCACACAGACGATCGGAATTTTCTATTGTTTTTCTTCCCATCGGATAAATTTAAAACATGTTCTATTTTTTCTCACTGATGGAAAAAAGACAGATGGGGCCCATACACGATCGGTTTGTCCGATGGGAAAAGTCCATCGGACTGTTTTCATCGGTAAAACCGATCGTGTGTACACGGCATCACAAGACTCTTTATTTCCCTAGTCATCCAGGGTTTCTGATTTGAAATGACCCAAATGTGTTTATCCTCAGTAACATTGTCCACACAAGTTTTTATATAGTCCAGAACTGTTTCTGTATACAGATCTAAATCCTGTTGCTCAAATATCTCCCAATTTGTTCTTTCTAAACAATCCTGTAGCCGTGAGAGAGAGCCATCTGGCCAAATTCTGCTTATTTTCCACTCTGGAGCTATTTTCTGCCTGATAGGAATATATGCTGGAATAAGGAATAAAGAAAGGTGGTCTGACTGACCAAGATGGGATAGTGGGATGGCTCTGTAGATACGTTTGCCTTTGCCTTCTGCAGATACGCGTGTAGGCAAGTGTAGTTTTTGCTTGCCTCCAATGATCAGGCTTTAAACACATACAAACGACCACAACATACAGGGATATACAATGTAATACTGACATAAAATCACACACATAGGTTGGACTTGATGGACTTGTGTCTTTTTTCAACCTCACCTACTATGTAACATACACACATTCATTCACTAGCAAGATTAGTGTGCTGCTGTTTCTCAGCCTCCAGCTCTCTGAGCTCCTTAGGCAGCTGAGAACTGAGGGAAAGTGGAAAAGGGTATTTATATATTTTTTTTGTATATCTCTACACAAATGTTTTGCCTTTCGTTTCTATCTTAAGTGTATTGGGTTGTTTTACCAGGTGAGGGTTTACATATATTTTAACTACTTCTGAACATCCTATGTCTGAAGCATTTAAAACAGGTTCACAGCTGCAGTAGCCTCCGTGAGCTTGTACCTATTTTGTTCAGCCAGCTCTTGGCTTTAATGTAAAAAATTTCTGAGTGGCTACATAGCTGCCTGGTCACTTTTACAGTGCTGGTGGTGTGGCTTGTTGCCCTCCTTGTGATAGCAATACAGTTAAAGCTAGGAAAAAAAAAAAAAAGGAAAAATGTATTAAAAAAATACAATTTTAAAAGCTCCCTCATTGCCTTGTGTGCACAGAAAACTGCAAATGCATGCATAGGATGCACACCTCTATGTAAAAATTTATTGCACCATATATGTTTTATATCACTGCAAAAGTCAGAATAAGAGCAATTATTCTGGGTGCTTCATTTATGGATAACTCAAAACTGCTGTAAAAGCATTTAAAGCACCACACATTGATAAATTTAAGCAGTATTATTTTTTACCATTTTGAGGCTTGACATATTTGGTATTTATTTACTTGACACCACCTCATGTTTTATTTTGTATAATAAATATTGGGAATTAAATTGTGTTTATGTGTATTAAAATGTATTTTAGTGTTTTCATCCTGAAAATATAGATTTGATAAACAGTTGTGCAAGTATCTGGTGACATAAGAAATGTAACTACCACCTTTTTATTCTACAGGGCCTTTGCTTTCAGAAAATATTTAATGTCCTGGGTGGGGGTTTTAAGTACCGTATTTATTGGCGTATAACACGCGCCGGCGTATAACACGCACCCCAAGTTTAGGAGGGAATTTTAAGGAAAAAACTTACATTTAAATGTCCATCATTGCAGCCTTGCCCAGTGTTCATCTGCAGCCTTGCCCAGTGCCTTTTCTGCATTGCCCTGATTTAAAATTGGCGCCGATTTCCGCTGACTGAGCGAAGAGGAGCGAGCAGGGCTGAGATACAGAAAGCCAAGTGTACTTCGGCTAGACTCGGCTCTGCTCACAGTCCCGCCCATCTCCACTGATTGCGAGAGGAGAGGAGCGAGCGCCGCTGAAATACAGAAAGCCAAGTGTACTTCGGCTAGACTTGGCTCTGCTCACAGTCAGGGGGGGGACTGCGAGAGAAGCCGAGACTAGCCGAAGTACACTCAGCTTTCTGTATGTCAGCGGCGCTCGCTCCTCTCGCAATCAGTGGAGGTGGGCATAACTGCGAGAGGAGCCGAGTAAAGCCGAGTGTACTTTGACTTTGTGTATCTCGGCTCCGCTCACTCGTTTCCTCAAAACCAGCGGGGGATCGGCGTATAACACGCACCCACGATTTTCCTCTGATTTTAAGGGGAAAAAAGTGAGTGTTATACGCCGATAAATACAGTAATCTTATAGCCAAAGCTGAAGATTTTAACATGTGTGCAATTTTTTTAAATGGTTTCCACACTTGACTTAAGTTGCTTTAGTTCATTGAGTATTGCTTTATTTTTTGTTTTTGTTCTTAGGTCTGGGTTCACACAGAAAAGGGTCCGGTGTGTCCCCGTTCACCCTTTCGGGTCGATGTTATGTCACTGGTAGCCCATCCCCCCACAGTTAGCCCAGGTTCACACTGGGGCTGCGGGAGTGAGCCGTGCGAGTTCAGCTGAACTCGCACGGCTCACTCCTGCCTGTCAGTCCCCGATTTCAGCTCGATTTCAGAGACATCTGAAACAGATGTCAATGTAAATCGCGGCTGAAATCGCAAAAAGTAGTACAAAAACTACTTTTTGTAATCGGTGCAGCGCCGCAGATGCGGCGTCGCACCGATTAGGACGGTGCCACTGGCCGCAATTTGCGGCAAATTTCGCCGATTTGACATGCGATTTGACACGTCAAATCGCATGTCAAATCGCACCAGTGTGAACCAGGGCTTAGAATCACTCCCTAGGACACACTTAACCCCTTCATCGCCCCCTAGTGTTTAACCCCTTCCCTGCCAGTGTCATTTACACAGTAATCAGTGCATTTTTATAGCACTGATCGCTGTATAAATGACAATGGTCCTAAAATAGTGTCAAAAGTGTCCGATATGTCCGCCATAATGTTGCAGTCATGATAAAAATCGCAGATCGCCGCCATTACTACTAAAAAAATTATTATAAAAAAATGGCATAAATCTATTCCCCTATTTTGTCGACGCTATAACTTTTGCGCAAACCAATCAATATCCGCTTATTGTGATTTTTTTTACCAAAAAAATGTAGAAGAGTACATACAGGCCTAAACTGAGAAAGAAATTTGTTTTTTTTTATATATTTTTTGGGGATATTTATTATAGCAAAAAGTAAAAAATATTGTTTTTTCTTCAAAATTGTTGCTCTTTGTTTGTTTATAGCGCAAAAAAGAATTGTTTTGTTTGGGTGCAACGTTGCATGACCGCGCAATTGTCAGTTAAAGTGACGCAGTGCTGTATCGCAAAAAATGGCCCGGTCATTGGGCAGCCAATTCTTTCGGGGCTGAAGTGGTTATGTGTGGCATGTGTTGCAATAATTTCCCTTTGGGATCAATAAAGTATTCTGAATAGAGTTGAGCAGACGCCTGTATGTTCGGGTTCGACGGGTTCGGCCGAACTTTGCAAAACCCCATTTAAATCAATGGGGACCCTAACTTTTGAGAACTAAAATGGCTCTAAAAAAGTAATGGAAAGGGCAAGAGGGCTGCAAATGGCAGCAAAATGTTGTTAAGAGCATGGCAAGTGCTCTGCAAACAAATGTGAATAGGGAAATAACTTAAAATAACATAAAATACCTAAAAATAAAAAATAATAATCCTGACCTAGGAGGACGAGGTCCATATGGAGTAGGAGGTTGAGGTGGCGGTGGATGTGGTGGTGTAGGTGGAAGCGGCGGTGGAGGAGGACGAGGTAGCCAACAATGGTTTTTGTTTTTAAACTTATTTATTTTTAAATTAGGGTACACCCCAAAAAGAGTGAGAAAGATCAAAAATACAACAATGGCTGGGTAAGGCAGGTATACATGTCTAATCTGCACAAGGTATGGACAAGTCCTGTGGGATCCATGCCTGGTTCATTTTAATGAATGTGAGCTTGTCCACATTGGCTCTGGACAGGCGGCTGCACTTGTCTGTGATAACGCCCCCTGCCATGCTAAATACACATTCAAATAATTTTTTTACCCTAAATTATTATTTTTTGAATAGCAGAATAGAAGAACAGTATCTAAAGTGAGTATCTCCAAGGTACAGATATGCAGAAAACGCACCAAAATTATTTTTTTGCCCTAAACGATTATTTTTTTAACCACTTCTCTACTGTGCACGAAAACCCCCTTCCTGCCCAAGCCATTTTTCAGCTTTCAGCGCTGTCACAATTTGAATGACAATTGCGCGGTCGTGCGACGTGGCTCCCAAACGAAATTTGCGTCCTTTTTTTCCCACAAATAGAGCTTTCTTTTGGTGGTATTTGATCACCTCTGCGGTTTTTATCTTTTGCGCTATAAACAAAAGAAGAGCGTCCAGTTTGGAAAAAAAACACTATTTTTTACTTTTTGCTATAATAAATACCCATTTTTTTTTTTTTATAAAATTTTCCTCAGTTTAGGCCGATACGTATTCTTCTACATATTTTTGGTAAAAAAAAAAATCACAATAAGCGCGTATTGATTGGTTTGCGCAAAAGTTATAGCGTCTACAAAATAGGGGATAGATTTATAGCATTTTTTTTTTTTTTTTTTTTTTTTTATTAGTAATGGCGGCGATCTGCGATTTTTTTATTGTGACTGCAATATTGCGGCGGACACATCGGACACTTTTTACACATTTTTGGGACCATTCACATTTATACAGCGATCCCTGCTATAAAAATGCATTGATTACTGTATAAATGTGATTGGCAGGGAAGGGGTTAACCACTAGGGGGCAGGAAGGGGTTAAATATGTTCCCTCAATGTGTTCTTACTGTGGGGGGAGGTGACTGACTGGGGGAGGTGACCGATGGTTGTCCCTATGTACAAGGGACACACCATCAGCCTCCTCTCCCTCACAGGACGTGGATCTCTGTGTTTATCCACATTCCTGCTCGTTTCCCGGGCAATCGCGGGTGCCCGGCGGCAATCGCGGCCGCCGAGCACGCGCACCGGGGACTTGTGAACGCGGCGGGCGCGCGCGCCGCTGGCGGCGAGCGCGCGCCTCCTAGCTCGTTTTAAAGGGAGGACGTCATATGACGTCGTCCCAGAACGAGAGTATCCTCCGCCCGCCATCAATTGACAGTGGGCGGGGGACAAGTGGTTAAATAGCAGAATAGGAGAACAGTATCTAAAGTGTGTATCTCCCACGTACAAATATGCAGAAAACGTTGCCAAAATTTTTTTTTTGTCCTAAATTTCGTTTTTTTTGAATAGCAGAATAAAAAAAACAGTATCTAAAGTGTGTATCTCACTAAATACAGATATGCAGGAAACACTGCAAAATAATATTTTTTTGCCCTAAATGGGTGTTTTTAGAATAGCAGAATAGACCAACAGTATCTAAAGGGTGTATCTCACAGTAACATATGCAGTGCTGGTGCACTGAGCTTGCATAAAATGCCCGCCGACGCCAACCTAACTAACAGACGGATAAAAGTTATCTTTTCTCTGGCACTGGGCTCAGGGCAGGATAAAAAGATTGTGCACTGCACCCACACAACAAAATCAAGATAGATCGCTGAGTAATTTGATTTCTGAATCAGGACTCCTATCTAATTCTCTCCCTCAAAGCAGCAGCAGCAACCTTTCCCTACACTATCTAAAGCAGAGTGATGTGCTGTGCTATGTGCCTCTAGCTTATATAGAGGCTGGGTCACATGCTGCACTGGCCAATCACAGCCATGCCATTAGTAGGCATGGCTGTGATGGCTTCTAAGGGCACACAAGTTAAACGAATGTTGATTGGCTGCCCTGCAGCTTTTTAAAATGTAACATTACATTGCCGAACACCGAACTCAAACCCGAACATACAGTAAATTGTTTGGGTTCGGGTCCGGGTACCAAAAACCCAAAAGTCCGGTACGAACCCGAACTTTACAGTTCGGGTTCGCTCAACCCTAATTCTGAATTGTTTATAATGAATTGCATCTAAAATTGTAACTGAGAAATGTAAACAAAACTTACATTTTCAAAAACATGAAGGTTGCCAGTCCTGACTTCTAGTAATGCTAATTGTCTGGCTGTCATGCTGACATGCCTCCAATTACACTAACGCTAGGACACCGTAGCTTCCACTGTTTACCAACGATAAAACTGAGGCACCATTCCTCCTACTGACTCCTGATATTAATGTTGGGGTACCATTCCTGGTTTTCCCTTCATGCCCTGTCCTGCTCAAAATTACCACTAGGACAGAAATTAAATGAAGACCCCCACCATGAAAAACCGTCACCAAATGTTCTTCTGTACCTTCTAGATTTTTATTTTATTTTATACTCCAAATGGACGGGGACACAGTTGGAAAATATGGCATGGAGATTTCGCTGTTGGATATCTAAGACATATAGGAAGCCAAGGGATAACTCATGCATCTCCTTCTGTACCTAAACTAGCACTATTTGGTGGTCTGACCCTTGAACATACCTATAGTTCTCTTTATCCTTATCTACCCTACCATACCCTATCCTACGCGACCCTACTTTTATGGAAAAGAGACATAACACAATAGACAACAAACACAGATGATCTTCGTTCTGTATGCAATTCTGTATTCACAAAGTTTCAAGTATAGATGGAATGTAGGGGATGAGGAAGAAAATTATACATTACTACACTTCTCTCTGTCACTTTACTGGTGTCTTCTTTAGCTATTTGGCCAGAGATTAGTCTACCACATGGCAGATACATGTTTCTGTGCAAGTCCTACTACTATTTAATTTCTCCTAGTCTCCTAATCTTCTTTCTGCCAAAGTCTAAATGCAGGTGAAAAGTCCACTTTTCACAAGTCCTAATTCAAATATTATCACCAAGAAAGTGATCCAACATATTTCGCAATCACTTGTATCTACATATTCCAGGTGTGTCCCCTTTATACCATAAGTCTTTGGGAAATTAACAACACTGAACAATGGGCACCCAAATCCTGAGCACTTTTACCACTGAAATTTTACATTTATCTCAAGGGTTAAATGAACCTTTCAAACTTGAGGTTCCCATTCTGACCTAATGTGTATACCGCTTTTTATCACAGATCTGTTAAAAGACGACAGATTGTGCCGTGTATTTCATTTATAATGGCAGCCCAAAGCACAAATACAGTAGCGAGCAATGCACCTGCTCTGGGTTGCAAAATGGTCATGTCCACTTTTCTGGGCGTTGAGATGAATTGGAAGCCCTTTCATTTTGAATTCACAAAATACTGTACGTTAACGTGCGTTCGATAATAAGCCACAATGGACTTTAAAAATCTGAAGGGGGACCTTCAAGTAAAAGTAAAGTCCCCCTTCTTTCTGATTTGATTTTTATTTGTTACCAAATGGTTGACCTTCCTGCTTTTCCTCAGCCTCATTGTTTCATCGTGTTCTTCCTTAGTATTTTTACACTTTTGCAATATATTCTTTGTAGTTCTTCTTGCCACCGATTTAACGAGGCAGATAGTAACCCACGTTTAAAACGACTGTTTTGCCGCGTTTACATGCCGCGTTTTGCCGCGTTTGCATTTAGAAGCGTTTTAAATGTATTAATTTTTTTCAAAATAGCCAAAAATGAAAAACACCTGTAAACCAAAATGTGGTTAATTCCGAATTACCGTGTTTAGCCGCATTTAGAAGCATTTGGCGCTCGAAATGCCTCTAAACTCAGCTTCTAAGCCCATTTTTTTGCGTTCCAAAAAAAGCCTCTAAACTCACCTGCCTAGAAAGACTGTAAATGACCCTGTGTACATGTACTGATAAGATAGCATAGAGGAGAGTTCAGGGGCAGTTGAAAAAAATGCCCAACTGCTCCTAAACATCAGTTTAGCAGCATCAGTGTACATGAGGCTTTATTATATCCTTTGGTATAGCTTCTTACATTCTTTATCCACTTGCCAACCGCTGCACGCCGATATACGTCGGCATAATGGCAGCAGTAGGCAAATGGACGTACCTGTACGTCCCCTTTAAGAATGCGTTCAGTGGGCGCGCGCGCGGGACCCGCGGACTCGATGTCCGCTGGTGTCCCGCGATCGGGTCACAGAGAGGCAGAACAAAGGCATTTCCCTGTTATGCCTAGTGACATGACACTGATCGTCTGCTCCCTGTAATCGGAAGCAGTGATCAGTGTCGTGTCACAGTAAGCCCCACCCCCACACAGTTAGAATCACTCACTAGGACACACTTAACCCCTTCCCTGCCAGTCACATTTATACAGTAATCAGTGCATTTTTTTTAGCACCGATCACTGTATAAATGTGAATGGTCCCAAAATAGCGCCAAAAGTGTCCCATGTGTCCGCCATAATGTCGCAGTCATGATAAAAATCGATGATCGCCGCCATTACTAGTAAAAAATAATTAATAATAAAAATGCCATAAAACTATCCTCCATTTTGTAGACACTATAACTTTTGCGCAAACCAATCAATAAACGCTTATTGCAATTTTTTTTAAACAAAAATATGTAGAAGAATACGTATCAGCCTAAACTGAGGATTTTTTTTTTTTAAATATATATATTTTTGGGGGATATTTATTATAGTAAAAGTAAAAAATATTGCTTTTTTTTCTAAATTGTTTGTCTTTTTTTGTTTATAGGGCAACAAATTAAAACGCAGAGGTGATCAAATACCACCAAAAAAGAGCTCTACTTGTGGGAAAAAAAGGACGTCAATTTTGTTTAGGAGCCACGTCGCTCGACCGCGCAATTGTCAGGTAAAGTGACGCAGTGCCGAATCGCAATAAATGGCCCGGTCATTGGGCAGTCAAATCCTCAGGGGCTGAAGTGGTAAAATTGTTAATTTATCGCCAAATGTTATTGCAGGACCTTAAGAGATTGTAGATTGATATTGCCTTTATTCAAGAAACTCATTTTAGAGAAAATAACCTCCCTTTGCTAAGAAACAGAGACGATTCAGTGGTGTAGATAAAAAGGTGTTTAACTGCGCTAATGTGGAAAGTAAAATGATGGAAAAATGTTAGTGTTAGTCACACCAGGGCTGCAACAATATAATATGTGAAACCATATACAAACAATATAAATTTAAAAAATGTTGCGCCCCTAAAAATATTACAAACTTGATAGACTACACAGGTGACACTAAATGAATAGTATCAAGTAACACCTGTAAAAATAGTCCCACCATATATATTTCTCTCAGTAAAGTGTAAATATAATGAAAACGTGCAAACATAAAATAAACACTGATTGCTGAAGGCCGATCAGACCATCAGGTTGAATAATTAGCTAACCAGAGACTGAGCAACAATAATGTGCAAATGAATATGAATATTGAAAAAAAGTCCTTGAATAACTTAAAAACACAAAATTGCAAAAAATAATGTCCACCACATATAGAAATGTTTCCTTCACGCTGGAAAGAAGGGGAAGAAAAAAAGGAACTTTGAAAGATGTAATCAAGGGGGAGGATGATGGTGTAAGGAGATAAGTCCCAAAAAATCCACAGATGTCGAAGAAGACCACATCCACCGCGGTGAGTAAATAAGTAAAAGATGGGTACGTTACCAGAAGTGATGGACCTCCACTATGGCAAGGTCTAGCAGGCATGCAGATATCACCCTCTGCGGGGTACAGGAGTTAATCCACCTGATTTCGCGAAACGATGATACCAGTGTAGGTTCTTAGCCTCTGTTATACTGATCCTTTTACTGCAGGTGCTGCGAATGATCACTCCAAACCAGGAAAAAACCGAACTTTCAAGTTGGTGTAGGAACCATGAAAGAAAAGGGAAAAGGACTCCAGTAGTGTAATACCTCAAGGTATATTTATTCCCAAAAAGTAGAGGTATACAGGTAAAACAACAGTACAAAATAAAAATAAAAAACAAACAAAGTTTAAAATTGCCGGCATGCAATGTGGCGTTCGCCCGTGCTAGCGGGGTCACGTGGTAGTGACGTCAGTGCGTTGCAACGCCCTGACTAGTTTCGTTTCCTAAAAACGTTCTCAAAATCCACCAGGTCGTCCCATTATAAGTGGAATAGACTCTATCAATTCTAGAGCCGGCAAATACATTGATGGGTATTTACAACCCTTAGTCAAAACATTACCAGCTTATCTCAGGGACAGTAAACAAGTTATCAATTTATTGGGTGAAATCCCGTATGAGGATGACATCTGGATGGTTACCGCGGATGTGACATCCTTATACACGATCATACCCCATGAGTGGGGAATCTCCTCAGTAAAATATTTTTTGGATAAGAACTCAGGACTACAACGCAAACATAGGAAGTTCATTATGGAACTTCTTAATTTTGCTACCACTCATAACTTTTTTTGGTATAGTGGAAAAAAATTTCTGCAACATAGGGGGGTTGCCATGGGGGCTAAATTTGCCCCCAGCCTGGCTAACCTTTTTATGGGGAAATGGGAGGAGGACGTCATCTATGCTGTTGAGAGACCCCAACTTGCTCTTTGGACCAGGTACATCGATGACGTCCTCCTCCTATGGAGGGGATCCAAGGAGTCTCTGGATTTTTTCATGGAGTCTTTGAACTTAAACGACAGGGGTATTGAGTTCAAATACGAAGCAGACCAGAAGTCAATACATTTTTTGGATCTCCAGATTAAGGTAGAGGAGGGACGTTTTATTACATCCACATATTTTAAAACTACGGACAGGAACGCATTTATACCCCAAGATAGCTGTCACCATCGTTCATGGCTTAATGCAGTTCCCAAAAGCCAATACTTGCGTCTCAGGCGAAATTGCACCAAACTAAGTGACTATAGAGAACAGTCTGATATCCTGACTAGGAGGTTCCTTGAAAAGGGGTATCATGCCGATGACCTTGAACACAAACGTTTGGAGGTGGAATTACTTGATAGGGAATCACTTTTGAGTGACAGAAGTGTTAATCCAGTTGATCAGACTCCCTTCACCTTACCATTCATTACTGGCTTCTCCAACCAGCATTTTTTGGTGAAAAAACTGATTCACAAACACTGGCACATTATTAAGGATGATGTGGTGTTGGGACCCATCTTACCCGATAAACCACAGGTGGTATTTAGGGGTGTACCTTCTTTGAGAGACTCATTGGCTCCAAATGTATGCGATCCCCCCATTAATAAACCTATGTTTTTCCAAAATCTAGTGGGTTATCATAAATGTAAAAGATGTGCTGTTTGCAATATTAATCACATTAAGGAACGGAAAACTACCACCTTTGTTTCCAATAGCACCTCTAAACAATATGATATTAAAACTTTTATCACATGTTCAACTACCCATGTTGTGTACCTCCTCACCTGCCCCTGCGGGTTACAGTATATAGGGAGGACTGTTAGGGCGTTTCAAGTTAGGCTCAATGAGCATATTGGAAACATCAGAAGAGGGTTCAAGGGGCACTCTGTATCTAGACACTATAGGGATGTCCATAATAGGGACCCTAGTGGGACGTCCTTTGTGGCCATAGACAAGTTGAAAAGCCACTGGAGGGGGGGCCCTAAGAGGCGTGCGATATCCAAACTCGAAATGAGTTGGAGATACAGGATCAAATGCCTTAGACCATTTGGGTTGAATGTCGATATCGAAATCAATGCATTTATAGATAACGCATGATTTGGAACCCCACTAAATTTTTTTCCCAATTATTTTTATATCTCTTGTTGAGATTGGGATGTTTCCTTGTTGCTATTGGGGGATGGGTGTATCCTTTCCCTTCCCTGGCACTGGAGATACGTCTCTACCTTTTTATCATAACTTTTTAGTCATGATGTATAGTGAGGTTAGAATTTAATTTACTTTTAAGTGGTGAATCTGTTATCCTTTCGCTTCACGGGAATTAGATTATGGGTTGTGACCCCTCCCTCTACCATGAGTGTGAGGCTATTGGGTTTTGTTTATGTTCCACCTTCCGGATTCTGACACGGAATCGAGGCGTGGATACGCCATGACTTTATCGTCATGGCGACATATCCCGGAATGAGATGAGGAGACGTCGTGGCTATATTGCCATGACGATAGATACGGGAGCGAGACGTGGATGCGTCATGACTTCAACGTCATTACGACTGACACGAAAGCGAGGCGTGGAACGCGCCTCGCTATTATTTATAGAGTGACACTTCAGTGCGTCGCCCGTGCCCTTTGAGAACGTTTTTAGGAAGCGAAACTAGTCAGGGCGGTGCAACGCACTGACGTCACTACCACGTGACCCCGCTAGCACGGGCGAACGCCACATTGCATGCCGGCAATTTTAAACTTTGTTTGTTTTTTATTTTTATTTTGTACTGTTGTTTTACCTGTATACCTCTACTTTTTGGGAATAAATATACCTTGAGGTATTACACTACTGGAGTCCTTTTCCCTTTTCTTTCATGGTTCCTACACCAACTTGAAAGTTCGTTTTTTTCCTGGTTTGGAGTGATCATTCGCAGCACCTGCAGTAAAAGGATCAGTATAACAGAGGCTAAGAACCTACACTGGTATCATCGTTTCGCGAAATCAGGTGGATTAACTCCTGTACCCCGCAGAGGGTGATATCTGCATGCCTGCTAGACCTTGCCATAGTGGAGGTCCATCACTTCTGGTAACGTACCCATCTTTTACTTATTTACTCACCGCGGTGGATGTGGTCTTCTTCGACATCTGTGGATTTTTTGGGACTTATCTCCTTACACCATCATCCTCCCCCTTGATTACATCTTTCAAAGTTCCTTTTTTTCTTCCCCTTCTTTCCAGCGTGAAGGAAACATTTCTATATGTGGTGGACATTATTTTTTGCAATTTTGTGTTTTTAAGTTATTCAAGGACTTTTTTTCAATATTCATATTCATTTGCACATTATTGTTGCTCAGTCTCTGGTTAGCTAATTATTCAACCTGATGGTCTGATCGGCCTTCAGCAATCAGTGTTTATTTTATGTTTGCACGTTTTCATTATATTTACACTTTACTGAGAGAAATATATATGGTGGGACTATTTTTACAGGTGTTACTTGATACTATTCATTTAGTGTCACCTGTGTAGTCTATCAAGTTTGTAATACTTTTAGGGGCGCGACATTTTTTATATTTGATTCAGTGGTGTACCATGCATTTAATCCAGACTCTAAAACTAAGGGTGTATCTATTATGATATCTAATAAGGTGGCTTGGGACCATAGAGACTCTTTGATATATGTAGGGGGAAGATATCTGTTTATTAAAGGAGCAATTGAAGGGGTTAGAGTGACGCTGGCGTCACATTATGCCCCCAATGTACAGCAAGATGCATTTGTAAAAAATATGTTGGGAAGACTCATGGAGTTTACAGAGAGGCAGCTTATCCTGGGAGGAGATCTTAATGCCCCTTTGATCCTCAGTGAAGATACTTCATCAGGGACATCATCAGTATCACCTAAAATAAGGAAGGGGATCACACAGGCAATGACAGAAGCAAGATTGGTGGACATACAATACCAAAAGAGAGTAAGGATCCAAAGCAGTGTGAAAGCTATAGGCCTATATCATTATTAAATGCTGATTTGAAAATATTTAGTAATATAATAGCCCTTAGGTTACAACAGCAACTCCTCCTTTTAATCCATCAAGACCAAGTGGGATTTATACCAACAAGGGAAGCAAGGGACAATACCATCAAGGCCGTGAATTTAAAGCCAACTCGACCAGGACCCCTTGCGTGTTCCTTGGAACAGACGCAGAGAAGGCTTTTGATTGGGTGGGATGGGGGTTTATGTTTGCGGTCCAGCGACATATAAAATTAGGAGAGAAAAGCCCTGTACACACGATCGGTTTAACCGATGAAAACCGTCCGATGGATTCTTTTCATCAGACAAACCGATCGTGTATGGGACCCATCGGTCTTTTTTCCATCGGTTTTAAAAAATAGAACATGTTTAAAATTTTTACGATGGATCCAAAACCGATAGCAAATTCCAATCGTCTATGGGCAAGTCCATCGGATAAAAAACCCACGCATGCTCAGAATCAAGTCAACGCATGCTCAGAAGCATTAAACTTAATTCTTCGCAGCTCATCGGAGTGTTTTACGTCACCGCATTAGGAACGGTCGGTTTTTTGACTGATGGTGTGTGGGCAAGACTGATGGAAAACAGTTTCATCGGATATCCGATGGACAAATCCATCGGACTAGAATCCATAGGAAATCCGATCGTGTGTACAGGGCTAAAATGATCAGATGGATTTCTAGCATGTACAAAGGACCCACAGCTCAAGTGAAAGTAAATGGGGTAGTCTCCCCATCTTTTGTGATAACGAATGGGACAAGGCAAGGTTGTCCATTGTCCCTTTTAATATTTGCGTTAACCTTGGAACCTTTTCTGTGCAGAATACGGCTCAACAAGGACATCAGGGGAATTGAAATAGGAGGAATACAACATAAAGTTGCAGCATATGCAGATGGTATGCTCTTTTCAAGAACAAATCCGATAATTTTACTCCCAAACCTTTTTAAGAAAATTGAGCTGTATGGTACACTTTCGTATTTTAAAATATATTTGACTAAATCGGAGGCCTTGATGGTAGCAATCCCGAAGGAAATGACAAAGTCAATAAGTTAAAGCTACAAATTTAAATGGTCAGACCAATGCTTGAAGTACCTAGGGACCTATATTGCAGTAAACCCCTCTAAAATGTATGAGTTATATTTCTTGCCAGTACTAAGCAAAGTACGTGGACTGCTGGAGAGATGGCACAGGGGAATGTTTTCCTGGTTTGAAAGAAGTAATATAATTAAAATTAATATTTTACCAAATATCCTGTACCTCCTCCAGGCAGTCCCAATTGCAATACCGAGAATTGTTTTTAGAAATATCCAAACATTACTCACAAAATGTATTTGGGCGTATAAACAACCAAGGATTAAGAGGACATTACTATCCTTACCA
Organism: Rana muscosa; assembly: GCA_029206835.1. Classification (NCBI taxonomy): domain Eukaryota; kingdom Metazoa; phylum Chordata; class Amphibia; order Anura; family Ranidae; genus Rana; species Rana muscosa. The sequence continues at coordinate 327,151,337 of CM055118.1, read as the reverse complement.
AAGCAATATGGAGGGCTGGCTGTCCCTGATGTATTTAAGTATTATCAGGCAGTCTACTTAGGTCGACTGTTGGATTGGTGTCGACATAGGGATATGAAAATCTGGCCAAACTTAGAGCAAGCACAGTGTAGGGAGCTTTTAAATAGAGCCCCTTGGTGCTATAGAGTTGTTTCAGCCAATACTAAGTCACACCCAACAATAGGACCTACACTACGGGTGTGCTATAATCTTTTTTCCAAGGATAAGATATCTACACAGAATTCACCTTTGGTGCCTATATTAAGTAACCCTCAATTTATACCAGGTATACAGAAAGGACCCTTTGCGGTACTGATTGAACGAGGACTGTATCAGGCCTCGCATTTTATGAGATCAGGCAACTGGCCAACATTGCAGGAACTGATGTATAGAAATGGCCCTTTCCAATTAGATTTTTGCCAAGCGGCACAATTAAGACATTTCCTAAGTACTGCAGTAGCACCATGCTCCTTGGACCGCAGTTTAACACCATTTGAGAAACAATGCATGGAAAAAGAACCAGTTACTCACGCAGTATCTAAAATGTATGCGTTACTGATTAAACAACCAGAGAATTTTAAGTTGCCCTTTTTCCGTAAATGGGAAATAGACCTGGGGAGGACCTTTTCGGAGGACCAAAAAACTAAAATGATACAATCAATATTTAAGACAGCAACATGTACAAAAATACAAGAAACAAATTATAAAATTATTTCACAATGGTACAAAACCCCAGAAATACTTCAAAGGTGTTTCCCGAATATATCAGGGGAGTGTTGGAGATGTCAGATAGAACAGGGAACCTTGTTACATTTTTTTGGTCCTGCCCCAGAGTTAAGGAATTCTGGAAGGAAGTCCGAGAGATTACTCAATTTTAGTGAGATTACTTAAAATTTTGTGAGGCAGAAATACAGGAGGATCCAGCGTTATTTCTTTTGCATCTATCAGAGATTCCAAGGGAAACATACAGGAATTGCATCCTGTGTCACCTAGTGAATGCTGCTAAAGTATGCATACCGCTCAAATGGAAACAGATACAGCCCCCTACTGTGAGTATGAGGCTCAAAAAGGTGGAATAGGTGAACAGTATGGACAAACAGGAGAACAAGAGAAATCTATTTGAAAATTTGGTCACCATGGAATAGTTTCAAACAGGACAAACAGGAAAAAAAGAGAAATCTATTAAAAAATTTGGTCACCATGGAATAGTTTCAAACAGGACAAACAGGAAAAAAAGATAAATCTATTTGAAAATTTGGTCACCATGGAATAGTTTAATTTCTTCAGAGGAAGGGAAGAAGCGAATTGATAAAAATTAGAGAAGAGATGGGGGGGGCCCGGGGGGGCCCGGGGGGGGGAGGGAGAGTGGAGGGGAACATTTGGGTTGTTTTGGGTTTTTTTTGGGGGGGGGGAATAGGGAAGGGAATGGAAATGAACTATAAATAAGGGTGGTTGAAGGAATATTGTGAGATAGTAGCCAAACAGGCAGGGCCATGGGATAGCGTTGTCCCATGATCAGACATAGGAAAATAATATGAGAGGTGGAATTTAGAGGAGAAGAACTCCCCTCCTTTTTATTTCATTACTTTATTGTTGTTTCTTTTTTCACCTCGCTCCTTCCTTACTATGGTTTAAACTAAATGCCTCACTTTTTCCTCCCCACCCCTAGTGGATATTACCCTAGAAAGGAGGAGTTGGTAGGACTAGGGGGAATCAAATGTATCAATTTACTTTTTGTTGTATATATCGAAGGAGGATATGTTAAAATATGTAAAGATGATTTCTTTTTTGTGTCTGTTTTCTTTATTCCTTTCATTTGTATAAAGGAAAAAAAGTTGAAAAATAAAGAAATTTAAAAAAAAATGTTCATTTATTTACATCCCTGATATTCCCTCTTTATTTTTCCTACAGCATATTTTATTGTCCTATTTCCTTTCACATTTCCATTTCTTGCTATATTTGTATATTTTATTACTTTTTGAATTGCAATGAAGCAAGATATAGGTACATGACTTTAATGTTTTTATTTACAGATAAAGCAATTTATCATCATTCTTCACTGGATAGTTATCTCTGTTATGATTCAAAAATACAAACCAATCCTTCTATTTGTAACAATTTTATAGACAACGGACAAATAAACTGAAGGTTTCCATCATTCATCCAGTTAAGCTAGGACACGTTCCAAATATACGTCTTGCAGCATTACAATTTTGTTAGGATTCTGGCTATATTTAGTCAACAAAAACCTAAATTGGCACATAACTGATACAATGCTAGCAATCTATTCCAAATTCTCTTCTCCCCGTGCATACATCTTTTGGTGAACAAGTTTGTGTTTCCAATATTGATATCCCAATAAGGAGCAGGCAACAATTTCCAACAAGCCAAAGATGGACTGTGTATCCTTGGAACAAATAAAGGGGTGGGTTTTCTAAAGTAGTTGAGATTTTTTTACATTGCAAACTTAATAATAAGTTAAATCTGTGATCATTTGCCATGTGCAAGCAAAATTCTGTTCTTTTTTTTTTATATCTTGCATGTGATTGCCTAGTCAAATTTAACATAACTTTCCAATATATGCTAATTATATTTTCACTTCTTTTCTCTTTCAAATTAAATCACATATAATAATCCATAGTAAAAGGCTTAGTCAACTGTGGCCTCTATATAATCTGAGTCACTAGTAAAACAGGCTAGTAATTCAGAGAATGAAATATGAATGGATGCTTGACCGCACCAAACACTTAGTTACATAGTTAATCTGGTTGAAATAAGACACAAGTTTATCCAGTTCAACCAACAGAGGAGAAAAAAAAAGAGAGAAAGAAAAAGTAAAGAAAGAAAACAGCACACTCAAATAGAAAACCTTGATATACACCAACCAATACCCACAGTTAATTCAGAGGAAGGCAAAAAAAACACAGCAAACCATGATCTAATTTGCTCCAGCAGGGGAAAAAAATTCCTTCCTGATTCTGAGCCAATCTGGTATTCCCTGGATCCTCTTTACCTATGAATATTAGTATCCAGTTATATTATTTACATTTGAGAATGCATCCAGGCCTTTCTTAAAGCAATCTACTGAGCTGGCCAGAACCAACTCTTGAGGGAGTCTATTCCACATTTTCAAAGCTCTTACTTTGAAGAAACCTTTCCGTATTTTGAGATTAAATCTCCTTTTCTACAGACATAAAGGGTGCCCCTTGTCCTCTGTGATAACCTTAAAGTGTATAACTGTACAACAAGTTCACTATATAGACCATGGGGGTTATTTACGAAAGGCAAATCCACTTTGCACTTCAAGTGCACTGCAAGTGCACCTGAAAGTGCACTTTATGTGCAGTCGCTGTAGATCTGAGGGGGACATGCAAGAAAAAGAAAAAACAGCATTTTTGCTTGCACATGATTGGATGATAAAATCAGAAGAGCTTCCCTTCATTTCAGAGCTTCCCCTCAGATCTACAGCGATCTACAGTGACTGCACTTACAAGTGCACTTGCAGTGCACTTGTAGTGCAGAGTGGATTTTCCTTTAGTAAATCAACCCCCATGTATTTATTTATACATGTTGATCATATCCCTCTTTAATCTCCTCTTCTCAAGAGAGAATACATTCAGTTCCTCTAATATTTCCTCATAGCTGAGCTCCTCCATGCCTCTTATCAGTTTTGTTGCCCTTCTCTACACTTTCTCCAGTTTCCCGATATCCTTTTTGTGAACTGGTTCCCAAAACAGAACTGCATATTCCAGATGAGGTCTTACTAATGATTTGTACAGGGGCAAAATTATATCTCTCTCTCTAGAGTCCATACCTCTCCTATTACAAGAAATGATTTTCCTTGCTTTAAAAACTGCAGCTTAGCATTGCATGCTATTATTAAGCTTATGATCTACCACAACCCCCAGATCCTTCTCCATTGATTCCCCCAGCTGGACTCCCCCTAGTATGTATGATGCATGCAAATTCTTAACCCCCATATGTGCATAACTTTACATTTATCAACATTAAACCTCATTTGCCACCTACTGTAGTTGCCCAATTAAACAGTGCATCGAGGTCGGCTTGTAGGTTAGAGACATCCTGTAAGGACGTTATTCCACTGCATAGCTTTCGTGTCATTATTATTTTTATTATACAGGATTTATATAGCGAAGACAGTTCACACAGCGCTCTATAACATGAAGGCAGACAGTACAGTTACAATATAATTCACTACAGGAGGAATCATGTCATCTACAAAGACTAAAATTGTACTTTTAATCCCAAACCCTATATCCTTTATAAATATATAAAAAAATAACAGTTACAACATTGAACCTTCGGGCACCCCACTAACAATCCTAGTCCTTCAGAGTATGAATCATTAACCACTACTCTCTGAATACGGTAATTTAGCGAGTTTTTTATCCATTTACAAACTGATTTTTCCAAGCCTGTAGACTTTACCTTACACATTAACCTTGCAGCATTAATGCACTTATCTTTGAAGTTTTTGAAAAAACTACTTGATAAGAAATGAATAATGTACCTTCGTCTTGTTACTAGATAGAAATTTTAATATTGTGGAGGCAATATGGACTTTCGTGGTACAATATAGACTTACACAGTAAGATTACAAAAAATATAAATTTGTGGAGCATCCACTTTTCTGACGCAAATTGGAAAAGTTAGATGTATACAGTAGTTCCACATTGTAGTACACGGAAACTATTCTTCCAGTTGCAAACTCTACATGTTTCGCAGTTACCCGCTTCTTCAGGAGTATGTTATGTCATAAAATTATCTACAAGGAAAACATAAATCAAAATATAATAATTATAATCAAATACACAATACATAACTAACCACCAACCCTCATGGTGTAATGTCATGTATCTATATACATAGAGATAATATATAATACGGCCCCTCAGTATCTACCTCAGTATTCTGGATGAAATCCACTCGGAATGAACATAGCAAAGAAACTCACCCACATAGTCAGCACCAAAATGCATAGGCCATCTCCCGGCCGAGTGCGGGAACCAGGCAAGGTGAGATACGTAAACATACTGTTTTACAAAAGAAAGATATTTGAATGAATATATAACAAAAAATTTCCAATTTGCGTCAGAAAAGTGGATGCTCCACATATAACAGCATCTGGTGTCTAGGATCTACCTATTTATGGCTTTTATGATGTATATTTTTGTATAATAAAGTTGAATTTTTTGTAATCTTGTTGTGTAAGTCTATATCGTACCACGAAAGTCCATATTGCCTCCACAATATTCAAACTTTCTGTCTTTGAAGTGTGGTGATGTGGAACATATGCAATGCAAAGAGTAACAGTGCAAGTTTGCCAAATAGCATTAAGAAGAAGAAGTTGGCCCCCCGGTACTCTGTGCATATTGTGGGTCATATAGGATGGTCTCTCACATCTATGTATGGTTAAAATGTTCTATGAATGTGCATTTCATACTAGACTTTATAACCCATTCTGTTTGGTCATCATCATCAGTTCACCATTTCTATGTCCTCATGTATATGTATTACTGGCATCAGTAATTCTAAGTATTCATGGGCAAATCCGTAACTGAAAAACCAACACTTGGAAAGTTTTCAAATGATCCTCATGAGCAGTGTAAACCCAGCGCTAGGCATACTAATGAGTTTCATATATTACATACATTTATTCTGTCATGTATCAGATATTTATCATTAGTTGGTTGGGTCTGTACAAGCATGTGGGACCTAACTTCTTAACATCAGAAATAAATCCACCACACCAGTTACTTGCAGTACCATTACAGTAAGTCCCCTACTTACCAACGAGTTCTGTTCTGGGAGCTTGTTCGTAAGTCCAGCTTGTTTGTAAGTCCAACAAAGATCAGTGCTGTGAGCGCTGATCAGTGTGTTCTGACAGGGGGGGGATGTCCCCCTATCAGAACACAATTGCACAGCTGAGGAAATTGCTGTACCAACATTGCTTGTGTTGGTACTGCAATCTTTGAAAGTTCACAACTTGAAGGTTTGTATGTAGGAGATCTTCTGTACACCAAATGTTTGTTCTTTACAACACTCAATTGTTATAACTTGTTTTCATACAGTCAAAGGTTTTAAATGGTTCTTCAATCTCCAATGTACTGCAGAGGGTTGGAGTTGACAACTGAACCTAAAATGTGTGCATTGCAGATGAAGCTACAAAGTTGAACCTGATATGAGATTTATAGTCATTATTCCATCCCGAATCATACCACAAAGCGGTGTGAATTCACACCTAGATTATATTTAGGTCAAAAATATATGCCGTATCACCAAAAGATAACTTGAATAAAGCCCAAAAAACTTCCATAAAGTAAAAAAAAAAAACAGACTCCAACACTGGTCAATCAGCCAATGCAGGTTTATCATCAATTTTATAATTTATCATCAGCAGAATGTTTAGCTAAGAGAACAAATGCTGCCACTGTAAAGTCTAGTCAAATCAATACCCCCCCGTGACCGCAGTTTTGTCTAATCAATGTATAAATAAGGAAACGCCTCAAATAGACACAGCAGGTGGATTATGAGAAACATGTCAAGGCATGCTATGGAAAGTTGCTAATGTTTGCTATGGTTTTCTATAAACCCTTGTGATACCTGGATGTGTTCAAAGATGTATTTTTCCTACTTGAAAGAGCTAATGGCCATGAATTAGCACAGTTTCAAATCCAAACTGCTTTTTGCATTAAGTGAACATACCAGCTCACCTTTGATTTATTCTAGAGCCAACATTTTTATATAACGACACTATTGTAGTTCATCTTATCTTTAGATCATCTTATCTTTGAAGCACTAATTTTACCGACAAGGGAAGTTTGGACCACATTATTTACATTCCATGAATCAACCAAAACACAAAAAGACTTTTGTTAAAAAGAGCAGTTCCATCGCAAGAAAAAAAATAGAAAAAATAAGGTGGCCAGTTAATTTCCACCAATATTGAGTATTTAAATGTTAAGGAACACAATCCTTTACAAGGTCACCCCATTCACTAAGCTCTGGGGGGAATCTCCATTGCAAACTACAACTTCCCCTGCAAAGTTAACAGCCTGTTCTCCTTAAGTAATGCTGGCCATACTCTATATGAAAAATCGTCCGAACGAACTTTCGAAAAACGGAAGTTCGTTCGTGAGCGCAAACGATAGTGCCATCATGTAATGACCGATAAATCGTTCAGTGGACATAAATAAAATACATTTTTTTTTTACATATACCTAGTGCAGAAAGTTTGGACGGAAAACACATTAACCTTCCGATTTATCATTCGTTCGGCAGAAAATTTCCAAACTTGTCCTTCGTTTTTTCGGCTCAAAACGTCCCAAAGATTATCGATTTTGTGCCCATTAACTGTTCGAAAAACGAAAGAACTGTCTGAACGACCGATTTTCGCCCGATTTTCCGTATAGTGTATGGCCAGCATTAGTCAACCCCATACTGTGTGTAAAAAAATATAATTTTTATTTATAAACAAAGTTTTCTTTAAAAACAACATTACATGTTCATGAAAAACACACTGTCTGTATGACACGTGCAACCACTTCTTACTCTACATGTTTCGCTCAAAGAGCTTCCCCAAGAGATTTTGACAGTGTTGCAAGAAGTTTTTAAATACTGCAAATGAAACAATAATTGTGAGAAATCTTATACTTATACATTGATTGTAATTATATATTATTATTACATTTTTTTAAAGATATTGAAGATATGTTTTACAGATATATAAGATATGCTGAAAAAGGATGCCTACCAGTTGTTTTAGAACATTGTAAATGTGTTGCTGATTCCTAGATAGAGATCTTGAGCTTATTTTTTCACCCTGCTCTACATATGGGGATGTAAAGACTTTTATTGACTCAACTTTCTTAATTGTAACTGAGGTAAATCATTTATACCCCTATGGAAATATATTAAGCATCTCCTGCTGTAGGGATTCTTCCCTTGTGAAAAACTAATAATTAAAAATGTACTTCCATCCCCTTTTTAGCTATTTTTGCTCTCCCTATGGTTACACAAAATAGGTCCCTCTCTCCAGCTCAAGATCTCTATCTAGGAATCAGCAACAGATTTACAATGTTCTAAAACAACTGGTAGGCATCCTTTTTCAGCATATCATATATATCTGTAAAACATATCTTCAATATCTTTAAAAAAATTGTTATGTAATAATAATATATAATTACAATCAATGTATAAGTATGAGATTTCTCACAATTATTGTTTCTTTTGCATTATTTAAAAACTTCTTGGAACACTGTCAAAAACTCCTGAGGAAGCTCCTTGAGCAAAACATGTACAGTAAGAAGTGGTTGCATGTGTCATAGAGACAGTATGTTTTTCATGAACATATAATGTTGTTTTTAAAGAAACTTTGTTTATCAATAAAAATGATATTTTTCTATATTTTGTTTAAATGTTATTTCGGTACCTTTAAAGTCCCATTTTCCTCTTTAAAAAAATCTCACTCTCTATAGGGATGTGGTACCTTTAAAAGACTTCTCATTTGCCCAGTCTTCAAATAAATTACCATACTGTGTGTGTTTTTTTTATTCTCAACAAATATTGGTTTAATAATTAAAATATAGTGTTCTTTGCAAATTATTTTTCTCATATTAGCCTCCTGTTAAATGTTCTGTAGTATACCAGCTAATCTGATTTAATGCAGACCTTGTATACAGCTACAACCACGCATAAGCATTCATAGAAAGGACCTTCACAGGGGCTTCAGCAATGTGAACATCAAGCTTTTATGAAAGTTTCAGCAAGCTTTTGCAAAGCTTTTAAAATGCTCTTCAGCTCCTCTTTCAAAATGTCATACACAGATCCTAATGGGAGTGTTAAATGTCACTTTAACCACTTAAGGACCGCCGCACGCCGATGTACGTACGGCTGGGCACAAGGGCGTACAGGTACATCCCCTTTAAGATCCCAGCCGCGGGTCGCGAGCGCGCCGTCGGTGTCCCACGTTCTCTTCTCCATGACCGTCCCTGCGGGAACAGCAGACTCGATCACCGCCAGTGTCCCATGATCGGGTCACAGAGAGGAAGAACGGGGAGAGGTAAGTGTAAACAAACCTCTCCCCGTGCTTCCTAGTGAGCCTGTCACTGATCGTCTGTTCCCTGTCATGGGGAACGACGATCAGTGACGTCACACGCTAAGCCACGCCCCCCAACAGTAAGAAACACACATCAGGGCACACTTAACCCCTACAGCGCCCCCTCCTGGTTAACCCCTTCACTGCCAGTGTAATTTTTACAGTAACCAGTGCATTTTTATAGCACTGTTCGCTGTAAAAAAGACAATGGTCCCAAAATAGTGTCAAAAGTGTCTGATGTGTCCGCCATAATGTCGCAGTCACGATAAAAAATCGCTGATTGCCGCCATTACTAGAAAAAAAAATTATTAATAAAAATGCAATAAAACTATCCCCTATTTGGTAGACGCTATAAATTTTGCGCAAACCAATCAATAAACGCTTATTGCGATTTTTTTTTTACCAAAAATATGTAGAAGAATACGTATCGGCCTAAACTGAGGATTTTTTTTTTTATATATATATTTTGGGGATATTTATTATAGCAAAAAGTAAAAAATATTGAATTTTTTTCTAAATTGTCGCTCTATTTTTGTTTATAGCGCAAAAAATTTAAATCGCAGAGGTGATCAAATACCACCAAAAGAAAGCTCTATTTGTGGGAAAAAAGGACGCCAATTTTGTTTGGGAGTCACACTGCACGACCGCGCAATTATCAGTTAAAGCAACGCAGTGCCGAATTGCAAAAAGTGGCCTGGTCTTTAAGCTGCATAATGGTCCGGTCTCTAAGTGGTTAAGAAAGCTGCTAGCAGGATTCATCAGGCTTTCAACAAGCTTCACGTAGTGCCAAAACCTGCTAGTAGCTTGTTTAAAGTGGCAATCAGCACTCCTATTGGGATCCATGATCAACATTTACAAACTGGAGCTGAAGGCCACTTTAAAAGCTTCAGCAAAGCTTGCTGAAAGCTCTGGAAATGCTTTGTAAATGCTTGCTGTTCACACTGCTCTTACACAAGCTGAAGCCCATGTGAAACTAGCCTAATACTATCATGGGTCTAAAAATATAAATCATATTTAAACCATTACAAACTTCAACAAGACAAGGTCCCTTTTTGATTAATTGAAGTGTATGGAACCAAAAACACAATCTGCTGGTCCCTGGCCCTTTCCATAAAATGCACAGATGGGACCCATAAGAAAACCATGGTAAATGGACTGCAAAACTGAAAACGAACTAAAGAATGCATAGGTACGAACCAGGTCTTATTCTGGAAGGCAAAGAAGCCTTATGTATTGATCACAGCCAATGCTAGTGCCAATAAATCTTGGTCATTAGCACTTTGGCTCAATAGCTTGTAAAAAAAAAAAGAAAAAATACATATACATAAAGTCATGTGAAATAAAAAAAGAATCCACATACCAAATACTATGATTACAGGTCTTAACCACGTACAGTTATGAGAATGCAATATTTTTTCCACACTAGTTGCCCTTTAAATCAAATTTTCAATATTAATAAAGTCCAACATAAGCATTTATTCTTAATTTGAAATTCGCTTTGATCGTCAAAGTATGATGGCTTAATTCATTTTGGCATTTGTAATGTTACAAGCAGTAATTAAACTTTCTTATATGGTTAAGTAGCTAGCAACCCTTAAGCCCTGTACACACGATCGTATTTCCTATGGATTTTAAACCAATGGATTTTTCCATCGGAAAACCGATGAAGCTGACTTCCATCAGTCTTGCCTACACACCATCAGTCAAAAATTAGACCGTCCCAAACGCCGTGACGTAAAACACTCCGACAAGCTGAGAAAAATGAGGTTCAATGCTTCTGAGCATGCGTCGACTTGATTCTGAGCACGCGTGGGTTTTTTGTCCGATGGAGTTCCACACAGACGATCGGAATTTGCTATCGTTTTTTTTTCCCATCGGATAAATTTAAAACATGTTCTATTTTTTCTCACCGATGGAAAAAAGACCGATGGGGCCCATACACGATCGGTTTGTCCAATGAGAATAGTCCATCGGACTGTTTTCATCAGTAAAACCGATCGTGTATACACGGCATCAGAAGACTCTTTATTTCCTTAGTCATCCAGGGTTTCTGATTTGAAATGACCCAAATGTGTTTATCCTCAGTAACATTGTCCACACTGTTTCTGTATACAGATCTAAATCCTGTTGCTCAAATATCTCCCAATTTGTTCTTTCTAAACAATCCTGTAGCCGTGAGAGAGAGCCCTCTGGCCAAATTCTGCTTATTTTCCACTCTGGAGCTATTTTCTGCCTGATAGGAATACATGCTGGAATAAGGAATAAAGAAAGGTGGTCTGACTGACCAAGATGGGATAGTGGGATGGCTCTGTAGATACGTTTGCCTTTGCCTTCTGCAGATACGCATGTAGGCAAGTGTAGTTTTTGCTTGCCTCCAATGATCAGACTTTAAACACATACGAACGACCACAACATACAGGGATTTACAATGTAATACTGACTTATAATCACACACATAGGTTGGACTTGATGGACTTGTGTCTTTTTTCAACCTCACCTACTATGTAACATACACACATTCATTCACTGGCAAGATCAGTGTGCTGCTGTTTGTCTGCCTCCAGCTCTCTGAGCTCCTTAGGCAGCTGAGAACCGAGGTAATGTGTTCACTTGTAAAAAAAAAGTGGAAAAGGGTATTTAGATATTTTTTTTATATCTCTACACAAATGTTTTGCCTTTCATTTCTATCTGAAGTGTATTGGGTTATTTTACCAGGTGAGGGTTTACATATATTTTAACTACTTCTGAACATCCTATGTCTGAATCATTTAAAACAGGTTCACAGCTACAGTAGCCTCCATGAGCTTGTACCTATTTTGTTCAGCCAGCTCTTGGCTTTAATGTAAAATGTATCTGAGTGGCTACATAGCTGCCTGGTCACTTTTACAGTGCTGGTGGTGTGGCTTGTTACCATCCTTGTGATAGCAATACAGTTAAAGCTAGAAAAAAAGTAAAAATGTATTAAAAAAAAAATGAGCCCATACACGATCGGTTTGTCCAATGAGAAAAGTCCATCGGGCTGTTTTCATCGGTAAAACCGATCGTGTGTACACGGCTTTAGGCTAAGTTTTAGTGTAATGAGTTATAATATTTAAAAGAAAGGCTAATTGTTGCATCTTGGGGTGATTTCCGTAGGAAAGGCATTATATGTGGAAGTTAAAAATGTGATATGAACATAGCCTTAGAAGTGGGCAAACTAATCTACTACTTGACCTGAATCAATTTCATTTAAATTACAATTTATTATTATTATTATTTTTTTATTAAATGTATTTAATTTTATTTAAATTACTGCAAACCAACAATATATAAAACAAATCAAAAGACCAAATTTTGGAAAATTACAGATTCATTCCACCTATACTGTAAGTGAACAGGATTCCAGAAAAGTGTTTTGTTCACTTGCAAACTGGAAAAGTTGCATAGTTGTAAAAATATTGTTATCGCTATAATATAAATAATAAAAAAGTAAACAAGATAAATGTAAAGTTGGCACAGATAAGCTTGGATATATGTAAAATTGATAACATTGTGTGGATAATTTACTGATACAGATAAGTAACATGTTATAAATAGCTTTTTTATAGTATATTATATTAAATTATATTAATGTGTTTATTTATACATACATATATATATATATATATATATATATATATATATATATATATATATATACATACATATATATATATATATACACACATATATATACTTTTTTTATACTTATATACATATATATATATATATATATATATATATATATATATATATATGTATATATATATATATATATATGTATACATACATATATATATATATATAAATAAATAAAAGTCTTATGTATATATATATATATATATATATATATATACATACATATATATATATATATATATATATATATATATATATATATATACATATATATATATATATATATATATATGTATATATATATATGTATATATATATATATATATATATGTATATATATATATATATATATATATATGTATATATATATATATATATATATATATATATATATATATATATATATATATAAATAAAAGTCTTATGTAAGAAAAAGAAGCCTAGTACATTTAGCCAAAGTTTTTTTTAGATTCAAGCAATTAGTCCCTATTGGTTGCTCACCTGTCACCAGAAGCAGCGGACCCAACAGCATTAGTAGGACCCATGCTGCCTTCATGTTGGCGACACTTCCTTTGTAACATCTGAGTATTTTAAGCATATAGTCGAAATGGTTACACCATCAACAAACCCCAACATGAGAAAATTCTGCAGGACCTGTCCTTATACTGCAATGATCTTTGTACTGTGTCAATACAGTTAATAACTGGGATGGTTTAGATGCCTGGGTGGGTTGCCTTAGGGCTTTGCAAACAAAAATTTAAATTCATATTCAATAGGTCAGCTATCTTTTTTCAAGCTTTTTTTTTTTTTTTTTTTTCTTTATCTTTCCAAGATGCACACATTTGAGTCAGAGATAAGATAAAGCACCAGGTGAGGATCAAAGAGTACATGCGACATACTGCTAATGAATGTGTTACTATGCCTATGTCACAGTACATGTTGCAAGCCAGGCCAGTGAAGTAATACTTTGTAATTCATAATGACTATGAATATCTTCCAAAACATTTTCCGTGAGGAAATTCTTTCTTCTTCAAAAATTCTTATTCTTCAAGATTCTGTATGGAATCAAAAGGGACAGGCATATAATAAGTGTTACTAACAAATTTCATTATTTTTCTATCTACTACCTTGTCTTTAAATCGTCTTAGTTAAGGCTTTATTCACTTTAGCGTGTCTCCAAAGTCACACGATTACCAAGCGTGACTTTGATGTGACTTTTGGTGGGACTTGGATCCGACTTTACATTCAATGGACCAAAGTCACACCAAAGTAGCACAGACACCTTATCAAAATTGCTGTGACTTTAAGTCGCACAGGTTTTGAATGGGTGCCATTTTAAAAAAATGGGGCTGCAACTTGTCATGTGACTTTGATGTCCACACAAGTGTGAATGGAGCCTAAAGCCCAAATGACCGTTCTTTTTAAATTAGCTTAATTTACTCCAGGTGCATCAGTGCAAAAGGTGTACAAAGGCCTAGTTTACACTTGTGGTTGGGGTGGGGGGTAAAAATGTACAGTCGAGGTGCATTTTTATTGCCCCCCAACTGCTTCCCCTTAAGTTGACACTAAAGTCTATTTTTTTTGTTTAAAAATAGCAAAAATGTCATACTTACCTGCTCTGAGCAGCCCAGATCCTCATCTTCTTGGGTCCCTTGGCGATCCAGCCAGCCAGCAAGCCAGTAAGTCTGTTTTCCACAGAACAAACTCACCAGCAGAATGTATCAGTTTACATGGATTGAGACAAACCACCTAATACTGACAGGGGGGATTAAAATGATCAAATTTATTCATGTAAAACTTTTATTCCAAAAGGAAAAGAAAAACAGTTCTCTGTAAATGCTTATAAATAGAGATGGGCCGACCACCCCCCCCCCCTGTTTGGTTTGCGGCAGAACTCCCAAACAGGGGAAACATTCTAACCCAAATGGCAAACCCCATTAAAGTTTATGGGAGCCGAACAGGAAAAATCAAAAGGGCCCATTTTGAAAGCTTATATGCAAGTAATTGGCCATAAAAAAGGGGTATTGGGGTCCGGGTACTGCCCTGGGGGACATGTATCAATGCGATTTTTTTTTTTAAAAACAATTGTTTTTTCAGTAGCAGTAATTTTAATGATGCTTAAAGTGAAACAATAAGGTCCAATAAAATCCAATATTTTTTAAAAAAACAAAAACAAAATTCTTCATCAATTTAGGCTAATGTGTATTCTGCTACATGTTTTTGCCATAAAAAAAATCCCAATAAGCGTATATTGATTGGTTTGCACAAAAATTATAGCGTCTGCAAACTATGGGATAGATTTATGGAGAATTTATTTATTTTAATTAATTTTACTAGTAATGGCGACGATCAGCGATTTTTAGTGGGGCTGCAACATTGCGGCAGACAAATCTGACACTAAGGGAGACTTTTGGGGACCAGAGACACCAATACAGTGATCAGTGCTAAAAAAAATGCACTGTCACTGTACTAATGACACTGGCATGAAAGGGGTTAATACCAGGGGCAATCAAAGGGTTTAATGTGTTTCCTGGGAGTGCTTACTAACTGTGTGGGGGAGTTGCTTTGACTGGGAGAAGACAGAGATCTGTGTTCCTGCTTAGCAGAAACACAAGATCTCCATCTTCCCCCCTGACAGAACGACGATCTGCCTTGTTTAAATGGGCAGACCGCCGCTCTGTCTGCCTCGGGAACGATCAGCAGGTCTCAGCGGTCATCGCCGAGCCCGCTGATTGGCTCCCGCTGTGTCCAATCACAGCGGGAGCGGGTCACCCCAGACTTGGCTCCTCAAATCATGTACAGGTATGTGATTTTGCATTTAAGGGCTGCCCTGCTGCAGTATATGTATGTGGGGCTGTCCTTAACCGCTTCCTGACCGCCGCATGACGGTCACGGGCAGGCAAATGGGCATACCTGTACGTCCCTTTAAATTTGCCGTCTAGCGTGCGCGCACCACCAGAATGTGCTTGCAGATCCCGCGAACTCGATGTACGCCGGCGGCCCATGATTGTGGTGTGGAGAGGCAGAATGGGGAGATGCCTGTGTAAACAAGGCATTTCCCTGTTCTGCCTAGTGACATGACAGGGATCTACAGCTCCCCGTGATTGGGAGCAGTGATCACTGTCATGTCAGTGGAAGCCCATTCCCCCACAGTTGGAATCACTCCCTAGGACACACTTAACCCCTTGATCACCCCCTGGTGTTTAACCCCTTCCCTGCCAGTGTCATTTTCACAGTAATCAGTGCATTTTTATAGCACTGATCGCTGTATAAATGACAATGATCCCAAAATAGTGTCAAAAGTGTCCGATGTGTCCGCCATAATGTCACAGCCATGATAAAAATCATAGATCACCGCCATTACTAGTAAAAAAAAATATTAATAAAAATGCCATAAATCTATTCCCTATTTTGTAGATGCAATAACTTTTGCAGAAACCACATCTACACTTATTGCGATTTTTTTAACAAAAATATGTAGAAGAATACGTATCGGCCTAAACTGAGGGCAAAAAATTATATATTTTTTGGGGATATTTATTTAAAGCAACAAACACCAAATTTAAAACACCTGCTCCCCATTCACACCTGAGACTTTGTAACACTAACGAGTCACATGACACCGGGGAGGGAAAATTGCTAATTGGGCCAAATTTGAAAATTTTCACCTAAGGGTGTACTCACTTTTGTTGCCAGCGGTTTAGACATTAATGGCTGTGTGTTGAGTAATTTTGAGGGGACAGCAAATTTACACTGTTATACAAGCTGTACACTCACTACTTTACATTGTAGCAAAGTGTAATTTCTTCAGTGTTTTCACATGAAAAGATATTACAAAACATTTACAAAAAAGTGAGGGGTGTACTCACTTTTGTGACATACTGTATATGCTCTTCTATTGCACGGACTGTCAGCATACATTTACAGACTTATTAGGTTCACTTGAAAGGGACTCTGTCATGGGGAGAAGGTCAAAATTGCTACCAAAGCTTGCCCGCCCCTCCTTGCCTCCTGCACATTCCTAATGGCCAATGAGGCTCCCCATCATTGCTATGGAACAATATAAATATATAGACGCTGGGCAAAGCATCATGCTCCTTTGCTACCTGGAAGTGGAGCTTTGCCTGTTAATACAGTCTGAGATCCAGACAAAATTTGGAGGTTGCAGGTATTGGGATTGCTTTCAGAGCGAGGCTTGGCTAGTGTGAAGGAAGAGACAGCAAAGCGTATCCAGCATGATATTGAAATAGGTGATGGCCTTGTGTATTGTCTTGTTACTTAAGGAACAAACGGGTCAGCAGGAGAACAGGACAGGTAAAAAGCCATATTCACTTATCGTTTGGAGTATGAGCTTCCTGTCTTGGGATTGCGGGTTACATCTCTCCTAAGGAGCCACATTGAGGTTTACAGCTGGTTCCCAGTGGTCCATTCAGCTTGCCCTGGTCTCTACATTCTATGCATTAAGATAAAAAATCTTCTGTGTGCAGCACCCCCCTCAGCCTCCCTAATACTTACCTGGACACCCTCTCGATCCAGCGATGTTGCACGAGAGTCTCGGCTGTCCGGGACTCTCTCTCCTCATTGGCTGAGACAGCAGCAGAGTGCCATTGGCTTTGTCAATCCAAATCTATGAGTCAATGAGGAGAGAGAGGGGAAGGGGCTGATTGGGGGCTCCATATTGCTCGGCAGGAGGGAGGGGCCAGGAGTGAGGATGTGGGACCCGAGAAGAGGAGGACCTGGGATGCTCTTTGCAAAACACTGCACAGAGCAGGTAAGTATAACATGCTTGTTGTTTTTAAACAAAAAAAAAACAGACTTTAATATCACTTTAAGCTTTTTTTTTTTTTTTTCCCTCATGACAGAGTCTTCTCAAAAGACCCAACTTCAAATAAAGGCTCAACTTAAAAAAAAAAAAAATGAAATGAAAATGTTCAATCTTTAAAATAAAGGGATTTTTATAACAGCTTACCTGTAAAATCCTTTTCTTGGAGTACATCACGGGACACAGAGCGACTTAGTCATTACTAATGGGTTATATAGTTTACCTTCAGGTGTTGGCACTGGCCAATTCCAAACCGGAAGTACCCTCCCCTATATAAGCCCCTCCCACCCGGGAGCACCTCAGTTTTGTAGCCAAGCAATAAGTGTCCCAAAAAGAGGGGTGGGAGCTCTGTGTCCCGTGATGTACTCCAAGAAAAGGATTTTACAGGTAAGCTGTTATAAAAATCCCTTTTTCTTTTTCGTACATCACGGGACACAGAGCGACTTAGTCATTACTAATGGGACGTCCCAAAGCAATGCCAAATGAGGGGGGGGTACATAAGCTGGGCGCCATCAGGCATGAGGATCTTTTGCGGCCTGCAACACACTGCGCCCAAAGGCGACATCCTCCTGACTTCTAACGTCTACCTGATAGAATCTAGTAAACGTGTGTACCGAAGACCATGTTGCGGCCTTACATACTTGAGCCAGGGAGGCCTGGTGATGCACTGCCCATGAAGTTCCAACCGCTCTTGTGGAGTGCGCCCTAACTTTGAACGGAGGCGGTCTCTTTCTCAAGCCATAGGCTTGTATTATGACCTGTCGAATCCACTTGGCTAAAGTAGATTTTGATGCTGCCTGACCCCTTCTGGGGCCTTCCGGCAGAACAAACAAAGAATCCGTTCTGCGAATCTGAGCAGTGGCTTTTAGATAAGCTTTAACTGCTCTTACCACATCCAAAGAATGTAATAACTTTTCCTCTACTGAGCTAGGTTTGGGGAAAAAAAGAAGGAAGAACCACATCTTGGTTCAAATGAAACCTCGATACCACCTTAGGAAGAAAGGCTGGATGAGGACGTAATACTACTCTGTCCTTATGGACAACCAGATATGGCTCCTTACAGGACATAGCTGCTAATTCCGACACTCTTTTAGCCGAACAAATGGCTACTAAGAAAACCAATTTCCTGGTGAGAAGAACCAAGGAAATGTGTTGTAATGGTTCAAACGGTTGTTTCTGTAGAACCGACAGAACCAGGTTTAAGTCCCAAGGACATATGGGAATACTAACCGGAGGGCTAATACGCATCACTCCTTGTATAAAGGCTTTGACTAGTGAATGCGAAGCCAAGGGCCTTTGAAAAAATATTGACAAGGCCGAAATCTGACCCTTGATAGTACTCAAGGCCAGTTTCCTATCTACAGCCCACTGTAGGAAGTCCAGAATCCTCCCTATCATGTACTTACGTGGATGCCATTTCTTGGTCTCACACCACGTAATGTACGCTTTCCAGATCCTATAATAGATCTGCCTGGATACCGGTTTCCTGGCATTGATCATGGTAGATACCACAGAATTAGAGAGCCCTCTCTTTTTCAGAATGTGGGCTTCAATAGCCAGGCCGTCAAACCTAGGGCTGGTAAGGAAGGGTGGTATATCGGTCCCTGCGAAAGCAGGTCCGGACGAAGTGGGAGGGTCCAAGGACTCCTCACTGACATTTTTACCATCTCCGCGTACCATGCCCTTCGGGGCCACGCTGGAGCCACCAGAATCACTGGTTTCTTTTCTACCCTGATTCTGCGGAGTAATCGCGGTAACAATTGTGGCGGTGGGAATGCATATATCAGCTTGAACCGATCCCAAGGGAACACTAGGGCATCCGAGCCGCAAGCTAGGGGATCCCTTGTGCGAGACACAAACCTGTCCACCTTTGCGTTGAATCTGGATGCTAGCAGATCTACATCCGGTGTTCCCCACCGCTGGCATATTGCCTGGAAAACCTCGGGGTGAAGAGACCATTCCCCCGGGCATAATTGTTGGCGACTTAGAAAGTCCGCTCTCCAATTTTCCACTCCTGGGATGAAAACCGCAGATATGGCTGGGACATATCTTTCTGCCCACTCCAGGATGCAATTTGCTTCCTTCTGGGCTGCAAGACTTTTGGTGCCACCCTGATGATTGATATATGCCACTGCCGTGGCATTGTCTGATTGAATTCTGACAGGGGACCCCTGGAGTTTGGATGTCCATGCTACTAGGGCATACCGGGCTGCTCGTATCTCTAAGAGATTGATGGGCAGGGCCTTCTCTGCTTCTGACCACCTGCCCTGGAGAGACCATTGCTCCAGCACTGCCCCCCAGCCGATGAGGCTGGCATCTGTAGTGACCACCTTCCAAGAAACCGGACTGAAGGGTTTCCCTCTTTCCAGATTCTGGGGCACCAACCACCAATGGAGGCTCTTGCGAACGGAAGGGGACAGGGACATTGGTAAGTCTAAAGCCTGAACTTTTTTGTTCCAGGCTGACAGTATGGCCCTTTGCAAATTCCTTGAATGGAATTGACCGTAGGGTACCGCTTCGAATGAAGCCACCATCTTTCCCAGCAGCCTCATGCAGAGACGTATGGATGGTTTTCTTTTTGTACCCACTAAGTGGGTCAAATTTCTTAAAGACGACACCTTCTCTGGAGGTAAGAAAATCTTTCTCTGATTTGAATCCAGCCTTAGCCCTAAGTATTCCAGACTTTTGACTGGTCTTAGAGCTGACTTGTCCCGGTTGATAATCCAACCGTGATATTCCAGATACTCGATTTGTGAATAGCTACTTCCAGCTTTTCCACTGAGTGGTCTATTAGTAGCAGGTCGTCTAGATATGCCATTATCGTTACACCCTGTGTTCTTAGATTGGCCAATAATGGGGCCAGAATTTTTGTGAACACTCGTGGTGCTGTGGCCAGACCGAAAGGTAAGGCTCTGAACTGAAAATGGCGCCCTTCTACTGCAAAGCGTAGAAATTTCTGATGGGCCGGAAAGATGGGAATATGCAGATAAGCATCCCTTATGTCGATCGAGGCTAGCCATTCCTGCCCTTGTAGGGCGGTGGCCACTGATCGGATCGACTCCATCCGAAAGGTCCTGATATTTAGGAACTTGTTTAGCCCTTTTAGATTTAATATGGGCCTCACGTCCCCATTTGGTTTGGGGACTGTGAAAAGGTTCGAGTAAAACCCGAATCCGCTTTCTTCCAGGGGAACCTTCATGATTACCCCTTGGAGCAATAGTTGTTCTAGTGCCAGAAGGAGGGATCCTCTCTTTTGGGGATCTCTTGGCACGTTTGACCTCATAAATTGGGCAGGAGGAGTGCCTTTTAACTCCAGCTTGTATCCCAGACTTACTGCGGAGAGCACCCATCTGTCTCTGATGGTGTCCCGCCAGGTCTCTGTGAACAACTGAAGTCTTCCCCCCACCCGATTGAGCGGGGGCAATACTTCATGCCTTAGGGGGAGGTTTTGTACCTCTCTTGATCCAGGGCTTCTTGTTACCCTGTGATTGTCCCTGATTTCTGCCCCCTGAATTTGACCGCGGAGGCCGTCGGAACTGCTTCACAGCCGATGTGCCCGGGACTGGAGAGGTAGGCCTCTTAAAAGAAGGACTTCTACCCTTGTTCTTAACCGGTAAGAGTGAACTTTTACCGGCAGAAATTTTCTGGATATATTTGTCCAGATCTTCTCCAAATAAGCGTTCTCCATGAAATGGGAAGCTAACCAGCAGTCTTTTACAGGGAGCTTCAGCAGACCAGTTTTTGAGCCACAAAAGCCTACGCATATGTACTATAGACAGCGTAAAGCGGGAGGCCTGTTGGATTGTATCCTTTATGGCGTCCACCGCAAAACACAAGGCTCTAGGCAGGTCAGCTAGGGCATGAGCCTGCTGATCTGGTAAGTCCCTTAAGACTTGTTTCAACTGATCTTTCACTGCTTGGCAGACTCCAATCGCTGCTACCGCAGGTTGTGTCACCATACTTGCTGTAGAGAAAGCAGATTTTAGTAAAGACTCCAATTTTTTATCTATTGGGTCTTTGAACATTGGAACATTATCTACTGGACATGTCAGTGATTTGTTAACAGAAGAGATGGCTGCGTCCACTATAGGGACCCTCCATTTTCTTATGAACTTATCCTCCATGGGATAGATCACCGGAAATCTCTTGGGGGGAGCAAATATTTTATCAGGATGCTCCCAATCCTGGTAAATAAGCCCTTCTAATAAAGGGTGGATTGGGAAGGAACAGACCGCCTGGGGAGCTTTTAGCGACCCCAGCGAGGAAACCGTAGTGGATGGTGGCTCCGCCAGAGGCATTTTAAATGCTGATCGGACCATGTTAGTCAGAGACTGAACCCATAATCTTTCAGCCTGAGAAGCTGAGAAAGGTTCTTCCACTGTTGATTCCTCTATAAGTGAATCAACCTCATCCTGATCCCCTTCAGGTAGGTCGATCTCTGTGTGGGGCTGTTCCTCCACTAACAGGCACTCTGAAGGAGGAGACGGAGATCGGACGCGCTTTTCCTGTGACAGGGAAGCAGCGATCAATGCTGTTAATCTCTCTTCCAATCCTCCCAGAGTTGAGGATAAAACCTCCTCTGTTATATATACAGGAGCAGGTGGACTGGGGACAGCCGCAGCACCAGACATTCCTGCGGGGTTTCTACGGCTACTGACCTCTGCATTCTCAGGGGAGATTGGTGCAGTGCAAGCATGCCCAATATCCTCAGAGCCCGATGGAGACCCCTTTGGCTTCCTGGAAGATTTATTTCCGGAGCGTCTGGACGACATATCCTTTAAGCACAAAGCTGAGGTATTCCCGTCGTCATACACCAATTTTTGCTGGTAATAGTCTAACACAGGTGCTGCTATATACCAGCTGGTGTCCACTAAAGTGCCTTTCTATGGGGATGCCTGCATCAACCGCCTCTGTGTGCCACTGTTTGTTGCTAGCTCTGTTTGCATGCAGCTGACACTTGTACTGTGTCTTTTAACCATGCTGGGACGCCCGCACATGCGCAGAAGCGCCGCGGCGCGCATCGAGCGTCATCCACCCGCCCCGCCCCTTTTTTTTCATAGGAGGCGCGTGCACGCGCCCGCGCGCGCGCCCGTGCGCCAATGGCGCCCTTTTCGAAAACCAACAGAGGACTAGGAGCCAGGGCCCTTTTTGCCGGAGGGCCTGTGCGGTGGATGAACGCAGCAACAGGGCAGAGGAAGTGGATTCCCTCAGAGAAACTTACCAGCTGCCTGGATCTTTTGAGTTGAGAAAACCAAAGATCCACATTTACAAGAAAAATGGACTACAGCGGCCTCTAGTGGTTTAACACAGGTACCGCGGTCCCTGTTTTTTTTTTTTCTTGACTACTATTAAAATTTTACATTTTCAGTAGTTATAGGCAAACACAGATATTTAGCGGGAATACCGTTAGGTAACAGACAGAAAGACAAATTAGGCTTGGGGGTCCCCCAATAGAACCAAGTTCCTGAGGGCCCCCACTTACCTGATCCCCGCCGCAGGACTTTGTTTGGTCCACAAAAGTCCAAACTTCACCTATCACGGCAGGCATTGTAATTAAACCTTCAGGGACCGGGTTCCCAAGGATTCCACTCCCCTGGACCTGTATAGCACCCTGCACAGACAGCGTCTTGGTCGTGGGTATGACCAGAGCTCTGGATCCCAGGGTCCAGCCCTCCTAAGAGAAGCATTACAGGCAAAACCTTGCTCTTCTGCTGCAAGGCCCGGGTACCGACCGTTTAGCTATGAAGCTTTTTTTGGTGGGATCCGGAACAGCTTACTAAGGCCCAAAAGAACCTGTACGCAAGCCCAGTGAAAACACATGTTACTCTTTGGCCAACACCTTAGACACTGGCAAAAAACTGAGGTGCTCCCGGGTGGGAGGGGCTTATATAGGGGAGGGTACTTCCGGTTTGGAATTGGCCAGTGCCAACACCTGAAGGTAAACTATATAACCCATTAGTAATGACTAAGTCGCTCTGTGTCCCGTGATGTACGAAAAAGAAATAATAATAATGCAAGGTACAAAAAAGACAAAATGGAAGGCACTTACACCTGGTGCATTACCAGTGACAATGGAGGGAGAAGGAAGAGATGGATGGAGGGAGAAAGAAAGGGAGAAAGGGAAAAAGAGAGAGGGAGAGAAGGAGAGAGAAGGAAGGGAAGAAATAAGGAAATAAAGAGGGATGGAGGGACAGCAGGCCCAGATCCTACACCACAATAGAAATACTGTATTTGTATTCCAGAAAGTTAAACAATCAGCAGATAAAGATGCTCCAAACACCTGGTGTTAGCGCTTCAATCATCACAGCACCATGGTTGGTATGGTGTCAGGGTGATTGAAGCACATTATTTCTATTATTACATTGTAATATAAAATTAAATATTTCAACTCACCATAATTCTGAATCAGTGGGAGCCCTGAGCGTGTCACTTGCCACTCTCACTTACCACCGGATGCAATGTGCCACTTGCCACATCACCTGTCACCAGATGCAGCTTGTCACCAGATGTAGCGCACACTTGTCACCAGATGCAGCTTGTCATCAGATGCAGCTTGACTCACTTGTCACCAGATGAAGCGCTCACTTGTCACCACAGATGCAGCTTGTAACCATAGATGCAGCGTTCACTTGTTAGCACAGATGCAGCTTGTCACCAGAAATGCAGTAATGACTTGTCACCACAGATGCAGCTTGTCACCATAGATGCAGTGTTCACTTGTCACCATAGATGCAGCTTGTCACCAAAGATACAGCACTCACTTGTCACCACAGATGCAGTGCTCACTTGTCACCAGAGAGTCAAGCGCTCACTTGTCACCAGAGATGCAGCGCTCACTTGTCACCAGAGATGCAGCGGCTCACTTATCACCACAGATGCAGTGCTCACTTGTCACCAGAGATGCAGCGCTCACTTGTCTCCACAGGTACAGAGCTCAATTGTCACCAGAGATGCGGCGCTTACTTGTCACCAGAGATGCGGCACTCACTTGTCACCAGAGATGCAGCGCTTACTTGTCACCAGAGATGCAGAGCTCACTTGTCACCACAGATGCAGCGTTCACTTGTCACCAGAGATGCGGCACTCACTTGTCACCAGAGATGCAGCGCTCACATGTCACCAGAGATGCAGCGCTTACTTGTCACCAGAGATGCAGAGCTCACTTGTCACCAGAGATGCAGAGCTCACTTGTCACCACAGATACAGTGCTCACTTGTCACCAGAGATGCAGAGCTTACTTGTCACCAGAGATGCAGAGCTCACTTGTCACCACCGATACAGTGCTCACTTGTCACCAGAGATGCAGAGCTTACTTGTTACAAGAGATGCAGAGCTCACTTGTCACCAGAGATGCAGAGCTCACTTGTCCCCACAGATACAGCGCTCAGTTGTCAACAGATATGCAGCGCTCACTTGTCACCACAAACGAAAACCATCATCCACAGTCCATGATTACTTTTCTTTAGCCCACTGTAACCTTGTTTTTTTCTGTTTTGGTGTTAATTATGGTTTTTGTTTTGTACAAATCAAATGGGAAGGTTGTTAAAGAGAAGCGTACTATTAGACCAAGGAAAACATCAAAGCGTCAAGTTAGAAAACTTAGAGCAATATGCCTTGATAATGCACAACAAAACAAATGAGCAACAAATGGTCAGAAAATTGAGTCAATGTCTGTGACCGAACTGTAAAGCCCTGTACACACGATCGGATTTCCTATGGATTCTAGTCTGATGGATTTGTCCATTGGATATCCGATGAAACTGTTTTCCATCAGTCTTGCCCACACACCATCAGTCAAAAAACTGACCGTTCCAAACGCGGTGACGTAAAACACTCCGATGAGCCGAGAAAAATTAAGTTTAATGCTTCTGAGCATGCGTCAACTTGATTCTGAGCATGCATGGGTTTTTTATTCGATGGACTTGCCCATAGACGATCGGAATTTGCTATCGGTTTTGGATCCATCCGAAAAATTTAAAACATGTTCTATTTTTTAAAACCGATGGAAAAAAGACCGATGGGCCCCATACATGATCGGTTTGTCTGATGAAAAGAATCCATCGGATGAAAATCCATAGGATATCCGATCGTGTGTACAGGGCTTAAGACATTGGCCAAAGGAAATGGAATTTACATACAAAGCCAAGCAAAAAACATCATTAACACCTATACAGAAAAAATCAAGGTTCCAGCAGGCTAAAGAAAAACAATCATGGACTGTAGATGACCGGATGAAAGTGAATGTTGGAATGTTAAAAGGTTGAAATGTTAAATTAAAATAGTTTTGAGGTATGTCTGTAATTCATTTTTTTTTTTACACAATTAAACAATTGAATGAGCATTTTCCAAGAGTGGTGCTTCCATACTTTTTGCCAGAGGTTGTAGTAACACACATTCTTTTAGCTGCCAGGATCACTATTATCAGATACTGGAAGCAAAGTTTATTGCCTAATCCATCAGAAACTATTAATCAAGTCACACTAACTATATGAATGGATGTTGGCCTTGGGAGGTGACAACCTCTTAAAATTCAATTATTCATGGAAATATTGAACTGACTGGATCGCGAGACATTGACTTTACTCTGTTTCTAGCATGCCTTACATTGTATAATGTTTTGTTTTCTGTTTTTTTTTTTTACCTTCAGGCTGAAGGGCGTACATTTTGTCTATTCTGACCCACATCTATTGTTTGGGGCAGATGTCCAATTATAATGTACTTTTCTAAAATCAATAAAGAAATATTGAAATAAAAAATGAAAACTTATTTTAAATAATATGCCTGAGGTATGCCCTTAACCTGCCTGTGAAATGGCACACCTGTATGATATATACAACCCATTACTGCAAACCTGACATTTACAATGAAAAGAAAATGCCATTTAATTAGCAAATGACAGCATCAGCTGCTTTCCTTCAGTTCGCAGATGTAGCACCCCGCTAAAATAGGTTGCTAGAGAGACTCAGGTAAATCTGGTTCTTTAGCTCCTCTGTAATCATTGGAGCAGTGTTTGATTATTTTTGGCTGTTATGGATCTCCCTGGCTGCAGGCTCAACTACTTCTCCATGCCTTCTTGTGAATTTTAGAATAGCGTGGGTTGGAAGAGGCTGACCCTTGGCTTGAATACTCATGTAGGCTAAGCCAATCCCTGGGGGAGAATACCCAGTAGGTGGCTGAGGAGGGAATACATAGCTTGGGGCCTGGAGCAGAGGGGTTCTTGTTGCTTTAATATTGCTTTGATATATGAGATTTCAATGTTCCAGATTATGGCTTTTTGTATGTAATTCTGCAAACTACTAATAAAAATATTAACATAATAAAGCAAACAGTCCACACACCTAGTATGTCACTCCAACTCAGCTTATTTGACAGACAGCACACACTGCATTCTTCCAGCAATGGTCATCCCCTAACGCGTTTCACCCATCCAGGGCTTAGTTGTGGACAGCTAAGCCATTGATTGAGAAATGCATTAGGAAGGCAGCCTCAGGTAGAAGAATGCAGTGTGTGCCATTTGTCAAATAAACTGAGTGGGATCTAAGAGACATCATAGGAGTGCAGCCTATTTGTTTGAACTAATGCATTGTGCAGAGCGGGAATGGGCTCCTTGGCTTTGGCACCCCGCTATCTCATGGAATTAACCAACGATCAGGCAGGTAATGTGGGATGACTGTTTAACTGCTGGGAGAACATACTTGAATGCAGGGCACCATCGACATGCCCCCAAAGGGACATCATTGTGGCACTGTGCATGGTTTACACATCATTGAGGACATTTCACCGCCAGGTGACTGGCCCAAAAACTTTGGACAAAGGTATGTATAAAAAAGCACAATGTACAGTGCAGGGGGAGCACTGAGGGCTGAGCCTGGAGTTGAGCTTCCGGGATGGATCATAGAGATTTTGATTGGTCAGCACCTGCACAGAAAATCGCTCTGATCCGTCCGGAAGTCCTGTAGAAAGAAGAGGAACAAATCCCCAGACTGTTACACTGCCTATGTGGGCACTAACAGCTCATCACCCAGAGAGGTTAATACAGCAGGGACAAGGGGGAGGGGTGCTGAGAGTTTAGGGTGTTAGTTCTCACCTTTTAATTTTTTCCGACTAAGCCTTTAGGTAATGACAATATTTTTGCTCACTCAATAATCCTCTAGTGAATATTCTAAATGTGCTTAGGTCCATTTGGTGTATTCAAGTGTGAACGCTCACATGGCTAAGTATAATGGTAACCTCCTGATATACTGTGCAGATCTAAGGTACAGAAAAAAATAGAGTAATTAACTTACCCTTTGCTCCTGTTACACAGATACACACAGCCTCTTCATATACATATATATAAGTGTTTAATAAATCACAAAGTTTATCTTTACAAGAGTTAAATCCATGATGCGCATGGTAAGTAACAATTATGTGCTTATCAGGTGAATTGGTTTGCGTGAATCTTTCTCTCTCTTTTTTTTTTTTATTTACTTGCAAAAAATTATGTGTAAAATAATAATATTTACTATAACAGATTGGTTAAATTTTTATGCCAATATTCCAATGAATCAAACAATGAATCAGCTATTGTCTTGACTTTGTCATTAATAGCAATGAACTGTATTTACCATAAAAATTAACCAGATAAATTAGAATTCAATGCATATGCAGAGTATTGCTTCTCCATACACAATCCCTACACGCCCTCTGCTTTTTCTTCTTTCATGTCTTTGCTCTTACCGCAGTCTCTCATATTTGATCTTGTAAGGGTTTCATTTAGAAATTTAAAATAGGATTATGGTTTTATGCTTTTTTATTTGTCATTAAAAAAAATTGACAAAAACATATTTAAGCAGGCCCCACCCCACCTTAATCCGTGCGTCCTTCCCCTAATCTACATGCGGGGTGCCAGACGCATGGATTTCAAATAGTCTTTTTTTTTTTGGAAGCACTAGATTAGAGGCAGAGGCCCTAATTGGCTACAAAAAAGGGTGGACTCAGGGCGCAGAAAACTGTGCCCTGAGCCCACCCAGTTGTGTGACAATAGCAAATTAATATTCACTATTGTCTTCCTGATTCTCCTCCTGGCCAATCAGGAAGTGGGCCCTGAGACCCGATTGGCCGAGAGGAGAAGCAATCATTTTGGCCACTGAGGAGGAGAAAAAGATGCAAGGGAAGCCGCCGTGAAGCCGAGGAGGAGGAGACACTGCCCACGACCTAGAAGGGGTAAGTGCAGGGCTGGAAGGGGGGAAAGTGCCCGGTATTGAAGTGGTCAATCGTGATTTATTTATTAATATGAATCTTTAATAATGTGATCATAAAATCATATTGACTCTAAAATATTTATATACTGGTAATTCTGTTTCAAACTTTTTAAATTGTGTCAAATGTAATCTTTATTTAAAAAATGTCTGAAATATAAATAATCAATAATTTATTTTATTTTAATTTTTTTTCATGTACTTATATAGCGCCGTCAAATTATGCAGCACTTTACATGTATATTGTACAATCGCATCAGTCCCTTTCCTCAAGGAGCTTAATAATTAGAGAATGCTAGAAATTATGCAAAAATATATATTTTTCCTTTAATGATCAAATAATTTTTTGTCTACAATATTCACATCCATAATTTGAATAGTAAAATATATAATGTGTAGTAATGTGCAAATATATATATAAACAACTCTTGTTTTTAGCAAAATCACAGCAGCGATATACATGAAAAAGGAAAAAGGAAAAAGGAAAATAGTAACTATAAAATAGGTAAGAAAATAGCTAAAGCAGGAAAATAGTTAAGGCAATAATATACATTTTTGTACTCAGATATAAATTCAGCAGTAAAACAAATATTTAAAACCGTCATGTATAGAAGCAATATTTCTACTGATACCATACATGACATTCAAATCCCACCACATGAGTAAAAAAGACCATCAAAATTGTGTTCAGGTTGAACTTTGACCTCATCCCTCCTTGCAAGTCTCAATCATCCCCAGCCTGTAACTAGAAAGTGAAAAGAGAAGCAGAACATTTATGGAATCAACTCTCTGTCACTCTGCTCTGTCAAATTAAGTTGCTTGCACTGCTTGCATCCAAACTCATGTAATAAAGAGAGCTCTGGATTAATTTGTGTCTTTTGTGTCTGTCTGGAGTTCAGCAGTAAACCAGCCTAATGCCGCGTACACACGATCGATTTTCTCGACGGTGAAAACACCGTCGAGAAAATCGACGGGAAAAATGGGGGAACGGCTTGGTTCCCTACACATGTCCGTTTTTCCCGACATTTTTTTTTTGGTCGAGAAAAACGACCGTGTGTGGGCTCCGTGGCAGTGTTTCCCTATGGGAAAACTGCCGTGGAAAAAAACGACGGGAATCACGACGAGAAAAATTAGAGCATGTTCTAATTTTTCTCGTCGTGATTAATGCCGTTTTTCCCGTCGGGAAAAATGACAAAAAGCCCACGCACGGTCGTTTTTCTTGTTAAAAAAAAATAAAATAAAAATTCCAGACGGGAAAAATGATCGTGTGTATGCGGCATTAGCTTCAGCTTTAGCTAAGTGCTCTAACATACAGTACTCCGGCCATCTTACTATCCAATGAAAATGCTTTGCTTAGAACTGAGGCTTCTTCTCTGGACAGTGGATTAGTGGTGTTGGGTCATCTTACTATCCAATGGACATGCTTTGCTATGCACTGAGGCTTCCTCTCTGAACAGTTGGATAGTATTCTGTAATCTTACTATCCAATGGACATGCTTTGCTATGCACTGCAGCTTCCTTCCTGGACAGCGGAAAAAGTGGTATGTGGGTAAGGGTGCCGAGTTTGGAGCTGGAGCAAAAGTTGAGGACCACTGAGAGATATGGCCAGGTTTTCATGTTTGCAAAACTCCAATTCTTTGCAAGTACAGCTTGTGGCACCTACATAGTATATAATGGCAGTCCAGGAACTTTTTGCACATGGGAGGTCCTCTAAAACAAAACATTAAATTGATCTACAGAAATATATTTTTGCAGCATAATACAAGATATAATATTGTACTATGCCACATGGCAGATACATAAAAATAAAAATAAATTCAACCACGAACGGTGATCTGGGGATGGCCATGACTCGTCTCTTAGGTGTATACAATTATTATCTTTCAGTACATACAGTGATCATGAAGACCAAAAGCCAGGTTCCATTCCAATGACTCTTCATTAGCTTTTCCAGAGCAAGAACGTTCATATATATATATATAGAGTTCTTTGAAAATATCCCATAGTGTACAGGGCTTTCCTTCCATTTTACAATGAATCTGATTTATGCATGAGATATCGTTGGTCTCTGTATTTTTATCTGTAAAACAAAACAGTAAGGCATTGCTGATAATTTCACACTCAATGGATTCCTCCCCTGGTTCTAGATGACAGTGCTGGGCCTTGGCGACTGGCTACAGAGGCCTGAAATTCTTACATTGTGGGTAGCCAGGGGGGATTTAAGTCTTATTCATATCAAAATTGGATCAGGGCAGTGGCAAAAGTAAGCATTAGACATGTGCATTTGTTTTCATCCGAATGCATTTTCGTCCGAATTTTGGGGATTTTCGCGTTCGTTTTAACAAACGACAACGAACGTGCAGAATCTGAAATCTGAAAAATCCGACATAAAAATGCTTTATTTTCGTTTGGTTTCAACAACAGTTCGATATACAGGTGATACTCAAAATATTAGAATGTCGTGCAAAAGTTCATTTATTTCACTAATGCAACTTAAAAGGTGAAACTAATATATATGAGATAGACTCATTACATGCAAAGCAAGATAGTTCAAGCCCTGATTTGTCATAATTGTGATGATTATGGCTTACAGCTCATGAAAACCCCAAATCAACAATTTAAGAAAATTGGAATATTGTGAAAAGGTGCAATTTATTTTCTAGGCTCAAAGTGTTGCACTCTAATCAGCTAATTAAGCCATAACACCTGCAAAGGGTTCCTGAGCCTTTAAATGGTCTCTCAGTCTGGTTCAGTAGGAATCACAATCATGGGAAAGACTGCAGACCTGACAGTTGTGCAGAAAACCATCATTGACACCCTCCATAAGGAGGGAAAGCCTCAAAAGGTAGTTGCAAAAGAAGTTGGATGTTCCCAAAGTGCTGTATCAAAGCACATTAATAGAAGGTTATGTGGAAGGGAAAAGTGTGGAAGAAGAAGGTGCACAAGCAGCAGGGATGGCCGCAGCCTGTAGAGGATTGTCAGGAAAAGGCCATTAAAAAGTGTTGGGGACTTTCACAGGGAGTGGACTGAGGCTGGAGTCAGTGCATCAAGAGCCACCACACACAGACGGATCCTGGACATGGGCTTCAAATGTCATATTCCTCTCGTCAAGCCACTCCTGAACAACAAACAACGTCAAAAGTGTCTTACCTGGGCTAAAGAAAAACAGACCTGGTCTGGTGCTCAGTGGTCCAAAGTCCTCTTTTCTGATGAGAGCAAATTTTGCATCTCATTTGGAAACCAAGGACCCGGAGTATGGAGGAAGAATGGAGAGAAGTCCAGTGTGAATTTTCCACAGTCTGTGTTGATTTGGGGAGCCGTGTCATCTGCTGGTGTTGGTCCACTGTGCCTCATTAAGTCCAGGGTCAACACAGCCGTCTACCAGGAGATTTTGGAGCACTTCATGCTTCCTTCCGCAGACAAGCTCTATGGGGATGCTGACTTCATTTTCCAAGCAGGACTTGGCACCTGCCCACACTGCCAAAAGCATCAAAACCTGGTTCAATGACCGTGGGATTACTGTGCTTGATTGGCCAGAAAACTCGCCTGACCTGAACCCCATAGAGAATCTATGGGGCATTGCCAAGAGAAAGATGAGAGACATGAGACCGAACAATGCAGAAGAGCTGAAGGCCGCTATTGAAGCATCGTGGTCTTCCATAACACCTCAGCAGTGCCACAGGCTGATAGCTTCCATGCCACGCCGCATCGAGGGGCCCAAACCAAGTACTGAGTACATATGCATGCTTATACTTTTCAGAGGTCCGATATTGTTCTATGTACAATCCTTGTTTTATTGATTGCATGTAATATTCTAATTTTCTGAGATTGTGGATATAGGGTTTTCATGAGCTGTAAACCATAATCATCACAATTATGACAAATCACGGCTTGAACTATCTTGCTTTGCATGTAATGAGTCTATCTCATATATTAGTTTCACCTTTTATGTTGTATTAGTGAAATAAATGAACTTTTGCACAATATTCTAATTTTTAGAGTATCACCTGTAGATAGAAGATTCGACATGACGGTGACAACAGATGATCTGTGTCTATCGAACCTGCGGTTAAATGTGCCTAACCCAACTCTATTAGTCCAAGATTATTCGACATAGAGAGAAAAAAATTTACATTATAGAGACATGATGATTCGACGAAGCAGCTAAAAACATACGATCGCCACGAGCGGACATTTATGGTCAAATGCTCCGCTCATAGGCTATAGAAGAATTCTAATGTTGGTTGACTAGTAATAATAATTAATAAATATAATTATTACCAGTCATACAACATTCGATTTCTACTATAGCTTGTGGGCGGTGTATTCGACCGGAAATGTAGGATTGCGGCGTCGTACAGTTTAGCTGCTTTGTCGAATCTTCTTAGAACATTTGACAGACACCATAAGCCTTCAATGACAGATTCAACCTTAATTAATTTGGATTTTCGGACTAATGCATTTTTTAACTAAACAAAATAAATAAAACGAATTTCGGAAGTAACTAAATAATTTTATTTTTCGGATGAAAACGAAATTCTGCAACAAAATATTTCATGTCTAGTAAGCATAGACATCGGTGACTGTAAAGGGCAAAGTAGCGAATTATGTACAATGGAGTTGGACTTTAGGGAAGGTTTTTGCAGAAATATGATCCCCTTTTTTCAACCCTTTGCTGATAGTAAACTCTTCACCAGATAAAGATTGGAAACTTATGACTTTAGGGGCAATGAAAATCAGGTAGCTCACTGGTGGATTTCTCTGGGCTTACAAAAGTGTACCATGCAAAGTGTGCCATGGTACCACAGTTATAGGTGGATATGGTGAAAGATGAGTGTTCCTAGATAATATGGCTTAGTGTGATACACCTCTCATGGATTGGGGTACGGACAGTACAAGGACAAGGGAGGCCAGATGATGGACAACTTATTGCTGTTGTGCATCCTTGGAAATTGAATTTTTTGGAAATTAATTATCTTGAGAACCCAAAGTTCCCCAATCTGGATCCAGTAAACAACTGAAAAACAGCATGCACTCACTAAGCAACTAGATGACATGAGATCAGGGTAAAAGCCATCAGATGTCACAAGGTCAGAGTAGATGCCACCACCTGTTTGTCAGCTGGCTAGCCTACTTGGCAACTGTACGCACAAACATATCCATGTTGCTAGGTAGAAGATCTGACCCTGCCTATGGCAAATTCAAAAGCTTCCATACACTGGCAGTATTCAGCAATTCAAACAAATTGTCCATTTCATTCCTTATCAGCTGCAATAACACAAGGGCGTAGCCACATGATACAATCTAACACAGCTTAGTAGAGAATTTACAACCAAGTTTACAGACACTGGTACTAAAATACAGATAATAAATACAGATAGCACAGCAGATTTATACACAGAAGGCCCACTTTTTTTTTTAAATATATATATAGCGGCCTCACCCCCTACTCCCTTGATATAATACGGCTGGCTTGTCTAGGGGTTTGAGGGAGGAGGGTGAAGAACACTAATACCAGCTCTCACCTCATGTGTGTGTGAGGTTTGAGCTAAGTTCAAGTTTACCTTCGGGTCTGCGTTCTGTACGGAGCCTCTGCTTCTCCTGTGGAGGTTGATTTTCCACCGCTAGAGACAGAGCACTTTGCTACCAGTAATAGAGTTCCACACCATGAACAGTCCAACACTTATTTATTTATCTTGTAGCAATGAACAGTACCGGTTGAACTTGACACAAACAGATAGGGTGTGGGTACGAGTAGGTCCAGGCACAAGCTCTCTCCTATTCCATACAGTGCAAATAGGCTTGACACACAATCGCTGCCACCGATTGAGAATTTGGTTCCTGCCACAAACCTTGGTGAACGTTGAGGCCTCTGCCACAGGCCTGAGTGTAGGTCTCTGCCACCGACCTGGGTTTGGTTGGGTCGCTGCCACCGACCATAAGCACGTGAACTACCTTCCTTGAGAGAATGGCCCCTGTTAGGGAAGACATCCATCCGGACGGTCTCCAGAGGCCCACCCGTCACCGGCAATATGCTGCACCGGGTCTTCGGGAGGGACACATCTCCGGTCCCTTGTGCCCTGGATTCAGGCACCCATACCTGGGGCACCTTAGGTATGTTCCATCCCTAGCGGGACCCAGTGGAAGGTACAGGGCCCCAAGCCTTCTGTAAAGTACCTCACCCCAGACTTAAGGTGTCTGGGATGGAACTCAAACTCCACGTGTCCAGGCCAAGGGCGCCTGGACACCGACCGCGGACAGCAGCCCACAGGCTGAAGGTGCCTGGGACTTCCACCTTGTGCGCAAGATGTCCGCACCCTTTATACCCCCTCCCAGCAAGCACCGCGGATTCCCCGCCCCGCTGTACAACTGCTGCGAGAGGTCACAAAGGGTACGGCACTGCAGTGGTGGTTCAACCCCGGCCCAAGGCGACAGCGCCACCCACTGGGCCGCAGGGAACTGACACCACTGATATCTTCACACAAATAAATAGCATTACTCTAACAATCAGTGCATCTGGGTCATGCTACCACCCAGATGCTGCTCCTAAATGTATATACCCGCTACATATATATATATTTACTACTCCAAAAATAAAGTTTAGTGCATGGAAAAAAATGATAGAATGTATAGAACAGTGGCGGTCCATCCATAGAGGGTGCACGGGCGCCGTCTCCCCTATCCATGCGTCCCACCCCTTGATCTACATATCAGTGGCGCCGGACCATGGATTCCAATGCGGGGTGGGTGTTTTTTTAAAACACCCGATTAGAGCCAGAAGCTCTAATAGGCTTCAAAAAAGGGTGACCTCGAAGCGCAGAGCATTGCGTTCCGAGGCAACCAAGTTGTGTGACCATAGCGAATTAATTTTAGCTATTTTTAACACTAAAGTTCCTCCCCACCAATCAGGAGGCAGGTCTGTGAGACCTGTTTCCCGATTGGCCAAAGTGTCAGGTGATCCTATTTGATGCCTAGCGCTTTGGAGGAGACACACGGCGGAGGAAGCTAGAGGAGCGGACACCGGAGCCGCCGCGGCCACTGCCTGCACTCCAGGACCGGACCTCTCGGTGGGGTGTTGTTTGCTTGCCCCCCCCCCCCAAAAAAAATAACCCACCAGCCGCCACTGGTATAGAAATACTACTTACAAAAAAAAAAAAAAAGAAAATGGCATACATAAATAGTGTCTATTTTCTATTAAATAAAAATGGGTGAAACCTGTAAACTTTACCATTTAGGTAGTATTATTATATTCTGTGGGTGGGAACACATTGAGGAAAACCTGTAGCTGCCTTGTTCAGAACAAGCTCCAGGTGAATTATGATGTTCAGTGCCATGCCACTTAATTGTAAAGGGGTAGAGATGTGGAAAGGACTCCTCCACCCTTGACCAATGAACTTTAGGAGTGGTACCCCGGTGGGTGTAGGGAAAGTTATCTGCCTCGGAACTGGTCATAGGTTATTTGGACCAGCCGGAGTTAGGCTTTCCAACACCAGTGCATTATACCGATGATAGTGACTCCAAACACAACAGGACTGTCATAGATGCTGTCCTGATAACTATTTAGTCAGTCCTTAGGTGGTTTTATAAGGTCAATACATGTTGTTTTGTATCCACATCAGGTGCTGCTGTGCATGGTAGCCAATCAACTTCTAACTCCAGCTTGTTCAGTAATGCTGGCCATACACTCTACGAACTGTTCGGAAAACGAACGTTCGGCCGTGAGCGCAAACGATATTGCCATCATGTAATGACCGATAAATCGTTCAGTGGACATAAATAAAAACAAACATTTTTTTTTTACATATACCTAGTGCAGAAAGTTCGGACGGGAAACACATTAACCTTCCGATTTATCGTTCGTTCGGCAGAAAGTTTCCAAACTTGTCCTTCGTTTTTTCGGCTCAAAAACATCCCAACGATTATCGATTTTGTGCCTATTAACTGTTCGAAAAATGAAAGAACTGTCTGAACGTCGATTTTCACCCGTATTTTTGTATAGTGTATGGCCAGCATTAGGCTTTGACAAAAAAAAAAAAAAACTGGAAGCTGATTAGTTGCTATGCAGAGCTCCACCAGATTTTTTACTCTCCAGTTTAAGTAAACCAACCCCTGGGATTGAATGGGGAACGATTAAATGTTCACTATGTGTTACTAACTGTGGGTCCTTCTCTGATTAAAGTGATACTAATGTCTAGTTTTTAGAGAAAAAAAACAGAGACGAGGGCATAGAAAAGATAAAACATCTAACCTCCCCATCTATCACTGGGTAACGCATATTGTATAGGCCAAAGGCAAACAGTTAAGCCTCTAATTTTCCGACAGGAATTGTGTGTTGACAGACTGTTGGCCGAAAATCCGACCGTTTGTACGCTCCATCGGACAACTGTTGTCGGATTTTCCGCGGACAAATGTTGAATGGAAGGCTTTAAAATTTTCCATGGACAACGGTCTGTTGTCGGATTTTCAAAGCGTGTGTACACAAGTCCGTCAGACAAAAGTCCAAAGTACAAACACGCATGCTCGGAAGCAATGCTCACCAAACACAACATTAGCAGAAGGTGCCCAAAGGGTGGCGCTAAAGATCTGAAAAACCACGTTGTACGTCTAGTACATCACTACGTTCGTGTTTGTTAGCTGACAATTGTGTGCTGCTTGTATGCAAGACAAAATCCAGGCACGTGCCCTTCGGACAAAAGCCCGACGCTTTGGCTGCAGAAAATCTGATTGAGTGTACCAGGCTTTAAAAAGGATATCCACTTCTAACAATTCAGGACATTATTTCAGACACTTACCTCAGCTGCCCTCCTGTACTAAATCCTGATATAATTGTGGGTTTTCAAATACTGTCCAGGCTTCCCATGTGTCCGAGTATTGGGAAATTTTGTCAAGGGTCTTATTGCTCTTTTCGTTGCAATTTGGATAACAAAATTGACATTCTAAAGCCTCATACACACGATCGGATTTCAATTGGGCAAAGCATAGGACTTTTGTCCGAAGGGCGTTGGCCAGGAACTTGTCCTGCATACAAACGGCAAAGAATTGTCGGCCAACAAATGCAAAACTACGTGTTTTTTTGCGCCACCCTTTAGGCAACTTGTTGTGTTATGGTTAGCATTAGACATGTGCAATTCGTTTAGTTTCTAATTCGTTTTTAACGAATTTTGAAAAATTTGTAATTCCGAAATGTACGAATTTACAAATTTTTCAATTTCCGAATTTTTGGATTTTCGTATTTCCGAAATTTCGAATTTACGAAATTTCGAATTTACGAATTTACGATTTTTTTAATTTCCGAATTTTTCAATTTCCGAATTTTCGGATTTTCGGATTTCCAAAATTTTGAATTTACGAATTTCGTGTGTACAGGGCTTAAGAGTTTCAATTTGTATGCAATCAGGCAGGCCGTTCCAAGGTTTTGGTAAATCTGAAGACAAAACTCTGCAGAAAATCGAATAGTGTGTATGGGGTCTAAGATCAGAAAAAAAAAGCCTCGTACACACAATCCAACTTTATGGCCATTATTGTCTGATGGACGTGTTGTGTCGGATAATCCGACCGTGTGTATGCTCCATCAGACAATTGTTGGCTGAATTTTTCAATTTCCGAATTTTCGGATTTTCGGATTTCCAAAATTTCGAATTTCCGAATTTCGTAAATTCGGATTTTCGAAATTCAGAATTTCCGATTTTTCGAAATTCGAAATTTCGTATATTCGGATTTTCGAATTTTCGAATTTCCGATTTCTTTTTCGTTTTTTTTCGTTTCATTTTCATTTTTTTCGTTTTTTTGCTTTTTTCGGAAAATTAAAAAAAAACGAATAAAACGAATATTTTTTTTTTTAATTTCCGAAAAAAGCAGAAAAACTAAAAAAAATAATTTCCAAATTTCGGAAATTGGGAAATTCAAAAAATTGGGAAATTCAACTTTACAAATTTCCCATTTTTGAATTTTAGATTTTCGAATTTTGCAATTTCGAATTTTCGAATTTTGCAATTTCGAATTTTCGAATCTCGAATTTTCGAAATTTCCAATTTCCAAATTTCGGAAATTCGGAATTTCGAAAATTCGAAAATTGGAAATGTCGAAAATTCGAGATTTGAAAATTCTAAAATGGCAAAGTTTGAAAATCTAAAATTCGAAAATAGCAAATTTGTAAAGTTGAATTTCTGAATTTTTTGAATTTCCGAAATTTGTTTTTTTGTTTTTTTGCTTTTTTCGGAAATTCAAAAAATTTGTTTTTTTTGTTTTATTTGTTTTTTTTTTGCTTTTCCGAAAAAAGCAAAAAAAAAAAAACGAAAACGAAACAAATAAAAGGGAAAAAAACAAATTTTTTAAATTTCCCGAATTTACGAATTTACGAAAAAAGCAAAAAAAAAATGAAAACGAAAAAAACAAATTTTTTGGCAGTGCACATGTCTAGTTAGCATTGCTTCGGAGCATGCGTGTTTGTACTTTGGAGTTTTGTCCGAAGGACTTGTGTACACAATCGGATAATCCAACAGCACACATTTGTTGGCGGACAATTTTAAAGTATGCTATCCAACATTTGTTGGCGGAAAATCTGACAACAATTATCCGATGGAGAGTACAAACGGTCGGATTATCCGACAATAGCCTGTCATCACACAATTCCCGTTGGATAATCTGATCGTGTGTACGGGGCTTAAGGCTATAAAACAGATACATCTAATTAACTGTAAAGCCCCATACACATTATGAGATTTTTTACAGATTTTTGTCTTCAGATTTACCAAAACCATATAATATGAGGTCAAACCTTAAAGCACCGTACACACGATCGGTTTGACTGATGAAAACAGTCCGATGGATGGTTTTCATCAGACCAACCGATCATGTATGGTACCCATCGGTCTTTTTTCCATCGGTTGTAAAAAATAGAACTTGTTTTAAAATTTTCCGATGGCTAAAAAACCGATGGGAATTTCCGATCGTCTATGGGCAAGTCCATCGGTTAAAAAACCCACGCATGCTCAGAATCAAGTCGACGCATGCTCAGAAGCATTAAACTTAATTTTTCTCGGCTCATCGGAGTGTTTTACGTCACCGCGTTTGGAACGGTCGGTTTTTTGGACTGATGGTGTGTGGCCAAGACTGATGAAAAACAGTTCCATCGGATTTCCGATGGACAAATCCATCGGACGAAAATCCATAGGTTATCCGATCGTGTGTACGGGGCTTAAGAGTTTCAATTTGTATGCAATCCAGGCAGGCCGTTCTACTACAAGGTTTTGGTAAATCTGAAGACAAAACTGCAGAAAATCGAATAGTGTGTATGGGGTCTAAGATCAGGAAAAAAAAAAAAGCCTCGTACACACAATCCAACTTTATGGACGTGTTGTGTCGGATAATCCGTGTATGTGTATGCTCCATCAGACAATTGTTGGCTGAATAAACGACAACAAAAGTTGTCTGTTCATGCTCACCAATTGTTGGGCAATAAATCTGTTTTACGTCGGTTTATCCGATCGTGTGTACGCCAGTCCAACTAAAATCCAAAGCACAAACACGCATGCTCAGAACCAATGTTAAACATCAGACAAAAATAGCAGAAGTTGCCCAAAGGGTGGCGGTAAAGAGCTGAAAAACCACGTGGTTTGGTGAATGTTGGCTGAAAATGTTGTGCCGTCTGTATGCAGAACAAGTTAATGGCCAACGCCCTTAAAAATCCACGAAAAAGTCAGATGGAAGTCTGATCGTGTGTATGAGGCTTTAGAATACTAGAGCAAGTACATCAAAGATTAATACTAGATTTAGTTTTTAACTCACCTGAATATTTGTATCCACTGTTTCCAGTTGGGCTTTGAAAGGCTTTTTACCAGAATCACTGGTTTTGGTTGAGTCTATGTGAATAGCAAAGGAAAAAAAAAATCATATGACAGAAAATGATCAGCTGAGCAAACTGTCCTCAAACTGTCATAGACTAAAGAGAGCTATACGTCTGTCTCTCCTCTCTAGTGTGATACAGACAACGCTGTGTCCTGGCCTAGGCCAACAAGGCCCAGGCATAGGGCAGCACTTTGCAGGGGGGCAGCATGGAAAGAGTCCCCGCCGGCTTGCGCTACACTGTTAGTGTTGCACCAGTTTTATGGAGCGAATTAGTCTAGCGCCCCCATAAAGCGGCCACACTGCTTCCAGGTATGCAGGCGGCGGCATTTCGCAATTGTGTGTGTGTGTGTGGGGGGGGGGGGGGTGCTGCTTCTAATTTTGAATGTCCTATCATCCTGAACAACAAACCTTCCTCACTGTGCTATATGTTTCTGCTGCACCATTGGCATGGTTATTTCTTTCTCGTACATCACGGGACACAGAGCGGCATAGTCATTACTAATAGGTTATATAGATTACCTTCAGGTGCTGGCACTGGCAACTTCCAAACCGGAAGTACCCTCCCCTATATAAGCCCCTCCCATCCGGGAGCACCTCAGTTTTTTGCCAGTGTCTAAGGTGTTGGCCAAGAAGTAACATGTGTTTTTCACTGAGCTTGCGTACAGGTTCTTTTGGGCCTCAGTAAGCTATTCCGGATCCGACCAAAAAAGCTTCATAGCTAAACGGTCGGTACCCGGGCCTTGCAGAGAAGAGCAAGGTTTTGCCTGTAATGCTTCTCTTAGGAGAGCTGGACCCTGGGATCCAGAGCTCTGGTCATACCCACGACCAAGATGTTTTCTGTGCAGGGTGCTATACAGGTCCAGGGGAGTGGAATCCTTGGGAACCCGGTCCCTGAAGGTTTAATTACAATGCCTGCCGTGATAGGTGAAGTTTGGGCTTCTGTGGACCAAACAGAGTCCTGCGGCGGGGAAAAGGTAAGTGGGGGCCCCTCAGGAACTTGGTTCTATTGAGGGGACCCCCAAGCCTAATATGTCTTTCTGCCTGTTACCTAACGGTATTCCCGCTAAATATTTATGCATGCCTGTAACTACTAAAAAATGTAATATTTTTAATAGTGGTCAAGAAAAAAAAATATATATATATAGACTGCGGTACCTGTGTTAATCCACTAGAGGCCGCTGTGGTACGTTTCTTGTCATGTGGACTAGTTTCTTTTCATCAGAGCAAGTCCAGGCAGATAGTGAGTTCTCTTGTGGGAAACTGCTTCCTCTGCCATGTTGCAATGCTCGTCCATCCCCCGGCCTGCGGCAAAAGGGCCCTGTCTCCTGTCCCTAGTTTCCATTTTCAAAAAAGAGCGCCGAAGGCGCACGTGCACGCGCCTCTATATATAGAGGTGAGCTGGGAAAGGGGGCGGAGCTTGGGGGATGACGCTCTGTGCGCGCCGCAGCGCTTCTGCGCATGTGCGGGCGTCCCAGCATGTTAAAAGGCACAATTATGTGTTGTGAGCTGGCTATGGAGTGCAGAGACAGAGCTGGCAACATTTAAAAAAGGCATACAGCAAGCGGTTGATGCAGGCATCCCCATAGAAAGGCACATTAGTAGACACCAACTGTTTTTA
The DNA here is from genome assembly GCA_029206835.1 of Rana muscosa. Lineage (NCBI taxonomy): Eukaryota > Metazoa > Chordata > Amphibia > Anura > Ranidae > Rana > Rana muscosa. Next base: position 327,109,017 of record CM055118.1, on the reverse strand, counting down.
TAGCAGCAATTGTGCTAGACTATTGTCAGTAAGTGGTGTATTTCGGCTGGAATACCTCAGCTTTGGGCTTAGGAATATGCCGTCTAAAAACTCCGGGACTAAAAATCCCAGGAAGCATAGGGGGTCTCCATCGGGCTCTGAGGATCTTGGGCATGCTTCGGCTGCACCAATCTCCCCTGAAAAATCAGAGGTTAGTGACCGTAGAGCACCCTCAGGAGTACCTGGTACTTTGGCTGTCCTCAGTTCACCTGCTCCTGTGTATGTAACAGAGGAGGTTTTTTCCTCAGCTCTAGGAGGACTGGAAGAAAGATTGACAACATTGATCGCTACCTCCCTGTCACAGGGAAAGCACGCTCGATCTCCGTCTCCTCCCTCAGAGTACCTGTTAGCAGAGCAACAGTCCCATACAGGGATCGACCTGCCTGAAGGGGATCAGGATGAGGTTGATTCTGTTGTAGAGGAATCAACAGTGGAAGAGCCATTCTCAGCATCACATGCTGAAAGATTATGGGTTCAGTCCCTGACTAACATGGTCCGATCAGCATTTAAAATGCCCCTTGCGGAGCCATCATCCACTTCTGTCTCCTCGTTGGGGTCGCTAAAAGCTCCCCAGACTGTTTGTTCCTTTCCAATCCATCCTTTACTGGAAGGGCTCATTTACCAGGATTGGGAGCATCCTGATAAAATATTTACTCCTCCCAAGAGATTTCAGGTGGTCTAGCCCATGGAGGATAAGTTCATCAAAAAATGGAGGGTCCCTACAGTGGACGCAGCCATCTCTTGTGTGAATAAATCACTGACATGTCCAGTGGATAATGTCCAAATGTTCAAGGACCCAATAGATAAAAAATTGGAGTCCTTATTAAAATCTGCTTTTGCTACAGCAGGCTTGGTGACACAACCAGCAGTGGCAGCTATTGGGGTCTGCCAAGCAGTGAAGGATCAGTTGAAACAGGTCTTAAGGGACTTGCCAGATCAGCAGGCTCTTGCCCTAGCTGATCTACCTAGAGCCTTATGCTTTGCGGTTGACGCTATAAAGGATTCAATCCATCAGGCCTCCCGCCTTGCGCTGTCTGTAGTACATATGCGTAGGCTTCTGTGGCTCAAAAACTGGTCTGCTGAAGCTCCCTGTAAAAAATTGCTGGTCAGCTTCCCATTTCATGGTGAACGCTTATTCGGGGAAGACCTGGACAAATATATCCAGAAAATTTCCAGCGGTAAAAGTACACTCTTGCCGGTTAAAAACAGAGTTAGAGGTCCCTCTTTTAAGAGGCCTGCTTCTCCAGTCCCTAGGACATCGGCTGTGAAACAGTTCCGACGGCCTCCTCGGTCAAATCCCGGGGGTAAAAATCAGGGACAATTGCAGGGTAACAAGAAACCCTGGATCAGGAGAGGTACAAAACCTCCCCCAAAGTCAAATGCATGAAGGGTTGCCCCCACTCAATCGGGTGGGGGGAAGACTTCAGTTGTTCGCAGAGACCTGGCGGGACACGATCAGAGACAGATGGGTGCTCTCCGCAGTAAGTCTGGGATACAAATTGGAGTTAAAAGACTCCCTCCTTCCCATTTTATAAGGTCAAACGTGCCAAGGGATCCCCAGAAGAGAGGATCCCTCCTGTTGGCACTAGAACAATTATTGCTCCAAGCAGTAATTATAGAGGTTCCCCTGGAAGAATGGGGGTTCGGGTTTTACTCAAACCTCTTTACAGTCCCGAAGCCAAACGGGGACGTGAGGCCCATATTAAATCTAAAAGGGCTAAACAAATTCCTACATATCAGGACTTTCTGGATGGAGTCGATCCGATCGGTGGCCACTGCCCTACAAGGGGAGGAATGGTTAGCCTCGATCGACATCAAAGATGCTTATTTGCACATTCCCATCTTTCCAGTCCACCAAAAATTTCTACGCTTTGCGGTAGAAGGGCGCCATTTTCAGTTCAGAGCCTTACCCTTCGGTCTGGCCACAGCACCACGAGTGTTCACAAAAATTCTGGCCCCATTATTGGCCAATCTAAGAACACGAGGTGTAACGATAATGGCATATCTAGACGACTTGTTGCTGATAGACCACTCAGTGGAAAAACTAGAAGTGGTTGTTCACGAGACAATCGAGTATCTGGAATATCACGGTTGGATTATCAACCGAGACAAGTCAGCCCAAAAACCAGTCAAAAGTCTGGAATACTTGGGGCTAAGTCTGGATTCAGACCAGAGAAAAATTTTCTTGCCTCAAGAAAAGGTGTCGTCTTTGAGAGATTTGATCCACCTAGTGGGTACAAAAAGACAGCCATCCATACGCCTGTGCATGAGGCTGCTGGGAAAAATGGTGGCATCATTCGAAGCAGTACCCTACGGTCAATTCCATTCAAGGAATTTGCAAAGGGCTATACTGTCAGCCTGGAACAAAAGAGTTCAGGCCCTAGACTTACCAATGTCCTTGTCCCCTTCCGTTCGCAAAAGCCTACGTTGGTGGTTGGTTCCCCAGAATCTGGAAAAAGGGAAATCCTTCAGTCCGATTTCTTGGAAGGTGGTCACTACAGATGCCAGCCTTATAGGCTGGGGAGCAGTACTGGAGCAATGGTATCTCCAGGGCAGATGGTCGGATGCAGAAAAGGCCCTGCCCATCAATCTCTTAGAGATACGAGCAGCCCGGTATGCCCTAGTAGCATGGACATCCAAACTCCAAGGGTCCCCTGTCAGAATTCAATCAGACAATGCCACAGCAGTGGCATATATCAATCACCAGGGTGGCACCAGGAGTCGTGCAGCCCAGAGGGAAGCGAATTGCATCCTGGAATGGGCAGAAATATATGTCCCAGCCATATCCGCGGTTTTCATCCCAGGAGTGGAAAATTGGAGAGCGGACTTTCTAAGTCGCCAGCAATTATGCCCGGGGGAATGGTCTCTTCACCCCGAGGTTTTCCAGGCAATATGCCAGCGGTGGGGAACACCGGATGTAGATCTGCTAGCATCCAGATTCAACGCAAAGGTGGACAGATTTGTGTCTCGCACAAGGGATCCCCTAGCTTGCGGCTCGGATGCCCTAGTGTTCCCTTGGGATCAGTTCAAACTGATATATGCATTTCCACCGCCACAATTGTTACCGCGATTAATCCGCAGAATCAGGGTAGAAAAGAAACCAGTGATTCTGGTGGCTCCAGCGTGGCCCCGAAGAGCATGGTACGCGGAGATTGTAAAAATGTCTGTGGGGAGTCCTTGGACCCTCCCACATCGTCCGGACCTGCTTTCGCAAGGACCGATATACCACCCTTCCTTACCAGCCCTAGGTTTGACGGCCTGGCTATTGAAGCCCACATTCTAAAAAAGAGAGGTCTCTCTAATCCTGTGGTATCTACCATGATCAATGCCAGGAAGCCGGTATCCAGGCAGATCTACTATAGAATCTGGAAGGCGTACATCGCCTGGTGTGAGGCCAAGAAATGGCATCCACGTAAGTACGTAATAGGTAGGATTCTGGACTTCCTACAGTGGGCTGTAGATAGGAAGCTTGCCTTGAGTACTATCAAGGGTCAGATTTCGGCCTTGTCAATATTTTTTCAGAGGCCCTTGGCTTCGCATTCACTAGTCAAAGCCTTTATACAAGGAGTGATGCGTATTAGCCCTCCGGTTAATATTCCCATATGTCCATGGGACTTAAACCTGGTTCTGTCGGTTCTACAGAAACAACCATTTGAACCATTACAGCATATTTCCCTGGTTCTTCTCACCAGGAAATTAATTTTTCTAGTAGCCATTTGTTCGGCTAAAAGAGTGTCGGAATTAGCCGCTATGTCCTGTAAAGAGCCATATCTGGTTATCCATAAGGACAGAGTAGTGTTACGTCCTCATCCAGCCTTTCTTCCTAAGGTGGTATCGAGGTTTCATTTGAACCAAGATGTGGTTCTTCCTTCTTTTTTCCCCAAGCCTAGTTCAGTAGAGGAAAAATTATTACATTCTTTGGATGTAGTAAGAGCAGTTAAAGCTTATCTAAAAGCCACTGCTCAGATTCGCAGAACGGATACTTTGTTTATCCTGCCGGAAGGCCCCAGAAAGGGTCAGGCAGCGTCAAAATCTACTTTAGCCAAGTGGATTCGACAAGTCATTATGCAAGCCTATGGCTTGAGAAGGAGACCGCCTCCGTTCAAAGTTAGAGCGCACTCCACGAGAGCAGTTGGAACTTCATGGGCAGTGCATCACCAGGCCTCCCTGGCTCAAATCTGTAAGGCCGTAACATGGTCTTCAGTACACACGTTTACTAGGTTCTACCAGGTGGACGTTAGAAGTCAGGAGGATGTCGCCTTTGGGCGCAGTGTGTTGCAGGCCGCAAAAGATCCTCATGTCTGATAGCGCTCAGCTTATGTATGGTGTACCCCCCCCCCCCCCCATTGGGCATTGCTTTAGGACATCCCACATAGTAATGACTATGTCGCTCTGTGTCCCGTGATGTACGAGAAAGAAAATAGGATTTTTATAACAGCTTACCTGTAAAATCCTTTTCTTGGAGTACATCACGGGACACAGAGCTCCCACCCCTCTTTTGGGGACACTTATTGCTTTGCTACAAAACTGAGGTGCTCCCGGATGGGAGGGGCTTATATAGGGGAGGGTACTTCCGGTTTGGAAGTTGCCAGTGCCAGCACCTGAAGGTAAACTATATAACCCACATAGTAATGACTATGCCGCTCTGTGTCCCGTGATGTACTCCAAGAAAAGGATTTTACAGGTAAGCTGTTATAAAAATCCTATTATCTTCTTAGTCCTCTCCATAAAATTATCAGAAATTTGTGCTTAAAACCTTTTTCTTCATTTTGGATAGAGTAAGGGAGGGTTATAGCCCCTGTCAGTTTATTTTTTACCATCCCTGTCCCATTGCAGAGATTTCCCTTCACTTCCTGTCCCATAGCCAAACAGGAAGTGAGAGGAAATCTATGCAAATTAAGGGAATCCATTGCCCCCCCCCCAGGCCCTCAGAACTAGTGTCCCCACTTAAATATTTCAGGGCGGGTCTTAAAAAGCAAGGGGTGTGGCCATGACAGAAAGGGGTGTGTCATATTTAAATTAGGGGGTGCATGAGTTTAGTCAGGCCTAGGGCAGCACAAAATCTAAATACACTACTGTATACAGACATAATAGCATTATAATGCCGCGTACACGCGATTAGAAATTTCGACAAGAAAAGTCAGATGTGAGCTTTTGGTCGGAAATTTCCGACCGTGTGTAGGCTCCATCGGAATTTTTCTGTCGGAATTCCCGCCAAGAAAAATTTGGGAGCTGGTTCTCAAATTTTCCGACAAGAAAAGTTCTTGGAGAAAATTCTGATCGTCTGTATGCAATTCAAACGCACCAAAAACCACGCATGCTCGGAATCAAGTCGACGCATGCTCGAAATCATTGAACTTCATTTTTCTCGGCTGGTCGTAGTGTTGTACGTCCCTGCGTTCTTGACGGTCAGAATTTGGTGTGACTGTGTGTATGCAAGACAAGTTTGAGACAAGATTCCGTCAAAAAAGAATACACGGTTTTCTTGTCGGATTTTCCGATCGTGTGTACGCGGCATTAGTCTGTTCCTCTTCCTGAATTAGGATGAGCTAGGTGGAGCCCAGAAGATGCTGTCACATGAGAGGGTGGAAAAGTAAAAGGCCGTTTCTATCATCTATCTATGTAGCAGTGGCTAAAGTACTGTGGCCTTATTGATTAGAGAAACGTTTGTTTTATTTACCATACTGTGGACCATCTGTTATATCCTCTGATTGGCCACTCAGGTTGGTAAAGCCTTTCTGTACATCCCATTCGTCATCATTCTCTTCATACCATTTATCATTGTCATCATCAGTAATGATGTTCCTGGAAACATAAAAGAGTCACAAACATAAATAAGCAAATAAAAGGGGGTTAACCCTTCAAGACTTAAAGAGGAACTGCAGTCTGCTCACATAATTTGTAATATTTTATTTTTTTTGCCATTCTGAAGCTTCCCTCCAACCACTTTGCATATTATTTTATATTAACTGTGATTCTGTACTTGCCAAATATGCTGCAGTATTCTCCCTCCACTAAGTCTGGCTGCATCCACTTTAATTGTGGGCAGCTGAAGCTGCTGTTTGTTCACTTCCTGGATTTACAAAGACACACAGAGGCATACCTCCAGCTCCGAAGCTCTCATTGACCCTCTTACGACTCACCCCCCCCCCCCCTTCCTGGCAAACTCTCACGAGAGTGAAAGAGAGAGCTGTACATGATATCATAGTCTGTCCTCCTCCTGCAGGGTAATACAAACAGAAGGGACTATGAGTCTGTCCTCCTCCTGCAGGGTGATACAGACAGATGGGACCTATGAGTCTGTCCTCCTCCTGCAGGGTGATACAGACAGGAGGGAGCTCTGAGTCTGTCCTCCTCCTGCAGGGTGATACAGACCGAAGGGAGCTAGGAGTCTGTCCTCCTCCTGCAGGGTGATACAGACAGATGGGACCTATGAGTCTGTCCTCCTCCTGCAGGGTGATACAGACAGGAGGGAGCTCTGAGTCTGTCCTCCTCCTGCAGGGTGATACAGACCGAAGGGAGCTAGGAGTCTGTCCTCCTCCTGCAGGGTGATACAGACAGAAGGGGGTATGAGTCTGTCCTCCTCCTGCAGGGTGATACAGACAGAAGGGAGCTATGAGTCTGTCCTCCCCCTGCAGGGTGATACAGACAGAAGGGAGCTATGGGTCTGTCCTCCTCCTGCAGGGTGATACAGACAGAAGGGAGCTAGGAGTCTGTCCTCCTCCTGCAGGGTGATACAGACTGAAGAGAGCTATGAGTCTGTCCTCCTCCTGCAGGGTGATACAGACAGAAGGGAGCTAGGAGTCTGTCCTCCTCCTGCAGGGTGATACAGACAGAAGGGAGCTATGGGTCTGTCCTCCTCCTGCAGGGTGATACAGACAGAAGGGAGCTATGGGTCTGTCCTCCTCCTGCAGGGTGATACAGACAGAAGGGACCTATGAGTCTGTCCTCCTCCTGCAGGGTGATACAGACAGAAGGGAGCTATGGGTCTGTCCTCCTCCTGCAGGGTGATACAGACAGGAGGGAGCTCTGAGCCTGTCCTCCTCCTGCAGAGTGATAAAGACAGAAGAGAGCTATGAGTCTGTCCTCCTCCTGCAGTGTGATACAGACAGAAGGGAGCTATGAGTCTGTCCTCCTCCTGCAGGGTGATACAGACAGAAGGGAGCTATGAGTCTGTCCTCCTTCTGCAGGGTGATACAGACAGAAGGGGGCTACGAGTCTGTCCTCCTCCTGCAGGGTGATACAGACAGAAGGGAGCTATGAGTCTGTCCTCCTCCTGCAGGGTGATACAGACAGAAGGGAGCTATGAGTCTGTCCTCCTCCTGCAGTGTGATACAGACAGAAGGGAGCTATGAGTCTGTCCTCCTCCTGCAGGGTGATACAGACAGAAGAGAGCTATGAGTCTGTCCTCCTCCTGCAGGGTGATACAGACAGAAGGGGCCATGAGTCTCTCCTCCTCCTGCAGAGTGATACAAACAGAAGGGAGCTATGGGTCTGTCCTCCTCCTGCAGGGTGATACAGACAGAAGGGAGCTATGGGTCTGTCCTCCTCCTGCAGGGTGATACAGACAGAAGGGAGCTATGGGTCTGTCCTCCTCCTGCAGGGTGATACAGACAGAAGGGAGCTATGGGTCTGTCCTCCTCCTGCAGGATGATACAGACAGAAGGGACCTATGAGTCTGTCCTCCTCCTGCAGGGTGATACAGAGAGAAGAGAGCTATGGGTCTGTCCTCCTCCTGCAGGGTGATACAGACAGGAGGGAGCTCTGAGTCTGTCCTCCTCCTGCAGAGTGATAAAGACAGAAGAGAGCTATGAGTCTGTCCTCCTCCTGCAGTGTGATACAGACAGAAGGGAGCTATGAGTCTGTCCTCCTCCTGCAGGGTGATACAGACAGAAGGGGGCTACGAGTCTGTCCTCCTGCAGGGTGATACAGACAGAAGGGAGCTATGAGTCTGTCCTCCTCCTGCAGGGTGATACAGACAGAAGGGAGCTATTAGTCTGTCCTCCTCCTGCAGTGTGATACAGACAGAAGGGAGCTATGAGTCTGTCCTCCTCCTGCAGGGTGATACAGACAGAAGAGAGCTATGAGTCTGTCCTCCTCCTGCAGGGTGATACAGACAGAAGGGAGCTATGAGTCTGTCCTCCTCCTGCAGGGTGATACAGACAAAAGGGAGCTATGAGTCTGTCCTCCTCCTGCAGGGTGATACAGACAGAAGGGGCTATGAGTATATCCTCCTCCTGCAGGGTGATACAGACAGAAGGGAGCTATGAGTCTGTCCTCCTCCTGCAGGGTGATACAGACAGAAGGGGCTATGAGTCTATCCTCCTCCTGCAGGGTGATACAGACAGAAGGGAGCTATGAGTCTGTCGTCCTCCTCCTCCAGGGTGATACAGACAGAAGGGGGCTATGAGTCTGTCCTCCTCCTAAAGGGTGATACAGACAGAAGGGGGCTACGAGTCTGTCCTCCTCCTGCAGGGTGATACAGACAGAAGGGAGCTATGAGTCTGTCCTCCTCCTGCAGGGTGATACAGACAGAAGAGAGCTATGAGTCTGTCCTCCTCCTGCAGTGTGATACAGACAGAAGGGAGCTATGAGTCTGTCCTCCTCCTGCAGGGTGATACAGACAGAAGGGGGCTATGAGTCTGTCCTCCTCCTGCAGGGTGATAAAGACAAAAGAGAGCTATGAGTCTGTCCTCCTCCTGCAGTGTGATACAGACAGAAGGGAGCTATGAGTCTGTCCTCCTCCTGCAGGGTGATACAGACAGAAGGGAGCTATGAGTCTGTCGTCCTCCTCCTGCAGGGTGATACAGACAGAAGGGGGCTATGAGTCTGTCCTCCTCCTGCAGGGTGATACAGAAAGAAGGGGCTATGAGTCTATCCTCCTCCTGCAGGGTGATACAGACAGAAGGGAGCTATGAATCTGTCCTCCTCCTGCAGGGTGATACAGACAGAAGGGTGCTATGAGTCTGTCCTCCTCCTGCAGGGTGATACAGACAGAAGGGAGCTATGAGTCTGTCCTCCTCCTGCAGTGTGATACAGACAGAAGGGGCTATGAGTCTATCCTCCTCCTGCAGGGTGATACAGACAGAAGGGGCTATGAGTCTGTCCTCCTCCTGCAGGGTGATACAGACAGAAGGGAGCTATGAGTCTGTCCTCCTCCTGCAGTGTGATACAGACAGAAGGGGCTATGAGTCTATCCTCCTCCTGCAGGGTGATACAGACAGAAGGAGCTATGAGTCTGTCCTCCTCCTGCAGGGTGATACAGACAGAAGGGAGCTATGAGTCTGTCCTCCTCCTGCAGGATGATACAGACAGAAGGGGCTATGAGTCTGTCCTCCTCCTGCAGGGTGATACACACAGAAGGGAGCTATGAGTCTGTCCTCCTCCTGCAGGGTGATACAGACAGAAGGGGCTATGAGTCTATCCTCCTCCTGCAGGGTGATACAGACAGAAGGGAGCTATGAGTCTGTCCTCCTCCTGCAGGGTGATACAGACAGAAGGGGCTATGAGTCTATCCTCCTCCTGCAGGGTGATACAGACAGAAGGGAGCTATGAGTCTGTCGTCCTCCTCCTGCAGGGTGATACAGACAGAAGGGGGCTATGAGTCTGTCCTCTTCCTGCAGGGTGATACAGACAGAAGGGGGCTACGAGTCTGTCCTCCTCCTGCAGGGTGATACAGACAGAAGGGAGCTATGAGTCTGTCCTCCTCCTGCAGGGTGATACAGACAGAAGGGAGCTATGAGTCTGTCCTCCTCCTGCAGTGTGATACAGACAGAAGGGAGCTATGAGTCTGTCCTCCTCCTGCAGGGTGATAAAGACAGAAGAGAGCTATGAGTCTGTCCTCCTCCTGCAGTGTGATACAGACAGAAGGGAGCTATGAGTCTGTCCTCCTCCTGCAGGGTGATACAGACAAAAGGGGGCTACGAGTCTGTCCTCCTCCTGCAGGGCGATAAAGACAGAAGAGAGCTATGAGTCTGTCCTCCTCCTGCAGTGTGATACAGACAGAAGGGAGCTATGAGTCTGTCCTCCTCCTGCAGGGTGATACAGACAGAAGGGAGCTATGAGTCTGTCGTCCTCCTCCTGCAGGGTGATACAGACAGAAGGGGGCTATGAGTCTGTCCTCCTCCTGCAGGGTGATACAGAAAGAAGGGGCTATGAGTCTATCCTCCTCCTGCAGGGTGATACAGGCAGAAGGGAGCTATGAATCTGTCCTCCTCCTGCAGGGTGATACAGACAGAAGGGTGCTATGAGTCTGTCCTCCTCCTGCAGGGTGATGCAGACAGAAGGGAGCTATGATTCTGTCCTCCTCCTGCAGGGTGATACAGACAGAAGGGGCTATGAGTCTATCCTCCTCCTGCAGGGTGATACAGACAGAAGGGGCTATGAGTCTGTCCTCCTCCTGCAGGGTGATACAGACAGAAGGGAGCTATGAGTCTGTCCTCCTCCTGTAGGATGATACAGACAGAAGGGGCTATGAGTCTGTCCTCCCCCCTGCAGGGTGATACAGACAGAAGGGGCTATGAGTCTGTCCTCCTCCTGCAGGGTGATACAGACAGAAGGGAGCTATGAGTCTGTCCTCCTCCTGCAGGGTGGTACACACAGAAGGGAGCTATGAGTCTGTCCTCCTCCTGCAGGGTGATACAGACAGAAGGGGGCTATGAGTCTTTCCTCCTCCTGCAGGGTGATACAGACAGAAGGGGGCTATGAGTCTTTCCTCCTCCTGCAGGGTGATACAGACAGAAGGGAGCAATGAGTCTGTCCTCCTCCTGCAGGGTGATACAGACAGAAGGGAGCTATGAGTCTGTCCTCCTCCTGCAGGGTGGTACAGACAGAAGGGGGCTATGAGTCTGTCCTCCTCCTGCAGGGTGGTACACACAGAAGGGAGCTATGAGTCTGTCCTCCTCCTGCAGGGTGATAAAGACAGAAGGGGGCTATGAGTCTGTCCTCCTCCTGCAGGGTGATACAGACTGAAGGGAGCTATGAGTCTTTCCTCCTCCTGCAGGGTGATACAGACAGAAGGGAGCAATGAGTCTGTCCTCCTCCTGCAGGGTGATACAGACAGAAGGGAGCTATGAGTCTGTCCTCCTCCTGCAGGGTGGTACAGACAGAAGGGGGCTATGAGTCTGTCCTCCGCCTGCAGGGTGGTACACACAGAAGGGAGCTATGAGTCTGTCCTCCTCCTGCAGGGTGATAAAGACAGAAGGGGGCTATGAGTCTGTCCTCCTCCTGCAGGGTGATACAGACTGAAGGGAGCTATGAGTCTGTCCTTCTCCTGCAGGGTGGTACAGACAGAAGGGGGCTATGAGTCTGTCCTCCTCCTGCAGGGTGATACAGACAGAAGGGGCTATGAGTCTGTCCTCCTCCTGCAGGGTGATACAGACAGAAGGGGCTATGAGACCGTCCTCCTCCTGCAAGGTGATACACACAGAATGGGGCTATGAGTCTGTCCTCCTCCTGCAGGGTGATACAGACAGGAGGGAGCTCTGAGTCTGTCCTCCTCCTTCAGGGTTATACAGACAGAAGGGGCTATGAGTCTGTCCTCCTCCTGCAGGGTGATACAGACAGAAGAGAGCTATGAGTCTGTCCTCCTCCTGCAGGGTGGTACAGACAGAAGGGGGCTATGAGTCTGTCCTCCTCCTGCAGGGTGGTACACACAGAAGGGAGCTATGAGTCTGTCCTCCTCCTGCAGGGTGATACAGACTGAAGGGAGCTATGAGTCTGTCCTCCTCCTGCAGGGTGGTACAGACAGAAGGGGGCTATGAGTCTGTCCTCCTCCTGCAGGGTGATACAGACAGAAGGGGCTATGAGTCTGTCCTCCTCCTGCAGAGTGATACAGACAGAAGGGGCTATGAGACCGTCCTCCTCCTGCAAGGTGATACACACAGAATGGGGCTATGAGTCTGTCCTCCTCCTGCAGGGTGATACAGACAGGAGGGAGCTCTGAGTCTGTCCTCCTCCTTCAGGGTTATACAGACAGAAGGGGCTATGAGTCTGTCCTCCTCCTGCAGGGTGATACAGACAGAAGAGAGCTATGAGTTTGTCCTCCTCCTGCAGGGTGATACAGACAGAAGGAGCTATGAGTCTGTCCTCCTCCTGCAGGGTGATACAGACAGAAGGGAGCTATGATTCTGTCCTCCTCCTGCAGAGTGATACCAACAGAAGGAGCTATGAGTCTGTCCTCCTCCTGCAGGGTGATACCGACAGAAGGGAGCTATGAGTCTGTCCTCCTCCTGCAGGGTGATACAGACAGAAGGGAGCTATGAGTCTGTCCTCCTCCTGCAGGGTGATACAGACAGAAGGGAGCTATGAGTCTGTCCTCCTCCTGCAGGGTGATACAGACAGAAGGGGCTAGGAGTCTATCCTCCTCCTTCAGGGTTATACAGACAGAAGGGAGCTATAAGTCTGTCCTCCTCCTGCAGGGTGATACAGACAGAAGAGAGCTATGAGTCTGTCCTCCTCCTGCAGGGTGATACAGACAGAAGGGGCTATGAGTCTGTCCTCCACCTGCAGGGTGATACAGACAGAAGGAGCTATGAGTCTATCCTCCTCCTGCAGGGTGATACAGACAGAAGAGAGCTATGAGTCTGTCCTCCTCCTGCAGGGTGATACAGACAGAAGAGAGCTATGAGTCTGTCCTCCTCCTGCAGGGTGATACAGACAGAAGGGGCTATGAGTCTGTCCTCCTCCTGCAGGGTGATACAGACAGAAGGAGCTATGAGTCTGTCCTCCTCCTACAGGGTGATACAGACAGAAGGGAGCTATGAGTCTATCCTCCTCCTGCAGGGTGATACAGACAGAAGAGAGCTATGAGTCTGTCCTCCCCCTGCAGGGTGATACAGACAGAAGGAGCTATGAGTCTATCCTCCTCCTGCAGGGTGATACAGACAGAAGAGAGCTATGAGTCTGTCCTCCCCCTGCAGGGTGATACAGACTAGGCTTGTGCACAACGGAAAAATTCGTTCCGTTTCGGTTCGTTTCTTTCCGGTCCTGTTGATTCGTAATCATTCGTAATTTTGCTAGACGGGATTTTTCGTGTTCGGACTCATTCGTATTTTTGCAAGCGACATTTTTCGTTGAATTTTTTGTTGCTTTATAATTCGTACTTTCGGTAGAGTACGTTGTTTTTCGTTGATTCTGGACACAACTCCTACTTTCGTAACTTTTTTTGGGTTCGTTGATTCGTAATTTTCTGTGTTTCTCTCACGACGACGCTGCCTATTATGCCTAATGTGCTTCGAATGGATTTGTACTTTTCGAAATACATAGCGGTTATTTGTAACGATTCGAAATCTCGTATTTTACTTTCGTTTTTTACATGCGGCTATAGCCTCCGCCCCTGTACACCATTTTGAGAGGGTTCAGCACGGTGAGGGAGAAGCAGAGAGCAGAGCAGAGTGTTATTGTGCTTCGAATGGATTAGAAATCTCGTATTTTACTTTCGTTTTTTACATGCGGCTATAGCCTCCGCCCCTGTACACCATTTTGAGAGGGAGTTCAGCACGGTGAAGGAGAAGCAGAGAGCAGAGCAGAGTGAGTGTTATTGTGTTTCCAATGGATTTGTACATTCATAAGTTTTTTCATAACGAATTATGCCGAAGACATTCGGGCATTCGCTATTTTGCGGTATAATTTATTTCGGATTCGGTTTTATTCGTAATTGCTTTGTTCGGAAATTCGAATGCTTCCGAATGTCCGAAAGTTGCTAAATTCGGACGAATTTTGATTCGTTACGAAACGAATTGCACAAGCCTAATACAGACAGAAGGAGCTATGAGTCTGTCCTCCCCCTGCAGGGTGATACAGACAGAAGGGGGTATGAGTCTGTCCTCCTCCTACAGGGTGATACAGACAGAAGGGAGCTATGAGTCTGTCCTCCCCCTGCAGGGTGATACAGACAGAAGGAGCTATGAGTCTATCCTCCTCCTGCAGGGTGATACAGACAGAAGAGAGCTATGAGTCTGTCCCCCCCCTGCAGGGTGATACAGACAGAAGAGAGCTATGAGTCTGTCCTCCTCCTGCAGGGTGATACAGACAGAAGAGAGCTATGAGTCTGTCCTCCTCCTGCAGGGTGATACAGACAGAAGAGAGCTATGAGTCTGTCCTCCTCCTGCAGGGTGATACAGACAGAAGGAGCTATGAGTCTGTCCTCCCCCTGCAGGGTGATACAGACAGAAGAGAGCTATGAGTCTGTCCTCCCCCTGCAGGGTGATACAGACAGAAGGAGCTATGAGTCTGTCCTCCCCCTGCAGGGGGATACAGACAGAAGGGATCAATCTGTCAGGCACCACGTATTCTGGCTGGGTAATTATTTTATATTATGGAGAATATAACAGAAGGCAATGGAACACACAAACGTGGGGGGTAAATTTCCCAAGTGAACTGGTAGAGAGTCTATCGGCTTATTTCATTAAAAAATAGTCAGGTAGACAGAAAGTAATGATTTATCTCTATACTGGGGAAAGAGACAGCATCAAAAACTTGTATTTATAATGTGGGGAAAGGTTAGAGCCTCTTTCAGGTTTTTGTATTGATGACAATGTATTTATTTCTCTGTGACACCTGCACCTTTCATATCTTCTCCAAGTGTTATCTGTACAGAAGGGGACCCCAGCCAGCAATGAAGACAGACATAGGTTCTATACACAAGACTTAAAAAGAAAAACAAGGGGCGGAGCTCTGAAGATGGCTGCTTGAGCCAGTAGCTCCTCACCACCCCAGCACAGCGGCGCCCATAACTCCGGTTCTACTGAACGAAATTTGGAACCACTGGTATCCACAGAACCCCCAGACTCCCGGGCACCCCCCCATCTATAAATAATAATTTTTACGGCTCAATGGAAGCCGCAACGGCCGATCGAAATTCCGCCCGAAAATCCAAGATGGCCGCCGAGTCACAGATTGTTTGTGTCAGTGCTGAGGTAAATTCAAGGGGAATTAATATGGCAGATCTGATAGCCCAACAATGTTCCTCACATGCATCTGGCTTTATTATACAGACTATCTCTCCATCTCATCCCCCTCATGAACCCCTGAGGGAACATTTTCAGGAGAACTCAACATTAACCCCTTTGGCTAATCCTATTATGGATCAGGACAGCTCTTGTCCTGTCAGCTCTCTGACCAATACATCTACATTTTCTATGGCCAACTTGTACCAGACCCTGGCTGAATTACTTGATAGGGGCCTCTCTCAAACTGCGGCTAAAATCACGGGAGAATTAAAGGCTGATTTTCAGAATTTAGGAGCCAGAATTGAGAACATAGAGTGTAAGTTGGATCAAACAGTGTCCGCCACAAATCAAAATGCAGAACAAGTCCATTTTATTCAAGAACAATTAGATACAGCTTTGTCTAGGATCGACGATTTGGAAAATAGGTCCAGGAGATATAATATCCGTATTAGAGGACTTCCAGAAACCATAACTGACATCCCGGCAGCGATTCAAAATATGATTCAATCCCTAATCCCAGAAATTCCACAAGACCGCCTGGAGCTAGATAGAGCACATAGGGCCTTAGGTCCTCTAAGGAAAGATGGTCTACCGAGAGACATAATAATTAAACCCCATTTCTATGCGATAAAGGAGGAAATTATGAGCAAGGCGCGAAATATGTCTACGATTCTATGCCTGGGTCATAAAATCCAATTACAGGTCCTTCTCAAAAAATTAGCATATTGTGATAAAGTTCATTATTTTCTGTAATGTACTGATAAACATTAGACTTTCATATATTTTAGATTCATTACACACAACTGAAGTAGTTCAAGCCTTTTCTTGTTTTAATATTGATGATTTTGGCATACAGCTCATGAAAACCCAAAAATCCTATCTCAAAAAATTAGCATATTTCATCCACCCAATAAAAGAAAAGTGTTTTTAATACAAAAAAAGTCAACCTTCAAATAATTATGTTCAGTTATGCACTCAATACTTGGTCGGGAATCCTTTTGCAGAAATGACTGCTTCAATGCGGCGTGGCATGGAGGCAACCAGCCTGTGGCACTGCTGAGGTGTTATGGAGGCCCAGGATGCTTCGATAGCGGCCTTAAGCTCATCCAGAGTGTTGGGTCTTGCGTCTCTCAACTTTCTCTTCCCAATATCCCACAGATTCTCTATGGGGTTCAGGTCAGGAGAGTTGGCAGGCCAATTGAGCACAGTAATACCATGGTCAGTAAACCATTTACCAGTGGTTTTGGCACTGTGAGCAGGTGCCAGGTCGTGCTGAAAAATGAAATCTTCATCTCCATAAAGCTTTTCAGCAGATGGAAGCATGAAGTGCTCCAAAATCTCCTGATAGCTAGCTGCATTGACCCTGCCCTTGATAAAACACAGTGGACCAACAGCAGCAGCTGACATGGCACCCCAGACCATCACTGACTGTGGGTACTTGACACTGGACTTCAGGCATTTTGGCATTTCCCTCTCCCCAGTCTTCCTCCAGACTCTGGCACCTTGATTTCTGAATGTACTTTGGACCACTGAGCAACAGTCCAGTGCTGCTTCTCTGTAGCCCAGGTCAGGCGCTTCTGCCGCTGTTTCTGGTTCAAAAGTGGCTTGACCTGGGGAATGCGGCACCTGTAGCCCATTTCCTGCACACGCCTGTTCACGGTGGCTCTGGATGTTTCTACTCCAGACTCAGTCCACTGCTTCCGCAGGTCCTCCAAGGTCTGGAATCGGTCCTTCTCCACAATCTTCTTCAGGGTCCGGTCACCTCTTCTCGTTGTGCAGCGTTTTCTGCCACACTTTTTCCTTCCCACAGACTTCCCACTGAGGTGCCTTGATACAGCACTCTGGGAACAGCCTATTCGTTCAGAAATTTCTTTCTGTGTCTTACCCTCTTGCTTGAGGGTGTCAATGATGGCCTTCTGGACAGCAGTCAGGTCGGCAGTCTTACCCATGATTGCGGTTTTGAGTAATGAACCAGGCTGGGAGTTTTTAAAAGCCTCAGGAATCTTTTGCAGGTGTTTAGAGTTAATTAGTTGATTCAGATGATTAGGTTAATAGCTCGTTTAGAGAACCTTTTCATGATATGCTAATTTTTTGAGATAGGATTTTTGGGTTTTCATGAGCTGTATGCCAAAATCATCAATATTAAAACAAGAAAAGGCTTGAACTACTTCAGTTGTGTGTAATGAATCTAAAATATATGAAAGTCTAATGTTTATCAGTACATTACAGAAAATAATGAACTTTATCACAATATGCTAATTTTTTGAGAAGGACCTGTATATGCAGACCTCTCTCCCTCTACAATGCAACGCAGACGTGCAATGAAGCCTCTACTTCTAGCCCTCATACAAAAAGACATTAAATACAAGTGGGCATTTCCATTTGCAGTAAAATTATCTTACAAAGGGAAGAATCATTCCTTTTCTACTTTTCCTGACGGCGAAAAACTGTTATTGAATCTCAAGATCATCACTCAAGAAAATGACATGGACACTTCTCGAAGTGGCCCACAATCTTCAAAGAGACCGAACCCTACCAGCCCTCAATCTCCCTTGTGGACCAGGGCAAGAACCAAGAAAGCCAAAGACAATGGTCCCGCTTGAAGAGACCCAAGCTCACAATTTATACTTTGTACTCCTCGATTCCCATGAGTTCCAGGAAAGATTTATTCTAAGAGCCTGGAACGAATGTTTTTTTTTTTGTTCTGATTGTTTAAATTTTTCCAAAATGTTTTGCAAGGGGTTTTTATCCACGTCTCAATTTTTCTGAGTTCGATCTACTACTTGTAGAGTTCTTTGTCCAATTTGGGGGGGTGAGACTCTCGCTCCTCTATCCACTTCAGGGGGGAGAGGTGGGGGTCCCTCCGGACAGACCTGAATATGGTAGATCTAGTAAGTCTTTAATTTTTTTTTAAGGGGCGCCCTGGCTGGGGTGGGTCCCATGTGCTTCCACCTTTCCCCTGAGTCTCCTAGAGACTTTGTGGAAGGAATAGCCTTTTCCTTAGGGAACGGGCTTTTCATTTTCTACCTTGGTAGAAGTTTTGGGGAGGACTTTATCCTCCTCGAGATCGTTTTCATCCTTTTTTCGGTTTTTAAAAATTTTAATTAATTTTTTTTATTACTGTTTTTCTATGACAATTTTTTACTCTTCTTATTTTTTCCACTTTTTCATTCCTTTTTTCTCCTTTCCTATCTCTAATCCTATTATCACATGCCTGGCAGTTCTGGTTTTTGCAGATTCAATTGAAGGTACCCGCAACATGATCCTTTGGCTTTTGATTACCCGTCTAGAACACTTACAGATCCTGAGAATGGTGTATTGCGGTAAAGTAGATATAGTGGATGACGATGGCAGCTCCCTCCCTGAGTCCCATGGCTGATTCCGTACTAGGTTCACTCAAAATAGCTACACATAATGTTCAAGGCATGAATTCCCCTGTTAAGAGACGCAAACTCTTTGACTCTTATAAATCCCTGGGTATTGACATACTCATGATTCAGGAAACCCATTTCCCTAGGCAATTCAATCCCAGCTTTATACACTCCCGATTCCCACAATTTTTTTTAGCTAATGCCGAAAAGAAAACCAAGGGTGTGGCTATTTGTATTTCAAAATCATGCCAGTTTAGTTTCATATCTGATTTCAAAGATCCTGAGGGCAGGTTTATACTGGTTAAGGGCACAATAGAGGGACGAATATATTCTCTGATTTCATATTATTCCCCCAATTCAGGGCAAGATACATTTTTTCGATTCATCCTGGACACCCTATCTCCTCAATTAGAGGGCACAATCATTTGGGGGGGAGATTCCAATGCAGCATTTGATCAGGGGTTGGACAAATCCAAACCCCCCTCGACCCAATTAACCAGACCCACTAAGATAAGCCTGAAAATAGCTAGACTTTTGCATGATAAAGGCCTAGCTGATGTATGGCGAGAATCTAATCCTTCTATAAGAGATTATACTCATTACTCTCACCCACACAACACCTACTCTAGGATTGACCATATCCTGGTTCCTTCCTATATTCTCCCGGATGTTATTAAGTCAATTATCAAAGACACGGTCCTTTCTGATCACTCCATGGTTGTCATGTTCCTACGCATAAAAACTGGTAGATCAAAGGGGGGTAATTGGAGACTAAATGAGTCTTTACTTTCCGATCCAGCCATACAAATGGAAATAGATAAAGCTCTTCAAGAATACTTCAGCTTTAATGATATAGAAAATGTTTCCGCTGAAGTCCTTTGGGCTGCTCATAAGGCCTTTATTAGGGGCAAGCTTATCCAAATTTCGACAAGAATCAAAAAGGAAAGGGAAGCGGGCATTGATAGATTGGAGAGATCATACAGGACCCTGAGAACACAGCATAAAAGGAAACCTTCTCCATCCTTATTGTCTAAGATTGAAAGGAGTAGACTAGAACTCAATTTAGCACTCACTACAAAAGCGGAGAAATCTCTCCGTTGGACAGGTAATACATTTTATACTTAAACAGGTAAAATAGGTAGAATGTTGGCATCCAAATTGTCTCCTAAAACGAGAGTTTATTCCATACCTAAGATCCGCATTGCTGGACAGGACCCCACGGCTAACCCTGAAAAGATACTAAAGGCTTTTCAGACATTTTATTCCGAACTCTATAGCGACCCTTCAAATATACCCATGAACTCGGTATCCTCATACCTAGATGGCCTCCCTATTCCATCCTTGAATATGGAACATAGAGATATCCTAGAAGCTCCCTTCTCTGTTGAAGAGGTTACAGCAGTAATTCAAGATCTCAGGGCGGGATCAGCCCCGGGACCTGATGGATTATCAGCTCCCTACTACAAAGCCTTCAAGGACACCCTTACCCCATATTTAACAAAAATTTTTAATTTTACTACAAGGGGTTCCCAATTAGGTACACAACTTAATACAGCCTACATTACTGTTATACCCAAACCGGATAAAAACCCAGAAGAAGTTTCCAATTATCGCCCTATTTCTTTGATAAATAATGATTTGAAAATTCTCACTAAAATTTTAGCGAATCGCCTCTCCTCTTTTATTACTAAATATATTCACAAGGATCAGGTAGGATTTATGCCAGGAAGACAAGGCCCAGATCAAGTGAGAAGAGCGATTGATATTATCTCCCTTTTGCAGTCCAACTGGGACGGAGGTCAAAAACAACAGGGTTTCCTGTTAGCACTTGATCTGGAGAAGGCCTTCGACTCTGTATCCTGGCAATACTTTTTTCCCCTATTAGAACGATGGGGTTTTGGCCCACGTTTTATGGGAGTTATTAGAGCTCTGTATTCTCAACCTAAAGCTCAAATTCGTATACAGGGATATTATTCCTCTCCGATAAATATAGCCAGGGGTACAAGACAAGGTTGTCCACTATCCCCTATTGTCTTTGCTATGGCCATTGAAAGCTTGGCCATAGCCATTAGACAAAATTCTGACATTAAAGGCGTAACCTGTGGGAATCAGATGCATAAATGCGGACTTTTCGCAGATGATTTGCTTCTCTTTCTTACCTCTCCCATTACCTCCCTCCCAAATCTTTATAAAGTAATTTCTGATTTTTCTAATATTTCAGGACTCAGGGTCAATTTTGCCAAGTCACAGGCACTAAATATTTCCCTCCCGTTACCCATAGTTTCCCTCATCAAACAGTCTTTCAAATTTGAATGGAATTCTTCTCATATTAAATATCTGGGAATCTTTCTGACTGCTCGAACAGAATCTCTTTACACAAGTAACTATCCTCCCCTATTCCATAAAATTATTACAGATCTTAAAAATTGGGACAAATTCGAACTATCTTGGTTGGGCAGGATTAATTCAGTGAAAATGACATTACTTCCTAGAATTTTATATCTATTTCGTTCCCTCCCCATTCCCATCAGGAAAGATCAGATAAATTCCTTACAAAGTAAAATTCTCACATTCGTATGGGGCAAATCTAGTTACAGAGTTCCCCAAAACACCCTATATTTAAATAGGAAGAAGGGAGGGGTGGGTTTGCCTAACTTATATAATTATTTTTTAGCTGCCAGACTAGCACAATTATCTATATTTTATTCCAAGAATGAAAAACCGGACTGGGTGCTGATAGAAGAACAAGCGGTACCACAATTATCCTTAGAGTACCTGCTTTGGTGCCCACAAAGACAGAGACCACCTATTTTATCCCCTTCCTTATCTCAATCATTTTCCCTTTGGGACAGACTCCGTCCTCTTCCCACTCTAGTGTCTGTAACACAACCACTAGCACACATTTTTAATAATCCAAAATTCTTTCCTGGTATGGATACAGAGGCCTTCAGTTGGTGGACAAACAAAGGTCTATATAGGATAGGACAATACTTTACAAATCGGGGTCCTATTACCATGCCCCATTGTCTAAATAAATTTGACCTCCCTGACTCTGAAAAATTTAGATTTGAACAGATTTCACAATTCTTGAATGATATTTGGACGGAGAAACCTCTTCCTCCCAAATTTACGGACTATGAGATCTGGTGCGGATCGGCCGTGGGACAAAGGGGGGGCATTTCTGTCACCTACTCTTCACTTACTTGTACAGCTACTAAAGCCTCATACATGAAAGCATGGGAAGATGACCTCCAGCTAAATTGGGATCTAGGATCCTGGCAAAAGGCCAACTTTCGTTCATTCCAAAGTATTTTGAACACCTCCCTCATGGAAGCTAACTTAAAAGTTGTCATGAGATGGTATATGACTCCCATCAGGCTTGCATCCATCTACCCAGAATCGGATCCCAACTGCTTTAGAGGCTGCCATTTATTGGGCTCGATGGTGCATATCTGGTGGGAATGTCCTAGGATCAGGCCGATCTGGAAGAAAATTTTTAATCTCATATTTAAGGTCACTTCGTGTTCAATACCTAGGTCAGCTTCTGTTGCTCTTCTCAATGACAATATTCCCAACGTTTCTAAACCAACTAGAAAACTGATTCACTTTATACTTCTGGGGACTAAAATTATTATTGCTAGATCTTGGAGGAAGCCCAGGGTATCCATTAAGGCTATACACAATAAGATCTCTTGGATTATGGCTCAAGAGAAGATGGTTAGCATATCAACTAATTTAATCCCTAAATTTGAGGCAATATGGGAACCTTGGGCAGTTTTCTGTGGCGTTTCTTTGAAGGTCAGGCATGACCCTGACCGCTCTAATTCCTAAAGGGCCTCATGTTCGGCATGTGATTTCTTCTTATTTCTTTCTTCTTCTATTCTATCTTTTCTTGGTTCTTTTATCTTTTGTTTTATTTATTTTTATTTTATTTTTGTTTCGATGCTTAAACATGATTCAAAGATTTGATATCATTATTTACTGTGTTCTTATTGCGGTATTTCCAAGTCTTAAATTTGATGGGCGTTATTGTATATGAGTGTAGTACTGTTCTTCATTAAGATTCCGAGTTCCTTTTTATTGGTTTCATATGAGGATGGCGGGCTGGGGGGGGGGGCCTGACCTGGGCGCAGGATGATCCCGTTAGGGGCGTCCAGGTGGGGTGTGACTTCCCTGAATGCCTATTTTTCATTTTTTTTTATTTTTTTTTAATCTCTTGATGAGAACATTGTGACATAAACAATTGGAAATAACCCTTTGTCATGTTTAAACAACAATTTTTTAAGATTTTCTGTACATGTCTTGAATTGAAAAATAAAAATTTATTGAAATTAAAAAAAAAAAAAAAAAAAAAAAGAAAAACAAAATGTTTTTTTTTTTATCTAGAGCTAAGCATTACAGCCCAATTAGACCTTTATTTACAAATCAGCTAATACATTCCAGGCACACAAAACAGAAGGCATACAGTTGAGTTTCTTACTAAAGCAACCCGAACCTGTCCCCTGACAACTACAGAGAAAGACCCTTGCACTCTGTGTGGTAGCAGTGGTCTCTCTGCAGAGGTCTGGCACACCCTTGATGAGTCAGAAAGAGAGCTCTCAAGTCAGCAAAGCTCATGTTCCCCACTGATTGGAGCTCTAGCTGTTAGTTCTCTGCAAAGAGATCTCCTCACCAGAGATAAAGGGTTCACCTTTGTAGCTTGCTGGCAGGGGACAGTTTTTTTTACTTTGGCTGTGGCTGATATATAAAGAGAATGGACTGTAAAACTTTGCACACATTTTGTTTTGATGTACTTGGTATGTGTTTAGTCATTTAAACCAGGGGTCTACAAACTTTCTAAACAAAGGGCCAGATTATTGTCCTTCAGACTTTAGGGGGACTGGATAATGGCAAGTGGTAGTGGAAATTTTCTTGGCATCAGTGGGAGTAAACATTGCCTCATTGGTATCATTTGGAGGAATAGTAACCGTCATTGGTATCATTGGAACAAACAGTGAACCTTCATTGGTAATATTGGGAGGGGAGGAAAAATACCCCATCATCAGTATCAGTGGGAGGAATAATGCCCCATCATTAGTATCAGTGGGAGCATTAGTGCCCCATCATTAGTATCAGTGGGAGGAATAGTGCCCCATTATTGGTGTAAGTGGGAGATATTGTGCTTCATTGCTGGTGTCAGTTGGCAGAATAGTGTCTTGTGGGAGAAGTAGTGTCCCAAGGGCTGGATAAAGGCAGGCAAAGGGCCGCATTTGGCCCCAGGGCCACAGTTTGGAGACCACTGATTTAAACTGAAAAACTAAGAGAACTTAAGCCTCAATTTTTACAATCTAAACTATATTAAATCTGTGTTTTTTTTTTTTAAAGTCAGCAGCTACAACTACTGCAGCTGCTGACCAGGGATGAGCCGAACACCCCCCTGTTCGGTTTGCACCAGAACCTGCGAACAGACAGAATGTTCGTGTGAACTTTAGAACCCTATTAAATACAATGGACTCGAACGTTCGAAATCTAAAGTGTTAATTATTAAGGCTAATATGCAAGTTATTGTCCTAAAAAGTGTTTGGGGACCCGGGTCCTGCCCCAGGGGACATGTATCAATGCAAAAAAAAGTTTTAAAAACAGCCGTTTTTTCGGGAGCAGTGATTTTAATAATGCTTAAAATGAAAAAATAAAAGTGAAATATTCCTTTAAATTTCGTATTTAGGGGGTGTGTATGATATGCATGTAAAGTGGCGTTTGTTTCCCGTGCTTAGAACTGTCCCTGCATAAAATGTCATTTCTGAAGGAAAAAAAGTAATTTAAAACTCACTCGCGGCTATTAATGAATTGTCGGCTCCCGGCAATACATACAAAAGTCATTGATAAAAAAATAAAAAAAAGCGTAGGGGTCCCCCAGAATTCAATTACCAGGCCCTTCAGGTCTGGTATAGATATTAAGGGGAACCCCGCGGCAAATAAAAAAAAAAATGCGTGCGGTTCCCCCAAATATCCATACCAGGCCCTTCAGATCTGGCATGGATTTTAAGGGGAACTCCACCCCAAATGTAAAAAAAAATGGCGTGGAGTCCCCCCAAAAATCCATACCAGACCCTTATCCGAGCACACAACCTGGCAGGCCACAGGAAAAGAGGGGGGGACGAGAGAGCGCACCCCCCTCCTGAACCGTACCAGGCCACATGCCCTCAACATGGGTAGGATGTCCCCATGTTGATGGGGACAAGGGCCTCATCCCCACAACCCTTGCCCGGTGGTTGTGGGGGTCTGCGGGTGGGGGGCTTATCGGAATCTGGAAGACCCCTTTAACAAAGGGGACCCCCAGATCCCGCCCCCCCATGTGAATTTTTTCACGAAGAAAGTGTAAAAAAAAAAAAACACACACACCTTGGAAAAGTCCTTCATTAAAAAATAAAAAATAAATAGAAAAAAAAACATTCCAGCGGTGAAATCCAGTGTCCCGCGGCGATCCGATGTCCAGCGCTGTCCGTCATTGGCTGAGCCTGAGCGGACCTGATGACGTAGGCGCGGGGGGCGGACCTGATGGTGAACTTCCCTCACTGTGTAATACATGTATAGACCCGCCCCTCATGTTCCACATCAGGTCCTCAGCCTTACACCGAGTCATTGGCTGAGCGGACCTGATGGGGAACTTTAGAAGGGCTTCAATTCCTGGTTCCCTACTGCGCATGCGTGAGTCGCGCTGCGCGATCTGAATGGTTCCTGCTGTCTTCTGGGACCTGTGTGTTTCCCAGAAGACAGCAGGGGGGGGCGCCGAACGTGGCGTAGATACCCACAGATAATGCAGCTATCTATGCTCGGAAGTGGGTGCAAATACCTGTCTTAGACAGGTATCTCCTCCCCCCTGAAAGGTACCAAATGTGGGGGGGGGGAATCCGGACAGCGGAGGTTCCATGTTTGTGTGGACCTCCTCTTTAATAACACATTTATTTATTTATTTATTTATTAGTAAAGTTTAATGTAAAGCTCCATCCAATTAATTTTTTTGAATGTTGGCTGGAGTGGGGAAGGTGTTGAACCATCAGGTTTTCATTGCTCTTTGTGTCCCCGTGGCTGTAAGATTTTCCCTTATTCCTATATTCACCCACTTTAATGTCTTACGGGAGGAAAAGCAGTAAGCATTAGCTGATATAAGCTGTGCTATGTACAAACAACTGATGATCAAAAAACTGATAAAGTTGTCATTTTCAGTTGGTGTTATCAAAAAATCCACAAACAGCAACAAAAAGTCTTACTCTTTTTTCCCACGTGTGGCACGGAACAGGAAGACTCCCACAGTGACAATTACAATCACCAACACAGCGATGGCTGCCCCAACTCCTCCATACAAACCGGATTTCAGCATCTTCCCTTCACACTTTTGAGATGTATAAATGTATAGATCCGTACGATCACAACTGTGGTTGAAAATAAAATGGTATTTTTACCTAATTTCATAATTTAAAAGAAAGTTTCAGCTTATTTAAAAAGTGATATATCGACGATACACAACTTATTTTGCATATAAAGAATACATATTCATGTATCTAACATATGGTTATATATTTATATATATATTATTATTATTATTATACACGATTTATATAGCGCCAACAGTTTCTATATATATATATATATATATATATATATATATATATATATATATATAATGATTTAGTATTTTTCCAAATTCTCTTTTTGTACTTTTGATCTGTTAAAGAACACCAGCCAGTGGTGTGTCATCTGGTATCCTCTAGGCCAGTGGTTATCGACCTCAGTCCTCAAGTACCCCCAGTGGGCCATGTTTTCACGGTTTTCCTTTACTTTGCACAGCTGCTTTAAAGTGTACCTACAGGTAAGCCTATAATAAGGCTCACATGTAGGTACTGTAAATATCTCCTAAACCTGCACGGTTTAGGAGATATTTACCATATACACTTGTGTCAACGTCATTGGCACATGCGCTGTGAAGAAACGGTCCTCCATGTTGTTTCTTCACTAGCAAGTGCTGTAACTGACGGCTCCCGCGCGCATGCGGGAGTGATGTCACGCGACTCCGGCCGGCCACAGAGCCGAAGTCCGCGGCCCCGGAAGGAAGAGGGGCGAAGATGGATGCGGCCACCAACAGGGACAACGTGGGCTTCGTTTGTAGGTAAGTGCCACATAAAGGGGCTAGTATGCGATGCATACTAGCCCATTATGCTTTTACTTTGCAGGAGAAAGCGTGGGAAAAAAGAGGAAGTAGAATCCATCAGGGTTTACTTTCTCTTTAAATCAATATCAATGACATGGTATTGATGAGAACTATTTTAGGGATACCTGAGGACTGAGATTGAGAACCACAGCTCCAGGCAACTAGCTTGCTCAAACAGGGTGTGCTAAAGGTAATAATCTATGTTAGGGATGTTTAATATCTGGCCAATCAGCAGGTATAGGGAGCTTGCTGTTTATGCTGGGAGAAATATTAAATATCTGAATTAATTCCTGGTGTGTGCTCTTCCCTCCAGAGTTTTCACCCTGGGAGGATGTTGCTGAAATACCAGTTTTGTCTTTAGGCCTTAGTGCACAAGGGAATGGAATGTTGCAGGAATTCCCCCTTATAAAAGGTTCCCCCAAAGATATTGGGTGCAATGAAGTGCTACACAACACTAGAGGAAGCAGATGGCAGTCTTCTTCCACATGGAGTTGGTGAGTGACTCCTGTGTAGGAAAGTAACACATGAACATTTCCATTACTTTCCTGCCCTGATAATCAGGCATGAGTTACCTTTAAAAGGAAACTTTTAGGTCTCCTGTGCTCCCTCATGCCTAATTTTTCACACACAAGTGTAACAAAAACTTCAAAATCTGAACCAAAGTGACTACACCCACCATTTTGACCAACCTAGGGACAAGAACTTGACCCTGAGACAATGTGCCAGGGACATTTAATACCAAGTAAGCAGATCTGGGACATTCTTAATGTAGCTATTGGGTAGCTGGAGAGTCAAATTCCTTAAAGTGTTAGCTCATCTTTTCAGAACAAAAAAAAAGGTGAACTAACACCCTATACCCTCCTCACCCCCTGGTCCCCTCTGTACTCCGTGGGCGATGAGCTGTCAATGCCAATGCAGCTGGTGTAGTGGTCTGGAGATTTGAAATCCCCACTCTTCTCCACTTTCTTGTTGCAAGCCTTGTGGGATGGATCAGAGCATTTCTGATTGGTCACCTCTCGCCTCGACTACTGCACCTCCCTCCTCATTGGCTTACATCTAAAAAGGGTGTCCCCCTTCAGCCATCATGAACGCTGCTACCAGGCTCATCAACCTTACAAACCGCTAGGCGTTTGCTACACCTCTCTGCCAATCCCTCCATTGGCTGCCACTCAACCAATATATTAAATTCAAGATACTAACAGTTACAAAGTCATCCACAACCTGGCCCCCAGCTACATCTCTAACCTAGTCTCAAAATACCAACCTAATCATCCACTCTCCTCCCAAGACCCCCTGCACTCTAGCTCCCTTGTCACTTCATCCAATGCTTGGAGCTAGATAGAGCACATAGGGCCTTAGGTCCTCTAAGGAAAGATGGTCTACCGAGAGACATAATAATTAAACCCCATTTCTATGCGATAAAGGAGGAAATTATGAGCAAGGCGCGAAATATGTCTACGATTCTATGCCTGGGTCATAAAATCCAATTACAGGTCCTTCTCAAAAAATTAGCATATTGTGATAAAGTTCATTATTTTCTGTAATGTACTGATAAACATTAGACTTTCATATATTTTAGATTCATTACACACAACTGAAGTAGTTCAAGCCTTTTCTTGTTTTAATATTGATGATTTTGGCATACAGCTCATGAAAACCCAAAAATCCTATCTCAAAAAATTAGCATATTTCATCCACCCAATAAAAGAAAAGTGTTTTTAATACAAAAAAAGTCAACCTTCAAATAATTATGTTCAGTTATGCACTCAATACTTGGTCGGGAATCCTTTTGCAGAAATGACTGCTTCAATGCGGCGTGGCATGGAGGCAACCAGCCTGTGGCACTGCTGAGGTGTTATGGAGGCCCAGGATGCTTCGATAGCGGCCTTAAGCTCATCCAGAGTGTTGGGTCTTGCGTCTCTCAACTTTCTCTTCCCAATATCCCACAGATTCTCTATGGGGTTCAGGTCAGGAGAGTTGGCAGGCCAATTGAGCACAGTAATACCATGGTCAGTAAACCATTTACCAGTGGTTTTGGCACTGTGAGCAGGTGCCAGGTCGTGCTGAAAAATGAAATCTTCATCTCCATAAAGCTTTTCAGCAGATGGAAGCATGAAGTGCTCCAAAATCTCCTGATAGCTAGCTGCATTGACCCTGCCCTTGATAAAACACAGTGGACCAACAGCAGCAGCTGACATGGCACCCCAGACCATCACTGACTGTGGGTACTTGACACTGGACTTCAGGCATTTTGGCATTTCCCTCTCCCCAGTCTTCCTCCAGACTCTGGCACCTTGATTTCTGAATGTACTTTGGACCACTGAGCAACAGTCCAGTGCTGCTTCTCTGTAGCCCAGGTCAGGCGCTTCTGCCGCTGTTTCTGGTTCAAAAGTGGCTTGACCTGGGGAATGCGGCACCTGTAGCCCATTTCCTGCACACGCCTGTTCACGGTGGCTCTGGATGTTTCTACTCCAGACTCAGTCCACTGCTTCCGCAGGTCCTCCAAGGTCTGGAATCGGTCCTTCTCCACAATCTTCTTCAGGGTCCGGTCACCTCTTCTCGTTGTGCAGCGTTTTCTGCCACACTTTTTCCTTCCCACAGACTTCCCACTGAGGTGCCTTGATACAGCACTCTGGGAACAGCCTATTCGTTCAGAAATTTCTTTCTGTGTCTTACCCTCTTGCTTGAGGGTGTCAATGATGGCCTTCTGGACAGCAGTCAGGTCGGCAGTCTTACCCATGATTGCGGTTTTGAGTAATGAACCAGGCTGGGAGTTTTTAAAAGCCTCAGGAATCTTTTGCAGGTGTTTAGAGTTAATTAGTTGATTCAGATGATTAGGTTAATAGCTCGTTTAGAGAACCTTTTCATGATATGCTAATTTTTTGAGATAGGATTTTTGGGTTTTCATGAGCTGTATGCCAAAATCATCAATATTAAAACAAGAAAAGGCTTGAACTACTTCAGTTGTGTGTAATGAATCTAAAATATATGAAAGTCTAATGTTTATCAGTACATTACAGAAAATAATGAACTTTATCACAATATGCTAATTTTTTGAGAAGGACCTGTATATGCAGACCTCTCTCCCTCTACAATGCAACGCAGACGTGCAATGAAGCCTCTACTTCTAGCCCTCATACAAAAAGACATTAAATACAAGTGGGCATTTCCATTTGCAGTAAAATTATCTTACAAAGGGAAGAATCATTCCTTTTCTACTTTTCCTGACGGCGAAAAACTGTTATTGAATCTCAAGATCATCACTCAAGAAAATGACATGGACACTTCTCGAAGTGGCCCACAATCTTCAAAGAGACCGAACCCTACCAGCCCTCAATCTCCCTTGTGGACCAGGGCAAGAACCAAGAAAGCCAAAGACAATGGTCCCGCTTGAAGAGACCCAAGCTCACAATTTATACTTTGTACTCCTCGATTCCCATGAGTTCCAGGAAAGATTTATTCTAAGAGCCTGGAACGAATGTTTTTTTTTTTGTTCTGATTGTTTAAATTTTTCCAAAATGTTTTGCAAGGGGTTTTTATCCACGTCTCAATTTTTCTGAGTTCGATCTACTACTTGTAGAGTTCTTTGTCCAATTTGGGGGGGTGAGACTCTCACTCCTCTATCCACTTCAGGGGGGAGAGGTGGGGGTCCCTCCGGACAGACCTGAATATGGTAGATCTAGTAAGTCTTTAATTTTTTTTTAAGGGGCGCCCTGGCTGGGGTGGGTCCCATGTGCTTCCACCTTTCCCCTGAGTCTCCTAGAGACTTTGTGGAAGGAATAGCCTTTTCCTTAGGGAACGGGCTTTTCATTTTCTACCTTGGTAGAAGTTTTGGGGAGGACTTTATCCTCCTCGAGATCGTTTTCATCCTTTTTTCGGTTTTTAAAAATTTTAATTAAATTTTTTTATTACTGTTTTTCTATGACAATTTTTTACTCTTCTTATTTTTTCCACTTTTTCATTCCTTTTTTCTCCTTTCCTATCTCTAATCCTATTATCACATGCCTGGCAGTTCTGGTTTTTGCAGATTCAATTGAAGGTACCCGCAACATGATCCTTTGGCTTTTGATTACCCGTCTAGAACACTTACAGATCCTGAGAATGGTGTATTGCGGTAAAGTAGATATAGTGGATGACGATGGCAGCTCCCTCCCTGAGTCCCATGGCTGATTCCGTACTAGGTTCACTCAAAATAGCTACACATAATGTTCAAGGCATGAATTCCCCTGTTAAGAGACGCAAACTCTTTGACTCTTATAAATCCCTGGGTATTGACATACTCATGATTCAGGAAACCCATTTCCCTAGGCAATTCAATCCCAGCTTTATACACTCCCGATTCCCACAATTTTTTTTAGCTAATGCCGAAAAGAAAACCAAGGGTGTGGCTATTTGTATTTCAAAATCATGCCAGTTTAGTTTCATATCTGATTTCAAAGATCCTGAGGGCAGGTTTATACTGGTTAAGGGCACAATAGAGGGACGAATATATTCTCTGATTTCATATTATTCCCCCAATTCAGGGCAAGATACATTTTTTCGATTCATCCTGGACACCCTATCTCCTCAATTAGAGGGCACAATCATTTGGGGGGGAGATTCCAATGCAGCATTTGATCAGGGGTTGGACAAATCCAAACCCCCCTCGACCCAATTAACCAGACCCACTAAGATAAGCCTGAAAATAGCTAGACTTTTGCATGATAAAGGCCTAGCTGATGTATGGCGAGAATCTAATCCTTCTATAAGAGATTATACTCATTACTCTCACCCACACAACACCTACTCTAGGATTGACCATATCCTGGTTCCTTCCTATATTCTCCCGGATGTTATTAAGTCAATTATCAAAGACACGGTCCTTTCTGATCACTCCATGGTTGTCATGTTCCTACGCATAAAAACTGGTAGATCAAAGGGGGGTAATTGGAGACTAAATGAGTCTTTACTTTCCGATCCAGCCATACAAATGGAAATAGATAAAGCTCTTCAAGAATACTTCAGCTTTAATGATATAGAAAATGTTTCCGCTGAAGTCCTTTGGGCTGCTCATAAGGCCTTTATTAGGGGCAAGCTTATCCAAATTTCGACAAGAATCAAAAAGGAAAGGGAAGCGGGCATTGATAGATTGGAGAGATCATACAGGACCCTGAGAACACAGCATAAAAGGAAACCTTCTCCATCCTTATTGTCTAAGATTGAAAGGAGTAGACTAGAACTCAATTTAGCACTCACTACAAAAGCGGAGAAATCTCTCCGTTGGACAGGTAATACATTTTATACTTAAACAGGTAAAATAGGTAGAATGTTGGCATCCAAATTGTCTCCTAAAACGAGAGTTTATTCCATACCTAAGATCCGCATTGCTGGACAGGACCCCACGGCTAACCCTGAAAAGATACTAAAGGCTTTTCAGACATTTTATTCCGAACTCTATAGCGACCCTTCAAATATACCCATGAACTCGGTATCCTCATACCTAGATGGCCTCCCTATTCCATCCTTGAATATGGAACATAGAGATATCCTAGAAGCTCCCTTCTCTGTTGAAGAGGTTACAGCAGTAATTCAAGATCTCAGGGCGGGATCAGCCCCGGGACCTGATGGATTATCAGCTCCCTACTACAAAGCCTTCAAGGACACCCTTACCCCATATTTAACAAAAATTTTTAATTTTACTACAAGGGGTTCCCAATTAGGTACACAACTTAATACAGCCTACATTACTGTTATACCCAAACCGGATAAAAACCCAGAAGAAGTTTCCAATTATCGCCCTATTTCTTTGATAAATAATGATTTGAAAATTCTCACTAAAATTTTAGCGAATCGCCTCTCCTCTTTTATTACTAAATATATTCACAAGGATCAGGTAGGATTTATGCCAGGAAGACAAGGCCCAGATCAAGTGAGAAGAGCGATTGATATTATCTCCCTTTTGCAGTCCAACTGGGACGGAGGTCAAAAACAACAGGGTTTCCTGTTAGCACTTGATCTGGAGAAGGCCTTCGACTCTGTATCCTGGCAATACTTTTTTCCCCTATTAGAACGATGGGGTTTTGGCCCACGTTTTATGGGAGTTATTAGAGCTCTGTATTCTCAACCTAAAGCTCAAATTCGTATACAGGGATATTATTCCTCTCCGATAAATATAGCCAGGGGTACAAGACAAGGTTGTCCACTATCCCCTATTGTCTTTGCTATGGCCATTGAAAGCTTGGCCATAGCCATTAGACAAAATTCTGACATTAAAGGCGTAACCTGTGGGAATCAGATGCATAAATGCGGACTTTTCGCAGATGATTTGCTTCTCTTTCTTACCTCTCCCATTACCTCCCTCCCAAATCTTTATAAAGTAATTTCTGATTTTTCTAATATTTCAGGACTCAGGGTCAATTTTGCCAAGTCACAGGCACTAAATATTTCCCTCCCGTTACCCATAGTTTCCCTCATCAAACAGTCTTTCAAATTTGAATGGAATTCTTCTCATATTAAATATCTGGGAATCTTTCTGACTGCTCGAACAGAATCTCTTTACACAAGTAACTATCCTCCCCTATTCCATAAAATTATTACAGATCTTAAAAATTGGGACAAATTCGAACTATCTTGGTTGGGCAGGATTAATTCAGTGAAAATGACATTACTTCCTAGAATTTTATATCTATTTCGTTCCCTCCCCATTCCCATCAGGAAAGATCAGATAAATTCCTTACAAAGTAAAATTCTCACATTCGTATGGGGCAAATCTAGTTACAGAGTTCCCCAAAACACCCTATATTTAAATAGGAAGAAGGGAGGGGTGGGTTTGCCTAACTTATATAATTATTTTTTAGCTGCCAGACTAGCACAATTATCTATATTTTATTCCAAGAATGAAAAACCGGACTGGGTGCTGATAGAAGAACAAGCGGTACCACAATTATCCTTAGAGTACCTGCTTTGGTGCCCACAAAGACAGAGACCACCTATTTTATCCCCTTCCTTATCTCAATCATTTTCCCTTTGGGACAGACTCCGTCCTCTTCCCACTCTAGTGTCTGTAACACAACCACTAGCACACATTTTTAATAATCCAAAATTCTTTCCTGGTATGGATACAGAGGCCTTCAGTTGGTGGACAAACAAAGGTCTATATAGGATAGGACAATACTTTACAAATCGGGGTCCTATTACCATGCCCCATTGTCTAAATAAATTTGACCTCCCTGACTCTGAAAAATTTAGATTTGAACAGATTTCACAATTCTTGAATGATATTTGGACGGAGAAACCTCTTCCTCCCAAATTTACGGACTATGAGATCTGGTGCGGATCGGCCGTGGGACAAAGGGGGGGCATTTCTGTCACCTACTCTTCACTTACTTGTACAGCTACTAAAGCCTCATACATGAAAGCATGGGAAGATGACCTCCAGCTAAATTGGGATCTAGGATCCTGGCAAAAGGCCAACTTTCGTTCATTCCAAAGTATTTTGAACACCTCCCTCATGGAAGCTAACTTAAAAGTTGTCATGAGATGGTATATGACTCCCATCAGGCTTGCATCCATCTACCCAGAATCGGATCCCAACTGCTTTAGAGGCTGCCATTTATTGGGCTCGATGGTGCATATCTGGTGGGAATGTCCTAGGATCAGGCCGATCTGGAAGAAAATTTTTAATCTCATATTTAAGGTCACTTCGTGTTCAATACCTAGGTCAGCTTCTGTTGCTCTTCTCAATGACAATATTCCCAACGTTTCTAAACCAACTAGAAAACTGATTCACTTTATACTTCTGGGGACTAAAATTATTATTGCTAGATCTTGGAGGAAGCCCAGGGTATCCATTAAGGCTATACACAATAAGATCTCTTGGATTATGGCTCAAGAGAAGATGGTTAGCATATCAACTAATTTAATCCCTAAATTTGAGGCAATATGGGAACCTTGGGCAGTTTTCTGTGGCGTTTCTTTGAAGGTCAGGCATGACCCTGACCGCTCTAATTCCTAAAGGGCCTCATGTTCGGCATGTGATTTCTTCTTATTTCTTTCTTCTTCTATTCTATCTTTTCTTGGTTCTTTTATCTTTTGTTTTATTTATTTTTATTTTATTTTTGTTTCGATGCTTAAACATGATTCAAAGATTTGATATCATTATTTACTGTGTTCTTATTGCGGTATTTCCAAGTCTTAAATTTGATGGGCGTTATTGTATATGAGTGTAGTACTGTTCTTCATTAAGATTCCGAGTTCCTTTTTATTGGTTTCATATGAGGATGGCGGGCTGGGGGGGGGCCTGACCTGGGCGCAGGATGATCCCGTTAGGGGCGTCCAGGTGGGGTGTGACTTCCCTGAATGCCTATTTTTCATTTTTTTTAATTTTTTTTTAATCTCTTGATGAGAACATTGTGACATAAACAATTGGAAATAACCCTTTGTCATGTTTAAACAACAATTTTTTAAGATTTTCTGTACATGTCTTGAATTGAAAAATAAAAATTTATTGAAATTAAAAAAAAAAAAAAAAAAAAAAAGAAAAACAAAATGTTTTTTTTTTTATCTAGAGCTAAGCATTACAGCCCAATTAGACCTTTATTTACAAATCAGCTAATACATTCCAGGCACACAAAACAGAAGGCATACAGTTGAGTTTCTTACTAAAGCAACCCGAACCTGTCCCCTGACAACTACAGAGAAAGACCCTTGCACTCTGTGTGGTAGCAGTGGTCTCTCTGCAGAGGTCTGGCACACCCTTGATGAGTCAGAAAGAGAGCTCTCAAGTCAGCAAAGCTCATGTTCCCCACTGATTGGAGCTCTAGCTGTTAGTTCTCTGCAAAGAGATCTCCTCACCAGAGATAAAGGGTTCACCTTTGTAGCTTGCTGGCAGGGGACAGTTTTTTTTACTTTGGCTGTGGCTGATATATAAAGAGAATGGACTGTAAAACTTTGCACACATTTTGTTTTGATGTACTTGGTATGTGTTTAGTCATTTAAACCAGGGGTCTACAAACTTTCTAAACAAAGGGCCAGATTATTGTCCTTCAGACTTTAGGGGGACTGGATAATGGCAAGTGGTAGTGGAAATTTTCTTGGCATCAGTGGGAGTAAACATTGCCTCATTGGTATCATTTGGAGGAATAGTAACCGTCATTGGTATCATTGGAACAAACAGTGAACCTTCATTGGTAATATTGGGAGGGGAGGAAAAATACCCCATCATCAGTATCAGTGGGAGGAATAATGCCCCATCATTAGTATCAGTGGGAGCATTAGTGCCCCATCATTAGTATCAGTGGGAGGAATAGTGCCCCATTATTGGTGTAAGTGGGAGATATTGTGCTTCATTGCTGGTGTCAGTTGGCAGAATAGTGTCTTGTGGGAGAAGTAGTGTCCCAAGGGCTGGATAAAGGCAGGCAAAGGGCCGCATTTGGCCCCAGGGCCACAGTTTGGAGACCACTGATTTAAACTGAAAAACTAAGAGAACTTAAGCCTCAATTTTTACAATCTAAACTATATTAAATCTGTGTTTTTTTTTTTTAAAGTCAGCAGCTACAACTACTGCAGCTGCTGACCAGGGATGAGCCGAACACCCCCCTGTTCGGTTTGCACCAGAACCTGCGAACAGACAGAATGTTCGTGTGAACTTTAGAACCCTATTAAATACAATGGACTCGAACGTTCGAAATCTAAAGTGTTAATTATTAAGGCTAATATGCAAGTTATTGTCCTAAAAAGTGTTTGGGGACCCGGGTCCTGCCCCAGGGGACATGTATCAATGCAAAAAAAAGTTTTAAAAACAGCCGTTTTTTCGGGAGCAGTGATTTTAATAATGCTTAAAATGAAAAAATAAAAGTGAAATATTCCTTTAAATTTCGTATTTAGGGGGTGTGTATGATATGCATGTAAAGTGGCGTTTGTTTCCCGTGCTTAGAACTGTCCCTGCATAAAATGTCATTTCTGAAGGAAAAAAAGTAATTTAAAACTCACTCGCGGCTATTAATGAATTGTCGGCTCCCGGCAATACATACAAAAGTCATTGATAAAAAAATAAAAAAAAGCGTAGGGGTCCCCCAGAATTCAATTACCAGGCCCTTCAGGTCTGGTATAGATATTAAGGGGAACCCCGCGGCAAATAAAAAAAAAAATGCGTGCGGTTCCCCCAAATATCCATACCAGGCCCTTCAGATCTGGCATGGATTTTAAGGGGAACTCCACCCCAAATGTAAAAAAAAATGGCGTGGAGTCCCCCCAAAAATCCATACCAGACCCTTATCCGAGCACACAACCTGGCAGGCCACAGGAAAAGAGGGGGGGACGAGAGAGCGCACCCCCCTCCTGAACCGTACCAGGCCACATGCCCTCAACATGGGTAGGATGTCCCCATGTTGATGGGGACAAGGGCCTCATCCCCACAACCCTTGCCCGGTGGTTGTGGGGGTCTGCGGGTGGGGGGCTTATCGGAATCTGGAAGACCCCTTTAACAAAGGGGACCCCCAGATCCCGCCCCCCCATGTGAATTTTTTCACGAAGAAAGTGTAAAAAAAAAAAAACACACACACCTTGGAAAAGTCCTTCATTAAAAAATAAAAAATAAATAGAAAAAAAAACATTCCAGCGGTGAAATCCAGTGTCCCGCGGCGATCCGATGTCCAGCGCTGTCCGTCATTGGCTGAGCCTGAGCGGACCTGATGACGTAGGCGCGGGGGGCGGACCTGATGGTGAACTTCCCTCACTGTGTAATACATGTATAGACCCGCCCCTCATGTTCCACATCAGGTCCTCAGCCTTACACCGAGTCATTGGCTGAGCGGACCTGATGGGGAACTTTAGAAGGGCTTCAATTCCTGGTTCCCTACTGCGCATGCGTGAGTCGCGCTGCGCGATCTGAATGGTTCCTGCTGTCTTCTGGGACCTGTGTGTTTCCCAGAAGACAGCAGGGGGGGGCGCCGAACGTGGCGTAGATACCCACAGATAATGCAGCTATCTATGCTCGGAAGTGGGTGCAAATACCTGTCTTAGACAGGTATCTCCTCCCCCCTGAAAGGTACCAAATGTGGGGGGGGGAATCCGGACAGCGGAGGTTCCATGTTTGTGTGGACCTCCTCTTTAATAACACATTTATTTATTTATTTATTTATTAGTAAAGTTTAATGTAAAGCTCCATCCAATTAATTTTTTTGAATGTTGGCTGGAGTGGGGAAGGTGTTGAACCATCAGGTTTTCATTGCTCTTTGTGTCCCCGTGGCTGTAAGATTTTCCCTTATTCCTATATTCACCCACTTTAATGTCTTACGGGAGGAA
Organism: Rana muscosa; assembly: GCA_029206835.1. Classification (NCBI taxonomy): domain Eukaryota; kingdom Metazoa; phylum Chordata; class Amphibia; order Anura; family Ranidae; genus Rana; species Rana muscosa. The sequence continues at coordinate 327,071,185 of CM055118.1, read as the reverse complement.
AAGCAGTAAGCATTAGCTGATATAAGCTGTGCTATGTACAAACAACTGATGATCAAAAAACTGATAAAGTTGTCATTTTCAGTTGGTGTTATCAAAAAATCCACAAACAGCAACAAAAAGTCTTACTCTTTTTTCCCACGTGTGGCACGGAACAGGAAGACTCCCACAGTGACAATTACAATCACCAACACAGCGATGGCTGCCCCAACTCCTCCATACAAACCGGATTTCAGCATCTTCCCTTCACACTTTTGAGATGTATAAATGTATAGATCCGTACGATCACAACTGTGGTTGAAAATAAAATGGTATTTTTACCTAATTTCATAATTTAAAAGAAAGTTTCAGCTTATTTAAAAAGTGATATATCGACGATACACAACTTATTTTGCATATAAAGAATACATATTCATGTATCTAACATATGGTTATATATTTATATATATATTATTATTATTATTATACACGATTTATATAGCGCCAACAGTTTCTATATATATATATATATATATATATATATATATATATATATAATGATTTAGTATTTTTCCAAATTCTCTTTTTGTACTTTTGATCTGTTAAAGAACACCAGCCAGTGGTGTGTCATCTGGTATCCTCTAGGCCAGTGGTTATCGACCTCAGTCCTCAAGTACCCCCAGTGGGCCATGTTTTCACGGTTTTCCTTTACTTTGCACAGCTGCTTTAAAGTGTACCTACAGGTAAGCCTATAATAAGGCTCACATGTAGGTACTGTAAATATCTCCTAAACCTGCACGGTTTAGGAGATATTTACCATATACACTTGTGTCAACGTCATTGGCACATGCGCTGTGAAGAAACGGTCCTCCATGTTGTTTCTTCACTAGCAAGTGCTGTAACTGACGGCTCCCGCGCGCATGCGGGAGTGATGTCACGCGACTCCGGCCGGCCACAGAGCCGAAGTCCGCGGCCCCGGAAGGAAGAGGGGCGAAGATGGATGCGGCCACCAACAGGGACAACGTGGGCTTCGTTTGTAGGTAAGTGCCACATAAAGGGGCTAGTATGCGATGCATACTAGCCCATTATGCTTTTACTTTGCAGGAGAAAGCGTGGGAAAAAAGAGGAAGTAGAATCCATCAGGGTTTACTTTCTCTTTAAATCAATATCAATGACATGGTATTGATGAGAACTATTTTAGGGATACCTGAGGACTGAGATTGAGAACCACAGCTCCAGGCAACTAGCTTGCTCAAACAGGGTGTGCTAAAGGTAATAATCTATGTTAGGGATGTTTAATATCTGGCCAATCAGCAGGTATAGGGAGCTTGCTGTTTATGCTGGGAGAAATATTAAATATCTGAATTAATTCCTGGTGTGTGCTCTTCCCTCCAGAGTTTTCACCCTGGGAGGATGTTGCTGAAATACCAGTTTTGTCTTTAGGCCTTAGTGCACAAGGGAATGGAATGTTGCAGGAATTCCCCCTTATAAAAGGTTCCCCCAAAGATATTGGGTGCAATGAAGTGCTACACAACACTAGAGGAAGCAGATGGCAGTCTTCTTCCACATGGAGTTGGTGAGTGACTCCTGTGTAGGAAAGTAACACATGAACATTTCCATTACTTTCCTGCCCTGATAATCAGGCATGAGTTACCTTTAAAAGGAAACTTTTAGGTCTCCTGTGCTCCCTCATGCCTAATTTTTCACACACAAGTGTAACAAAAACTTCAAAATCTGAACCAAAGTGACTACACCCACCATTTTGACCAACCTAGGGACAAGAACTTGACCCTGAGACAATGTGCCAGGGACATTTAATACCAAGTAAGCAGATCTGGGACATTCTTAATGTAGCTATTGGGTAGCTGGAGAGTCAAATTCCTTAAAGTGTTAGCTCATCTTTTCAGAACAAAAAAAAAGGTGAACTAACACCCTATACCCTCCTCACCCCCTGGTCCCCTCTGTACTCCGTGGGCGATGAGCTGTCAATGCCAATGCAGCTGGTGTAGTGGTCTGGAGATTTGAAATCCCCACTCTTCTCCACTTTCTTGTTGCAAGCCTTGTGGGATGGATCAGAGCATTTCTGATTGGTCACCTCTCGCCTCGACTACTGCACCTCCCTCCTCATTGGCTTACATCTAAAAAGGGTGTCCCCCTTCAGCCATCATGAACGCTGCTACCAGGCTCATCAACCTTACAAACCGCTAGGCGTTTGCTACACCTCTCTGCCAATCCCTCCATTGGCTGCCACTCAACCAATATATTAAATTCAAGATACTAACAGTTACAAAGTCATCCACAACCTGGCCCCCAGCTACATCTCTAACCTAGTCTCAAAATACCAACCTAATCATCCACTCTCCTCCCAAGACCCCCTGCACTCTAGCTCCCTTGTCACTTCATCCAATGCTTGCCTCCAGGACTTCTTCCAAGCCTTTCCCATCCTCTGGAATGCTCAACCCAAATTTGTCCGACTATCTCCTACTTTGTCTACTTTTAGACGATCCCTGAAAACTAATTTCTTCAGAGAAGCCTATCTGGCCCCCACCTAACAACTGTACATTTATTTTCTCCATCGGCACATCCCCTTAAGTTATTACCTCTTGTATCTCTTGACCCTTCCTCTTAGATTGTAAGATCTAACGAGCAGGGCCCTCATATTCCTACTGTATTAAAGTGTATTCTATTTGTACTGTCTAGCCTCAACTTGTAAGGTGCTGCGTAAACTGTCAGCACTATATAAATCCTGTATTATAATAATATTAATAAATACAAATAATTAGTCGGTGTAGGCACAGAGAATCGATCTGAACCTTCCCAGAAGATCTGCAGCAATAAGAAGGAGAAGAGCGGGGATTTATAATCCCTAGACCTCTACACCCACTGTGTGGGCATAGACAGCCAATGCCCATAGGAGGTAAGTACAGTGGGGACCAGGGGATGGGGAGGGTGTAGGGCAGGGATATGCAATTAGCGGACCTCCAGCTGTTGCAGAACTACAAGTCCCATGAGGCATAGAAAGACTCTGACAGCCACAAGCATGACACCCAGAGGCAGAGGCATGATGGGACTTGTAGTTTTGCAACATCTGGAGGTCCGCTAATTGCATATCCCTGGTGTAGGGTGTTAGTTCATCTTCTAATTTTTTTTAAGAAAAGGTGAACTAACTCTTTAAAAAAATACTGCCTAGTTACTGATAACACTGCAAATATACATAGCAACTTATGTGTACTAATTTCTACTTAAAGTAAAAAAGCACAAACAACGTTTAAATGCAAAAAAAAACACAAAAAAATTGAAAAGTAAAAACACTAAACAAAAACAACAAAAAAAACTCTTGTTCCCAAAAAAAATTATGCCAATATACAGATATAGCACATAATTTTCTGTTAATGCAGACATACATTAAGAGATAAGAGTGCAGTTTGAATACTGTGAAATGTGTTGTTCCATTCTCTAAAACATTGGGGTTGATTTACTAAAGTCAAATAGACTGTTCGCTTTGCAAGGGAAGCTGTGTTTCACAAAATAATTTGCCCCAGAGCTTAGTGAATATGGTGACATCTCAATTTGCAAAGAATTCTCAATCCAAGGAAAATGTGAAAAAAAAAATTAAAAAAGAAAAACAGCATTTTTGAACATGATTGTATGATGGAAGTCAAACAGAGCTTCACCTCACTCACTTGGCACTTTGCCTTGTAAATTGAACAGCCTATTTGCTTTTAGTAAATCAACCTCATTGCTGAAAATTAATTCAATAGGAAGGGAAAGCAAAGCATAGATGCATATACACTCTATTGCCTAAATGCTATGGAAATTTGACTGTCACGCCTCTATGAACTTGTTAGATATCCCATTTTAAAGCCATGGGCATAATAATGATGTTGCCCCACTCCTGCCTTTTGTGACCAAAGCAGCTTCCATTGTTCTGAGATGGATTTTCATTAAATTTTGATGTGTGTCCGTGGAACATTTGCGAGGCCAGGTACTGATGGTGGATGAGAAACTGGTGTTCCAGTTAATCCAATACGTATTAAAAAGTGTTGAGATCAAGGCCCCCCTTTATGCAGACCACTTGAATTCCTCCACACCAAAGTCAAATTCATCCACACCAAATCAGATCTTTATTGAGCTGGCTTTGTGCACAGGAGCACAGTCATGGTGGAACAGAAAAGGACATTCCCCCAAACTCTTAGGTTTGGAACAGTGTTGGGCGAACACGGGCCGAACATTGGCTGTTCACCCATTCGACGAACACCTGAATTATCAGGGCGTTCGACCGTTTGTTCATGGGAAGCCCTGATTGGCTGTAGCATTGAAAGCTTTGCCCAACCAGGGCACATAGCACTGTCAGAGCCATGATTGACCACTGTCATGATGACTCTATCCAATCATGGCTCATTGCTCTTAGTTCCACCCTACACTATAAAAACATTCTTCCCTTTGCGCCCATTTACAGTGTGATATTGGCATAGAGAGAGATAGAACAGGGCTCTGTTCAGTGCTACTAGCGAGTTAGTGTGCTATTGTGATTCTATTGTGAGTGTAAAGTATCAGTTTAGTCTGAATCTAGTGATAATGCAGTGTGAGTGCAGTGGGACTATTCATTTTTACTTTAGTGTCAGTTTAGTGTGAATCTAGTAATAGTACAGTGTCAGAGTAGTCTGGCCATTCATTTTTATTTTAGTGTAATTTTATTTTGTCAGGGTAGGTTTCCTGCAGTATATTTCAGTGTGTAATTGCACATTTAATGCAGTATATTTCAGTGCGTTATTGCAGGTTTACCGCAGAATATTTCAGTGTGTTACTGCGCATTTACCGCAGTATATTGCAGTGTGTTACTGCACGTTTTCTGCAGTATATTTCAGTGCTCAATTTTTGAAAGCAAGGCAAATTCTTGCTTTTATCAATAGTACCTCTATAGGGTTATGATGTGAAGGCACCACCAACACCCAAAGTCCAATTTTTCCATACCTGTTTAACAGGTGCATTTCATTGCAATTTTATACAGCAAGGCCAATTCTTGCTTTCATCAAGAGTACCTCTATAGGGTTACGGTGTGAAGGCACCACTGACACCCAAAGACCAATTTTTCCGCACATGTTTGATAGGTGCATATCATTGCAATTTTTGACAGCAAGGCCAATTCTTACTTTCATCAAGAGAAACCCTCTATAGGGTTACAGTGTGAAGGCACCACCAACACCCAAAGTCCAATTTTTCCGTACTTGTTTGACAGGTGCATATCATTGCAATTTTTTACAGCAAGGCCAATTCTTGCTTTCATCAATAGTACCTCTATAGGGTTACGGTGTGAAGGCACCACTCACACCCAAAGACCAATTTTTCCGCACCTGTTTGACAGGTGCATATCATTGCAATTTTTGACAGAAAGGCCAATTCTTACTTTCATCAAGAGTAACCACCAACACCCAAAGCCCAATTTTTCCACACCTGCTACTTCAATCCAAAATCTATGAAAGAGACGTCAGAATTTATCAAAGAAAATTCTAATCTTGTTCTAAATTGTGGCCTTATCATACAGACTGCCAGCCCCCCCCCCCCCCCCCCCCAAGCTGTTGTTTATAAAATAAAGCTTGAATGGAAAATTTCATTTTTTGGGGTTTTATAAATGTCATTATTGCTGCAGCATGATATTTACACGGTACAGATGTGCTAGGTTATGGGCAGACTAAGGGGACCCACCAGGCACTAAAATTTTTAATTTTTATTGTTATTTCTCATTTTGATGGTTTCCCTTTAAGCATCAGTAAATCACTGCTCATTTAAAAATTATGTTTTTTACAAACTTTTTTTCATTAATACATGTCCCCAAGGGCAGTACCTGGGCCCCCATAACCACTGTATTCCCAATTACTTGCATATAAGCCTTCAAAATGGGCACTTTTGATTTTTCCAGGTTGGGTCCCATGGACTTCAACGGGGTTCGTTATTTGGTTCCAAACGTTTGCGAAGTTTAAAAGTTCTGCCGCAAACCGAAAAGGGGATCTTTTGGACCATTTCTAGTGATAGCTAAAGATCTACAGTATATTGAGGAATAAGGACCTCCTTCCTCCTACTGGTGATCTCTCTAGTGATAACTAAAGATCTATATAGGGGAGTCAGGACCTTCTTCCTCCTGCTGGTGACATCTCTAGTAATGCATCCTAGAATTCTATTTGCTTTTCCCACTGCCTGGCCACAAAATTTGCTAATTTTTCAGTCTTCTAAAATGAGTACCCCCAAAACATTTTTCTCCACAATTGTATAAAATGTTTTTGTATTTTGCAGTATTAACTGTACCCTTCACTTGAAACACTTGAACTCATGAATCATTTGGAGTGATGTCCACACATTTTTGGCCATATTGGTGATGTGGTGGTCAGGTATCCAGAAAGTTTTGACCATATAGTATATTAATAATCAATACTTACTAGCACTCAGGTCCTGCAATTTTAAGGTCACATTTTCCTTTATTACAGTTATAGAAATTTGGAGAAGTGCGATCGCAGACAGACAAACAGACCACCTTATTTGAATTTATAAAGGGAGTATAAAACTGTTCATAGCCTTCTGGAACCACTATTGAGCAGATGTCTAGAAAAGGCAAAAAAAAAAAAAAAATGCAATTAATGTTATTATACAAAGTGGAGAAGTTCTCAGTTCTCTTATTGTTCATGCACACAGTTGACTACAGCTAAACACCTAATATAGTACAGTAAAACCTTGGATTGTGTGCACAATGTGTTCCGGAAACATGCTTGTAATCCAAAGCACTTGTATATCAAAGCAAATTTCCCCATAAGAAATAATGGAAACTCAGATGATTCGTTCCACAACCATTTATTCATAAGTTCTTAAGTCTATAGTCCATATAAAAAGATTATAGCAATGTGAATTCAAGGCAACTTTGAGGCAACTTCAGGGAATGCTTGGGTAATCTTCCTGTAATTTTGGGTCCAAATCACATCAATTAAGATGAGGTTTTACAGGCATTTGATCTTTTATTTTACCTTGAAGAAGCTTGTGCTTTTTTGTGCTTATGTGCAAAAATTTTATTGAGCTACTTTCAGCTTTTTTGAGCATATGTAAGGATTGAGAGTATTTCAAAACTCCTTTAAAAAAGGCGGACTTTGTGGGCATACTATGAGGCAGTATTTATATACAAAATAGATTAAAATAACATATAACAAGTTATTAACAACCAACAACACCCTATTACTTTACAAGGTCAACAGATACCCAATAAAACTGACAGAGGTTTGGATCATTTCATTGAGGTAAATGTAAAGTCCATAGTAAATACAAGATAGATATGTATATGTATCAAGAGGTATGATCCAACAACTCTTCCACGCTTGCTTGTCAACGCATTTCACAATTCAATAGCTTCCTCAGGACATACTGAAATATAAGTATCCATGATTTGCACAAAATCAATCAAACAAATATATATATATATATATATATATATATATATATATATATATATATATATATATATTAGGGCTGTGGAAATTAACTATTAATTCCTCGATTAATCGATTAACTGTTTTGATCAATCAAAATTCTTTGGGCTTGCCGTGTCCATCTGAAGGGCTCCTTTGCTGTGCCTTCATATCTGCATGCCGGCGGGACCTTACTATCTGCCACACGCAAGGGCTGTTACACTTCCCTCTATCACTTCCCTCTATCAACCTGGGATTCTACAGCCATCCACTGGGAGTTGTGATAGTTCCCTTCACGGGACATCAACATGCCGATGGACTGATGTTAGCCCCTTCTCATCTGGATTCGGCAGTGGTATCGTTGTACACATTTTTATACCAGTATCATACTTAGCTACATGTTTTTATGACTGCTTTTGCTACCGTTTGGTATTACTCGCACCATTTTTACAGTTTATGTAGCTACATTGATTTTATCTCCAGTGCAATATTTATTTTGTTACCTTCTTGAAGACTATAAAAGTTTTAATGCTATTCCCATTGAGCGCTGCCTTTGTGTGTTTTTTGTATCCTGCTATCCATTTTTCCAGTGGTTGGTAGCTGCACTGGGAATCGGCCTGCAAGGAGATCAGCTAAAAGTAGTTGGATCTGTATGTGCGTTATAATTAATCGAAATTAGTTGATTAATCGATTAAAAAAAATCGATTAATCGAACACGAAAATTTTAATCAGTAACAGCCCTAATATATATATGTTCATCTTGGATCTTGGAAAGTAACATATAAGAAAGAAACATAACATGACATAACACCAAATACAGTATCTCACAAAAGTAAGTACACCCCTCACATTTTTGTAAATATTTTATCCTATCTTTTCATGTGACAACACTGAAGAAATGACACTTTGCTACAATGTAAAGTAGTGAGTGTACAGCTTATATAACAGTGTAAATTTGCTGTCCCCTCAAAATAACGCACACAGCATTTACTGTCTAAACCTCTGGCAACAAAAAAGAGTACACCACTAAGTGAAAATGTCCAAATTGGTCTCAAAGTGTCAATATTTTGTGTGGCCACCATAAGTTTCCAGCACTGCCTTAACCCTCTTGGGCGGGGAGTTCACCAGAGTTTCACAGGTTGCCACTGGAGTCCTCTTCCACTCCTCCTTGATGACATCACAGAGCTGGTGGAGGTTAGAGACACAGATGCTTAATAGGGTTTAGGTCTGGAGACATGCTTGGCCAGTCCATCCATCACCTTTACCCTCTGCTTCTTCAGCAAGGCAGTAGTCATCTTGGAGGTGTGTTTGGGGTCATTATGTTGGAATACTGCCCTGTGGCCCAGTCTCTGAAAGCAGGGGATCATGCTATGCTTCAGGATGTCACAGTACATGTTGGCATTCATGGTTCCTTCAATGAACTGTAGCTCCCCAGTGCCAGCAGCACTCATGCAGCCCCAGACCATGACACTCCCACCACCATGCTTGACTGTAGGCAAGACACACTTGTCTTTGTACTCCTCTCCTGGTTGCCTCCACACACGCTTGACAACATCTGAACCAAATAAGTAATCCATGTCCTTAGTCTGCTTGTCTTCAGCAAACTGTTTGCGGTCTTTCTTGTGCATCATCTTTAGAAGAGGCTTCCTTCTGGCAGGACAGACATGCAGACCAATTTGATGCAGTATGCGGCGTATGGTCTGAGCACTGACAGGCTGACCTCCAACCCCTTCAACCTCTGCAGCAATGCTGGCAGCACTCATATGTCTATTTCCCAAAGACAACTTCTGGATATGATGCTGAGCACGTGCACTCAACCTCTTTGGTTGACCATAGCGAGGCCTGTTCTGAGTGGAACCTGTCCTGTTAAACTACTGTAGTGTCTTGGCCACCATGCTACAGCTCAGTTTCAGGGTCTTGGCAATCTTCTTATAGCCTAGGCCATCTTCATCTAGAGCAACAATTCTTTTTTCAGATCCTAAGAGAGTTCTTTGCCATAAGGTGCCATGTTGAACTTCCAGTGACCAGTATGAGAGAGTGAGAGCGATAACACCAAATTTAACACACCTGCTCCCAATTCACACCTGAGACCTTGTAACACTAACGAGTGAAATGACACCGGGGAGAGAAAATGGCTAATTGGGCCCAATTTGGACATTTTCACTTAGGGGCATACTTATTTTTGTTGCCAGCGGTTTAGACATTAATGGCTGTGTGTTGAGTTATTTTGAGGGGACAGCAAATTTACACTGTTATACAAGCTGTACACTCACTACTTTGCATTGTAGCAAAGTGTAATTTCTTGAGTGTTGTCACATGAAAAGATAGGATAAAATATTTACAAAAATGTGAGGGGTGTACTCACTTTTGTGAGATACTGTATATACGAATGTTTGATTATTTTTGAGCATATACAAATGTTTAAAGTCTTGGATACTTATATTTCTTTTCTTATTTTTTATACATTTTAATTCTGTATCAGCATCTATCCAGTATGTCCTGAGGAAGCTATTAAATTGCGAGACGCGTTAACAAGCAAGCGTGGAGGAGTTGTTGGATCATACCTCTTGATACATATACATATCTATCTCATATTTACTACGGACTTCACATTTATCTCAATGAAAGGATCCAAACCTCTATGTCTGTTTTATTTGGTATCTGTTGACCTTGTCAAGTAATAGGGTGTTGTTGGTTGTTGTATGTTATTTTAATCTATTTTGTAATAAAACAATATTTTTTATATAAATACCGCCTCTCATGGTATGCCCAGAACGTCTGCCTTTTTTTGAGAGTTTTTAAACTCTCTCAATCCTTACATATACTCAATGGATGTTGGCATAGTGGGGGTCCTCCATTTCTATATCTTTTTTGAGCATAAGCATTTTTTTCCCCACAAATGCTCCTTAAAGTCTGTGGGCACAAGTCGGATAGAAGTACAGGAAACCTTTCTAAAGTCAGAGCAACTTCAGTAGTGCTAATTAAGACAGCTCTCATGTCCTAAAATGGGATTTCTCCTTGTTTTCGCTACTCGTATTGCAAGACCTTGCTCATTTATCAAGTTAAAACGTATTAAAAAAATGTTCTCGTCTTGTAAAACACTCACAGGCCAAGTTACTCGCAATCCAAGGTTTTATTGTATTGTGCAAAATTTTAAGTCACTTGTAAAAAACCTACAAACTGCTTAAACAGAAACAAACCTATGTGAAATTAATATTTGGTGTGTCTACCTTTGCCTTTAAAACAGCATCCATTTTCTTAGGTGCATGTGCACACTTTTAAGCATTTTTCAGGCATACAATATGATCAAGTGTATGAATAAAGAATTACACCAAACAGGTGCTAACGATCAACAAGATAAGAAATGCAATCATTAAAGAATATGTAAACCCAACATTTCATATTTCTGATATATGCCTGCTGTACCATGTATGAAAAACGTATCCTATTCTCTTTGTATTACTTCCTGGTTTTCCTGCCTATTAAAAACTGACCACACTAGGCATGATAGTACAGTGTTGTCAGTTCTCTAGCTATGCTGGTAATTCAGCCTGTTCTAATCCAATGATCAGAGTTGTCCTGACAGCCCTCCAAGTATTTTGGTAATTTGGATTACTGCAGCTGCGACAGGGCGTATACACTACTCCAGAGACCATACACTCATGTCGGCTCACCTTTGAGCAGCCAGACTTTGCTAAAAAATAGAGTTGGGCCGAACACCCCCCGATTTGGTTCGCGTCAGAGCTCTCAAAGATAGCAAACGTTCAGACCCGAAATCCAAATCCCATTGAAGTCTATGGGACCCGAACTTGAAAAATCAAAAGTCCCCAGTTTGAAGGCTTATATGCAAGTCATTGGCCATAAAAAGGGCATGACGGCCCGACTACTGTATTAATGCAAAAAAAAACGTTTAAAAAGATTGTTTTTAAAGGAGCAGTGATTTTAATATGCTTAAAGTGAAACTATTTAAAATAGAGTGCCTGGGGGGTCCCCTTAGTCTGCCTGTAAAGTTGCGCAACTGTACTGTGTATAGAACCTGCTGCAGCAAAACTGACATATATAAAGAAAAAAATTACATTTAAATTGCCGGCAATACCAAAATGTTAAAAAAATGGCGTGGGGGTCCCCCTCCCCCAATCCATACCAGGCAAAAAGTTTCAAAAAGAAATAGAAACACAAAGACAGTTTTTGACAATTTATTTATTAAAAATAAAAAACAATATCCCCAAAGTAGATCCATCGTCAATCACGACGCTGCCACCACCGCCGGACCCGAAAAAAAAAAAAAAAAGGCTAACCACCTTTGCCTGCTCCACCATCTCACAGTTCTTAAATAGGTAAGGGGCGGAGACCCCTGGCAACATGACCTGGTGGCATCGCCCTGTGTGACATCACTGATCGGTGCATGATGGGTTGGTGATGCCATATGGGGCAGTGCGACCAGGTGACGATGTCAGGTGGCCCCGCCCCTTACCTATTTAAGAATTATAATATGGTGGAGCAGGCACACGGTGGGTAGCCTTCGTTGCGGGTAGAGTATTTCTTTTTTGGGTCCGGCGGGTGGCGGCAATGTCGTGATTGACGATAGATATACATCAGAGGACTTTTTTTTTTGTAACTGAATTGTTAAAAACTGTGTGTGTGTTTATTTCTTTTTGACACTTTTTTTTGTGAAAAAAGAGGGGTACAATGTACCCTAAACTCATTCACATAGGGGGGCAGGATCTAGGTGCCCCCTTGTTAAAGGGGAATTCCAGATTACGATAAGCCCCCTGCCTGCAGACCCCAACAACCGCAGCCCAGGGTTGTGGGGAAGAGGCCCCCTATGTTGAGAGCATGTAGCCTGGTATAGTTCAGGCGAGGGGGGGCGCTCATTCTCCCCCTCCCCTTTACTGGGCTGCATGCTCAGGAAAGGGTCTGGTATTGATTTTGGGGTGGACTATTGCCGCCAATGTTTTACATTTATTACATTGTAGTCAACTTTTAGGAGGGGGAGCAGGTAGCTCAGGCTGTCAGGTGTGTGCTGAGAGGCTGAGCCAGCTGCCTGTCAGGCATCTGGGTGGATCATGATATTATTGCCAGGCTCCTTTCAGAGTTTGCAGCAGCTCTTTGATGTCAGACAATAGCAGACTTTAATTTGGCAAATACCGTATATACTCGAGTATAAGCCCAGATTTTCAGCTCTTTTTTTTGGGCTTACAGTGCCCCCCTCGGCTTATACTCGAGACGGTGTACCTGAAAATATTGTGAGGCTGCGGGCGTCCATCGTTTAAAACTCGCGGTCTCCTCCTGGTCCCTTCCGTGATAGGCAGAACTGTGTCTGCTGAGAATCGCCTATCACGAATGTTCTCTCATCCTCACCCATCCCAGCAGACACTGTGTTCAGTGTTCCGCCAATCACGGACGCCTTTTCATCCTCGGACAAGAGGACGTCCGTGATTGGCGGAACACTGAACACTAGGGATGAGCTTCGAGTTCGAACAGCCCATTCGCCGAACAGCGAACGATTTGGGGTGTTCGCGGCAAATTCGAAAAGTCTATGGGAGAAATCTAAAGTGCTTATTATAAAGTCTTATATGCAAGTTATTGACATAAAAAGTGTTTGGGGACCCGGGTCCTGCCCCAGGGGACATGTATCAATGCAAAAAAAAAGTTTTTAAAAAGGGCCGTTTTTTCGGGGAGCAGTGATTATAATAATGCTTAAAGTGAAACAATAAAAGTGAAATATTCCTTTAAATTTCGTGCCTAGGGTGTGTGTATAGTATGCATGTAAAGTCGCGCTTGTTTGCCGTGCTTAGAACTGTCCCTGCACAAAGTGTCATTTCTGAAGGAAAAAAAGTCATTTAAAACTCACTCGCGGCTATAATGAATTGTCGGCTCCCGGCAATACATAGAAAAGTCATTGATAAAAAATTTTAAAAAAGCGTGGGGGTCCCCCCAAATTTAATTACCAGGCCCTTCAGGTCTGGTATGGATATTAAGGAGAACCCCGCCGCAAATTTAAAAAAAAATGGCGTGGAGTCCCCCCCAAAAATCCATACCAGACCCTTTATCCGAGCACGCAACCTGGCAGGCCGCAGGAAAAGAGGGGGGATGAGAGAGCGCCCCCCCCCTCCTGAACCGTACCAGGCCACATGCCCTCAACATGGGGAGGATGTCCCCATGTTGATCAACACTAGGGATGAGCTTCAAGTTCGAGTCGAACTCATGTTCGAATCGAACATTGCCTGTTCGCCCGTTCGCCGAACAGCGAACAATTTGGGGTGTTCGCAGCGAATTCGAAAAGTCTATGGGAGAAAAATCTAAAGTGCTAATTTTAAAGGCTTATATGCAAGTTATTGTCCTAAAAAGTGTTTGGGGACCCGGGTCCTGCCCCAGGGGACATGTATCAATGCAAAAAAAAGTTTTAAAAATGGCAGTTTTTTCGGGAGCAGTGATTTTAATAATGCTTAAAGCGAAACAATAAAAGTGAAATATTCCTCTAAATTCCATACCTAGGGTGTGTGTATAGTATTCATGTAAAGTCGCGCTTGTTTCCCGTGCTTAGAACTGTCCCTGCACAAAGTGTCATTTCTGAAGGAAAAAAAGTAATTTAAAACTCACTTGCGCCTATAATGAATTGTCGGCTCTCGGCAATACATAGAAAAGTCATTGATAAAAATAAAAAAAAAGCGTGGGGGTCCCCCCAAATTCAATTACCAGGCCCTTGAGGTCTGGTATGGATTTTAAGGGGAACTCCACCCCAATTTAAAAAACAAATGGTGTGGAGTTTCCCCCAAAATCCATACCAGACCCTTTATCCGAGCACGCAACCTGTCAGGCCGCAGGAAAAGAGGGGGGGGACGAGAGAGCACCCTCCTCCTGAACCGTACCAGGCCACATGCCCTCAACATGGGGAGGATGTCCCCATGTTGATGGGGACAAGGGCCTCATCCCCACAACCCTTGATCAGTGGTTGTGGGGGTCTGCGGGCAGGGGGCTTATCAGAATCTGGAAGACCCCTTTAACAAAGGGCACCCCCAGATCCCGGCCCTGCCCCCTATGTGAATTGGTAAGGGGTACATTGTACCCCTACCATTTCATGAAGAAAGTGTAAAAAAAAAAAAAAAAAAACACAGACACATTGGAAAAGTCCTTTATTTTAAAAAAACAACAACATTCCAGCGATGAAATCCAGTGTCCCGCGGCGATCCGATGTCCAGCACTGTCCGTACGAAACGTCATTGGCTGAGCCTGAGCGGACCTGATGGGGAACTTCATCCACAGTGTATTAAATGAATAGACCCGCCCCTTCTAAAGTTCCCCATCAGGTCCTCTCAGCCAATGACGTAGGTATAAAGCTAAGCGGACCAGATGCGGAACGTGAGAAGGGGCGGGTCTATTCAATTAATACACTGCGGAGGCAGTTCCCCATCAGGTCCGCTCAGCCAATGACGTAGGTGGGGTCTGACATACGAGGGGGCGGACCTGATGGGGAACTTCCTCCACAGTGTAATAAATGAATAGACCGCCCTTTCTCACGTTCCGCATCTGGTCCGCTTAGTCTTACACCTACATCATTGGCTGAGCGGACCTGATGGGGAACTTTAGAAGGGGCGGGTCTATTCATTTAATACACTGCGGAGAAAGTTCCCCATGAGGTCCGCTCAGGCTCAGCCAATGATGTTTCGTGTGGACAGCGCTGGACATCTGATCGCCGCGGGACACTGTATTTCATCACTGGAATGGGTTTTTTATTTTTTTATTTTTAATAAAGGACTTTTCCAAGGTGTCTGTGTGTTTTTTTGCATTTTTTTTTACACTTTCTTCGTGAAATGGTAGGGGTACAATGTAACCCTTACCAATTCACATGGGGGGGGCCGGGATCTGGGGGTCCCCTTTGTTAAAGGGGTCTTCCAGATTCCGATAAGCAGACCCCTACAACCACCGGGCAAGGGCTGTGGGGATGAGGCCCTTGTCCCCATCAACATGGGGACATCCTCCCCATGTTGAGGGCATGTGGCCTGATACGGTTCAGGGGGGGGGGCGAGATACAACTCCTAGGATGCATATATATATTGCATACACTATAACTGCAGCTAACTGACTCGCCTGCCTGCTCTATCTAACTCAAATGAAATGACACTGACACTGTCTCTCTCTCTCTCTATCTCTCTCAGCACCCGGAACACACTACACAAGGCCGACACGCAGGTGACCTTATATAGTGTGGGGCGTGTACCTACTCCCCCTGAGCCATGATTGGCCAAAGGCACCCTTCCTTTGGCCAGTTACGACTCTCTGTATTGACGGAGCTGTGATTGACCAAGCATGCGGGTCATAGTGCATGCTTGGCCAATCCTCAGCCAGCAATGCACTGCGATGCCGCAGTGAATTATGGGCCGTGACGCGCCACTCAAATTTGTCGCAAACGGCCCATAATGTTCGAAATTCGACGAACGGTCGACCAGCCAATGTTCGAGTCGAACATAAGTTCCTAGTAATCAGTGATTATGGCTGTGCATGAAATGTTTGAAATAAAAAGGAAAATGCATAACTAAAATAAAGGTAAAAATGATTCTACATCTTTTACCCTGTGTTTTTATATTTATTTGTTGGCTTGTTTGTTTTATATTTGAGGTTTTTAAACAACAGGAAAAAAGAGACCAAATAGCAACTTGAAACATTAATAACACAATTATTATTTATTTATTTATTTTTTTGCTTTTTTCGTTGTATTTTTATATGTGTTAAACTAAATAGATTATGGTGCTGTGCAGCAAAATAAGGGGGTCATTTTGGCATGCACAAAGTCATCAATTTTGCCAAATAACACCTATCATTCGTAACAGTGATACATTACAAAGCATGTTTTCTATGTATGAAATATAAGACGCATAAAATTCAAACTTACCCTCATTTTTAGGTATATCCTCTCTGGGTGTATAATTAAAACTGCTAAAACAGAATGAGTCACCTAGAGTAGAAGGTAAATTGGTTAGATTAATTTAATTCATTTATTAGTGATATCTCATCTTATCATACTTTATTTTTTAGATACATTCATTCCATTCTGACATTCACTACAAACAAGATCTTATGGTACACTTAAAAAGCAACTACAGCCAGTAAAATGTCAAATCAATCCAGGAAAACACTGCAAGTCAGGTAAACCCAGAAAGTGTTCTCTGCTGCAGTAACAGAATAAATAATGAAACTGAGGGGGTTATTTCCGAAAGGCAAATCCACTTTGCACTATAAGCAATGCCGCCATCAGGGAGGTACAGGCAGTACACCTGTAAGGGGCCCGGATGGCAACCGCCCTTTTTTTTTTTGTAAGGGGCCCAGAGGTCCCCAGGGCCCCGGATGGTAACCCCCCTTTTTTGTGCATTTTTTATAAAAAATAAATAAATAAATAATAATATTTTTATTTTATTTTATTTTATTTTTGTAAGGGACCCAGAGGTCCTCAGATGCCCGGAGGTCCCCAGGGCCCCGGATGGTAACCCCCCTTTTTTTTTATTTTTATAAAAATATATTTTTTTTTTTATAAATTATTATTTTATTTTTTTTGTAAGGGGCCCAGAGGTCCCAAGAGGCCCGGAGGTCCCCAGGGCCCTGGATAGCAACCCCCCCTTTTTTTTGTTCGCCAGCACCCAAAGCCCCCCCGACCTCAACAATTTGC
The DNA here is from genome assembly GCA_029206835.1 of Rana muscosa. Lineage (NCBI taxonomy): Eukaryota > Metazoa > Chordata > Amphibia > Anura > Ranidae > Rana > Rana muscosa. Next base: position 327,054,097 of record CM055118.1, on the reverse strand, counting down.
CGCGGCAGCACCCCTCTGCTTCTCAATTCGTGGCACCCCCCACTTCTCAATTCGCGGCTGTCCCCCCGCTTCTCAATTCGCGGCGGCAGCACCCCTCGGTTCTCCTCTGCTCCAGGGGGCCCATGCCTGAAGCTGTGTAAGGGGCCCCAAAATTCCTGGTGGCAGCCCTGACTATAATGCCGTGTACACACGACCGTTTTTCTCGTAGAGAAAAATGTAATTTTTTCCTTTTGACGAGAAAAACGATCGTCTGTGGGCATTTTGTCATTTTTCCCGACGGGAAAAACGGAATTAAAAACGACGAGAAAAATTAGAACATGCTCGTTTTTCTCGACATTTTTTTCCGCGGCAGTTTTCCCATAGGGAAGCACTGACACGGAGCCCACAGACGGTCGTTTTTCTCGACAAGAGAAAAAATGACGTGAAAAACAACCGTGTGTGGGGAACAAGCTGTTCCCTCATTTTTAATGTCATTATTCATTCATTAGAATACACATAAAGTGACTTATGGAGGCTGCAGTGCCAGAAAAGAGGTAAGAAACACATAGGGGGTTATTTACGAAAGGCAAATCCACTTTGCACTACAAGTGCAAACTACAAGTGCAAAGTGCACTTGAACTTGCACTGAAAGTGCACTTGGAAGTGCAGTCGCTGTAAATCTAAGAGGCATATCTGAAATGAGGGGAAGCTCTGCTGATTTTATTATCCAATCATGTGCAAGCTAAAATGCTGTTTTTTATTTTCCCCCTCATTTCAGATCTACCCCTCAGATTTACAGCGACTGCACTTCCAAATGCACTTTAAGTGCAATTTCAAGTGCACTTTGCACTTGTAGTTTGCACTTGTAGTGCAAAGTGGATTTGCCTTTCGTAAATAACCCCCTATGTGTTTCTTACCTCTTTTCTGGCACTGCAGCCTCCATAAGTCACTTTATGTGTATTCTAATGGGAAGGAGCACCAAATACCCATGATGGGAGCCCAGGAATTCGTTTTATTAATACATAAATTGTAAACGTATAACCACAAGAAGAGATTTTGGGGCCAAACAATTCCCCTTCATCAGGGCTACAAAAAGACACAAATACAATATTTATCTGAGGTTCCATGCATGAAAACATTATCTAAAATTATCATCTTCAGAAATTTCTGAAGATAATCAGGGAAATAATCTGGTAAATCATTTTGGACATTATTATTTTACTACATTGAACTGTTTGTGATTGTTTGTGTCTTTCTGATGAAGGAAGATTGTTTGGCCCCCAAAATTGGCTTCTTGTGGTTATACTTAAAAAAAAATACATACTTGCAGTCTGGTCACATGTGTTTGGTGCCCTGTACATTTTGAATACATACAGTATGAATCATATGAATCCCTCAAGTCTGGTGACCCCCTTGATTGGGAGGACCTCTGCTGCTGAACCAAGAAGCGTTTTTGGGGCCAAACAATCCCCATCAGGGCTACAAGAAGACACAATTACAATATTCAGCTGAGGTTCCATGTGTGAAAACAATAATATCTAAAATGATTATCTTCTGAAATTTCTGAAGATAATCATTTTAGACATTATTGTTCTGAGGGAAATTATTTTGGACATTATTATTTTCCTACAATGAACTGTTTTTGATTGTTTGTGTTTTTCTGTAGCCCTGATGAAGGAAGATTGTTTGGCCCCCAAAACTGGCTTCTTGTGGTTAAAAAAATACATACTTGCAGTCTGGTCACATGTGTTTGGTGCCCTGTAAATTTTGAATACATATGAAGAATCACTCAAGTCTCGTGGCCCCCTTGATTGGGAAGTCCTCTGCTGCTTCTCAACAGTAGATCCCTCCAGATAACAACTTACTCTCCCAGCAACATAAGACCCACCCCAGCAAAAATACATTCTGTGCTAAAGGTGTCGGAACTGCTTTCTCGCTGAAAAAAAGCACTGTATATTTTTTATATTTTTTGGGTGAATGAGTAGGGGTACTACAGGTATGCTGGTGTTCTGTTGATATGTGCCCGCCGTCGAAAGGTGCCCTTTGCATGCACAGAAAGGAACGTCACTCCAGCTGATTTCCCGTCAGCTGAAGTGACATCACCATATCTCATGCGCACATCATAGGAGGGTTTTTTCCAACGGGTCATACCATTTCTCGGGTACAATTTAATGCTATGCAAAGAGTGGAGAGACACCATATTTGTCATGTTGCGCGGTGGGTTTACAGCGAGGCACAATCTGACATCTATGTTGTCCTTCCGCTCTTTGCATAGCTTTCAGTTGTGCTGTGAAATGGTATCTCCCATGGAAAAAACCCTCCTACGATGTGCACATGCGCTATGGTGACATCACTGTTTAGGAGATATTTACTGTACATGCAGCCAGTGACATCACTGGCGCATAAGCTCTAAATTAACGGCCACCCATGCCGTTCCTTCAGAGCCCTGTGCTGTGACGTCATAGTGGCTCTGGCCAGTCACAGAGCCAGAGTCTGCGAACCTGAAAGCAAGACAGGTGAAGATGGAAGCTGCCTCCATTGATGACATTGTATCGCTAGAAGGCTTTGTTTTCGGTAGGTTTCACATTATATGCTGGTATGCGATGCATACTAGCACATTATGCCTTTGCCTTGCAGGAAAGGAAAAAAAACTGCAGCGGTTTACAACTGCTTTAAAGTGGAAGTAAAGTTATTTTCTAATCAAATGGCTGACAGGTAGGGTATTTATGACAGAAGGGACCCGATTGGTCTCTTCTGCCATAAATGTATCCTTCTGCCTGTCAGCTGTCATGTTCATGCACAGCTCAGCGAATATTTACAGCCCTGATCCGTGTTGCGGTGATGTGACTCCCGTGCGCATGCGTGGGAGTGGCATCATTGCGGCCTGGCCTGTTAGGTGGCCGAAGGCACTGGACCTGGAAGGAATCCCCAGGGATTGGCTGCAGCACAATAAATATTCAAGCTGCCCATATGACTCTCCCCATCTTATGCTCTGGAAAAGTAAGCAAGGGAAAGCAATCAAACCTGCAACCTGTGAGATCCAGAAGAGCCCAAAGAAATCAACAGCTGCTCCAATGATTACAGAGAAGCAAAAAAAAAATTGTATTTACCAATCATCCAGAAGCCTGTCTAGGAGGGTGCTACATCAATTTATACCAGCTGCAAAAACTCAAGCACTGTTAACATGACCCATGACAGCTGTGCTGGAAGATATTGTGATCTGACATTCCTAAAGCTGCCAGATTCCTGTTCAATTTGCAAAGCTTATGTTATGAATAAAGGGAAAGCAAAAAAAAAAAAAAAATAGCACACTCATATCTCCTTTGAGGAACGAGGAATGTAATAGTAAAATATACTGTACGTTTTTATTTGTATTTTTTTTACATTGTTTTTCTCTGTGGTTATCAGTTATCACATAACTGTCATTTCTAAAATGTAGTCATCAAAAGGTATTTCCAAAGGCCATTTTTCCTTATGACGACAAAAATGATTACTTACCGTCTGTGGTGCAGCTTTCATTCCGTTGAGCCTCCAGTTCTTTTTTTAGTGTTTCAACAACTTTGTCATATTGTTCAGTCAAAGTATTACTGTCGGCGTAGTCCAATTCTATGATCAACACATGGTCCACAATAAGACTTCCATTCCTAAAAAAAAAAATCATCCAAAGGGCTTTATTTTACAATATACAGGTATATACAGTAAAACATTGGTTTGCAAGCATAATTAGTTCCAGAAACATGCTTGTAATCCAAAGCACTTGTAAATCAAAGCATTTTTTTTTTACAGGGTATAAAAGAGAAGAGAGGCACCTCTAAGTGTAGCAGTAGGTTGCTAAATGTTGTACCTTTAATAAATGTAACCATATTGCTACACTTAGAGGCTCCTCTCTTTTTTTTTTTTATACTCAGATGTGACATGACGCTACTCTTATATTAAGACATCGCTTGTATATCAAGGCAGAATTTATTAAAACATTTTGCTTGTCTTGCAAAACGCTCTCAAACCAAGTTACTCTCAAACCAAGGTTTTACTGTATATATGGTATACAAGCTGAATTTGAGTCAGAACTATAAAACCTCCTACAGAAATGTCACCCTTTACCTTAGCAACTTTTTTTATCATTCAAAACATTGCAGCTCTTCTTGAATAGGGATGAGCTGGGGCGTGTTCAGATCCTAGTCCAAACCCATGTGTGTTATCCCACCAAGAAGCTGTTACATGCAGGAGCGGCCCATCCATTAAGGGCACCCTATCCATGTGTGTGGCCCCCATGCAGGACGCTGGATGCATGGATTCCAATGCCAGAGGCTCTAATAGGCTTCTAAATAGGCTGGGCTCGGGGGGTGCAGAGCACTGGGCTACAAGCCCACCCAGGTGTGTTACAATAGTGAATGTATATTTGCTATTGAAACACTAATCCTCCTCTCAGCCAATCAGGAAGCAGATCTGAGACCCGTTTCCGATTGGCCGAAAGGAGAAGCATTCCGATTGGCGCCAAGAAGGAGGGAGGAGGAGGGAGGAGACGGAAGCCACCGTGATGCCCACAAGGGTAGAGGAAGCCACCCGTAATGACCGCCGCCCATGATGCCCGCCACCCGTGATGCCCACCATCCGTGATGCCCATCGCCTGGGAGAATCGCTGCCTGCCATAGATGGGGGTAAGTGCTCCGCCCCCCCAAAAAAATTACCACTGGTTACATGTACGTTGCCAATTATGAGTAGCTGTAAAGGGCATTCCCCGCCCTGCAGCCGCACATACAAGGTCTCTCTGTAAAGTATCCAGTCATATAATATGGAGAATAGAGACATTTATTGAAGAGGATACAAGAAACATTGCACAATAACCCCTCAGTCCCCTTCAAGGTAAGCACCTTGGGACCTCACACAAAATCTCAGACACAATCGTTTATGGAATCCACAGATCAGCTTCTGGTTCTTGCACTGCCTGTCACCGATCTTTGTTGATTGCAGCCGGTACATGTTCAACATTCTCAGGTGTTCTACCTGTTGCAGGCCTTCTAGAACTTGGACCAATTTCAGTAGATATCAACAGATTCTTAACCATCTTTGAAGCGTTTGAACCACAATTTTGTTTGCAATGCCCTCATTTCATCATCCCCAAAAGCCAAAAAGTTTATGATTGGCATAGTACAATTGACAGCTTCCTTGAGGCACTTACTCACGTGGGTTGGAACTGAGATCCATACATGCTCTAGCTCATCCCTATTCTTGAACAGACCTACTTGAAAGATGTGATCTACAGGGCTTCTGTTCAACAGTTTCCAGTGCAGAAGACCAGTTAAGCCCCGTACACACGGTCGGACTTTTGGCCAACAAACTTCATTTTGAGCAAGTTGGACCAACAATCCGACAGTGTGTACGCTCCATCGGACAAAGTTTTTTTGCTTTTTTCTTGTTTTCATCAGACAAAAGTTGGGTCTGCAAACGGACAAACTTTTGCCCAACAAAAGTCCGATGTAGCAAAGTCCGACTGTGTGTACAGAAAACCATCAGACTTTTGTCCGATGGACAAAACAACTAATGTTAAAATCAACCAACAATAGCAGAAGTTGACCAAAGGGTGGCGGTAAAGAGCAGAAAAGAGCAGAAAAAACACGTGATGTTGCAAAAAGTTTTGGGAAAGTTTGCTGAAAAGTCCGAGCGTGTGTATGCTATGGGTGTTCCCGACCAACTCCGTTCGGACAAAAAACCACGGAAAAGTCCGATGGAAGTCCGACCGTGTGTATGGGGCTTTACTATTGTTCCCTGTCTTTGAGCCAGCTGACTGGTCTTGTATCTGACATTGAAAGTTTAACCATAGCATATAACACCATTTTTACACCTCTATCCTGGTGATTTGACAATTTACACCCTCAGCCATGTAAAGCAAACAATTAGCAATCACTGATCTCGCTATACCATGGATTGAATTAGAACAAGGTGGTTTACAACCTTTTACGCATCCCAACCTGTTCTTGGACAATCAGCATCTGCCTTGACATGTTCCATGGTACGTGGATTAAAGTGATTGTAAACCATTTTTTTTTTCAATTAAAATAGAAAAATATGTTATACAGTACTTACCTGCTCTGTGCAATGGTATTGCAGAGTGGTCCCTTACCTCCTCTGCTAAAGGTCCCCTTCCCCTCCAGCGCTCTCCACTCCTCCTCTCCCACGTGTGCTCTCATAGCAAGCCATGTGCTATGGGATCACATGTGTGGGCACGCTCCCATGCCAGGCTTTGTGCATCCATAAAAACCCACACGTGGTTTGACCACTCCCTTTGTCTCCTCCTCTCAGGATTTGATTGACAACAGCAGGCACCAATGGCTGACACTGCTATCAATGCAGCCTGTGAGAGCAGGGAGAGGGCAGAGAAGAACTGCAGTCAGGCACAGCCCTGAATCGAGACTGGAGCCTTAGGTTAGGGGGGTGGGGAAAACAGGAAATGGAAGTTTTTTTTTTACCTTAATGCATAGAATGCATTAACCACTTGACCACTGGGCACTTAAACCCCCTTAATAACCAGACCAATTTTCAGCTTTCGGTGCTCTCACATTTTGAATGACAATTACTCAGTCATACAACACTGTACCCATATGAATTTTTTGTCCTTTTTTTCACACAAATAGAGCTTTCTTTTGGTGGTATTTAATCACTGTTGGGTTTTTTATTTTTTGCGCTATAAGAGAAAAAAGACTGAAAATTTTGTAAAAAAATGATTTTTTTTTCGTTTCTGTTATAAAATTTTGCAAATTACTATTTTTTCTTCATACATTTTGGCCAAAGTTTTTACTGCTACATATCTTTGGTAAAAATAAGTACAAATTGGTGCATATTATTTGGTCTTTGTGAAAGTTATAGAGTCCACAAGCTATGGTGCCAATATCTGAAAATTGATCACACCTGAAGTACTGACGGCCTATCTCATTTCTTGAGACCCTAACATGCCAGAAAAGTACAAATACCCCCCAAATGACCCCTTTTTGGAAAGAAGACATTCCAAGGTATTCAGAAAGAGGCATTGTGAGTTTTTTGAAGTTGTAATTTTTTCCCACAATTCTTTGCAAAATCAAGATTTTTTTTTTCTCTTTTTTTTTTTTCACAAAATTGTCATATTAGCAGGTTATTTCTCACACACAGCATATGCATTCCACAAATTACACCCCAAAACACATTCTGCTATTCCTCCCGAGTATGGCGATACCACATGTGTGAGACTTTTACACAGCGTGACCACATAGAGAGGCCCAACATGCAGGGAGCACCTTCAGGCGTTCTGGAGCACCCAGGCCAATTCTGACATTTCTCTCCTACATGTAAAAATCATCATTTATTTGCTAGAAAATTACATAGAACCCCAAAACATTATATATGTTTTTTAGCAAAGACCTTAGAGAATATAATGGTGGTTGTTGCAACTTTTTATCTCGCACGATATTTGCGCAGCAATTTTTTAACGCGTTTTTTACGGAAAAAAAATGTTTTGTGCTTAAAAAAAACAAAAAACAGTAAAGTTAGCCCAATGTTTTTGCATAATGTGAAAGATGAAGTTACGCCGAGTAAATAGATACCTAACATGTCACCCTTAAAAATTGCACACACTCGTGGAATGGCGCCAAACTTCGCTACTTAAAAAAATCCCCATAGGCGACGCTTTAAATATTTTTACTGGTTACATTATTTTAGTTACAGAGGAGGTCTAGGGCCAAAATGATTGCTCTCGCTCTAACGTTCGCAACGATACCTCATGTGTGGTTTGAAAACCGTTTTCATATGTGGGCGGGACTTACGTATGTGTTCGCTTCTGTATGCGAGCTCACGGGGACAGGGGCGCTTTAAAAAAAATATATATTTTTTTATTGTTCATTTTACTTTATTTATTTTAGTTTGACATGTTTTTCCACCCCAAAAATTTTTTTGATCACTTTTATACCTATTACAAGGAACGTAAACATCCCTTGTAATAGGAATATGGCATGGCAGGTCCTCTTTACAGTGAGATATGAGGTCAATAAGACCCCACATCTCACCTCTAGGCTGGGAAGCCTGAAAAAAAAACAAAAAAAAACAACAATCCTGGCTTTGATCGTAGCGGTGAGTCGGTAGAAGCACCGGAGGGCAGCGGGAGGGGGGGACATCCCCTCTCGCCTCCCGTAAGAATGATCAAGCAGCGGAACAGCCACTATGATTGTTCTTATGGTGTAGGGAATCGCCGGCTGAAAAAGCTAATATCTGAATGAGGCCTGTAGCTGCACCCATCATTCAGATATTCCCGCACAATATCAAGGACGTCATATGACGGCCGGCGGGCGGGAAGTGGTTATTGCAGAGTATTGCCGGGCATTGCAGGGCATTGCGGAGTATTGCGGACTATGGCAGGGTATTGCGGAGTATGGCAGGGTATTGCACGGGGTATTGCACAGGGTAGTGCAGGGTATTGCAGAGTATTGTGCAGGGTATTGCAGAGTATTGTGCAGGGTATTGCAGAGTATTGCGCAGGGTATTGCAGAGTATTGCTCAGGGTATTGCAGAGTATTGCGCAGGGTATTGCAGAGTATTGCGCAGGGTATTGCAGAGCATTGTGCAGGGTATTGCAGAGTATTGTGCAGGGTATTGCAGAGTATTTTGCAGGGTATTGCGCAGGGTATTGCAGAGTATTGCGCAGGGTATTGCAGAGTATTGTGCAGGGTATTGCGCAGGGTATTGCAGAGTATTGCGCAGGGTATTGCAGAGTATTGCGCAGGGTATTGCAGAGTATTGCGCAGGGTATTGCGCAGGGTATTGCAGAGTATTGCGCAGGGTATTGCAGAGTATTGCGCAGGGTATTGCAGAGTATTGCGCAGGGTATTGCGCAGGGTATTGCAGGGTATTGCGCAGGGTATTGCAGAGTATTGCGCAGGGTATTGCAGAGTATTGCGCAGGGTATTGCAGAGTATTGCGCAGGGTAGTGCAGAGTATTGCAGAGTATTGCGCAGGGTATTGCAGAGTATTGCGCCAGGGTATTGCAGAGTATTGCACCAGGGTATTGCAGAGTATTTTGCAGAGTATTGCGCAGGGTATTTTGCAGAGTATTGGCAGGGTGTATTGCAGAGTATTGGCAGGGTATTGCACCAGGGATGGCTGAGCAGGGATGGATGGATGGCTGGATCTGTGACTGCAATTGTCACAGATCCAGCCCACAGAGCTGCTGCTGCCATCCGCTCCCTCCCCTCTCCTCTCACACTGTACCGATCGGAGGGAGGAACCGGCGTCATCAAATGACGCCGGTCTGTTTACAAGTGATTGCTCCTTCATTTGACGGAGCGATCACGTGGTAAACGGCCGCTATCGGCGGCGATTTACCGCGATTCGTGATCCGCCGGGTCCTCTGGACCCGGCGGTCACGGAGTTTCCCGTGTGCGCGCCCCAGGGGGCGCGCGGGAGCGCGATTCTGGGAGGACGTTATATAACGTCCTCCCAGAGTTAAGCAACCACCTTGTCGACGTTATTTGTCGGCAGGTGGTTGTTAAGTGGTTAAGATAAAAAAAAATTAGAATAAGATGCTTGAAATGAGCACAATAGATGCCACTGTGCAATATTCAAATAAAACTGAATAGGTATGTAGCGGGTATTTAAATTTGGGGGGGGAGCATTATTCAACCCAGATGTACTAATTGTTAGGGAATCTGAGAATCCCTTTTGTGCTTCTTGGAGGACTCTGGTAGTGCAAGGTTCCCTGCGGCCTGCAGGTGGCGTTGTTGCCCTGGGCCGGAGTTGAACCCGCACCGCAAGACTGTTCCTTTTTGTCCTTTCCTGGCGCTGGTACAGCGGGGCGGGGAACCCACTGTGACGCAAAGGGAGAGGAGATAAAAGGGGCGGACGCCCTGACCTTGGGGTTCAGAGTTGGAGGACGCAGCCGCGCCCAGGCACCTTCAGCCTGGGTGCTGGCGTTCTGGAGTTCCGGGCCCAGGTGCACTTGACCTGGCCGGAGCGAGGGATGGAGTCCATCCCAGGCACCTTAAGCCTGGGGTGAGGTACTATGACCAAGGCCTGGGGCCCAGTAACTTCGACAGGGTTCCGCGAGGGTGGAGGAGTCCGAGGGGCCCTAAGGTGTTGGGACTTGTATCTGAGGTGAGGAGGCCGGGGAGTGTAACCCTTCCGAATAGCCCGGTACAGCGTTAATCCGGTGACAGCGGGGCCTCTGGTAACTCTCTTGGAGGGATGTCTTCCCCCTGCAACGTAGCAAAGGTAACTCCAGTTCCTGTTCACTAGAGTCGCTGGAAGAGACTCTGACGCCAAAAAGTATGTTTTACAGTCACTGTGCTTAGCAACCGTTGGTGAAACCTCAACGGTTTAGTTTTCTTCGAGGATTGTGCCTTGACTTACTCCCCACCAATACTGAACTGTTCTATGGGTCTCAAACTGTCTGCTCGCAAAGGACTATTTGTTTGCCGTTATGGAATAAATAAGTGTTGGACCTTTTCAGTGTGTGGTACTCCAATTACTGGGAGCAAAGGGGGTTATCAGCAGAACAGACCTGGCTCTGAGCGTATACACAGGCCGAAGGTAATCTGGTGCTGGCCTTCACCTCTACATGCTGTAATCTAGAGGACATGGGCCGTGGCGCACCTCGCTCTCCCCTTCAAGGTACCCCTAGACCGGAGCCAAAGTAACCGCTAAAGAAGAGAGAGAGGGTGAGGCCGCTACAGGTAGTCACCAGCACTCTAGACAATTTATTATGAACATATAGGGTTTAAGGTACTAAAGACAAATAGGCTGGTGATTTTGCAAGGGAATTCATCCCAAATAAAATTGAATAAAGTATGGTGGCGCTGTCATGAATTATATATATATATATATATATATATATATATATATATATATACATACAGTATATACATATGTACACTATATATAAATATATATATACAGTATATATATATGTATATATACTGTATATTGTGTGTATATATATATATATATATATATATATATATTATATTACCAAAAGTATTGGGACACCTGCCTTTACACGCACGTGAACTTTAATGGCATCCCAGTCTTAGTCTGCACTTGACTGGCCTGCACATAGTCCTGACCTCAACCTGATAGAACACCTTTGGGATGAATTAGAGTGGAAACTGCGAGCCACTCCTTCTCGTCCAACATCAGTGTCTGACCCCACAAATGCGCTTCTGGAAAAATGGGCAAACATTCCCATAGACACACTTCTAAACCTTGTGGACAGCCTTCCCAGAAGAGTTGAAGCTGTTATAGCTGCAAAGGGTGGGCCAACTTAATATTGAACCCTACGGACTATAATATATATACCACTTGGGATGGTAATTCTATGCTTATAGTGGCAGCAGTCAGTGTGAGGGGAATTTTTTCGATCTATTTTAATTTAATTTTATTTACATTGATATCTGTGGCCCAGTGGTAAAATTGTTGAGCATTGGGAGGTGGTGCCCAATAATTAATTTGGGAATTTATCCAAAAGCTTAGGGAACATGTTGAAATTTCTTACAGCAAAAAATACCCAGTCACATGCAACAAAAAAACAACAACATGTCCTCCGCCCACCCGGCATCGTTCCCCCGCGTGGCAGAATAGCGATCTACTTATGTAAACTAGGCAGATCAGCGTTCTGACAGGGAAGAAGATAGATATCAGTGTTTCTGCTCTTCATCCAGTCAGACCATTCCCCACACAGTTAGCAAGCACCACCTAAGGACACATTTAACCCTTTGATCGCCCCTGATGTTAACCCCTTCGCTGCCAGTGTCATTACTACATTAACAGTGCATATTTTTATCACTGTAATAATGTCACTGGTTCCCAAATAAGTGTCAAAAGTGTCAGTTAGGTGTCTGATCTGTCCACCACAATGTCGCAGTCCCGCTATAAGTCACTAATCGCTGCCATTACTAGTAAACATAAAAAAAAAAAAAATACATCCCATAGTTTGTAGACGCTATAACTTTTGCACAAACCAATCAATGTACGCTTATTGGAATTTATTTTTTACCAAAAATATGTAGCAGAATACATATTGACCTAAACTGATTAAGAAATTTGATTTTTTTTTTTATTGGATATGTTTTATAGCAGAAAGTAAAAAATATTGTTTTTTTGTTTTTTTTTAAATTATCGCTCTATTTTTGTTTTATAGCGCAAAAAATAAAACTCGCAGAGGTGATCATATACCATCAAAAGAAAGCTCTATTTGTGGGGAAAAAAAACATCAATTTTATTTGGGTACAGCTCCGCACAACCACGCAATTGTCAGTTAAAGTAACGCAGTTCCGTATTGCAAAAAAATGTCCTGAAGTGGTTAAGGGTTTGTTGGGGGTCAGTAAAAACATGCTGTTGAGGCAAGTTTTTTACTGCCCCGAAGATGATCCCCCTTAAGCTGCAAAGGCCGTGGACAGGGGTGTACAAACCAAAGCATCATGGCCATGACAAAAATGAAACCCCTTGTCTCCTGCTGAGCGAGATCCATTTAAAGTGGATGTAAACCCGATTCATGAAATTTGAGCTAGACACATATATCTGTAGTGTTTTGTTATCTCTCTTCAAAGAACAAAGTCCTGTGGCTTTCTCTGCTCCATTTTTCTGTTATCAGCATAACTTCTGACAAGTTCTCCAACACAGGAGATAAAACCAGCCTGAATTTTGTGTCAGGGTGGGTGCTATAAATAGATTAGCAGAGAGCTTCTCTGCTCAGAGGACAGCTCTGAAAGTCTCTGGCCTATATGGAGAAGGTGTGTGACTTTCCTCCAATTAGCTGTCTCCCAGTGTAATTCAACACTACACTGCTACTGCTAAATGAGGAAGTGAAAAATCGAACACAATATGCCCTTTCTGAACAGTATAAAAAGCTGTAAACAGCAGATATACATGTACAACGTATGTAGGGAGATTTGTCTGAGGCTGTTCACTTCACTATGTAAGGGTTTACATCCACTTTAACCACTTCAATACCAGACACCCCCCCCCCTCCTGCCCAGGACAATTTTTTGTACTTTGAATTACAATTGCACGGTCATGCTGCACTGTAACCATGTGAAATTTTTATCATTTTCTTCATTTTATTTCCTTTGGTCGTATTTAATCACCACTGGGGTTTTTATTTTTTGCTAAACATACTAAAAAAGACCGAAAGGTATGAAAAAAAAAAGTTTTTCTTAATTTCTGTTATAAGATTTTGTTTTCTCCTTCACTGACGGGCACTGATAGGGCGGCACTAATGGGCACTGATGAGGTGGCACTGATAAGGCGGCACTGATGAGGTGGCACTGATGGGCAATGAAGGACACTGATGAGGTGGCACTGATAAGGTGCCACTGATGAGGTGGCACTCATAGGCACTGATGAGGTGGCACTGATGGGCACTGATGAGAAGGCACTAATATGTAGAATTGATGGGCACTGATATGCAGCACTGACATGTGGCACTGATGGGCACTGACAGGCAAGACTGATGGGCACTGATAGGCATTGATAGGTGGCAATGATGGACACTAATAGATGGCACTGATGGGTAGCACTTATGATGAGGTACTGACAGGTGTTTCTGATGGGCACTGTGGTGGGCACTGATTGGCCCTGTGGTGGGCACTGACTGGCAGCTAATGGGCATGGATTTGCAGCTGTGGTGGGCACCTCTCATGGGGGCTGCACTGATAATCAATGTGCTGATTATCAGCGCAGACCCCCCTCTGATAGGGAGAGCCGCTGATCGGCTCTCGCTGTCAGCGCGAACCGAGGAAAGCCGTTTACTACCACTTCCGGGTTCACACTGTGATCAGCTGTGATTGGTCACAGCTGATCACATGGTAAGAAGCCTCCGTCCGAGGTTTCATACCACGATCGGAGATGCGGTGTGTCAGACTGCAGCACCACCGATCATCGCGCCGCGCCGACATGTTATCCTGAAAGACGTCTTATGACGTCCAGTCAGGATAACAGAACCACCGTCCGGCTGTCTTTTGTTTTCTGTTCTTAGGCAAGACATTTTTCATTTGATATCGGTTCACCTAGATCAGTGGTTCTCAACACCTGTCCTCAGGACCCACTAACAGGCCAGATTTTAAGTATTACCTTGGTGAGATGCAGGCTAGAATACTGCAATCCCTGAGCAGCAAATTATATCACCTGTGATGCATTTCAGTTATCTTGCAAACCTGGCCTGTTGGTGGGCCCTGAGGACTGGAGTTGAGAACCACTGACCTAGATAGTGGCTAATATAAAAGTAAGCAGCTTGTAAAAAAAAAAAAAAAAAGGAGACTTACGTTACACCTGTAATGTTAACACCCTTGTAACCTGGTACATCTTTATACATCTCTTCCGCCTGTGAAGAGAGAAGACATCTATAGAGGACACAATCTTGCACATATGAATATATGACATACCCTATCTATTCAAGCGTGATATCTCACCACATTCTTAAAGTTTTTTTCAAATTCAACTGGATTACTTTCATAATCGTCAACTGTCATCCGAGGAAATCGCAGTGTTACATTTACAGATGTTCTCACTATTGTACCTGTAAAGCAATAGGTGTAGATGTATTAGTACAAAAATGCATCCACATATAACTACATGTACAAAATGCACTAACTAAAAGAAATATTGAAAAAAACAGTACAGGGTCATATTTTTTCGTTTTTTCGGGTCATTCGTTATGATCTAAATACATAAATTCATAAATTAGAAAATTTGTAGATTCAAAAATTCATAGATTTGAAAATTAGAAAATTAGTAAATTCTAAAATCTGAAAATTCGAAAAATTTACAAATTTGTAAAAACGATAATTCTGAAATTCAAAAATCTGAAAAGCCGAAAATAAGAAAGAAAATCCGAAAATGATACTGGAAATCCGAAAATTCGAAAACCCGAAAATCTGAAATAATAACTAACTAACAATAACTTAAAGAGGAAATAAACCCTCATAGGTTTTACTTCCTCTTTATTTCCCTGCAAAGGTAAAGCAAAATGGGCTACTATGCATTATGCGTCACTTACCTGAAACTGAAGCATGCGATGTCAACGCTGTCCCCACGGGGAGCGAGCATTCATCTTCACCCCTCTTCCTTCCAGGCCCGCAAACTCTGGCTCTGTGACTGGCCGGAGTCGCGTGACATCACTCCCGCGCGCAGGAGCCGCCAGTCACGACATGACCCCCTTTAGAAACTGCATGATCGCTGTTTCTAATGTGCGTCTGTGCCATTGTCTAAGGCTCATGCGCCATAGACATCGGCGCATGGCTCTATTGTAAATATCTCCTAAACCGTGGAGGTTTAGGAGATATTTCCAACACCTACAGGTAAGCCTTAATATAGACTTACCTGTAGGTAAAAGTGGTTGTACAGGGTGTAGAACCACTTTAACTATTACTAATACTAACTATTAAATTATAGGTATTGGAATTTCCTTTCAAATTTGGCTGTTGGTGAACGTAACAAATACGAATTTATCCGAAGTTACGAATTATCCAAAATAACGAATGCCGCATCAAAACGAATGGAATGGAATAAACTATAATAATAATAATAATAAAACATTTTTATTATTATTATTATTTATTATTAAGTATTCGTTACGTTCCATTTGTTTAGATGCGGCATTCGTTATTTTGGATAATTCTGAACTTCGGATAAATTTGTATTCATTACGTTCACTAACAGCCAAATTTTAAAAGAAATTCCAATACCTATAATTTATATTAGTTAGTAGTTAGTAATAGTTAGTTATTATTTCAGATTTTTGGGTTTTCGAATCTTCATTCTTTTGAATTTTCATTTTTATTTACGGATTTTAGAATCTACCGATTTTCGAATTTTCAAATTTCCGAATTTCAAATTTTCGAATTTCCAAAATTTTGAATTTCCAAAATTTCAGAATTTTCAAAATTTCAGAATTTTCAAATTTCCAAAATCCGAAAATCCAAAATTTGGAAATTTTAAATCTCGGAATTAACTACTTTGTCAAAATTCGGAACTAAACAAATTACACATGTCTAATGGTACAGATCTTATTTTGCATTATATAGGAAATCCCCAATGTATTTAACGGCACCAGTTGCACGTTAGAGTTTTTGAGAATACAATTCTTCGTAATATTAAAAATTACCAATTTCAAACTGGGCTTCAATTGTCTCACATAAGGGCCCGATAAAACCTTCAACACATCTGCACTTAATCCCATCATGGGTTCCTCCATTCTCACATTTAGCTAGAGAAAAACAACAGAAAAATTGTTAAAGACATGCGTGTATAACATAATAAATTACTATATCAGCTTGTACCAAATATTTTTTACCCAGCTATTGAGAATTTTAGAAAAGGCAGTGCAAGCACCAGGGATGAGATAAAATTGAGAGTTTTCATGTCCCCAAAACTTTGGCATTAGATTTTGGTAACTTTTGCCGTTTTGGGTAAATTAATTGACGTCAACTGGGGAAGGCAAAATTAGGGTGTTTTTTTGGAAAGGGCTTTGTATGGCTCCTGAGGGTTACAGAAGCTCCTTTCAGCTATCCCGGAGCTGGGGTTTTTCAGTGGCCCCTCATTACATCACAAAGCATCCAAATAAAGGAGGAAAAAAAATAAGATTTCACCTTTGAAGCTCAATGAGCAAAATTGAGTTTCCAAACCAAAATTTAGGCTCAATAAAATGAATGAATAAATTCACCAAAATCACTCCATTACTCTGTGGTGAGGAACTGACTAGTGGCTATAAGTGACCAGTGCCTTAAAGTGTATTTTAACTTTTGCAGTCAAATTTGGGAAAACCACACTCTGTGTTTGTTCTGTGTTCCTATTCATACATCATATCTAAAAAAAAAAAAGCTTTTTAATTATTTTTTATCTTTTTTGATATTTCTGAGGAGAAGGCTGACTGCAAGTAATTCTCAGCTAAATCAATATGGTCTGTCCCAAATGCTGGTATGAGGACTGGCTGAGTCCAGTTCTTATTAACATGCAATGGAGAAGCCTAGCCCCTAAACCTTTAAACTTTTGTTAAGACAGACAGGGGTTGATTTGCTAAAACTGGAGAGTGCAAACTTTGGTGAAGCTCTGCATGGTAGTCAATCGGCTTCCAACTTCAGCTTGTTCAATTAACCACTTGCCGACCAGCCGCCGCATGGCTTGGCTGGGCAAAACTACGTTATGTTATGTCACTTCGCCTTGTGGCCACTAGGGGCGCTCGCCCCCGGAGCCGAAGCAAGTACCAGGCGGGCGCGATGACCGATGGGCACCCGCGAACGCTCGTGACAGAGGTTCTTTCAGGGGGAGAAATGACTGATCTTATGTTCATACTAAGTATGAACAGCGATTTGTCATTTCCCGTAGAGAGTCCCACCCCCCCTTTCAGTTAGGACACTTATAGGTGTAGCGGGGTGTTCCCCTTTAATGCAGAGAGATAAGAAGTTCCAGGTGAGAGGTGAGTCGGGAGGAAGTAAAGAGACATTACTGGAAGTGAAAGCAGAGGAGAGAAAGAGACTACATCTCCCAGTACATCTTGCAGCACCCAGGGTGCATTGCTCCAGAACAGAGACTGCTGGGGCAGACTTTATAAAGGGGAGGCAGAGTTTTGGTCGCTCTCTTTGGACCCCCCTCTCCTAGCAAGAGGATGTCTGTGCTGAACTGCTGTGTGCACAAGGCCTGAAGCCCGGGCCGTGTGCTCCTTTCCAAAGAGCCCTCTGCCAGCCTAGCAGAGCCTTAGAGACATCTAATCCTCCTTGCTGCAGTACACCAGAAGGATTGAAGACTTGGATGTCGGTGGATTCCTGTTCCTAGACGAATCGATGGAGGAAACGGACTTGGACTTGTCCAGGTGGTGAGAGCTGTTTAAAGACAGATACTTTATCTTTACTATTCGTTGGGATTACAAAGTTGTTCTTCAAGTGCACCACCGAGAGATTGCTAGTGAATATTGTTTCACTGAACTTCCATTTAGATCAGTCAGGCCTGACTGCATAGGTAGACATTGCTGGGTGTTAGTCTACCCATGAGGGGAAGTAGCTGTAAAAGGGCAGCGCTAGAGTTGCATAGCAATAATTTATTATTCTGATTACTCTGTTTATCTTTATTACTGTTTATTGCAGGGATCTGCAACTTGTTATACTGTTGTTTATTACTTGCCCATTAGCCTCAGTAAAATATCTGGGTAAAGTACATTTGGTGTCAGTTCCGCTTACTTTAATAGGAGTTTTAAAGTATATTCTGTGTATGTTTGTTATAGGACTGCGTCACCAACAGTTGCGATCACGCGGTCCTATCTCTCTATCACCAGCTGTGCCACGGGAGGTTAGAGCCGATTGCCGGGGGTTGACAGCGGTGCACTGCAGGGCCCAAATCAATATCAGCGGCTCTCTTAACTGGGGGTAGCGCTACATGTGGGGGCTCGAGTCCGGGATCCTTGTACGTTGCACGCTGCAATCAAGCCGGTCAGAAGTACCAGCATGGACCCGCTGGCAATGTCACAGTGGTGCGCAGCGATTGGCGCCGATCCAACCGCGGCGGTAGTCATTGTACTCCCGGGGGAAAGATGGAAGGAAGAGGAGATAAAACAGCTCGTATTGTTACTGTCTCCGAGCCACAAAGCATGGGTGATGGATTTTAGGCCAGATCCAGTGATCTCGTTTACATACGCACTGGTAGAATGGAAAAACGAAATCCCAGAGCATTTTAAAAGTCAGAGTATACAAGCCATAGATAATCAGATCTATCACTTGATACATACGCTGCCAGTGAAGGAAGAATGGTTTCAGACACCAAAGCCATCACTCCCACAATTATCTCCACCACTATCCCCTAAAGCAGAAAAGCTTAAGGAACTATTAAGCCCGGGATCACCGCTGGCCGCTATAGGGCCTGAATTGTTGAATGCTCTAGGAGACCTTGTAATTAAGTGCCAGAAAAGCAGTACGGTGCATGTGGAGGCCGGTTACCGGAAGCTTAGCACCTTCTCGGGGAAGCTCCCCGTCCCTGCGGGGGAGGAAGATTTTGACACTTGGGTGGAACAGGCATTGCAGGCAGTAGAAGCATGGGAGGTGCCTGAGGCACAGAAGAGACAGCGAGTCTTAGAAAGTCTGAAAGGTGCCGCGGCAGAAGCGGTGAAGAGCTTCCGGTTTGGAAATGAAAACTGTACAGCTCAAGATTGCCTGGCCATGCTGCAGGAAGAGTTTGGTCAGCTGGAGAAGGTGTCAGAGATGATTTATCAAATTGAACACACTCTCCAGCAGCCGAATGAGAAACTGTCAGAATATGTTAGAAGGCTGAACAGGCAGTTATGCAAGATTGTACTGAAGAAGGGAATGCTGCCCAAAGATGCAGATGAAGCACGCATGAAGCAGATCATGAGGGGAGCGCGGCGCTCGGACCCGGTCTGGCTGCACCTGAAAACCTCAGGAGGAGGAATGTCACTAACCTACTCTGATCTAATAAAAATTATTAGGGACGAAGAGGCGCTGCAGGAAGATCAGCAGGTGGCCAAGGCGAATGTCACACCTGTACCAGTGTTGGTCCATTCGGTCAAGAGCCCAGAAAGAGATGCGGAGGTTGACACTCTGAAATCGCAAATGGCCCAAGTGTTGGAGATGCTGACCTCTTTGATGGAGAAAGATCAGAGAAGACGAGAGAAACCAAGCCCAAGAAAGGATTTGTTCCCGAACACCTCAGCACCGGCCTCCCTACAGGACCGAGAAGAGGTGATTTGCTATAACTGCGGAGGGAGTGGCCACTTTGCTAACGTATGCTCCAGCCCAAAGAAGAAGAGAACAGATAATTGCAAGCCGACGGGAAACTCCAAAGGGCCCCGGTGAAGGAGTCAACCGGGTGCCCATCATCTTCAGTGCGCTCCAAACTAAAAAAAAAAGGCCAAGAATGGAGGAGACAAAACTCCTAGGAGGAGGTATAGTACACCCCCACCAAGATGTACCCCAGAGGGAGGGGGCAAGACCCCTCAGTGGAAGTACAGCACCCCAAAGAAGGAACATCCACCTAAAAGGAACAATAACATCCCTCAGCGGGTTTGTGCCCCCATTGAGAGGGAGAAAGTCAATGCATGCCAGGCTCAGGAAAAATTAAAGTCCAAAAGGAGCACAGCAAGGGTCGAAAGCAAAAAAAAAGAGGTGACCCCAGTCCGGCCATACCCAAAGGAACTGGTGGGCCCGTCTCCTACTGTGCCCATTCAAGTGGAAGGAGTCTATACTAAAGCTCTTTTGGACACCGGAGCACAGGTGACTTTACTATACCGGGACTTCTATGATAGGCACTTGAGTCATCTGCCTATCCAGAAGATAGAAGAGCTGGAGATATGGGGACTTGGAACCCAGAGTTTCCCTTATGATGGGTACCTGCCCATAAAGATGACTTTCGACCCATCCGTGGCTGGGAAGGCTGAAGTGTTTGACACCCTGGCAGTTGTGTGTCCCCGGCCGCCTGGAGCCAGCAAGATTTCCCTGATCATTGGGACAAACACGGATCTAGTCAGGAGACTCCTGACCCCTCTAGTGAAAGAGAGAAACCATTCAGCCACCAAAATCCATCCCATGCTAAAGACGGCCTACCAACGACTGGTCTTAGAGCAGAAGACCCCGGGAGAGGGGATAGGGAAGGTGTGGAGACTTGGCAGAGAAGGAGTAGTGCTACAGCCCGGAGAAGTAACCTGTCTTAGGGCCACTGTGAAGCTTTCGTGGGAACAACCTGGCCCCTTTGTCATGCTGGAATCAGACCCAAGGGAAGAGTCCTCAGGCCTGGAAGTGATACCAGAAGTGATTCCGTTCAAGGCCCTGAAGAAGGCCCATGGCAGAGTTCCGGTGAGTGTTAGGAACACTACGGGAGGACCCATGGAGATCCCTGCCAGAGTGTTGCTTGGTCAGGTGAGCCCTGCTGCCCCGGTCACTTGGTCCGAAGTCAAGGGGACAGGTGACGGAGGAGATGTTTGGGAGAAACTGTCCGTGGAAAACCCGAACCTACCCAGGGCTTGGAAAGAAAGAGCCAAGGCCCAGCTGACCAGGTGGGAGAAGATCTTTTCCGAAGATGAATTCGATGTGGGGTGTGCAAGAAGTGCCACCCATCGGATCCGCCTCCAAGAAGATAAGCCCTTCCGAGAGAGGGTCAGGCGGGTCCCCCTGGCAGATCTGGAGGATCTGAGGGAACAACTTGTAGAACTAAAGAAGACTGGTGTGATCCGGGAGTCTAGAAGTCCCTATGCCTCCCCAATCGTGGTGGTCAGAAAGAAGAATGGGTCGTTGAGGCTTTGTATCGATTACAGGACTCTCAACAGGAGAACCATCCCTGACCAATACACCACGCCAAGGATAGAAGATGCCCTACAAAGTTTGTCTGGAGCCAAATGGTTCAGTGTGATGGACCTCAAGAGTGGGTACTATCAAATCCCTATGCACCCAGAAGACAGGGAGAAGACAGCCTTCATAACCCCGGTGGGATTCTTCGAATTCAATAGGATGCCTCAGGGTCTGTCTGGAGCTCCTGCTACCTTTCAACGCCTTATGGAGAAGACTGTTGGAGACATGAATCTTATAGAAGTCCTTGTGTACTTGGACGATGTCATTGTCTTTGGAAGAACCTTGGAAGAACATGAAGCCAGGTTGGAGAAAGTATTGAGAAGACTCAGCGAAGAGGGACTTAAGCTTTCCCCCGAGAAGTGTCGGTTCTACCAGTCTTCTGTGAACTATCTGGGGCACATAGTGTCTGAAGAAGGGGTGGCCACAGATCCTGAGAAGTTGGAAGCAGTCACTTCCTGGCCACGACCCACCACAGTAACAGAGCTCAGATCCTTCCTGGGGTTCTGCTCCTATTATAGGAGGTTTGTGGAGGGGTTTGCTCGGATTGCCCGCCCGTTGAATGAATTGCTAAAGGCAGAAGGGGAAGAGGATGACTCAGGGCCCAGGAGGCCTGGTGAGTCAGTTCAAGATCAGTGGAACCCAAGGTGTGAAGAGGCCTTTCATGCTCTGAAGAGGAGCTTAACCACTGCCCCAGTCCTGGCCTACGCCGACCCTACCAGACCTTATGAATTACATGTGGATGCCAGCCATGAGGGTCTAGGTGGTGTACTCTACCAAGAACATGAAGGACAACTGCGACCAGTGGCCTATGTGAGCAGGAGCCTGACCCCCTCAGAAAAGAATTACCCCACTCATAAGCTGGAATTCCTGGCCCTCAAATGGGCGGTAGTAGACAAGCTAAAAGACTACTTGTATGGGGCAGAGTTTACTGTGAAGACAGACAACAACCCCCTGACCTACCTCTTCACCACCGCGAAACTAGATGCCACCGGACACAGGTGGTTGGCCGCATTGTCTGGATTCAACTTCAGTCTGAAGTACAGACCAGGAGCCGGAAATAGGGATGCAGATGCCCTGTCCCGGAGGTCTCATGCCACGACAAATGACTGGGAAGATTGGACCCAAGTGGCACCGGACGGGGTGCGGGCCCTTTGTCAAGGGGCTGAATTCCAAGCCAGAGGAGGCTCCAGAGCAGAAGAAATAGGGGTTACCATGGTAGGAGTCCCCAAACACTATTGTGGGGTAACTCAACTGGAGGAAGACAACCTACCGAGACTGTCCAAGAAGGAGTTGAGGTGTGACCAATTGGAAGACCCCATGGGGAGATTGGTCCTCGAAGCCCTGGAGAATCAGGATCCCAACAAATTCCTACATCACCCCTCAAAGGAGGCTCGCCTGTTGAGGAAGGAATAGGACAGGCTACAGGTACATCAGGGAGTGGTCTACCGAAGGGGCCCCTCTGATGACTCAGAAGATAAGTGGCAGTTATTTCTTCCAGAGAAGCACCGAGAGACTGTACTAATTGCCCTGCATGACCATCATGGTCACCTAGGGGCAGAAAGGACCTTCCAGCTTGTCAGAAATTGGTTCTATTGGCCCTGCATGAGGGCAGAAGTAGAGGAGTATTGCCATTCCTGTGCACGATGCATTCAGAGAAAGACCCTACCCCATCAAGCTGCCCCAATGGGCCACTTACAGAGTCAAGGCCCAATGGATCTGGTATGCATTGACTTTCTCTGCCTCGAACCCGACCTGAGTGGATTGGGGAATGTTCTGGTAATAACCGACCATTTCACCCGCTATGCTCAAGCTTTCCCAACCAAAGACCAGAAGGCATCCACCGTGGCCAAGATACTTATGGAGAAGTATTTTGTCCATTACGGACTACCACAGAGACTCCACTCAGATCAAGGAAGGGACTTTGAGAGTCGGTTGATCCGAAGACTTTTGGATTCATTAGGAATAAAGAAGACCAGAACCACGCCTTACCACCCACAAGGAGATGCTCAGCCGGAGAGATTTAACCGGACCCTGCTCAACATGTTGGGAACCTTAGAAACAGAGAAGAAGCAACACTGGAGTCAGCACATATCAGCCCTAGTACATGCCTATAACTGTACCACAAGTGACGCCACTGGCTACTCCCCTTATCGACTTATGTTTGGGAGAGAAGCAAGGCTACCTGTGGACCTGGCCTTTGGCACTTCTATAGACAATACCTCAGCTGCATCCCACAAGGGATACGTGGACAGACTTAGACGTAGCTTGCAGGTGGCCTATGAACAAGCCCAGGCGGCTTCGGATCAAAGGGGGGCCCGCAACAAGAGAAATTTTGATCTGAAGGTTCGAGTGCAAGATCTGCAGCCCGGGGACCGAGTACTGCTACGCAATCTGGGGGTCCCTGGAAAACACAAGCTTGCCGACAGGTGGAGATCTGAGCCCTATGTTGTCTGTAGGAAGTTGCCCGGTTTGCCTGTCTACAAACTAAAGCCAGAAGGAAAGGTGGGTCCACTGAAGACGTGGCATCGGAACCACCTGCTCCCACTTGCTGAGGCAGTCAGAATACCTCCCGTGAGAGACTCCCCTGAACCGGCCTCTATCCTGGATATTCCTAGGCCGAACACTCGGTCCCAGACCTCTCGAGCCAAAGATGGGGAGGCCTCCCAATTGAGTACAGAAGAAGGTGGAGAACTGGACTGGCTGTGGCCTCCCTCGACTCTGGGAACGTCCGCCATAGATCTTCCAAATGGAGGGGATACCCCAGATGCAACGCTGAATCCGGAGGCTACTGAATTCATACCCTTCAGTCCCTCAGCTGATTACTGGGAAGATGTTCCTGACACTTGCGCAGAGGAGGACTCTAGAGATTCCATACGTCAGTCGACTTCTGAATCAGAGGTTCCAGAACCAGCAATGTTACCTGAACTTACTCCTGAAGAAGAGCCTGTGGTGCCAGAGTCAGAAGCACCAAGAGAGCAGAGGGCTCGCAGAGTCATCAGGCCTCCCAAGAAACTAACTTACCCCCAAATGGGGACGAGCTCAGAGGACTCTGTTGTAACGGCTAGGAGAAGTGTTGAACAACCTGATCCTTCCACCGTCCATTTGGTGGAGGGCAACCCCAGCTCACTCTCTGGCACAGTTAGGCAGGCCATTCATGGTAGTGTGACCTGTGGGCAAGAGAGTTCCATCCCAAAGTTTTGGTGGGAATTCCCTATGCCAACATCATGCTCGACATTGTCCAAAATGGTAAACAGTATTTGTTGAAGTTTATCTTTGGGGACCAAAGAGTTCAAGTGGGGGGAGTGTGTAGCGGGGTGTTCCCCTTTAATGCAGAGAGATAAGAAGTTCCAGGTGAGAGGTGAGTCGGGAGGAAGTAAAGAGACATTACTGGAAGTGAAAGCAGAGGAGAGAAAGAGACTACATCTCCCAGTACATCTTGCAGCACCCAGGGTGCATTGCTCCAGAACAGAGACTGCTGGGGCAGACTTTATAAAGGGGAGGCAGAGTTTTGGTCGCTCTCTTTGGACCCCCCTCTCCTAGCAAGAGGATGTCTGTGCTGAACTGCTGTGTGCACAAGGCCTGAAGCCCGGGCCGTGTGCTCCTTTCCAAAGAGCCCTCTGCCAGCCTAGCAGAGCCTTAGAGACATCTAATCCTCCTTGCTGCAGTACACCAGAAGGATTGAAGACTTGGATGTCGGTGGATTCCTGTTCCTAGACGAATCGATGGAGGAAACGGACTTGGACTTGTCCAGGTGGTGAGAGCTGTTTAAAGACAGATACTTTATCTTTACTATTCGTTGGGATTACAAAGTTGTTCTTCAAGTGCACCACCGAGAGATTGCTAGTGAATATTGTTTCACTGAACTTCCATTTAGATCAGTCAGGCCTGACTGCATAGGTAGACATTGCTGGGTGTTAGTCTACCCATGAGGGGAAGTAGCTGTAAAAGGGCAGCGCTAGAGTTGCATAGCAATACTTTATTATTCTGATTACTCTGTTTATCTTTATTACTGTTTATTGCAGGGATCTGCAACTTGTTATACTGTTGTTTATTACTTGCCCATTAGCCTCAGTAAAATATCTGGGTAAAGTACATTTGGTGTCAGTTCCGCTTACTTTAATAGGAGTTTTAAAGTATATTCTGTGTATGTTTGTTATAGGACTGCGGCACCAACAGTTGCGATCACGCGGTCCTATCTCTCTATCACCAGCTGTGCCACGGGAGGTTAGAGCCGATTGCCGGGGGTTGACAGCGGTGCACTGCAGGGCCCAAATCAATATCAGCGGCTCTCTTAACTGGGGGTAGCGCTACATAGGGAACACACTTAACCCCTTGATCGCCCCCTAGTGTTAAGCCATTCACTGCCAGTGAAATTTTTACAGTAATCAGTGCATTTTTATAGAACTGATCGCTGTATAAATGTTGTACGTCGGCTGTGTGAAGTGGAGTACTATTGTTATGGTAGCAGCTAGCTGGCATAACCCCGGTATCCTCTTCAACAGCAGGCGGTCTTCTTTCTCATAAAAGTGGTCTCCGTGGCGGATTTGCCGCAAGATCACTTTTATCAGGGATGGGAGAGGAGCCGTCGGTAGCGGCGGAGATGATCGGGTCCTCTCCCCTTAGAGGCTGGATGCCGAGTGAGGGAAAGATGACCCCCCACTCGGCTCCACACCATTGGATGGCAGATAGCGACGTCAAACGTCACTTCCGTCCAATGGTCTTAAAGGGGAAAAAAATTAGCAAAAAAAAAATGACTTTTTTTACAATTGCATTTTTGTGTAAATGTTAGATCTGAGGTCTTTTTGACCCCAGATCTCATATTTAAGAGGTCCTGTCATGCTTTTTTTTCAGCTTTTTTTTGTTTACATTCCTTGCAATAGGAATAAAAGTGACCCAAAACTATTTTTTTAAAAGGACAGTGTCAAATAAAAGATAAAAAAGCAAAATAAATAAGAAAAAATAAAAAATACAATTTAAAGTGCCCCGTCCCACT
Organism: Rana muscosa; assembly: GCA_029206835.1. NCBI lineage: Eukaryota > Metazoa > Chordata > Amphibia > Anura > Ranidae > Rana > Rana muscosa. The sequence goes on along the minus strand of CM055118.1, from coordinate 327,027,826 downwards.
GAGTCCGCGTGAAGAAGCGAACGCATATGTAATTCACGCCCGCATATGAAAACGGTGTTCAAACCACACATGTGAGAACATGTTAGAGTGAGAACAAGAATTCTAGAACTAGACCCCCTCTGTAACTCAAAACTGGTAACCTGTAGAAATTTTTAAACGTCGCCTATGAAGATTTTTAAGGGTAAAAAGTTTGTCGCCATTCCACGAGCGGGCGCAATTTTGAAGTGTGACATGTTGGGTATCAATTTACTCAGCGTAAAATTATCTTTCACAATATAAAAAAAAAGTGGGTTAACTTTACTGTTGTCTTATTTTTTTATTCAAAACAGTGTATTTTTTCCCCCCAAAAAATGCGCTTGTAAGACCGTGTGACATAAAGTATTGCAACGACCGCCATTTTATTCTCTAGGGTGTCTGAAAATATATATATAATGTTGGGGGGTTCTAAGTAATTTTCTAGCAAAAATAAATAAATATTTTAACTTGTAAACACCAAGTCTGAAAAATTGGCCTGTCCTTAAGTAGTTAGAGACATTAAAAAAAAATAAAAAAATCAAACATTTCATACTCATCTGCTCTGTGCAATGGTTTTGCACAGAGCAGCCCCAATCCTTCTCTTTTAGGGCTTCCGCCAGTGCTCCCGACCCCTACCTCCTGCCAGGTGCCCCCAGAGCAAGCGACTTGATATGGCAGGAGGTAGGGGTCGGGAGCACTGGCGGAAGCCCGAAAAGAGAAGGATTGGGGCTGCTCTGTGCAAAACCATTGCACAGAGCAGATGAGTATGAAATGTTTGAATTTTTTTTTTTAATGTCTGTAACTACTTAAGGACAGGCCAATTTTTCAGACTTGGGGTTTACAAGTTAAAATATTTTTTTTTTTTGCTAGAAAATCGCTCCCGACCCTCTGCCTTTCGTGTCCATTCACACACAGTACCACGGCTCGGACCCATTCCCTCTCTCACCTCATTAGCTCACTGGCTGTGACTGACATCAGTGGGAGCCAATGGCTCCCGTTGCTATCTCAGCCAATAAGGATGGAGAGTCCCCAGAGAGCCGAGGCTCTTGTGCACATTGCTGGATCGCGATGGGGCCCAGGTAAGTATTAGCGGTCTGGGTGCCTGCTGTACAGAGAAGGTTTTTAACTTTCATGATTAGAATGCACGAAGGTACAAAACCTTGAGCCTTTAGAACCACTTTATTTTTGACAAAAAAAAAAACTGGAAGCTGTTGGTTTCTATGCAGCGCTGCACCGGGTTTTACACTCAAGTTTGAGTAAATCAACCCCACAGTTTTCAATCCCACAGTTTTTGTAGCTGCTCACTAATTTTTACAAACATGACTGGAGTTCCTATTTAGGGTGACTTAGAAAAATACTGGTTACTACAATAATATGCTTCCATAAATGCTTAGAGAACTGAACAGGTCTTTACCTTAAGATAGCCCGCTAACATCTAGTCCTTTCATTTAATTTATTTTATTGTTTTAATTCACTGGAATACTTCCCTCCATAACTATGAAGAATGTATTTTCTTCCAAGACAACACAGTTAATTCACAATTTATAAGATATTTCACATTGCTTGAACTAATGCCAACAAAGAATTTAGAAGATTATAAAAATGCACTCACAGGTTGGTGCTACTGGGTTCCTGGTGGTAGGAGAACTTGTGGTGAGAACCGTTGTTGTGGTGGTAGATTGCACAGTGATAGCAATTGTGCTGACAAATTCTGGAGCAGCTTCAGTTGTGCTATGTGTTTCAAGTCCTGTTGTATCAGGAATAAGAGAGGTTTCTGTTGTTAGCTCTGCTTTTGGAGATGTCTGGAAAGTTGGAGGTGTTTTAGATTCTGTTGTTTCAGCAGCTGGAGAAGGTTTTGCTGTTGCTCCAGATGTTCCAGGTCTTATTGTATTAGTTACAGGCGAGGTTTCTGCTGTTGGACCTGTTTTAGGCTCTGTTATATCAGTAGCTGGAGAAGGTTTTACTGTTGTTCCAGATGTTCCAGGTCTTATTGTATTAGTTACAGGCGAGGTTTCTGCTGTTTGACCTGTTTTATGATCCGTTATATCAGTAGCTGGAGAAGGTTTTGCTGTTGCTCCAGATGTTCCAGGTCTTATTGTATTCGTTGTAGGCAAGGTTTCTGCTGTTTGACCTGTTTTATGATCCATTATATCAGTAGCTGGAGAAGGTTTTACTGTTGCTCCAGATGTTCCAGGTCCCATTGTATTAGTTGTAGGTGAGGTTTCAGTTGTTTGAGCTGTTTTATGATCCGTTATATCAGTAGCTGGAGAAGGGTTTGCTGTCGCTCCAGATGTTCCAGGTCTTTTTGTATTAGTTACAGATGTGGTTTCTGCTGTTGTATCTGATTTAGAATCTGTTGTATCAGTAGCTGGAGAAGGGTTTGCTGTTGCTCCAGATGTTCCAGGTCTTATTGTATTAGTTACAGGTGAGATTTCTGCTGTTGGACCTGTTTTAGGATCGATTGTATCAGTAGCTGGAGAAAGGTTTGGTGTTGCGTCAGATGTTCCAGGTCTTATTGTATTAGTTACAGGTGAGGTTTCTGCTGTTTGAGCTGTTTTGGGATCTGTTGTATCAGTAGCTGGAGAAGGGTTTGCTGTTGCTCCAGATGTTCCAGGTCTTATTGTATTAGTTACAGGTGAGGTTTCTGCTATTTGAGCTGTTTTAGGATCTGTTTTATCAGTAGCTGGAGAAGGTTTTGCTGTTGCTCCAGATGTTCCAGGTCTTATTGTATTAGTTACAGGTGAGATTTCTGCTGTTGGACCTGTTTTATGATCCGTTATATCAGTAGCTGGAGAAGGTTTTTCTGATGCACCAGATGTTCCAGGTCTTATTGTATTAGTTACAGGTGAGGTTTCTGCTGTTTGACCTGTTTTAGAATCGGTTGTATCAGTAGCTGGAGAAAGGTTTAGTGTTGCGTCAGATGTTCCAGGTCTTATTGTATTAATTACAGGCAAGGTTTCTGCTGTTTGAGCTGTTTTGGGATCTGTTGTATCAGTAGCTGGAGAAGGGTTTGCTGTTGCTCCAGATGTTCCAGGTCTTATTGTATTAGTTACAGGCGAGGTTTCTGCTGTTTGAGCTGTTTTAGGATCAGTTGTATCAGTAGCTGGAGAAGGTTTTGCTGTTGCTTCAGATGTTCCAGGTCTTATTGTATTAATTACAGGCAAGGTTTCTGCTGTTGGACCTGTTTTAGAATCTGTTGTATCAGTAGCTGGAGAAGGGTTTGCTGTTGCTCCAGATGTTCCAGGTCTTATTGTATTAGTTGTAGGTGAGGTTTCTGCTATTTGAGCTGTTTTAGGATCAGTTGTATAAGTAGCTGGAGAAGGGTTTGCTGTCGCTCCAGATGTTCCAGGTCTTATTTTATTAGTTACAGGTGAGGTTTCTGCTGTTGGACCTGTTTTAGGATCAGTTGTATCAGTAGCTGGAGAAGGGTTTGCTGTTGCTTCAGATGTTCCAGGTCTTATTGTATTAGTTACAGGTGAGGTTTCTGCTATTTGAGCTGTTTTAGGATCAGTTGTATAAGTAGCTGCAGAAGGGTTTGCTGTCGCTCCAGATGTTCCAGGTCTTATTGTATTAGTTACAGGTGAGGTTTCTGCTGTTGGACCTGTTTTAGGATCAGTTGTATCAGTAGCTGGAGAAGGGTTTGCTGTTGCTTCAGATGTTCCAGGTCTTATTGTATTAGTTACAGGTGAGGTTTCTGCTATTTGAGCTGTTTTAGAATCTGTTGTATCAGTAGCTGGAGAAGGGTTTGCTGTTGCTCCAGATGTTCCAGGTCTTATTGTATTAGTTACAGGCAAGGTTTCTGCTGTTTGAGCTGTTTTAGGATCAGTTGTATCAGTAGCTGGAGAAGGTTTTGCTGTTGCATCAGATGTTCCAGGTCTTATTGTATTAATTACAGGCAAGGTTTCTGCTGTTGGACCTGTTTTAGAATCTGTTGTATGAGTAGCTGGAGAAGGGTTTGCTGTTGCTCCAGATGTTCCAGGTCTTATTGTATTAGTTGTAGGTGAGGTTTCTGCTATTTGAGCTGTTTTAGGATCAGTTGTATAAGTAGCTGGAGAAGGGTTTGCTGTCGCTCCAGATGTTCCAGGTCTTATTGTATTAGTTACAGGTGAGGTTTCTGCTGTTGGACCTGTTTTAGGATCAGTTGTATCAGTAGCTGGAGAAGGGTTTGCTGTTGCTTCAGATGTTCCAGGTCTTATTGTATTAGTTACAGGTGAGGTTTCTGCTATTTGAGCTGTTTTAGAATCTGTTGTATCAGTAGCTGGAGAAGGGTTTGCTGTCGCTCCAGATGTTCCAGGTCTTAAAGTATTAGTTACAGGTGAGGTTTCTGCTGTTGGACCTGTTTTAGAATCTGTTGTATCAGTAGCTGGAGAAGGGTATGCTGTCGCTCCAGATGTTTCAGGTCTTATTGTATTAGTTACAGGTGAGGTTTCTGCTGTTTGAGCTGTTTTAGGATCGGTTGTATCAGTAGCTGGAGAAGGTTTTGCTGTTGCTTCAGATGTTCCAGGTCTTATTGTATTAGTTACAGGTGAGGTTTCTGCTGTTGGACCTGTTTTAGGATCAGTTGTATCAGTAGCTGGAGAAGGGTATGCTGTCGCTCCAGATGTTTCAGGTCTTATTGTATTAGTTACAGGTGAGGTTTCTGCTGTTTGAGCTGTTTTAGGATCGGTTGTATCAGTAGCTGGAGAAGGTTTTGCTGTTGCTTCAGATGTTTCAGGTCTTATTGTATTAGTTACAGGTGAGGTTTCTGCTGTTGGACCTGTTTTAGAATCTGTTGTATAAGTAGCTGGAGAAGGGTTTGCTGTTGCTCCAGATGTTTCAGGTCTTATTGTATTAGTTACAGGTGAGGTTTCTGCTGTTGGACCTGTTTTAGAATCTGTTGTATAAGTAGCTGGAGAAGGGTTTGCTGTTGCTCCAGATGTTTCAGGTCTTATTGTATTAGTCACAGGTGAGATTTCTGATGTAGGACCTGTTTTAGGATGTGTTGTATCAGTTGCTGGTGAAGATTGTACTGTTGTTTCACCTGCTGGAGATGGTAAAGATCCTGTTATAACTGTTACATCCAGGGTTCCTGCTGATACCCCAGCTGTTGTAGATGTTTTAGATCCTGTTATGTCTGGTGAGGACTCTACAGTGGTTACATAAGATGCCTCTGTTGTTGCCCCAGATGCTGCAGGTGTTACTGTGTCAGTTTCCCGAGACACTTCTTTAGTTGTTGCAGCTACAGAAGGTGTTTCAGATTCCACATTATTAGTTATAGTAGAGATATGTCCCATGGTTCCACTTGATGGACGTGTTTCAGGTCCTGATGTGCCAGTAACTTGGGAAGTATCTGTAGTTGGACTAAACAAAGAAGGAGTTACTGATTCTGTGGCAGTATTTATGGGTGATGTCTTTTGTGTTATATCAGTTACAAGAGAAATTTCAGCCGAGGTTCCAGTTAATGATATTGTTTCAGATTCTGTTATGCCAGTTACAGGAGATGTTTTTGCTACTGTTTCAGTCAATTTAGGTGTTTCAGTGTCTGCAACACCACTTACCAATGGTGTTTCTGCTGTTATTTTCAAAGTTTGATCGGTTGAAGGAAAAGTTTGAAGAATTGTTACTGTAGATGTCTGGCCACCTACATAAGATGTTTGTGATTCTGATGAAACACTTACAGTTGGTGAATCTGCATCAGTTGATGTATCTAATACAACAGATGAAGCAGTTGTTTTATCTTTTTCAGTTGGTCCAGGTGAGATAGAAGTCACAGCTGTACCATCACCAGTTGATGGATCTGGTCCAGGTGAGGTAGAAGTCACAGCTTTACCATTATCAGTAGATAGATTAGTTACAGAGGTACTGATCACACTTGCATTTTCACTAATTGACAGATCAGTTACAGATGGGGTATAGGCCACAGTTGATGTATCTTCATTAGTTGATGTATCAGTTACAGATGAGGTATAGGCCACAGTTGATGTATCTTCATTAGTTGATGTATAAGTTACAGATGAGGTATCGGCCACAGTTGATGTATCTCCATTAATTGATGTATCAGTTGCAGATGAGGTATAGGCCACAGTTGATGTATCTTCATTAGTTGATGTATCAGTTACAGATGGGGTATAGGCCACAGTTGATGTATCTTCATTAGTTGATGTATCAGTTACAGATGAGGTATAGGCCACAGTTGATGTATCTTCATTAGTTGATGTATAAGTTACAGATGAGGTATCGGCTACAGTTGATGTATCTCCATTAGTTGATGTATCAGTTGCAGATGAGGTACGGGCCACAGTTGAAGTATCTTCATTAGTTGATGTATCAGTTGCAGATGAGATATAGGCCACAGTTGAAGTATCTTCATTAGTTGATGTATCAGTTACAGATGAGGTATCGGCCACAGTTGAAGTATCTTCATTAGTTGATGTATCAGTTACAGATGAGGTATAGGCCACAGTTGAATTATCTTCATTAGTTGATATATCAGTTGCAGATGAGGTATCGTCCACAGTTGAAGTATCTTCATTAGTTGATGTATCAGTTACAGATGAGGTATCGGCCACAGTTGAAGTATCTTCATTAGTTGATGTATCAGTTACAGATGAGGTATAGGCCACAGTTGAAGTATCTTCATTAGTTGATGTATCAGTTACAGATGAGGTATAGGCCACAGTTGAAGTATCTTCATTAGTTGATGTATCAGTTACAGATGAGGTATAGGCCACAGTTGATGTATCTCCTATAGTTGATGTATCAGTTACAGATGAGGTATCGGCCACAGTTGATGTATCTTCATTAGTTGATGTATCAGTTACAGATGACGTATTGGCCACAGTTGATGTATCTCCTATAGTTGTTGTATCAGTTACAGATGAGGTATCGGCCACAGTTGATGTATCTTCATTAGTTGATGTATCTTCATTGGTTGATGTATCAGTTACAGATGAGGTATAGACCACAGTTGAAGTATCTTCATTAGTTGATGTATCAGTTACAGATGAGGTATCGGCCACAGTTGAAGTATCTTCATTAGTTGATGTATCAGTTACAGATGAGGTATAGGCCACAGTTGATGTATCTCCATTAGTTGATGTATCAGTTACAGATGACGTATTGGCCACAGTTGATGTATCTCCTATAGTTGATGTATCAGTTACAGATGAGGTATCGGCCACAGTTGATGTATCTCCTATAGTTGATGTATCAGTTACAGATGAGGTATCGGCCACAGTTGAAGTATCTTCATTAGTTGATGTATCAGTTACAGATGAGGTATAGGCCACAGTTGATGTATCTCCTATAGTTGATGTATCAGTTACAGATGAGGTATCGGCCACAGTTGATGTATCTCCTATAGTTGATGTATCAGTTACAGATGAGGTATCGGCCACAGTTGAAGTATCCTCATTAGTTGATGTATCAGTTACAGATGAGGTATCGGCCACAGTTGATGTATCTCCATTAGTTGATGTATCAGTTACAGATGAGCTATCGGCCACAGTTGATGTATCTTCATTAGTTGATGTATCAGTTACAGATGAGGTATCGGCCACAGTTAATGTATCATCATTAGTTGATGTATCAGTTACAGATGAGGTATCGGCCACAGTTGAAGTATCTTCATTAGTTGATGTATCAGTTACAGATGAGGTACAGGCCACAGTTGATGTATCTCCTATAGTTGATGTATCAGTTACAGATGAGGTATAGGCCACAGTTGATCTATCTCCATTAGTTGATGTATCAGTTACAGATGAGGTATAGGCCACACTTGATGTATCTTCATTAGTTGATGTATCAGTTACAGATGAGGTATAGGCCACAGTTGATGTATCTTCATTAGTTGATGTATCAGTTACAGATGAGGCATCATCTGTACTTATTGATGCATCTGTAAAAGTAAAAATAAAATATATATTTGTAGCACCCCTCAGTAGACTACTAGTTATAGGTACATTTAGTTTTTGGCCTTCTTGTAACCAAGGAGAGCAGTTATTGTTGGGTAGTAGTGATGAGCCGAACACCCCCGGGTTCGGTTCGCACCAGAACCCGCGAACGTACCGAAAGTTCGAACGAACATTAGAACCCTATTAAATACAATGGATGCGAACGTTCGAATTCTAAAGTGCTAATTATAACAACTATTATGCATGTTATTGTCCTAAAAAGGGTTTGGGAACCCGGGTTCTGCACCAGGGGACATGTATCAATGCAAAAATAAGTTTTAAAAACGGTCGTTTTCCGGGAGCAGTCATTTTAATGATGCATAAAGTGAAAAAAAAAAAGTCAAATATTCCTTTAAATATCGTACCTGGGGGGTGTCTAAAGTATGCCTGTGAAGTGCCACGTGTTTCCCGTGTTTAGAACTGTCCCTGCACAAAATGACACTTCTAAAGGAAAAAAAAGCCATTTAAAACTGCTTGCGGCTTTAATGTAATGTCTGGTCCCGGTAATATGGATGAAAATCTTTAAGAAAAATGGCATAGCTACCCCATGACCCCCCCCCCTACCCCAGCCCATTACCAGCCCCTTTGGGTCTTGTATGGATATTAAGGGGAACCCCGCACATAAAATAAAAAAGGCCCTATATACTCTGAACAGCCGTATACAGGCGGTGCATACAAGACAGGGACTGTAGGTTTGTTCTTATGTAGAATCTGTTTGTAATTTTGAACAGGTACATTGTTGAAGTGTAGCTCCAGACCAAAAATCTATTTTTATACTTTTTGGAAAACATAGGTAAGGGTTATCACCCCTGTAACATTTGTTTTGCTGTCTGTGCCCCTGTTCAGAACATTTCACCTCACTTTCCGTCCTAATGACAACTGTTTTTGAAATGTGGTGTTTTTCTTGAAACAAGGATTGCTGATAAAGCATCAGTACAGAGGAGACACCTTTCTCCCATATTTATTCTTACAGGAGAGAATTTTCCTTCCTAGTGGTAGATTTCCTCTCACTTCCTGTTGTCTTCTTGCGTTTGCAAGTAGGAGTCGTTTGTAAGTTGGATGTTTGAAAGTAGGGACCTGCCGTATATACTCTGCAGAAATAGGCCCCTTAGTTGTTGGTGTTGGCACAACACTGTAAGCACTCACAGTTACTCTTGGTTGGTGCTGGAACGCCCTGCTGTCAACTATTATATCAGGAATTTTAATTACATATAATTGTTGAACAGTGGTAGTAAAAATTGGGCCTTTGATGGTGGTGCTGGTGCCACAACACTGTAAGCCCTGACAGTTACTCTTGGTGGGTGCAGCAATGGGCCCTGCTGTGAATTATTAGATCAAGAATTGTAATTACATGCCCCTGTTGAACAGGGGCTGAAAAATTGGGCCTTAGGCACTGGTGGCACAACACTGCAACCCTTCACAGATACTGTACTTGGAGCACAGCAATGAGCCCTGTTGCAAAGTATTGCTTCAAAAATTGTAATGACACGCCCCTGTTAAACAGGGGCTGAAAAATTGGGCCTTAGGCACTGGTGGCACAACACTGCAACTCCTCACAGATACTGTACTTGGAGCACAGCAATGAGCCCTGTTGCAAAGTATTGCTTCAAAAATTGTAATTACACGCCCCTGTTAAACAGGGGCTGAAAAATTGGGCGTTAGGCACTGGTGGCGGCACCCATAAACAAAAATGATCTTCCAAGCTATCATCATCAATCGTATCATTGAGGACTCGGAGGAGGAGGATAGCCAGTCAACATAACAGCACAGGCACTCAGCATCAGCATCAGTCTTGAAGGGATGTGACATTTTAAAATCAATTAGTCTGTTATATCAGCATCAGGTGTGTGGTAGCTGGTGGTGATCCAAGACTGGTTCATCTTGATGAAAGTCAGTCGATCAACCGAGTCGGTGGACAGGCGCACCCTGTGATCCGTGACAAATCCTCCAGCAGCACTGAATGTGCGTTCCGAAAGAACGCTGGATGCAGGACAGGCCAGTAGCTCAATTGCATACTGTGCAAGCTCTGGCCAGTGATCCATCCTCAAGACCCAGTAAGCCAGAGGATTTTCGGTGGGGAAGGTGTCCAAGTCTGACCTTGCCCCTAGATATTCCTGCACCATGTTTATCAGACGCTGGCGATGGTTGCTGGAACCGATCATACTTTGGGGCTGCGGACTAAAGAATTGTCTGAACGCATCGGTCAGACGGCCACCTTCCCCACCACTCCTTCTTTGACTGGCCGAAGCCTCAGCAACTCGTTGTCCAGGACCAGGAGTTTGCAACCTCCCAGTCTCTGGGAACGCGTTGCACAGACCTTTCTGCAAGGCCTCCCGGAGTTGTCTCATCCTCTGCTCCCTCTGCGACGGTAACATAAGGTCCGCAACCTTACCCTTGTACCGTGGATCAAGGAGAGTGGCCAGCCAGTAATGGTCCCTCTCCTTGATCCGAAGAATACGAGGATCCTTCCGCAGACTTTGCAGGATCAGGGAGGCCATGCAGCGTAGGTTTGCTGAGGCATTCGCTCCGGAGTCCTCTGGGTCACTAAGGACGACATGATCCGCAGCCACCTCCTCCCAGCCACGTACAAGTCCACTGGTTTCTTGGGACTGTAAATCATCCCTAAAAGACTGCTGCTGATGATGCTGAGTGCCAGCCTCCACCTCCATGCTGACACAATCCTCCTCCTCCTCCTCCTCCTCCTCCTCCTCCTCCTCTTCCTGTGCGATGGGTGGGACAGAAGGAACACTGTCTGGGTAAAGGGGGCCTTGAGAGGCAAGGAAGTCCTCCTCTTCCTGCCTCTGTTCTGCCTCAAGTGCCCTGTCCATTATTCCACGCAGCGTGTGCTCCAACAGGTGGACAAGAGGTACAGTGTCACTGATGCATGCACTGTCACTGCTCACCATCCTCGTGGCCTCCTCAAATGGTGCCAGGACAGTGCATGCATCCCTGATCATGCCCCACTGGCGTGGAGAAAAAAAACCAAGCTCCCCTGACCCTGTCCTGGTGCCGTAGTCGCACAGGTACTCATTGATGGCCCTCTGCTGCGTGTGCAGCCGCTGCAGCATGGCCAACGTTGAGTTCCACCTGGTGGGCATGTCACATATAAGGCGGTTCTTGGGCAGGTTCAACTCCTTTTGCAGCTCAGCCAGGCGAGCACTGGCATTATAAGATCTGCGGAAATGCACACAGACTTTCCTGGCCTGCCTCAGGACATCCTGTAAGCCCGGGTACCTGCCCAAGAAGCGCTGCACCACCAGGTTAAGGACGTGAGCCACACAGGGCACATGGGTCAGTTGTCCCTGTCGGAGGGCGGAGAGGAGGTTGGTGCCATTGTCGCAAACCACCATTCCTGGCTTAAGCTGGCGTGGCGTCAACCACCTCTCGGCCTGGCCCTGCAGAGCAGACAGGACCTCTGCCCCAGTGTGGCTTCTGTCCCCCAAACACACCAGCGCAAGCACGGCATGGCATCTTTTTGCCTGCGTACTTGCGTAGCCCCGTGAACGGCTACGGAGCACCGCTGGTTCATAGGACAAACCACAGGAAGAGGCCATGGAGGAAGAAGAAGAGGAGGGGGTGGAGGAGAGAGGTGTGTCACAACCAGTAGTAGCATTTTGGAGGCGTGGCGGTGGGACAACCTCCAACACTACTGCACCTTGTCCTGAATCCTTCCCAGCTGCCAAAAGAGTGACCCAATGGGCCGTGAAAGAAAGGTAACGTCCCTGTCCATGCCTGCTGGACCATGAGTCAGCGGTAATATGCACCTTACCGCTGACCGCCCTGTCCAGCGAGGCCAAGACATTGCCTTCCACATGCCGGTAGAGAGCCGGAATAGCCTTCCGTGAGAAAAAGTGGCGTTTGGGAACCTGCCACTGAGGAACCGCACATTGCACAAACTCACGGAAGGGGGCCGAGTCTACCAACTGAAAAGGCAGCAGTTGAAGCGCTAGCAATTTAGCCAAGCTAGCATTCAACCGCTGGGCATGTGGATGGCTGGGAGTGAACTTCTTTCGACGGTCCAGCAGCTGGGGCAGGGAAATTTGCCTGCTAGAATCGGACGTCGGTGTACTGCTAGCAGAGTGGGCGCAAGTACTTGGCTGTGACACACCTAATTCTACACCTTCATTCCTCTCAGTGCATGTTTCAGAGAGGACTGAAGTTATAGTGGGGTTGGAGATCCCAGCTGATGCGGTGCAAGGAGAGGTCCGCTTTGTTCTTTGGTGTGGGTCTTTGAGGTAGGCTTGCCAACGAGCTGCATGGCAGGTCAACATATGTCTGGTCAGGCATGTGGTACCCAAGCGGCTGATGTTTTGGCCACGCGATATACGCTTGAGACATATGTTGCAAACAGCAGCTGTGCGATCTGATGCACTAGCCTCAAAAAAGGCCCACACCAAAGAACTTTTTGAATGACGGGCAGAGGCAGCGCCCTGCACAGGCGGAGCTCTGCGGTGTGATTCCGTCGGTGTACTGCCCTTACGCTGGCCACCAAAGGGCATCCTGCCTCGTTGGAGATGTGCCTCCTCCTCATCCTCCTCCTCCTCCTCTCTCCTATTAGGCACCCACGTGGAGTCATTGACCTCATCATCCCCTCCCTCCTCATCACTGGAGCCAATCTGGCAGTATGCTGCAGCTGCTGGAACATGACTGCCAGATTGGTGTCCTTCTTGAGCATCCCCTCTGTCTGCTCTCACGCTACTGCCTTCCTCTAGCTGGGTTTCATCATCAGACCCTTCGAAACGCTGGGCATCCTCCTGGAGCATGTACCCAACACTGTGCTGAAACAGTTCGGGGGACTCCTCAGGAGGAGGACATGGTGGGTCTAGGGAAGGAGTGACTGATGATTTGTCTGACATTGATACCAGGGAAGACGACGCTTTGGCAGCTGCTTTTCCAGTACCCTGAGCCTGGGTGAGAGAGGATGAGGAGGAGGAGGAGGGCTTGGTCATCCACTCTACCAAGTCTTCGGCATGATGTGGCTCAACATGTCCAGCTGCCGAAAAGAAGGACAAGCGTGTCCCATGGCCATGTGCTGATGACAATGCACCGCGTCCACGACCAGCACTGTTGCCCCCAGACACAGAGCCTGCTTGCCCTCTTTTATTGCCTCCTGACTGTCTGCCTCTCCTTGTTTGCCTTCCAGACATTCTAATAGATGGCCTGCAGGGAGATGGGAAAAAAGCAATAAGGGCTACCTTCAGGTGTCCTTCTCTGTCCCTTGAAACAAGGACTTTCACAGTGAAAGAAACTGACACTGTCCCTACCTAGAGTTTTCTGTCCCTAGAATAAATGTTTTTTTTAATCACAATATAGCACAAGGACAATTCACTCAATGTCTCTCCAGGTCCCTGGAAACAAGGACTTGCAGAGTGAAAGAAACTGACACTGTCCCTACCTAGAGTTTTCTGTCCCTAGAATAAATGTTTTTTTTAAGCACAATATAGCACAAGGAAAATTAACTCACTGTCCTTACAGGTCCCTGGAAACAAGGACTTGCAGAGTGAAAGAAACTGACACTGTCCCTACCTAGAGTTTTCTGTCCCTAGAATAAATGTTTTTTTTAAGCACAATATAGCACAAGGACAATTAACTCACTGTCCTTACAGGTCCCTGGAAACAAGGACTTGCAGAGTGAAAGAAAAAAAACACTCTCCCTACCTACAGTTTTCTGTCCCTAGAAAAAATGTTTTTTTAAGCACAATATAGCACAAGGAAAATTAACTCACTGTCCTTACAGGTCCCTGGAAACAAGGACTTGCAGAGTGAAAGAAAAAAAACACTCTCCCTACCTACAGTTTTCTGTCCCTAGAAAAAATGTTTTTTTTAATCACAATATAGCACAAGGAAAATTAACTCACTGTCCTTACAGGTCCCTGGAAACAAGGACTTGCAGAGTGAAAGAAACTGACACTGTCCCTACCTAGAGTTTTCTGTCCCTAGAATAAATGTTTTTTTTAAGCACAATATAGCACAAGGACAATTAACTCACTGTCCTTACAGGTCCCTGGAAACAAGGACTTGCAGAGTGAAAGAAAAAAAACACTCTCCCTACCTACAGTTTTCTGTCCCTAGAAAAAATGTTTTTTTAAGCACAATATAGCACAAGGAAAATTAACTCACTGTCCTTACAGGTCCCTGGAAACAAGGACTTGCAGAGTGAAAGAAAAAAAACACTCTCCCTACCTACAGTTTTCTGTCCCTAGAAAAAATGTTTTTTTTAATCACAATATAGCACAAGGAAAATTAACTCACTGTCCTTACAGGTCCCTGGAAACAAGGACTTGCAGAGTGAAAGAAAAAAAACACTCTCCCTACCTACAGTTTTCTGTCCCTAGAAAAAATGTTTTTTTTAATCACAATATAGCACAAGGAAAATTAACTCACTGTCCTTACAGGTCCCTGGAAACAAGGACTTGCAGAGTGAAAGAAACTGACACTGTCCCTACCTAGAGTTTTCTGTCCCTAGAATAAATGTTTTTTTTAAGCACAATATAGCACAAGGACAATTAACTCACTGTCCTTACAGGTCCCTGGAAACAAGGACTTGCAGAGTGAAAGAAAAAAAACACTCTCCTTACCTACAGTTTTCTGTCCCTAGAAAAAATGTTTTTTTTAAGCACAATATAGCACAAGGAAAATTAACTCACTGTCCTTACAGGTCCCTGGAAACAAGGACTTGCAGAGTGAAAGAAAAAAAACACTCTCCCTACCTACAGTTTTCTGTCCCTAGAAAAAATGTTTTTTTTAATCACAATATAGCACAAGGAAAATTAACTCACTGTCCTTACAGGTCCCTGGAAACAAGGACTTGCAGAGTGAAAGAAACTGACACTGTCCCTACCTAGAGTTTTCTGTCCCTAGAATAAATGTTTTTTTTAATCACAATATAGCACAAGGAAAATTAACTCACTGTCCTTACAGGTCCCTGGAAACAAGGACTTGCAGAGTGAAAGAAACTGACACTGTCCCTACCTAGAGTTTTCTGTCCCTAGAATAAATGTTTTTTTTAAGCACAATATAGCACAAGGACAATTAACTCACTGTCCTTACAGGTCCCTGGAAACAAGGACTTGCAGAGTGAAAGAAAAAAAACACTCTCCCTACCTACAGTTTTCTGTCCCTAGAAAAAATGTTTTTTTTAAGCACAATATAGCACAAGGAAAATTAACTCACTGTCCTTACAGGTCCCTGGAAACAAGGACTTGCAGAGTGAAAGAAAAAAAACACTCTCCCTACCTACAGTTTTCTGTCCCTAGAAAAAATGTTTTTTTTAATCACAATATAGCACAAGGAAAATTAACTCACTGTCCTTACAGGTCCCTGGAAACAAGGACTTGCAGAGTGAAAGAAACTGACACTGTCCCTACCTAGAGTTTTCTGTCCCTAGAATAAATGTTTTTTTTAATCACAATATAGCACAAGGAAAATTAACTCACTGTCCTTACAGGTCCCTGGAAACAAGGACTTGCAGAGTGAAAGAAACTGACACTGTCCCTACCTAGAGTTTTCTGTCCCTAGAATAAATGTTTTTTTTAAGCACAATATAGGACAAGGACAATTAACTCACTGTCCTTACAGGTCCCTGGAAACAAGGACTTGCAGAGTGAAAGAAACTGACACTGTCCCTACCTAGAGTTTTCTGTCCCTAGAATAAATGTTTTTTTTAAGCACAATATAGCACAAGGAAAATTAACTCACTGTCCTTACAGGTCCCTGGAAACAAGGACTTGCAGAGTGAAAGAAACTGACACTGTCCCTACCTAGAGTTTTCTGTCCCTAGAATAAATGTTTTTTTTAAGCACAATATAGCACAAGGAAAATTAACTCACTGTCCTTACAGGTCCCTGGAAACAAGGACTTGCAGAGTGAAAGAAAAAAAACACTCTCCCTACCTACAGTTTTCTGTCCCTAGAAAAAATGTTTTTTTTAATCACAATATAGCACAAGGAAAATTAACTCACTGTCCTTACAGGTCCCTGGAAACAAGGACTTGCAGAGTGAAAGAAACTGACACTGTCCCTACCTAGAGTTTTCTGTCCCTAGAATAAATGTTTTTTTTAATCACAATATAGCACAAGGACAATTAACTCACTGTCCTTACAGGTCCCTGGAAACAAGGACTTGCAGAGTGAAAGAAACTGACACTGTCCCTACCTAGAGTTTTCTGTCCCTAGAATAAATGTTTTTTTTAAGCACAATATAGCACAAGGACAATTAACTCACTGTCCTTACAGGTCCCTGGAAACAAGGACTTGCAGAGTGAAAGAAACTGACACTGTCCCTACCTAGAGTTTTCTGTCCCTAGAATAAATGTTTTTTTTAAGCACACTATAGCAGAAGCACAAAACACACTGACACTCTCCCTACCTATCCTTCTCTTTCCCTAAACTAAAGGAATCCAGGTTAAGCAAGAAAGAAATAACAGTCACTGTCCCTGCCTATGCTACTCTATCCCTGCTCCGGAACACACTACACTAGGCCGCCGTGCTGGCGGCCTTTTATAGTGTGGGGCGTGTACTAAACACCCTCAGCAATAATTGGCCACAGGCATCCTGCCTGTGGCCAATCATTGCTCTCCTCGCTGCCGGCGCTGTGATTGGCCAAGCATGCGGGGTCACAGTGCATGCTTGGCCAATCACAGCGCCTGGATGACACTGCGATGGCGTAGTGCATTGTGGGCCGTTCGCGTCACTCGAATTTGGCGCGAACGGCCCAAATCGTTCGATCTTCGTCGAACGATCGAACAGCCAATGTTCGAGTCGAACGTATGTTCGACTCGAACACGAAGCTCATCCCTATTGGGTAGTGTCTGTTTTAGGTTCTGCTGGTGCAGGCTCAGCTACTTCCTCCTGTATCCCACTAAGCTCCAGGATATAGTGGGTCAAATAGCTTTCACAGTGGTCTGCATATTCATGCCTCTTCAGCCAATCCCTGGTCAGGGGGGTGAGTGACCAGCAGGGGGGTTGAGAGAGATATAAATAGGTTGGGGCCTAGAACAGCTTCCTTCTGTTCCTGGGGGAGTAAGACCCAGCTTGAGGGGTCCTTTTGGGGTCCCAGTTTCTGCTTTTCCAATCCCTAGACTGGTAAAGGGGAGACCTGATTTCTCATAGCGGGTGATCGCAGGACTTCTGTACAGCGGGAATGGGGGTGGGGTGGGTTAGGGGGTCCAGTGTAAGTTCACCATAGAGATTTTCTGTAAAGGTGAACTTACACTTTAATGTAGTTGGCCTTCTCTGCAGTTTTTTTGTTGCACTACAATCATTTTACAAACTGGCACCCAAAACTGAAATGCATATTCAAGACCTGGTCTTACAAACGCTTTGTGTAATTGCAAAGTTATATCTTTCTTTTGGTCTTGAGTCAATGCCTATTTTAGTGTGAAAAAATATCTTGCTTACCATAAAAGCTGCAGCTTGGCATTAAGTGCTGTTGTTATGCACTAGTAGATTTACGAATGAGTGAACATTTGAACAAAAAAAAAGCACTTCAAAAAATGTTTGCATTTAAAGTGGAGCCCCCTCTCTCCCCTGATTGGCTGACTGACTTTGATTGACAGCCGTGGGGGCCAGTGACGCCGCTGCTGTGTCTCAGCCAATCAGGAGGAGTGTCCCAGATGACTTAGACCCTCGTAGAGATCACTGGCGAGAGATGGGGCTCAGGTAAGTAATTAGGGGGTGCTGGGGAGGCTGCTTTACACAGAAGTATTTTTTTATCTTAATGCATAGAATGCATTAAGATAAAAAAAACTTTTGCCTTTACAACTTCTTTAAGTCTATGATCTACCATTGGACCCAGATCCTTCTCCATCATTGATTCTACCAGTTGTACTTCCCCTTTGATGTATGATACATTCATGTTTTTGAAGTGTGAAACTTTACATTTACCAATATTAAACCTAATTTGCGTAATCAAACAGTGCATCCAGCATATAGGTGCCTCCTCACCACTTGTTTTAACCCCCAATAACCCACATGTGGATGTGGTGTGGCTCTTTTCACTTAAGGCGGCCATACACGGTTCGAATTTCGAAAGAATTTTCTTTCGAAAATCGTATCAAAGAACTTTCGTACGAATTTCGTACCGTTAGTGGGCTGCAGCAACAGCCGATTTTCATGCGGCAATTGAATTTGAGGAATCCGACGTGTTGGAAATTTTTGGAAAAACAAACGATTTTCTGATCAATGATGGGAGAATCGTGCGAGAAATGTAATAGAAAAAAAAAATGCATGTGCAAGAAAAGAATATTCCCGGAGATAAACAAATATTCCCGGAGAGAAAAGAATATTCCCGGCAATTGGTCGGCCGAATTTCGAAAATCAATGGTGGCATCATCGGATCACAAAAAAAAAACTTTCTGATTTTGAAAAGAAAATTTGTTCGAAATTCGACCCGTGTATGGCCTGCTTTAAATAGGTCATATTCAGAGGGTGGTACTGGAAAGCATCATGGCTGCAGCATGTGCATACCCCCATATGGCTACCTTTATGCCTAGGTGCAGTTAAGGGGCAGTAAAAACATTATTCAACTTTTCTTACCATCCCTCAACAGCATGTGTAAACTAAGCATTATTCCCAACCCCCCTGCCAGTCTTATACTCACCTTTCACCAATCCAGCAAATTATCGGCCGTGCATCCTCATAAGCACTGCACAGCTGCTTGTTAAAATCTTTTATGCTGGGCTATTGCAGCTGTGAGCTTGTTATAACCCCTTTGACTGCAATGACATGTAGAACTTGTCTTTGGCAGTCAAACGGTTTATCCAGTTTTCTATTTCCTAATACAATTTTTTTAAGATAATAATTTAGTTTCTGCTGCTTCTAGGCCGACTGCTTTGAAGTTTCCCTTCTCAGTGACCCTTGTGGTTACTTGGACCTTGTTTGGTCCCTCCATACATATAGAAGCTTTCAAAGGGATTGGGTCCATAATGACATCTTGCACAAAATGAGACGTAAAAAACCCACCGTGATACATTTCACACAGAAATGCTTCTTCATAAGTCTTATAAGAAAGCATGTTCTGTGAGGATTGGGTCTCGACTGGACTATCCATTTGATTGTGGCTTGTTCCTTTCTTGTGGGACCCAGTGGAGGGAATTGCTGTTTACCAGTGATTTTGTCTTAAATATCCCAGAAAAACGTTGATAATTTTCATGCTATCTAAACATATATACTAGTTGAAAGGTATTCCAATAAAACAATTTATCTTTTCTAGGGTTAACCACTTAAGCCCCGGACCATTTCGGGCCATTAGGACCAGGCCTGTTTTTGGGATTCGGCACTGCGCTGCTTTAACTGTAAATTGTGCGGACATGCAATGTTGTACCCAAATGAAATTTGCGTCCTTTTCTTCCCACAAATAGAGCTTTCTTTTAATGGTATTTGATTGCCTCTGCGATTTTTATTTTTTGCGATATAAACAGAAAAAGACCGAAAATTTTGAAAAAAAATGATATTTTCTACTTTTTGTTATAAGAAAAATCGAATAAACTCAATTTTAATCATACATTTAGGCCAAAATGTATTCAGCCACATGTCTTTAGTAAAAAAAATGTCAATAAGCGTATATTTATTGGTTTGCGCAAAAGTTATAGCGTTTACAAACTAGGGTACATTTTCTGAAATTTACACAGCTTTAAATTTATGACTGCCTATCTCATTTCTTGAGGTGCTAAAATGGCAGGGCAGTACAAAACCCCCCCAAATGATCCCATTTTGGAAAGTAGACACCCCAAGGAAATTGCTGAGAGGCATGTTGAGCCCATTGAATATTTTTTTTTTTGTCCCAAGTGATTGAATAATGACAAAAAAAAAAAAAAAATTACAAAAAGTTGTCACTAAATGATATATTGCTCACACATGCCATGGTTATATGTGGAATTGCACCCCAAAATACATTCTGCTGCTTCTCCTGAGTACGGGGATACCACATGTGTGGGACTTTTTAGGAGCCTAGCCACGTACGGGACCCCGGAAACCAAGCACCGCCTTCAGGATTTCTAAGGGCGCAAATTTTTGATTTCACTCCTCACTACCTATCACAGTTTCGAAGGCCATAAAATGCCAAAATAGCAAAAAAAAACCCCCAAATTACCCCATTTTGGAAAGTAGACACCCCAAGCTATTTACTGAGAGGCATGTTCAGTCCATGGAATATTTTATATTTTGCCACAAGTTGCGGGAATATGACAAACTTTTTTTTTTTTGCACAAAGTTGTCACTAAATGATATATTGCTCACACATGCCATGGGCATATGTGAAATTACACCCCAAAATACATTCTGCTGCTTCTCCTGAGTACGGGGATACCACATGTGTGGGACTTTTTGGGAGCCTAGCCGCGTACGGGACCCCAAAAACCAAGCACCGCCTTCAAGGTTTCTAAGGGCATAAATTTTTGATTTCACTCCTCACTACCTATCACAGTTTTGAAGGCCATAAAATGCCAAGATGGCACAAAACCCCCCCAAATGACCCCATTTTGGAAAGTAGACACCCCAAGCTATTTGCTGAGAGGCATGTTGACCCCATTGAATATTTTTTTTTTGTCCCAAATGATTGAATAATGACAAAAAGAAAAAAAAAAATGTACAAAAAGTTGTCACTAAATGATATATTGCTCACACATGCCATGGTTATATGTGGAATTGCACCCCAAAATACATTATGCTGCTTTTCCTGAGTACGGGGATACCACATGTGTGGGACTTTTTGGGAGCCTAGCCGCGTACAGGGCCCCAAAAACCAAGCACCGCCTTCAGGATTTCTAAGGGCGTAAATTTTTGATTTCACTCCTCACTACCTATCACAGTTTCGAAGGCCATAAAATGCCAAAATAGCACAAAACCCCCCCAAATTACCCCATTTTGGAAAGTAGACACCCCAAGCTATTTGCTGAGAGGCATGTTGAGTCCATGGAATATTTTATATTTTGCCACAGGTTGCGGGAATATGACAAACTTTTTTTTTTTGCACAAAGTTGTCACTAAATGATATATTGCTCACACATGCCATGGGCATATGTGAAATTACACCCCAAAATACATTCTGCTGCTTCTCCTGAGTACGGGGATACCACATGTGTGGGACTTTTTGGGAGCCTAGCCGCGTACGGGACCCCAAAAACCAAGCACCGCCTTCAAGGTTTCTAAGGGCATAAATTTTTGATTTCGCTCCTCACTACCTATCACAGTTTTGAAGGCCATAAAATGCCAAGATGGCACAAAACCCCCCAAATGACCCCATTTTGGAAAGTAGACACCCCAAGCTATTTGCTGAGAGGCATGTTGAGCCCATTGAATATTTTTTTTTGTCCCAAATGATTGAATAATGACAAAAAGAAAAAAAAAATGTACAAAAAGTTGTCACTAAATGATATATTGCTCACACATGCCATGGTTATATGTGAAATTACACCCCAAAATACATTCTGCTGCTTCTCCTGAGTACGGGGATACCACATGTGTGGGACTTTTTGGGAGCCTAGCCGCGTACGGGACCCCAAAAACCAAGCACCGCCTTCAAGGTTTCTAAGGGCATAAATTTTTGATTTCACTCCTCACTACCTATCACAGTTTTGAAGGCCATAAAATGTCAAAATAGCCCAAAACCCCCACAAATGACCCCATTTTGGAAAGTAGACACCCCAAGCTATTTGCTGAGAGGCATGGTGAGTATTTTACAGCTCTCATTTGTTTTTGAAAATTAAGAAAGACATTTTTTTTTCTTTTTTTTTTCTTTTTTTACATTTTCAAAACTTTGTGACAAAAAGCGAGATCTGCAAAATACTCAACATACCTCTCAGCAAATAGCTTGGGGTGTCTACTTTCCAAAATGAGGTCATTTGGGGGGGTTTTGTGCCATCTGGGCATTCCATGGCCTCCGAAACTGTGATAGGCAGTGAGGAGTGAAATCAAAAATTTACACCCATAGAAATCCTGAAGGCGGTGCTTGGTTTTTGGGGTCCCGTACGCGACTAGGCTCCCAAAAAGTCCCACACATGTGGTATCCCCGTACTCAGGAGAAGCAACAGAATGTATTTTGGGGTGTAATTCCACATATGCCCATGGCATGTTTGAGCAATATATAATTTAGTGACAACTTTTTGTACATTTTTTTTTTCTTTTGGTCATTATTCAATCACTTGGGACAAAAAAAAAAATATTCAATGGGCTCAACATGCCTCTCAGCAAATAGCTTGAGGTGTCTACTTTACAAAATGGGGTCATTTGGGGGGGGGTTTGAACTGTCCTGGCATTTTATGCACAACATTAGGAAGCTTATGTCACACATCATCCACTCTTCTAACCACTTGAAGACAAAGCCCTTTCTGACACTTTTTGTTTACATGAAAAAAAAAAATTTTTTGCAAGAAAATTATGTTGAACCCCCAAACATTATATATTTTTTTAAAGCAAAGGCCCTACAGATTAAAATAGTGGGTGTTGCATTTTTTTTTCCACACAGTATTTGCGCAGCGATTTTTCAAACGCATTTTTTGGGGGAAAAACACACTTTTTTTATTTTTAATGCACTAAAAAACACTATATTGCCCAAATGTTTGATGAAATAAAAAAGATGATCATAGGCCGAGTACATGGATACCAAACACGACATGCTTTAAAATTGCGCACAAACGCGCAGCGGCGACAAACTACATTCATTTTTAAAAGCATTTAAAAGCCTTTACAGGTTACCACGTTAGATTTACAGAGGAGGTCTACTGCTAAAATGACTGCCCTCGATCTGACCTTCGCGGTGATACCTCACATGCATGATGCAATTGCTGTTTACATATGACGCTAGACCGACGCTTGCGTTCGCCTTTGCGCAAGAGCAGGGGGGGACAGCGGTGCTTTTTTTTTTTTTTTTTTATTATTTATTTGGCTTTTTTATTTTATTTTTAAACTGTGCCTTCCATATTTTATTTTTTTACCATTTTTATCGTTATCTCAGGGAATGTAAATATCCCCTATGATAACAATAAGTAGTGACAGGTACTCTTTTTTTGAAAAAAATTGGGGGGTTAGACCCTAGATCTTTCCTCTGCCCTCAAAGCATCTGACCACACCAAGATCGGTGTGATAAAATGCTTTCCCAATTTCCCAATGGCGCTTTTTATATCCGGGGGGGGGGGACATTCCCTCCCACTGCTTGTAAAAGCAGTCTAGAGGCTAATTATCTGCTAGAATTGCTTTTACATGAAAGCCGGCTGCTGGCTGAAAAGAATGATACCAAGATGATACCTAAACCCGCAGGCATCATTCTGGTATAAACATTCAAAGTCCAGCAACATACCAGTACGTTGCTGGTCCTTGTTGGACATGTATTGTAATCTTTTTTTTCATACAGCCTATTGGCTGAACGAAAAAAAGAGATTGATTGGTGGGTATGCCCACCATTAGAATACCTCCCTTCATCCACCCACTTCTAATGATGGGCATATATGCCGAAGCATGGGGGCATCCTCCTGCAAAAAAGTTATGCCGCTGTGAGGGGGTTAGCTCGGCAGCGGGTGTGTGTGACCCCCGGGATGGGCTCCCCACACAAAAACAGGCCCAGCAAACGGAGGTTGTGGTTTTCAAAATCAAAAAGGTGCGGTTTATTTTCTATTTACAGTGACAAAACACAGCAAAGCAAAAGAAACATAAATAAAATAAATCCTGGTCAACTTGACCTCTGACTAAACATACAGGTTTCCTAACTAACAACTGGGATCAGCCTAGTGCTGTCCTAGTCCCTAAGTCCCTGGTTTTAAATGTCCAAGCAAATAGCCACACAGGCTTTGTCTCACCGCACAGGGGTTCACTCTCCCTAGACAGTCCACACAGGTCTGGTTCCAGGCATAAGCTAACATCTAATGAAGCTGGGAGTTCTTATAGAGGCCTAAATGAGCTGACAAGCTTCAGCTGGTCTCATCAACTCCCTGTCTGCACGACGCCCCACACTCTCCCTAGACATATGAGTCATCCATGAGCCCACGAGCCTTAGCTGGGCTTATACAACTCTCCACCTAGTTGTATAAGTCGGCGTAAAGCCTGAATCTGGGCGAAATATATCTACCCCCCTGGATGCAACCAGGTGACTTTACCTTCCTGCTGTCACATACCCCCCCCTCTTGTTTTAACCTCGGGGTTGGAACACCAGCAATCAGGCATTCATGTACTCGAGACAAAGCATCCACATTCCCCATTTGAACGCCAGGGCGATGCTTTACTGTGAAGTTGAATTCCTGGAGGGCCAGGAACCACCTATTCACTCTTCTATTTGTTTCCTTGTTTTGAGCCATCCACTTTAACGGAGCGTGATCCGTAACCATGTCAAAGTGCCTACCTAGCAGGTAGTACTGAAGGGAATCTAGAGCCCACTTCACCGCTAAACACTCCTTTTCAACGGTGGCGTAATTTACCTCATGGGACTTCAACTTCCTGCTGAGGTAAATGACTGGGTGCTCTTCCCCGTTCCAGACCTGGGACAATACTGCTCCTAACCCCACATCTGACGCATCACTTTGTACGACAAAGTCTTTAGAGAAGTCGGGTGAGTACAACACTGGCTGGCTACATAAGGCTTGTTTCAAGAATTGGAATGCTGCCTCAGCCTCGGGGGTCCATTTAATCATGACCGACCCTTTCCCCTTCGTCAGGTTGGTTAGGGGCACAGCCTTAGAAGCAAAGTGGGGAATGAATCGCCGATAATACCCAGCGATTCCCAGAAAGGCTCGTACCTGCTTCTTGCTGTTGGGACGTGGCCAACTCTGGATGGCCTCGACTTTGTTGAGTTGGGGTTTTATTACTCCCCTCCCAATGGTGTACCCAAGATATTTGGCCTCCTCCTGCCCAATGGTACACTTCTTGGGGTTAGCCGTAAACCCCGCTTCCCGAACAGAGTCCAGGACTGCTTGCACTTTTGGCAGATGTGAGGCCCAATCTGTGCTATGGACAATTACGTCATCCAGGTAAGCCGCAGCATACTTCCGATGGGGCCTCAGCATCTGGTCCATTTTCCGCTGGAATGTGGCCGGCGCATTCTGTAACCCGAACGGCATTCTTTTATATTGGAACGCCCCGTCTGGGGTTACAAATGCGGTTTTCTCTTTGGCCGACTTGGCCAGGGGGATTTGCCAATACCCTTTTGTGAGGTCAAGAGTCGTCATGTATCGGGCTGTTCCCAGCCGGTCGATCAACTCATCTATACGTGGCATGGGGTAGGTGTCAAATTTTGTAACTTTGTTCAACTGACGAAAATCGTTACAAAATCGCCAGCTCCCATCCGGTTTAGGCACCAACACAATGGGACTAGACCAATCACTTTGGGACTCCTCTATCACCCCTAAGTTCAGCATTTTCTGTACTTCCTCCCGTATTGCCTCCCGTCGGGCCTCTGGGATCCGATAGGGTTTTAACTTCACCCTTTCACCGGGCGGGGTAATGATGTCATGCTCTACCCCAGATGTTTGTCCCGGCAGCTCAGAGAATACCTCCTTGTTGCGAAGCACAAACTCCTTAACCTCCTGTTGTTGGGGTTGTGACAAGGTGGCTGCTATTCCAACCTCAGGAATCACGCAACCAGTTTGAGCTGGTGACCAAGTGTCTGCGACTAGGGACTTTCTATCCCTCCAGGCTTTCAACAGATTAACGTGATAGATCTGTTCGGGCTTTCGCCTTCCTGGTTGTCTGACCTTGTAATTCACTTCGCTCACTTTTTCCATTATCTCATAGGGGCCTTGCCATTTGGCAAGGAATTTACTTTCAACCGTAGGGACAAGTACCAGTATCCTATCCCCCGGGGAAAAGGTACGGGTCTTGGCTCCACGGTTGTACACTCTCTGCTGTGCTAACTGCGCTTGGGCCAAATGTTCCTTCACGATGGGCATTACCTGTGCAATTCGGTCTTGCATCAGGGCGACATGCTCAATCACACTCCTGTGGGGAGAACTCTCACTTTCCCAAGTTTCCTTGGCAATATCCAACAGCCCTCTTGGGTGTCTCCCATACAGTAACTCAAAGGGGGAGAATCCCGTAGAGGATTGGGGCACCTCCCTAATAGCAAACATCAAATAAGGAAGTAGACAGTCCCAATCCTTTCCATCTCTATCCACCACTTTCTTCAACATTTGTTTTAGGGTTTTGTTGAATCTTTCAACCAGCCCATCGGTTTGGGGGTGATACACAGATGTACGTAATTGCGTCACTTTGAACAATTTACACAGCTCCTTCATAACCCGGGACATAAAGGGTGTACCTTGGTCCGTAAGCAGTTCTTTACAAATACCCACCCGGCTAAACACAAGAGATAGCTCTTTGGCTATGGTTTTGGCCGAGGTATTTCGGAGAGGGATCGCTTCTGGATAACGGGTGGCATAGTCCATTATAACTAATATGTACTGGTGCCCCCTAGCGGACTTGATTATAGGCCCTACCAAATCCATGGCGATCCTCTCAAACGGGACCTCAATGATGGGTAGAGGGACCAGCGGGCTACGGAAATGTGGCATCGGGGCCGACCTCTGACACACAGGGCAGGAGGAACAATAATTTTCTATGTCCTTCATCACCCCCGGCCAATAGAATCTCTGTAATACCCTCTCTCGGGTTTTCTCTGTCCCCAGATGACCTCCAAGAATGTGCCCATGGGCCAACTCCAACACCAACTTCCTGTAAGGTTTGGGCACCACAAGCTGCTCAGCGGTTTCTTCTGCCCTTTTTGCCACCCGATACAGTAGGTCCTTCTCTACGCTGAAGTATGGGTAAGTGCAGGTATTATCTGGGTTCACTAACTCGCCATCTATTTTCACTACGTTTTCCCGTGCCTTTATTAGGGCGGGGTCTTTCAACTGTTCTGTGGCAAAGTTTTCCCTGTGAACCTCAAGATCAGAAAACTCCACAGACGGTAGGTTTTCGTCTGAGGAGGTGGGCTCCTCTCCAGTTTCTTGAGTCTCCCCTGCCAATACTGTTAAGGGAAATTCCGGAGAGTCCTCACCACTCTCAGGGGAGTTCTGGCTATCACATTCCTGGTACATAGGGGCACCAGTGGGGGGCTCAGGATCATCCCACAGTTCCCAGAACTTCGGAAAATCCCTTCCCACAATGGCGTCATGCGGTAACTGAGATACTAAGCCCACTGGATGAGAGAGGGTACCTTTGGGGGTCTCGAAACACACTGTAGTCACTGGATACTCTCGGGTGTCCCCATGCACACAAATAACAGCTACCTTGCTATTCCCAAAGACCTCTGTTTTAACTAACTCAGCCTTTATCAGGGTCACAAGGCTACCTGAATCCAGCAATACCACAACATTTCTACCATTAACACACATTTTGCATAAATGTTTCTCAGTTCCTCGAATGGCAGTGCATGCGACTATCGCACACAGCGACTGACGTCTGCCCGTCAGAAAGTCACACTGCATGGGTTCCTCCACAACCGGGCAATTGGCTGCAATATGTCCCGCTTGCCGGCAGCGGTAGCAAACGATCCTTCTTGCCGCCTCTTGAGCCGCTGATTTCCCAGGCTGTTCTCGCCAAACTTGGGGTAGAGCTCCCACCCTCTCACTCTCTCCACCCTCACCCCTTGGAATCCTCTTATCCGCCCCTGGGGATGGTCTGGTCTTAGGGTGGAAAGTCCGAGTGTCTCTGGAAGAGGCCGTCAGGTTCTCTGTAGCCAAGTATTTCTCCACACGATCCACAAGACCATCGGCCGTCTCTGGGTCTCCATGGCTTACCCACTTTTGGATGGCAGTAGGAAGAGCTCTCAAAAACCGATCCATTACAACACGTTCCACAATCTTTGGTGCGGACAAAGTCTCTGGCTGTAGCCACTTTCTGCTCAGGTGAATGAGATCATACATTTGAGACCTGGGGGGTTTTCCAAGCTGGAAAGTCCAGTTATGCACACGCTGAGCCCGGACAGCCTGGGTGACACCCAGCCTTGCCAAAATTTCAGCTTTTAGCATCACATAGTCTTTTGCTTGGTTAGGCTCTAGGTCATAGTAAGCTTTCTGCGATTCACCAGTTAACAGAGGAGCCACCAGTCCAGCCCACTGCTCCTCAGGCCACTTTTCTCTTTCAGCGGTCCTTTCAAATGTGGTCAAAAATACCTCTGGATCATCCTCTCCAGTCATTTTTGTCAATAAACGACTCACCCCAAAGGACGCGGTATTAGTGGGACGGCTTTCCTCACTGGTCTGCGGACGTTGCTGCATTACTGCTTCCATTTGTTGTAGTCTCTGCTCTTGCTTCTGTAACAGGTCTATGAAGCGGGCCTCAGATTGCTGCTGGGCTTGTTGCTGAGCTTCCAGACTCTGTTGGTGAGCTTGCTGCTGGGCTGCAAGGCTCTGTTGATGAGCTTGCTGCTGGGCTGCAAGGCTCCTTTGCAAACCTGCATTTGTCTGCTGTTGATTGGCATTTGCTAGAGCCAGCTGTTTCAGTATCTCCTCCATGCTGGCTTAAAAAAAACTGCCACTGGTTCTCCACCAACTGTGAGGGGGTTAGCTCGGCAGCGGGTGTGTGTGACCCCCGGGATGGGCTCCCCACACAAAAACAGGCCCAGCAAACGGAGGTTGTGGTTTTCAAAATCAAAAAGGTGCGGTTTATTTTCTATTTACAGTGACAAAACACAGCAAAGCAAAAGAAACATAAATAAAATAAATCCTGGTCAACTTGACCTCTGACTAAACATACAGGTTTCCTAACTAACAACTGGGATCAGCCTAGTGCTGTCCTAGTCCCTAAGTCCCTGGTTTTAAATGTCCAAGCAAATAGCCACACAGGCTTTGTCTCACCGCACAGGGGTTCACTCTCCCTAGACAGTCCACACAGGTCTGGTTCCAGGCATGAGCTAACATCTAATGAAGCTGGGAGTTCTTATAGAGGCCTAAATGAGCTGACAAGCTTCAGCTGGTCTCATCAACTCCCTGTCTGCACGACGCCCCACACTCTCCCTAGACATATGAGTCATCCATGAGCCCACTAGCCTTAGCTGGGCTTATACAACTCTCCACCTAGTTGTATAAGTCGGCGTAAAGCCTGAATCTGGGCGAAATATATCTACCCCCCTGGATGCAACCAGGTGACTTTACCTTCCTGCTGTCACACCGCGTACACACGGTCAAGCCTTCGTCGGAATTTCGACCGTATGTACGCGGCATAAAAGGTTATGCCGCGTACACACGGTCGGACTTTTCCACGGATAAGCCTCCGTTGGAATTTCGACCGTATATACGCGGCATTAGGAGCAAAATCGCTCCTCCGCCCCTGCTGCCCCCATGCTTCGGCATATATGCTCTTTTTTTTAACTGTGGTGGTGAAATCACCTCCTACAGCGTTGGAGTCACGGCTTTATGTATCGTGGGAGCAAACGCTGTTGCTGTCAAGATAAATAGATCCGCGCTGCAACTGAATGGCGTACCTGCTAAGCAAATGGTGGTTAACATTAAAACAAAGTAACATTACAGTACAACAGTAAGACCTTACCATGCCATACCTGCAAAGCAAATACCAAAACAAAACCTAGTAAAAAATAAAAAAATGTTTTAACGCAACCTGTGCCTAAAATATATATATGCCGAAGCATGGGGGCATCCTCCCGCAAAAAAGTTATGCCGCGTACACACGGTCGGAATTTTCCACGGGCAGGCCTCCGTCGGAATTTCGACCGTATGTACGCGGCATTAGGAGCAAAATCGCTCCTCCGCCCCTGCTGCCCCCATGCTTCGGCATATATGCTCTTTTTTTTAACTGTGGTGGTGAAATCACCTCCTACAGCACTGGAGTCACGGCTTTATGTATCGTGGGAGCAAACGCTGTTGCTGTCAAGATAAATAATTCCGCGCTGCAGTTGAATGGCGCACCTGAAAACAAAAAATTACATACCTGAAAAGCAAGCATGATAAAACATTGCAGAATAGAATACAGTAAAAAAGAGCAGAACAATAGAGAGAAAATAGAGAGAGAGAGAACAATAAAACGACAACTATTTTTGGTTTTTTTATTTTATATTTTTTTTGTGTTTTGTTTTTTACGTTTTTTTTTTTCTTTTTTACACTTTTTTTTGTAACTTTACAACTGTAATGGTTCGGGTCTCTCAAAATGTAATGGCATCTTGGGAGACCCTGTGTAAGTGTGTCCTTGTCTGTGAAATGCTGTACCCTACGCTAAAACTTCACTTTTGAGTGGTAGCGTTCAAAACATTCACCTTGGCAAAGACCAGGCTTGTCAGGACAGAGTGGACAAAAACTACGGGTGTCACGCCTAAATCCGCGCTTGCTACAGACACGACATCTTTTTTGGGGGTGGCTTTGGGTAGGGGTACTCGGGAGGACATACGAATAATGCCTCTCATGCAGCCGGCTTACTGCATTTGGTTGGGGATGGTGAGGTGCAGAACCGCCTGGATACAGGAGTTCTGTGACTATCTCATTCTGGAATTTTAGAAGAGATAACGTCCCGCCTGAAGCTCTGTATAGCACATGAGCGTTCAGCAAAGCCAATTGGAATAATGATAGAGACACTTTTTTGTACCAGCGTCTCGCCTTACGGTCAATTAGATACGGCGCCATCAACTGGTCGTTGAGGTCCACCCCTCCCATATTTTGGTTATATTCATGGACACAGAGGGGTTTCTCCACAACACCAGTCGCCGTACGAATTTGGACTGTCGTGTCTGCATGAAGGGAGGTAAGAAGGAAAACATTCTTATTGTCCCTCCACTTCATAGCGAGCAAGTTATTACACTTCAAGCAGGCTCTCTCCCCCAGCCTAAGACGGGCATCTACAAGCCGCTGGGGAAAGCCCCGGCGATTAGGTCGCACGGTGCCACATGCTCCAATCTGATGATCAAACAAGTGACTAAACAGTGGCACGCTCGTGTAATAATTGTCCACATACAAGTGGTACCCCTTTCCAAATAAGGGTGACGCCAAGTTCCACACTATCTTGCCAGCGCTCCCTATGTAATCCGGGCAGTTGACCGACTCAATCTGACTATCTTTTCCCTCATAAACCGTAAAGTTCACTACATAGCCTGTTGCCCTGTCACAGAACTTGTAGAGCTTGACCCCGTATCTGGCACGCTTGCTGGGAAGGTACTGCATGAAAGACAAGCGGCCAGAAAATTTAATCAGGGACTCATCAACGCAGACAACTTGATCGGGAGTAAACAAGGCTGCAAAACGTTCGTTGAAGTGGTTTATGAGGGGCCGAACTTTATAGAGCCGGTCGTATTCAGGGTCCCCACGTGGACGACAAAGTTCATTGTCGTTGAAGTGCATGAACCGCAAAATCTGCTCGTATCGTGCCCTGGACATGGAGGCAGAGAACACGGGCATGTGGTCAATTGGGTGCGTGGACCAATAAGCACGCAATGACGGAAATTTATGTGTGCCCATGTTGAGGGAAAGGCCCAGAAAGGTCTTAAATTCGGAAACCGTAATTGGTTTCCAATTTCTGGCAATTTTAGGCAACTGGGGGTTAGCGGCGATAAATTGACCAGCATATAAATTACTCTGGTGCACAATAGATCTATAGAGATCTTCCGTGAAAAACAGCGAATAAAAATCAATTGGAATAAAATCAGCTGTTTCCACCTGAATACCGGGTTGGGCAGTGAATGGGGGAAGTACGGGTTCTGCAGAAGTGGTGGGGACCCAATCAGGATAGGCGAATTCTGCAGGAAGGGCAGTATGGGCACGACGGGCCTGCCTTTGTCTTCTTGGTGGCAGCGGGACACTACTTGTGCTTGCCACCTCGCCAGCTTGAACTGCACTTATGGGACTCGCCACGTCACCAAGTGTTACTGCAGTGCTGGATGTACGTCCAGGCTGTACTAGGCCGCTGGTGCTTGCCAGTTCACCAGAAGGAATAGCGGCGCTAGTACTACTCTGCTCCATGATACGAGAGACCTGCGGTTCTTGCTCCTCAACAACCTCAGAAGATCGGGATCGGGTACACCTGACCTTAGCAGGGACCTCAACTTCGTCGTCAGAGCTATCTGACGTGGGGCCGCTGACGTCACTGTCTTCTACGGGAAGATATTCTGAGCCTGAATCTGACAGATACGTGGCCTCCTCTTCACTATCTGTCATGCTCAGAATCTCGTAGGCCTCTTTACTAGTGTACCTTCGTCTTGCCATTTTGGGCTCTAAATTTAGGGGTACACTAGTAAGATTCACAGGAAAAAAAGCACCTGACTGTCGTCAGCAAATATATCAAACGCTACAAAAAAACTGTTAGCGATCTCAGGGATCAGGCCTGTCTCTGCGAACGCTGCAGTTATGTGTGTTGTGTTTGGTAAGTGACAGTGATCGATCGATACTGCACTTGGGTGGGCTGGGCTGGGCTGGGAGGAGGGGCTAAACGCAGGCGCTAGCAGGTATCTGGGCTGATCCCGCTAACACTGCGTTTTTGGGAACCCTAAACCGCTGGGGATGCTAGTATAGATCTGATCAGATACTATACCACTAAGGGGGGTGTATGCTTTGCGCGTGGGTGTTAGCGTTACTGGCACTAACCTAACACTGCCTGGGGCGATGCAGACCCTCTCTGGCGCTAAAACCTAATTGATCTCACCCGCCGGGCGATCAGGGGGGTTAAACCTTTATTGGGTTATATACGGCGGGTGCCCTGATGCTATAAAAAGCAAACTAATCAACCAGCGTCACCCGTAACCTTTATATGGTGATCACTGGTGAAAGGGTTAACTAGGGGCAATCAGGGGGTTAAAACCTTTATTAGGTTAAATATGGGGGTACCCGACGCTATATAAAAACCTGACGGGTAACCTAAATAACTTACTGGCTAACCAGTGACACCAGTGACGCTTATACGGCGATCACTGGTGAAAGGGTTAACTCTAGGGGCAATCAGGGGGTTAAAATAATATATGGGGGTACCTGAGACTAATAAAAACCTGCGGCGAACCTAAAAAAAAATAACTGCCTATCTAAAACACCAGCGACACGAATACAGCGATCGGAAAAACAATCGCTTAGTGACGCTGAAGTTAGGGGGTGAAAGGGTTACCTGGGGGGTGATCAAGGGGTTAAACCTTTATTAGGGGGGGTTAGGGGGCTACCCTGGACCTAAAGGGGCCTAATCCTAACTGCCCTGCAACTTTTTACAATCACAGATGACACTAAATGCAGTGATCAGTAAAATAAATGATCACTGCAATCAGTGACACTGTGATTGGGGGCTTTGGGGTGACCTGGGGGGTGATCTGGGGGTGACTGGGGGGTGATTTGTGTGCCTATGTGTACCTACGTGTCAGTGGACTGTTGGAGCACTAACCTCTGTCTTCTCTCCTCGGCGCCGGGAACGAAAAGACCGCGGCGAGGGAGATGACATCACTTCCTCCAGCCTCTGTTTACATCACATGGCGGAGGAAGCATTTTCATTGGCCGGGAGCGATCGCGAGGGGGGGGGCGGAATCGAGCGGCCGCCCCCTCATGCCTGATCGCTCCCGAACACTTAACGGCCGCTCACTGCAGTGAAGGGGGGTCCGGATGTCCAACTGCACAAAGGCGATCACGTAGATCTACGTGATTCTGCCTGTCGGTGCCATTCTGCCGACGTAAATCGGCGGTGGGCGGTCGTTAAGTGGTTAAACTCTAAAAAAATTAAAAAATAAAAAAAACGCCCTGGGAGCCGGGTAACTGCCAAAGACCTTCGTGGTCAGCTTGGGCTAGCGTGCGGTGGGTCCTGGGTGCCTTCTGGAGCCCGGATCGTGGCCAGACCTTCGCAGTCAGCCCGGTCTAGTGCGGGTAGGGATAAAACAAGTGTTCACCACGTGTCCAAACTTCAATTCAGTCCTCTTATCCACTTTAGGCACTGAACAGACTTTTTGAGACGTAGTGGACACTCGTCTTATGTCAAGAAATCATTCACAATAATGCGACTTAAAAAATATATAATAAATTTCAATATGAGGGAGGATGGGGAGACAGCCTCCTATCACAATTTGGATCACAGGTCAATTAGCTTCGGTATAAATCAGACAGGAAAAGGACGAGGAGGGAATTAAGAGATGGTGTCTAAGCCAATCAGCTATTATATTTTAAATTTTTAATCTCTGTAAAAGCAATAATAGATAGAACCTGATTGGTCACTATGGCCAATGACACCAGTTGAAGCAGCACTTGTCTCAGACACTTACTTTTTATTAATTCCTCCCAGTGTTTGAAAGCTATTACATTTCCCAAGCCTATAGACCAAAAGTATATCGAGGGCCAACATTTTTTTTTTCCATTTTGAACAGAGTAGGGATTGATTAAAACCCCTGTCATTTTTATTTTCTTGCCACTCGTGTCTAATTGCAATTGGGGAGAATTCACTTCCAGTCCTGTAGACACGAGGGGAAATCTTTCAAAAATTATGGAAAAACCTGCTTAGACAGTTGTCAATGGAACAAGTGTCTCCACTTTTTTTTTCAGATTTTCTCTTAATTCCTGTTCTGGTGAACACTCACAACTTTGGAGTTCCCTTACTTTCGATCCATGTGACAATGGTCCCACAGGACAAATAGAGAGGGTTCTAAGGTGCTGGGGTTTCATTACTGGGGAAAAAGACAGCAATAAAAACCTAACTGATGTTTTAATCCTTCCCTACTTTGTTATAGACCATGGTCCATATCCAGTGAATGAAGGACAATACAGATTATGCAGGAACGTATAGGTGGTTGTGTGGAGACCCGGATATCACGGGCTAACTGGAAAAATATGAGTGCACAGGGTGCCCTAGGAGTCTCAGGAGTGCACGAGGGTGCACTTGGAGTCACTAGATGATATGGGGCACGAGGGGAGCACAAAATGTCCCCATTCTTACAGAGTGTCCCGTGTCCCCCAAACCCTGCATTGTAAGTGCTTGTTTACACTTGCTTCAAAAAATGTGCCATTTGACACGCTTTTAAAAGCACTCTGAATGCTAACCAAAGCACCACTCACTAAAAAAAAAAATGGTTACATAGTTACATAGCTGGTAAGGTTGAATAAAGACAATATTCCATCCAGTTCAACCTGTGTGGGTGTGTGTTCGTGTGAATATTCATTTCCCATATCCCTGTATATTGTGTTCGCTAAGATGAATATCCAAGAGTCTTTTAAAACTATCAATACTTCTTGCTGACACCACTGATTGCGAAAGAGAGTTCCACATCCTTAACGCCCTGACAGTAAAAAAAAAAAAACGCTATGCAGCTTAAGGTTTAACCACTTCCCTTCCAGTCTCATTTTGTGGCCCCGTTGGGATCACCATTGAGATGTTTGTATATTGCTATCATATCTCCTCTCAAGCTTTTTTTCTCCAGGAAGAATACATTTAGTGCTTGTAGTCATTAGGGATGGGCTATTGCCGCGTACACACGTCCGTTTTTAATGTCATTTTTAAAACCAACGTTTTTCTCGTCGTTTTTTTTCTTGTTTTCCCTCCACCCTGTCTTGCGTACACACGATCATGAAAAAAAACGCTCGAGCAAAGCGCAGTGACGTACAACACGTACAACACGTACAACGGCACTATAAAGGGGAAGATCCGTTCGAATGGCACCACCCTTCATGTTAGTAAAGTTTGTTGAGCGATGATTCGCGCTTTTCAGCCTCGTGCTTTTCAGTCCGTTACAGCGTGACGAATGTGCTATGTCCATTACGAACGCTAGTTTTACCAGAACGAGCGCACCCGTCTCATACTTGATTCTGAGCATGCGCGTTTTTTTTCCCCTCGTAAAACCATACACACTACCGTTTTTCACGACGTTAAAAAAAACAACATGAAAAACTACGTGAAAAAATAGATCATGTTCAAAATTTTTAATGGCCATTTTTCACGTTTTTAAAAATGGCATTTTTAACGTCATGAAAAACGATCGTCTGTACGCGGCATATCTGTTTGAGTCGAACATGAGTTTGACTCGAACATGGGCTGTTCGCCCGTTTGCCGGACAGCGAACAATTTGGGTTGTTCGCGGCAAATTCGAAAAGCCGCTGAACACCCTTTAAAAGTCTATGGGAGAAATCTAAAGTGCTAATTTCAAAGATTAATATGCAAGTTATTGTCATAAAAAGTGTTTGGGGAACTGGGTCCTGCCCCAGGGGACATGTATCAATGCAATAAAAAGTTTTAAAAACAGCCATTTTTTCGGGAGCAGTGATTTTAATAATGCTTAAAGTGAAACAATAAAAGTGAAATATTCCTTTAAATTTCATACCTGGGGGGTGTCTATAGTATGCCTGTAAGTAGCGCATGTTTCCCTTGTTTATAACAGTCTCTGCACAAAATGACATTTCTAAAGGAAAAAAAGTCATTTAAAACTACTCGCGGCTCTAATGAATTGTCAGGTCCCGGAAATACAGATAAAAGTCATTGAAAGTCATGACCCTTCAGGTCCGGTATGGATATTAAGGGGAACCCTGTGCCAAATAAAAAAAAAATGGCGTGGGGTTCCCCCAAAAAACCCATACCAGGCCCTTATCTGAGCACGCAACCTGGCAGGCCGCAGGAAAAGAGGGGGGACGAGAAAGCGCCCCCCCTCCTGAACCGTACCAGGCCACATGCCCTCAACATGGGGAGGATGTCCCATGATGATGTGGACAAGGGCCTCATCCCAACAACCCTTGCCCAGTGGTTGTGGGGGTCTGTGGGCGGGGGGCTTATCGGAATCTGGAAGCCCCCTTTAACAAAGGGGCCTCCAGATCCCGCCCCCCATGTGAATTGGTAAGGGGTACCCCTACCATTTCACAAAAAAAAAGTTTCAAAATGTTAAAAACCACAGGAGACGGCTTGGGACAAGTCCTTTATTAAAAATAAAAAAGAGATTCCAGCGATGTAATCCAATAAATCCATGCTCGATCTCCAGCGATGTAATCCAATTCTCGATCTCCAGCGATGAATGATCTCCAGCGACTCCAGCTAGGAACACGCACACGACCCTGACTCCACCGAAGGGCACCCGGCGAATGACGCAGCGCCAGCCTGACAACTCTTATATAGCTGAGGGCGACCCCGTCCCCTCTAATGCAACACATGTTTCCCATTGCATCAGAGGGGGGCGGGGTCACCCGTACACATCACTGGGAAACCCCGACGCTTCCCCTTGTGTCAGAGGGGGACTGGATCACGTGACGGGTGGTCCTGCCCTCAGCTACAGGCAGGATCATGTGCGTGTTCCTCGCTGGAGTTGCTGGAGATCATCCATCGCTGGAGATCGAGAATTGGATTACATCGCTGGAGATCGAGCATAGATTTATTGGATTACATCGCTGGAATCTCTTTTTTTTTTTTTTTAATAAAGGACTTGTCCCAAGCCGTCTCCTGTGATTTTTAACATTTTGACACATTTTTTGGTGAAATGGTAGGGGTATAATGTACCCCTTACCAATTCACATAGGGGGGGCTGGGATCTGGGGGTCCCCTTTGTTAAAGGGGGCTTCCAGATTCCGATAAGCCCCCCGCTCGCAGACCCCCACAACCACCGGGCAAGGGTTGTGGGGATGAGGCCCTTGTCCCCATCAACATAGGGACATCATCCCCATGTTGAGGGTATGTGGCCTGGTATGGTTCAGGAGGGGGGGTGCTCTCTCGTCCCCCCCCTTTTTTTTCTGCCGCCTGCCAGGTTGCGTGCTCAGATAAGGGTCATAAGGGTCTGGTATGGATTTTTGGGGGGGAACCCCACGCCATTTTTTTTTTATTTTGGTTCGAAGTTCCCCTTAAAATCCATACCTGACCTGAAGGGTCTGGTATGGATTTTTGGGGGGAACCCTACGCTATTTTTTTTTAAATTTGGCACAGGGTTCCCCTTAATATCCATACCAGACCTGAAGGGCCTGGTAATGGAAATTTGGGGGACCTCAACACATTTTTTTTTTCAATGACTTTCAATTACTTTTATCTGTATTGCCGGGATCCGACAATTCATTATAGCCGTGAGCAGTTTTAAATGACTTTTTTTCCTTTAGACATGTCATTTTGTGCAGAGACTGTTATAAACACGGGAAATAATGCAGTACTTTACAGGCATACTATAGACACTCCGCAGGTACTAAATTTAAAGGAATATTTCACTTATAAGTTTCACTTTTCGCATTATTAAAATCACTGCTCCCAAAAAAACTGACGTTTTTAAAACTTTTTTTGCATTGATACATGTTCCCTGGGGCAGGACCCGAGTCCCCAAACACTTTTTTTGATGATAACTTGCATATTAACCTTTAAAATTAGCACTTTTGATTTTTCATGTTTGTGTCCCATAGACTTTAATGGGGTTCGCGTGTTCGAACAAATTTTTTGCCTGTTCGCATGTTCTGGATGTGTACAGAACCGGGGGCTGTTCGGCCCATCCCTAGTAGTCATTCCTCATAACTGAGGTCCTCCAGTCCCCTTGTTCATTTTGTTGCCCTTCTCTGGACTCTCTCCAGCTCCAGCACATCCTTCCTGATGATTGGTGACCAGAACTGGATGGAATACTCCAGATGTGGCCGAACCAGAGTTTTATAAAGTGGCAGGATTATAGTTGTATCTCTGAAGTAAGGCCCCTTTTTAATGTATGCTAATATTCTGCTGGCTTTGCTTGCTGCAGCTTGAAATTGCACGCTATTGCTCAGTATGTCTTCTACTAGGATGCCCATATCCTTCTCCATCCTGGAATCCCCCAGAGCTTCTCCCCCTAGTGAGTAACTTGCATTTATATTTTTAACCCCCAAGTGCATTACTTTACATTTTTCAATGTTAAACCTAATTTGCCATCTAGTTGCCCACTCCAATAACTTATTCAGGTCCTCCTGTAAGGTTTCTATATCTTGCTGTGATATTATTTCCCTACTCATTTTTGTGTCATCAGCAAACACTGAGATTGAGCTATTTATCCCAACCTCTATATCATTTATAAATAAGTAGAGTCCCAGGAAAGAGCCTTGGGGTACCCCACTTACCACGCTAGACCATTCTGAGTACACGTTATTTATCACCACCCTTTGGACACGCCCCTGTAGCCAGTTTTCTATCCAAGAACAAACCCTATGGTCCAATGCGGCAAACCTCAGTTTGTAGATTACCGTAAGCATTTGTGGGGGACTGTATCAAATGCTTTTGCAAAATCCAGATACACAACATCCTAAGGCCTACCTCTGTCCAGGTGGCAACTCACTTCCTCGTAGAATGTTAACAAGCTGGTTTGGCAAGGATATCCTTTCGTAAACCAATGCTGATTGCTTCTAATGATACTGTTTTCATCAGCAAATTCCTGGATATAATCCCTTATCATCCCCTCAAATAAAAATAGTTTACAGACTATTGATTTAAGACTGACAGGTCTGTAGTTTCCAGGAATATAACTATGCCCCTTTTGGAATATTGGCAACATGTGGGCTTTTCGCTAATCAGCTGGTACCATTCCTGTCAGTATGCTATCCATAAAGATTGATGACCCCTCCAATCTATATTTTTTAAAGGGCATTTTTTTTGTCCTTAATATGACTTTTTACTTTATGGTTTAGCCACCCAGGTTTAACCTTCGTTCTTCTATATTTATTGCCCATTGGAATGCACTTGGTGATACCTTTAATTATTTTGTTCCTAAAGCTCTCCCATTTCTCCTTCATGTTAAATGTATCTAGGATTTGGTCCCATTTAACATCTTGCAATATTGAGCGCAGTTTTGAAAAGTTGGCTCATCTGAAATTTAGTATTCTTGTATTATCCTTGTGCCTCCTTTTCCTATGGTTTATGCTGAATGTAATTATCCTGTAGTCACTAGTTCCTAAGTTATCCTGTATTTCCACATCTGCGACCAGATCTGAGTTATTTGTAATTAATAGATCAACAATGCAGAATTTCTAGTCAGGGAATCCACCAACTGGGACATTCAGTTGTTATGTAAGACATTTTAGAAATGACGGGCCTTTAATGAGTGAGCTGTCCCTTCTGCCCTTCAAGTCACCTATAGAAGTAGTGAAAAATAAAGGTGTAGCGCTTTAAAAAATTATTATAAATAAAATACAACATTCAAAGTTCATCAATAATGCACTGCTGGATCAATCAAATCAAAGTCCACTGATAAGGTGTCTTCGTATGAGAAAGGAAAGACTGACCATCACCATCACCCAATAGTACTGACTCTTACCATCAGTGTATAGGGTATACATTTCAAATAAAATAGATAGTGGCACCACCAATCCTTCCCGCATAAGCCGATCAACTCCACATGAGGCTACACAGATTTTCTTCCCATTAGACCAATATATGCACAGAGATCATTTCCACTCTTACACAGGCAAATGGCAAGTAGGCTCCAGTATCCACATAAACATAAAGAGAGGAACGCTCATTGCGCCGGAGATCCAAAACAAGGCACTTTTATTTGATTAAAAATGAATATACACTCACATTTAATACAGCTCTGGTAAGCATTTAGAAACGTCCAGCGTTTCAAACCATAATGGTCAGGGAGGTCTCTCGACTAGAGACAAAGTGGATTTATCAAGCCCAGACCTATACTTCCTTCAGTATGAACATTGAATGGTATATAAACTCATTCATTAATAATGGTTAAATTTTATCGCTAGGTCCTATTCCTTTTTTTAATATAGCTATATATTAAATGGAATAGGACCTAGCGATAAAATTTAACCATTATTAATGAATGAGTTTATATCCCATTCAATGTTCATACCGAAGGGAGTATAGGTCTGGGCTTGATAAATCTACCTTGTCTCTAGTCGAGAGACCTCCCTGACCATATTACTCCCTCTCCAATGACCAGAAAATTTATCAATTCCCAAAAAGATGGTACCCTCCGGGTTACAATCATGATTAAGGGCTTAGAATGACTATGTTTACGGAAACCCCTTTTAATGTTAGCTACATGCTCACTCAATCTAATGTGCAGCATCCGTACAGTGCACCCTATGTACTGTAGCCCACAGGGGCAACAGATTACGTACACCACATTCTTTGTGGAGCATGTAATAAAGGGCTTTATGCAAAATGTCCCCTGAGTAGAGGTGGATTGAAAGGACTCAGTCCCCCTACTCCTATTGGCATTTAATTTGCAGATTGGGCATTTTCTGCAGGGAAAAAAACCCCATGTTCTGAAAGAAAGAAAGCTGTTTAGGTGCATCCACCACATTAGGGGCTACCTGTAATTTTAATGGAGGGACTCCCCTATATACCACCCAGGGCATAGCAGGCAAATTGGATCCCAGAACTCTACCCCCTTGCTGAACCTTCCAATGCCTTTGCATATTTTTCTTTATATCATAATGTTGGTTGGAATAAGAAGTTACAAAGGAGAATTTAAAGGAATCATCCTGGACCCTTGGTTTAGAGACCAAAAGGTCATCTCTGTTTTTTTCAAGCCCTATTCTAAAAGCTCCTTCCAACTCAATGGCATTATATCCCTTTTCTAGGAAACGCTTTCTGAGGATGGAGGCTTCATTCACGAAATTATCCTTATTCGTGCAATTCCTCCTCAACCTCAGAAATTGGCTTTTCCTAGTATCCTATTATTTTTTTTATTATAGCTAGATATTATACCCTCTTTATGATTGTTATATATTATTAGTTTTGTTCTGAATTAGAATTTATATGTTTTTTCTCCTATTTTTAGGATTAAAGCACATTTTTGAATTTCTGTATTAGTTAGCTGTATATATGTACTGTCGGTGTATTTATGTTGTTTTACCACAAGAGGCCGCCACCTCTTAATCCTGCTCGTACACGTTTTATTGTGTTCATATCACCTACTTTACACAGTTCCTTCTCCTGCTCTTTAACCAGATTTATTTATTTTTTGTATGATTTTAATTATCATACCAATCACTGAAAGATTGTCCCTTTTTTAGCCCGTTACGTTTTTATCTATGATCCGATAGGTGACAACTTCCGGCTTCTGGAACACACAAACTTCCAGGGATAATTTCAGATATGGGGAGTATTTTTTTTTCTTCCTTTTGTAGAATATTTCTGATTTCTGTT
The DNA here is from genome assembly GCA_029206835.1 of Rana muscosa. Classification (NCBI taxonomy): domain Eukaryota; kingdom Metazoa; phylum Chordata; class Amphibia; order Anura; family Ranidae; genus Rana; species Rana muscosa. The sequence continues at coordinate 326,985,924 of CM055118.1, read as the reverse complement.
TTTTTTTACCCGATGTGTCCCTGGTAACAATTTTTTGTTCTGGCCAACACATTGTTTTTTATGTTTAAGCTCTCTTGTTATGTCGGGTGCGGCTTCCGGGCCTGCAGAGTTTTCTTCTGGACAGTGGAACGCACCGCATTTCCGCAATCACAGCTAGTCCTCTATAAATAGACGCGTCACACGCCACAACCACACCCCTGATGACGCATTTTTTATGACAAAACATTGGGTGGAGCTAGGGACGTGTGACGTAGGGCGCAGGCGGTGATGTGGCAGCCATCCTGTTGGTTTAAAATGCTGGACGTTTCTAAATGCTTACCAGAGCTGTATTAAATGTGAGTGTATAGTAATTTTTAATCAAATACTAGTGCCTTGTTTTGGATCTCTGCACAATGAGCGTTCCTCTCTTTCACATACACAGCTCAAAGTGAAAATTTTTAATTTGTGCTTTAACAAAATGGTAACTTAACAGCAAAATAATTATCCTCGAAGAGGTTCCTGGTAGTATTAGAGTGTCTCTGCGTGCAAAAACAAAAATGTAATTGTATTTTTTTATTCCGCTGACAATCCCACCAGTAATAAACTTCCTATCTTGGGGTGACAACCAATACTCACTCCAATGTATCTTCAGAGTGAGCCTTGGTTGTCACATTAAGCTGCTTTTCTGATTTGGACTACAAACACGTTTTCTTCTCTTATTTACACAAAAAAAAATAAGAGAAAACCCAAACAAGAAGATGACTAAACAAAACTATCTACATCCAAAAAAATAAAGAAAAACCCTAGCTTTTTCTTTGCAAATACATTTCGCCCAAGCAGCTCAATAAGGGAAATTAAGAGTTTTTTCTTTAGCGAAATGTTGCCAGTGTTCCTGGTAGTATTACAGTGTATCTAGACCTAAAAAGAAAATAAATACCGGTAGTAGTACTTAGATGTGCTGGTTTTATTTGTTTGCTTTTTATAGGCTATTTTTATCGTTATTATACTTCCTGTCTTAGAGTGACAACAAATACTCACTCCATTGTATTCATAAAGGGAACCATGGTTGTCACAATAGGCTGATTCTCTGATTTGGACTACAAACATGTTTCCATCTCCTGGAACTTGGTGAAAATCCAAGAACAAAAATGTAATGGAGATTCCATTTAACGTTCTGTCCTTCAGACACAAAGTGTTAGTGGATTGTAAATCCCTATTAGACAATTGTCTCTCTATACACGTTCAGATAGATGTAAAATTGAAATTGTAAAATGTTGGTTTTCCAATCATCTTCTGTACCATCAACAGTGGTCTCTTGTACAGATAGAATGGTGACTCTTCCCAGAGAGAAAAAAAAAAACCTGATAAAGGGTCTACATCTTCCCTACTGTAGTTAAAATATGGTCTCATGGTCTTCTATGACTGCAGTTACCCCTCAGCTATAGGTGTAACTATATTTATTCTGGTTCTGGTTTGGTTCTTTAATCGCTTAAGGACCGCCCCATGTACATTTACTGAGGCAGAGCGACCCTTTAGAACAAAATCACGTACTTGTACCTGATCTCTTCCATCAGCTCTGGGGCATGCGCGCACGCTGCCAGAGCCCCACTCCTGCTCTGATTGGAAACAGCGGGAGCCAATCAGTGGCCACCGGGAACTCGACAATTGTTCATAGAGAGGCAGAATGTAAACAAAGCAGACCGCTGTTCTGCCAGAAAGGAAAATGGAGATCTCATGTTTCTGCTAATCAGAAACATGGATCTCTGTTTTCCTTTAGTCAAAGCACTCCCCCTACAGTTAGAAAGCACACATAGGGGACACATTTAACCCTTTGATTGCCCCTGATGTTAACCCCTTCCCTGCCAGTGTCATGTATACATTGACAGTTAATTTTTTGTAGCATTGATCACTGTATTGGTGTCACTGGTCCCCAAAAAGTGTCACTTATGCAGCAACACACGATCGGACATTCCAACAACAAAATCGTGGATTTTTTTCTGACGGATGCTCGCTCAAACCTATCTTCCATACACACGGTCACACAAATGTTGTCGGAAATTGCGAACGTCAAGAACGCGGTGACGTACAACACTAAGACGAGCCGAGAAAAATTAAGTTCAATGATTCCGAGCATGCGTCAAATTGATTCCGAGTATGCGTATAATTTTTGTGCGTTGAACTGTGTACACATGGTAGGAATTTACGACAACAACTTTCGTTGTCTAAAAAATTTGAGAACCAGCTCTCAAATTTTTGTTGTCAGAAATTCCGACAGCAAATGTCCGATGGAGCATACACACGGTCGGATTGTTGTCAGAAATTCTGACCGTGTGTACGCGGCATAAGTGTCAGATTTGTCCGCCGCAATTTAGCAGTCCTGCTAAAAATCTCTGATCGCCGCCATTACTAGTAAAAAATATTTTAAAAAAAAAACAACGGTAGCTATTCTAAATAATAAACCACAAGCTATAACACACCGCCAATTCAAACTCCTACTCTTAGTGACCACAGCAGCAAAGCAAACTATTGCAAAAGCCTGGAAATCAACTACATTATGTACAGCATCAGGTAACCACTTCCCTACCCAGCCATAGTCAAATGACGTCCACAGATGGGATCTCCCATCCTGGGTGGACGTCATATGACGTCATGGCTTTGTAGGGGGATATCTGAATGATGCCTGCAGCTAGAGGCATCATTCAGATATCCTTTTAAAGTGCCGGCGATTCTGTGCACCATAAGAATAATCATAGTGGCGGTTCCGCCGCTTGATCATTCTAATAGGCGGCGGGAGGGGACACCCCCCCTCCCGTCGCCATCCGGTGCTTCTCCGGGCTCTCCCGTGCGATCGGGGACCCGGAGCGAATCTTCCGGCGCCGTTGGTGGGTCACGTGACGAGCATAGAGATGACTGGTGACCAGATGGTCACCAGTCATCTCTATGATCGTCGGAGGCCCGGGTGCGATGTGATGACGTCACGCCCGGGTCCTCAAATGTAAACAAAGCCGCCATTGCGGCTGTAAGTATGAGATCAGTAAAAAAAAATTCACTGATCTCATGCTTTCCAGCCTGGAGGAGAGATGTGGGGTCTTATTGACCCCGCATCTCTCAATAAAGAGGACCTGTCACACACATTCCTATTACAAGGGATGTTTACATAATAAAAGTAAACAAAAAAAAAAAAAAAGTAAAATAATTGTAAAAAAATTAATAAATAAGTAAAAAAAAATAATAATAAAAAAAAAAATTAAAACGCCCCTGTCCCCGGTAGCTCGCGATCAGAAGCGAATGCACACGTAAGTCGCCCACATATGTAAACGCCAATCAAGCCACATATGTGAGGTATCGCCGCGTGCGTTAGAGCGTGTGCAACAATTCTAGCACTAGACCTCCTCTGTAATTCTAACCTGGTAACCTGTAAAAAAAAATTCAAGCGTCGCCTATGGAGATTTTTAAGTACCGACGTTTGGCGCCATTCCATGAGTGTGCGCAATTTTAAAGCGTGACATGTTAGGTGTCTATTTACTCGGCGTAACATCATCTTTCATATTTTCCCAAAAAATTGGGCTAACTTTACTGTTTTGTTATTTTTTTAATTCATGAAACCATTTTTTTTTTTTAAAAAGGCGTTTGAAAAATTATTGCGCAAATATCGTGCAAGAAAAAAAGTTACAATGACCGTCATTTTATTCCCTAGGGTGTCTGCTAAAAAAAATATATAATGTTTGGGGGTTCTGAGTAATTTTCTAGCAAAAGAATGATGATTTGTACATGTAGGAGAGAAGTGCTAGAATAGGCCAGGTATTGAAGTGGTACAAAAAGCCCTGTATTGAAGTGGTTAAACATCGAGAAACACAGGCAATGATTCACGTCAAAACAGAGGCTATATTACTAGACAAATTACCCAAGTTTGAATCGTTATGGCTCCCATGGATCAAACACCACCTGCCACCTGGTCTACTCTTGATTAATCTCTATTATTGTCCTGAGGATTCATTCCACCCCACATACTACTGTACTACTCATATACCGTATCAGATTTATTACACTTTAGACCTCTCTGGAGAAACCCTCCCTCCTCTGACCCTTATACCAACCCTCTCCCCCCCCCCATGTTTTCTATGGCCTATCGGTTTTCTTATATATTAGAACATAAGACAACAGGCTATTCAAACCTAACTCAAACATACACCAATGATGGAGACACGTGGGATGGTTCGATTTCCTTATCCCTCTTCCCAGGTAAACTAAGCCACATGGTTGGATCTTGGCCCTGGACTAAAACATACTCTACTTAATATTGCACAGATAACCATCCTTTTAATTCACAAAGATCTCTCGTCTCCTCTTAAACTGAGTTTAAAATTCACATTACATGGTTTAGGTTTTTAATTCCTTTCTAGCTTTGTTTTATATATTTATTTTACTCAGGGATATAGCTCTTTAATTACGTTTGAATGGTTTAATTAAACAAACATTTATATTTTCTGTATAGCTATTGAGAAGCTTTGTTTTTCATACTTGTATTTCTATTATACTTACAAAATCTTGTATGATTATTTGTACTGTATTATTCTCTAAAAAATATTTGAGAGAGAATAAATATATTTAAAAAAAAAGTCCCTAAATCTATCCCATAGTTTATGTAAAGGAAAGTTGGATGGTTTCCAGAAAACAGACAATACGGTCTCCCAGTCCCAAATAATTGGTACCATCTAAACACCTTCAATAGGGCCAAGGCTATAACTAGTAGTAGCATATGTAGGGAGAGAGAGTGTCTTCCAACAGTTGAGCCAGTGCAAGTTAGATACAATGGACAAACAGAGGAGGCACTATTAGTAACCAACATCAATCTACACTATGAGGCCCAGTACAATATAATAAAATGAGATAATAGATGTACTTGTGGTCAAGAGTATTGATACCTGTAGATGTGATATTATGCGGTTCCCAGGCAAGGGAGGATGGGGAAAGTTAGTTTGTTATCCTCCGGCGGTAAGTTGCACCGTGTCCAAGCTGATGGCACAAAAGCAGCGTGTGTCGGCAAGAACGCTGACAATGCCATCTTTTATGCGGACGATCTCACCGGAAGTGAAGGATCACGAATGACCCCTGACATCACTTCCTATGTGGCGCATTCTATATCGGCAAGACAAAGCGCCCATTTGCCAAAAGAATACAAGACCACCTGTAGTATTTAGATGCTAGTTTACTATACACCCCAATCTGCAAACATATTGGACTAAATCATAGTTATGATCCCTATTTCTCTACCTTTAATGTAGTATTATATACTACTAGGCATCTACTACCTGGCCTTATATAATTTCTAGCCTCAATCAATATGTTTAATTCTTGGTCTTATAAGAATACCTGTATCTGGAGGGTATTATTATTCATATACAGTATATGCATATTTACAAATAGAAGGAGGAGTGCATCATATCAAAAATCTAACATAGCATAGTATTATGTCCTGGTGTTGGCATTAAAATTAAAATTAATGTTATTGTATTACTATATTACTATATTTGTCATTGCCCCTAGCCATTATTAGGCTGTAATCAGTCATTTTGGCCAAATTAAGTAGTATATTATTACCATCATCACTATCAAATTACTTCATTATGCATTTTTGAACTTTTAGAATCTTAAAATCCATTGATTGTCCGGCTGAAACGATCTAGCATCCTCACGTACCTGTCCGGTGGATCTGACTACCACCGGGATAGTTGCAGCGGCAGTTCTATTGGCACTGACGCATGTGCTTAGCTGTGTGCGATTCATTCAACTTTTTCATACTGGGTGAGCATAGAGCAGTTTTCACTGCTAACATGTATTTAATATTATGTAATGATTAAACTTTTTGTACCATTGTTATTAGCAAATGACTGTTTGATACTAATGACATATTCTTATGTCCTGTACAGACCAGAGGAAACTAAAGATGAGTGCAAGGCCCTGATGAAGCACAACTGTGTGAAACATTATAGCTAGCTGCACAATCAAGTATCTTGTTTCCCATACTCCTTTACAGTCTGTAAATCTATGTATTTTTTAATGATGTATTAATAAATTTATACTTTTTCAATTTAATCTTGTCTTTTGTGCTCACCTTAAAACAGAACTGGTGTCTCCCATTCAAATCCCATTGGTTGTGAGAGCCCTGTCTCTCCTTATTCTCTCTCTTTCTATCCCATAGTTTGTAGACACTATAACTTTTGCACAAACCAATCAATATACACTTATTGGTAATTTTTATACTAAAAATTAGTAGCAGAATAAATATTGGCCTAAATTGATAAAGATATTCATTTTTTATATTTTTTTATTGGATATGTTTTATAGCAGAAAGTAAAAAATATTGTTTGTTTTTCAAAATTGTCATTCTTTTTTTTGTTTATAGCGCAAAAAATAAAATCTGCAGAGGTGATCAAATACCACCAAAAGACAGCTCTATTTGTGGGGAAAAAAAGACATAAATTGTATTTTGGTACGGCTTTGCACGGCCGTGCAATTGTCAGTTAAAATAACGCAGTGCCGTATCACAAAAAAGAGCCTGGTCAGGAAGGGGGTAAAACCTTCCGGAGCTGAAGGTTGTAAAATAAAAATAATTTGCATAATTACAAATTAATTCACATACCTGTTGATAATTGAGTTGTCAAATAATCACTGGTCCCTGAAAAGAAAAAAAGGAGGTTTTCACATGATTGTGACACTTCTTTCGAAATGTCCTTCAAGTTGAACTCCAGGGTAACATCAGAATACATAGATGATATACCGGTACATATAAGCTGTTTACCTGTCAAAGAATTTGTATATCTTTTCATCCAATCCCGAGAATTACACATCTCTGCCTGGGAAGGCAGGAGACGTATTTTTTTTTTTCATCTGCGGTCTTTAAAGCGTAGTTCTACCCAAAATTGGAACTTCCGCTTAATCCACTTCTCGCCCCTTTACATGCCACATTTGGCATGTAATTTTTTTGGGGGGGGGAGTGGGGGCTTCAGTAGGAGTGGGACTTCCTGTCCCACTTCCTACTTCTGCCCAGGGACCGCTTAGGCGATACGTCATATCGCCTATTAGCGGCCCCTCCCTGTAGGCGATCACCTGGGACACGTCACAGGTCCCAGGCGATCGCCTGTCAACTCAGAGAGCGCTGCGCCATTCGCGCATGCGCAGTGAGTGCCCGGCCGTGAAGCCGAAAGCTGTCATGGCCGGGTGCCCACAGTTATAGAGGAGGCGCTGGCGGAGAAGGGGGGGAGAGGAGCGAATCTCCGGGCGTAGCGTCGCTGGACAGTGGAACAGGTAAGTGTATGTTTATTAAGAACCAGTAGCTACACTTTTTGTAGCTGCTGACTTTTAATAAACATAAAAAAAGGCTGAAGCTGCCCTTTAAATTATTGTTGTAAAACACCTGCCTAATAACCCTTCATTGGACTTCTATGCCATTCTCTGATAAGCTTAGCTTTGACAAATCTAAAACAGAATTCGCTGAACCGGGGTAGATTTACCCACTCCTACTGAGAAATTGTCCCCTCGAGTCTAGTTTGAAGCCAGCACTTCCTCCCACCGACCCCTGCATCACTAAGGAACCCAGCAGTCATGATGATTTCAGTAACTGGAGCCAGTGAAGGGGGGTGACGAATGAGTGACCCCCAGCCTTCTGAACCATACAAGACCACATGCCCTCAACATGGGGGGTGCTTCTTCCCGACAACCCTGGGCTGTGGGAGTCTGCAGGCAGGGGGCTTATTGGAATCTTGAAGCCCCCTTTAACAGGGGGCCCTCAGATCCCGCCCCCCATGTGATTGAGTATGGGGTACATAGTACCCCTACCAATTCACCCAAAAAGTGTCAAAAAGAAATAAAAACACACACAGGTTTTGAAAATTCCTTTCATAAAGTTTAAAAAAAACAATGTACCGATATAGATCCATTGTCAATCACCAGACAGGGAAAAAAGAAAAAAAAAAAGGCTCCACCGTCAACGAAGGCTAACCACCTACTGCAGGCTCCGTCATTTGACAGTTCCTATATAGGTAAGGGGCGGAGCCACCTGGCAACATCACCTGGTGGCACCACCCCCTTTTGACATCACCAACCCAACATGCATCGGTCGGTGACGTCACCAGGTGATGTCGCCAAGTGGCTTTGCTCCTTACCTATATAAGAACTGTCAAATGGCAGAGCCTTCATTGAAGGCCGAATGTTTTTGTTTTTTTTTGGGTCCGGCCCTGACGGCGGGCGGTGGATATACATCAGGGGACATTGTTTTTTTATTTTTTTTAAATAAATGAATTGTCAAAAACTTTTTTTTATTGACACAATGTACCCCATACTCATTTACATGGGGAGAGCAGGATCTGGGGGCCCCCTTGCAAATAGGGGCTTTCAGATTCCGATAATCCCCCTGCCTGCTGCCCAGGGTTGTGGGGAAGAGGCCCTTATCCCCATCAACATGGTGCCCCCCTGCCCCAAAGCACCCTCCCATGTTGAGGACATGTGGCCTGGTATGGTTCAGGAGGGGGGGTGCTTGCTCATCCTCCTCTTTCCTGGTCTGCCAGGCTGTATGCTCAGATAAGGGTCTGGTATGGATTTGAGGGGACCCCAAGCTGTTTGTTTTTCTCCTTAATAAACCGCTTTCACTGTGTCCCAATTGGGCAAAGCTTTGCCCATTCAGGGCTTAGAGTACACTGTGCAGCGTGCAATGCATTGTGGGGCACCCCGCAGGCGAACACCCTGCTAAGCGCCCCACAAATACAGGTGTTCGCTGAACAGGCGATGTTCAGGCCAAACTTTTGTTTGGCCCGAACCATTTGCTCAACACTACTCTATACCACACTTGTTTAAAACCTAGACTGCACCTATACCAACCCTATGCTGCATTATACTGAACTTTGCTGCATCTGAACCAGATTTACTTTGCACCTGTGCCGAGACTATACTGTGCCTATACTGTACCTATACTGCACACAGGTTAACTGGGACTTATGTTAAGTGCACCATTGCTTCTAAAGGGCCCCAACAAAAGCCAACAGAAGAACACCTCAAAGGATTGCCCCTCCCATAATATTTTTTTTGCAAGTTCCCTTTGTTCAACTGGCCCCCCTTCCCCTACCCCTTACCATCCTCCTTTTTTTTTGTTTTGGCCAGTGCATACCCAATCAGTCTAGAGCTAGCATCACCACCATTATCATTCCAGCACTTAATAGATTCAAGTTTACTACTACTCACTGCTGCACTTGAGGTGGTTACAGTTTATGCTGATCTGGATGCCAAATGCCATCTTATGCCTAGTCCTTACTGTTAATCACGTTGTATGCTAAATTGTGTTATTTCATTTGTTAACCACTTGCCTACAGGAGACTTTTACCCCCTTCCTCCCCTGGCCAATTTTCAGCTTTCAGCGCTGTTGCACTTTGAATGACAATTACGCGGTCATGCAACACTGTACCCATGTGAAATGTTTTTAATTTTTTTCACACAAATACAGCTTTCTTTTAGGGGTATTTAATCACCACTGCAGGACTGTGTAGCCTCTGACTATTTTTAAGAAGTGTATGCTGTGTTTGGATGAGTATGTTTTATTTTTCCAAGCACACATTTTTGCCTAAGCAGCTCAGTGTGTGAAACCAAGAGTTTTTGCTTCAGGGTCATTCTGTCAATAGTAAAAAAACAGTTTTCACTAAAATCACCCTAATGTTATAGGGGAGGATTTTGGTAGTATTAAAGCGTATCTACAGCTAAAGTCAAAAATATAACAACAGTCCTTAGATGTGGTGGTTGCATTCGTTTAATATTTTCAGGCATTTTTTTTCCTATTCACCTGGCAATCCTGTCAGTGATGCACCACCTGCCCTAGGGTTACAATGAATACTCACTCCACTGTATCTATGGAGTAAGCCATGGTTGTCACACTAGGCTGTTTTCCTGATTTTGAACTACAAGAACATTTTCCTCTCTTAATCCCTATTACGTAGAGAGTAGGGATGAGTTAAATGTACCTAGTTTGGTTTGAGGCAGGCTCAACAAATATTGCTAAGGTCTGCGTGCCAAATATAAACCTTACTGAAGTCAATGGGAGCTAATTGTAAAATGTGTATTTTCTGGGCTAATAGGCACGCGATTTTCAAACAACTCGCATCGAGGACTAAAGGCTGGACGCTGCCTTGGGAAACATGTACCAAAGAAAAAAAATGTAAAAAAAAAAGTTTGGCAGGGATCAGCATTTTAATAATGCTTAAAACCAAAAAATGTAAAAAATAAACTTTTAATTACCATCCCTGGGGATGCCTTTACCTTGCCTGTGAAGTGGCGCATCTGTACAATGTTTACATCCTACTACAGCAGAACATTAAACTGAAAAAAAATAGAGTTTAATTTGCCAATAATTGACACCTCCCGGCTGTTTTCTCGGCTGTTTCTCTCCCGGCTGTTTGTGAAGGAAGAATTCTAGTGGGTCTGGTATAGATGTTAAGAATGGACCCCATGCTAAAAAAAAAAATGAAAAAGCATGGGGTACCCCCAATATTCATACTGCTGCTTCCCCAACAACCATTTACAGAGGGTGACATCTCTGGTTGCTAAGGAAAAGGCGGGTGCCAGCACCAGCTGCTTCCTTAACTTTTAGCTTGAAGTTGTCATATATAGTAATGGAATAAAAAACATTACTATGCCCTGGTTTAGCCTAATTTATTCCCCCAGCTATTCTACAACACATTAACTTTCTATTTTTTTACACGTTCATTCAATCATATTCTCTTCATAGATGATATAATTATATTATATTATTTCAATCAACTTAATTTCTCAATTACTTGTGGTCAAATAGCTGCCATGAAGCTATGATTATGACACTTCATGTTACATAATCTTATCCTACAATCCGCTAGGTTATCTATTTTCATTTACATTTATAAGAGTTACTTTCCTGAATGATTACACCTTTTTCTACTATACTATTGTACATGTTCTGTTAATGGAATATCTATTTCTATTATATTATTGCATATGCTCTATTAATGGAATATTGTTGATAATTATAAAATTCAATAAAATATTTGAAACAGAAAAAACATTACTATATATGAAGTCTATCAATCAGAAGAACGTCCAAACAGGCAAAGTTTGTGTGAATCTGTGTTTGGACTGAACCAAAAGCTCATCCACAAGGCCCTATTCACATCTGAGCAATTTGGAGTTTGATGCTCCAAAATGCTCAACTTCCAAAATCCCTGGTGTTACAATGATGACTGTTCACACTCAAATGCCTGTAATTTGAAGTCACACTATTGCAAATTGGATGCGGATTTCCCAATGGAGCCGGTTTACACAGCTCCGGGATACTGTGGAGCGAATTGCACAGGAGTTCTGTGTGTCTTCTGGTCCATTTCAGGTCTGAATTCAGCCAAAAATGTGGACTGAAATCGGACCTGAACGGTGAACAGGGACGCACTGAGCCCCTGCTGTGAGCCTCTTCATACGGCACTGTGAACCCAGCCTGAAGCTACATAAGCTACTTTTGAGGCAGAATTGGGCATTTTTGGCCTTGTAGACTTCAATGAGAACACCTGAAAACGCTCAAATTGGGCATTTTAATAGTTTTTTTCAGGCATATTTTGGGCATTTTAGATTCTGTAAATTGGTTTCCTCCACCTAGTGCTTTTCATTAGTTAAAACAAAAAAACTTCTGAAGTATGAAAGTAAAACACTTTAATTATGCTATTAAGTTCCTGTATATGCACACAAAAATGCTAAAAGAAAAAAAAAAAAAGCCTAAAAAGGTGTGAATGCATCCTGATAGCGAGGTGAGGGAATTAGTAGTTTACAAAAATAAATTGGAGAGAACTTTATTTGTAATTTTCGTTCAATTTACATGAAGTGACAAGAAAACTGCAAGACCAAAATATATTTTCTGTACCTGCTGAAAAACAAATAAATGCAACTAAAACATCCAAGGGCAATACATAAGCTACAATATACTAAATATTTGTTCTTAGTTTTATATTTGCATTAAAGCTAACAAAACTGAAGGATGCAGCAAAGTGACAGCGTAATAATGTATGAAATATCTATTCATTACATATAGGCTGAAAAATAAAGAAAGCTTAGCAAATACGTTCGAGAGGGAAGCTGTGAAGAAGCTTTACATGTTACCACTGCCTACTGAAGAGAACAATTTTTCTGCTAGAGCTTCATACCAATACTGGTTGTATCCACATATTTACATGCATCAGTCGTCGTACCCTGGCAGCTTCCTGTGGAAGAGAGGAAATGTGGTCACATTAGTGACATCCTTAAGAAATATAATGCTACAATTCTACTTTCAAAATTACTATTGGGATTCCACCTTCAGCACACACCATTACCCTTTCCCCAGTGGGTTCCCACCTTCAACACACACATACTGTATATTGTTGTTTCCCTAATGAGATTCCAACTTCAGCACATAAATTAGTCTTTATTCACTGGGATACCACCTTCAACACACACATAGATTGTTTTTTCCCCAGTGGAATCCCAAATTCAGCGCATACATTAGTCTTTCCCCAATGGGATCCCACCTTCAGCACACACATTAGTCTTTGCCAGTGAGATCCCACCTTCAGCACACATTAGTCTTTCCCCAGTGGGATCCCACCTTCAGCACACATATTAGTCTTTCCCCAGTGGAATCCCACCTTCAGCACACACATTAGTCTTTTCCCAATGGGATCCAACCTTCAGCACACACATTAGTCTTTGCCCAGTGAGATCCCACCTTCAGCACACATTAGTCTTTCCCCAGTGGAATCCCACCTTCAGCACGCACATTAGTCATTCCCCAGTGGGATCCCACCTTCAGCACACACATTAGTCTTTTCCCAGTGGAATCCCACCTTCAGCACATACATTAGTCTTCCCCATTGAGATCCCTCCACCATTACATACATTAGTCTTCCCCAGTAGGGATTTCCACCTTCAGCACACACATTAGTCTTTCCCCAGTGAGATCCCACCTTCAGCACACACATTAGTCTTTCCCCAGTGGAATCCCACCTTCAGCACATACATTAGTCTTCCCGAGTGAGATCCCTCCACCATTACATACATTAGTCTTCCTCAGTGGGAATCCACCTCCAGCAAACACATTATTCTTTCCTTAATGGGATCCAACCTTTGGCACACACACAGATTGTTGTTTCCCTAGTGACATCCCACCCCAAGCACCCAGATTTGTTGTTCCCCCGTTGAGACTCCCCCTCTCCAATCTCTGCAAACAGATTTCACTTTTCCCAGTGAAATGCCACCCCCATCATGTAAATTTCCTGCAGGACCCACAACCCACCACACAAATTACAAATTAAACAGTATCCAGCACCGGCATTGATCTTTCTCTAGTAAAATCCCACCTCCAGCACATAGATTGCTCTTTTCACAGCAAGATGCCCAGCACAAATGTTGCATGGATAAAGCACAATCCAGCATAGAAACTGCACATTGAACAATGTCTTTGACTTCCCAGCATACTTTGCTCATTGAACCTCCACACAAAATCTGGAGGTTCAACCGGATTTATTTTTTTCAGATAGAACCTATTTTTGATTCTTTAACCACTTCAGACCCGGAAGAATTTGCCCCCTTAATGACCAGGGCATTTTTTGCGATTCGGCACTGTGTCGCTTTAACTGACAATTGTGCGGTCGTGCGACGCTGTACCCAAACAAAATTGTCCTTTTTTCCCCACAAATAGAGCTTCCTTTTGGTGGTATTTGATCACCATCTGCAGTTTTTATTTTTTGCACTATAAACACAAAAATACAGACAATTAATAAAAATATATATTTTTTACGTTTTGCTATAATAAATATCCCCAAATAAAAAAAAAAAAAAAAAAAAATCCTTCCTCAATTTAGGCCGATATGTATTCTTCTACATATTTTTGGTAAAAAAAATCACAATAAGTGTATATTGATTGGTTTGCCCAAAAGTTATAGGGGATATATTTATGTCATTTTTATTATTATTATTATTTTTTACTAGTAATGGCTGTGATCTGCAATTTTTATCGGGACTGCGACATTGCGGCAGACAGATCGGACATTTTTGACTCTTTTTTGGGATCATTGACAATTATACAGTGATTAGAGCTAAAAATAGCCACTAATTACTGTATAAAACTCACTGGCAGATAGCAGCACTGCTGCAGAAGGGCACATTCCTGGATCAGATACATGGGGTCAGGTAAATATTTAGGGACAGGGGGTGCAGAACACATAGTGGGATATGTTTTCCTTAATGCAGGGAATGCATTAACCACTTAAAGTGGTTGTAAACCCTCAGAAAAAAAACCCTGCAAGACAAAGGCATAATGAGCTAGCATACTAGCTCATTATGAATTACTTACCTTAGATCGAAGCCCCCGCAGCGGTCCTCGTCCCCCCCTCCTAGCGGTGACATCTCTCCCGGGGGTTACTTCTGGGTATTGCGGCTCCGGCGCTGTGATTGGCCGTAGCCGCGGTCATGTCACTCCCGCTAATGCGCACGGGAGCCGCCGGTAGCGGCACATGGACTGAAGCACATAGGTGCCATTGCTTCAGTTTGAACCAGTGCGCATGTGCCGATGACATCGGCACATGCAGGGGACAGGGGATATCTCCTAAACCGTGCAGGTTTAGGAGATATCCTGGGTAGCTACAGGTAAGCCTTAATATAGGCTTACCTGTAGCATAAAGTGGTTGTAAAGGGTTTACAACCACTTTAAGGACTGCCCACCGTTATTTTACATCGGTACTTTGATGCTAAATACCGTTGTTGCGGCAGCTATGTGCCATAAGCCTTGTATTTCTAAAAATGTCCGTCTCCGCCGCTTACAAGAGCCGTAGCAGGGGAGACGATCGCGTCTGCTCCCCTCACAGCCTGGATGCCGAGTGAGGGAAAGATGGTCCCCACTCCATACCATTGGAGGGCAGAAGCAACGTCAAATGTCACTTCCGCCCAATGCTCTTAAATGGGGAATTTTTTTATTTTGTAAAAAAAATATACATTTATTTGTTTCTTTTTTTATTGCATTTTAGGGTAAATATGAGATCTGAGGTCTTTTAGACTCCAGATCTCACATTTAAGAGGACCTGTCATGCTTTTTTCATTCCTTGTAATAGGAATAAAAGTGACCCAATATTTTTTTAACCACTTAAGCCCCGGACCATTTTGGCTAGTTAATGACCAGGCACCTTTTTGCGATTTGGCACCATGTCGCTTTAACTGACAATTGCGCGGTCGTGCGATGTGGCTCCCAAACAAAATTGACATCCTTTTTTTCCCACAAATAGAGCTTTCTTTTGGTGGTATTTGATCACCTCTGCGGTTTGTATTTTTTGCGCTATAAAAAAAAAATAGAGCGACAATTTTGAAAATAATTCAATATATTTTACTTTTGCTTTTTTTTCCTCAGTTTAGGCTGATACGTATTCTTCTACATATTTTTGGTAAAAAAAATCGTAATCGGCGTTTATTGATTGGTTTGTGCAAAAATTATAGCGTTTACAAAATAGGGGATAGTTTTATGGCATTTTTTATAATTATTATTTTTTTTACTAGTAATGGCTGCGATCAGTGATTTTTTTCATGACTGTGACATTATGGCGGACACATCGGACACTTTTGACACATTTTTGGGACCATTTTTACAGCGATCAGAGCTATAAAATTGCACTGGTTACTGTAAAAATGACACTGGCAGTGAAGGGGTTAACCACTAGGGGCGCTGAAGGGGTTAAGTGTGCCTAAGGGAGTGATTACTACTGTGTGGGGGCGTGGCTACGAGTGACACATCACTGATCTCCGCTCTGATTACACAGAGCGGAGATCGGTGACATTGTCAGTAGGCGAGCGGGGAGATGTTGTGTTTACACTAACATCTCCCTGCTCCATCCCTCCGTGAGACGATCACGGGGATTCCCGCGGCGATCGAGTCCGCGGGACCTGCGGCCCGACTCACAGGGAAGGTGTCGGGCAGTTAAAGGGGACATACAGGTACGTTGATGTGCCTGTACGTGCCATTCTGCCGACGTATATCTACTGGAGGGGGTCCTTAAGTGGTTAAAGACAGTGTAAAATTAAAAAATAAACAGTAACATTTAAAAATAAAAAAATAAAATCTGAAGCGCCCCGTCCCGCCGTTCTCACGCTCAGAAGCGAAACCATACGTAAGTTGCTCCCGCATGAAATAACGGTGTTCAAATCACACATGTGAGGTATCGCCGCGGTCATTACAGCAAGAGCAATAATTCTCTAAAACTAGACCTCCTCTGTAACTCAAAACTGGTAACCTGTAGAAGTTTTTAAATCGCCTATGGAGATTCTTAAGTGCCAAAGTTTATCCCCATTCCACGAGTGGGCGCAATTTTGAAGCGTAACATGTTGGGTATCAATTTACTTGGCGAACATTATCTTTCACAATATATAAAAAAAAATTGCTAACTTTACTGTTGTCTTATTTTTTAATAAAAAAAAAAGTGTATTTTTCCCCAAAAAATTGCGCTTGTAAGACCGCTGCGCAAATACGGTGTGAAATAAAGTATTGCAACAACCGCCATTTTATTCTCTAGGGTGTTAAAAAAATATTTATAATGTTTGGGGGTACTAATTTTTACTTGTAAATAACACATTTCCAAAAGAGGCTCAGTCCTTAACCCCTTAACGACCGCTCACGGCATATATATGTCGGTAGAATGGCTCGTACAGGCACAATCACCTGTACGTCCCCTTTAACTGCCTGCCGTGTGGTCACGCGCGCGCCGGCGCGGTCGCGACCCTGCAGTCATCCCCGTGAGTCGGACCACGGGTCCCGCGATCTCAATCGTCGCGGGCACCCCCGCGATCAACTCACGGAGGGATGGAGCGGGAAGATGTTAGTGTAAACACAACATCTCCCCGCTCGCCTACTGACACTGTCACCGATCTCCGCTCTGTGTAATCAGAGCGGAGATCGGTGACGTGTCACTCGTAGCCACGCCCCCTAACAGTGAGAATCACTCCCTTAGGCATACTTAACCCCTTCAGTGCCCCTAGTGGTTAACCCCTTAATTTTTACAGTAACCAGTGCATTTGTATTGCACTGATCGCTGTAAAAATGACAATGGTCCCAAAAATGTGTCAAAAGTGTCCGATGTATCCGCCATAATGTCGCAGTCACGAAAAAAATCGCTGATCGCCGCCATTACAAGTAAAAAAAATAATAATAATAAAAATGCTATAAAACTATCCTCTATTTTGTAAACGCTATAACTTTTGCACAAACCAGTCAAAAAAATATTTTTATATATTTTTTTGGGGATATTTATTATAGCAAAGAGTAAAAAATATAAAAAAAAAATCAAAATTGTCGCTCTATTTTTGTTTATAGCGCAAAAAATAAAAACCACAGAGGTGAACAAATACCACCAAAAGACTGCTCTATTTGTGGGAAAATAAGGACGTCAATTTTGTTTGGGAGCTCCGTCGCACGACCGCGCAGTTGTCAATTAAAACGACGCAGTGCCGAATCGCAAAAAGTGGCCTGGTCTTTGACCAGCGAAATTATTCAGGGCTGAAGTGGTTAAAGTGATTGTAAAGTCTCCTTATTTCCCTATAAAAATAACAAACATGTTATACTTACCTGCTCTGTGTAATGGTTTTCCACAGAGCAGCCTGGATCCTCCTCTTCTCCGGTCCCTTTTCTGTGATCCTGGCCCCTCCCTCCTGTTAAGTGCTCCGAGAGCAAACAGCTTGCTATGGGGGCAACTGAGCTAAGTCCCAGCTCCTTGTGTCCATTCAGACACAGAGCCCCGACCCAGCCCCGACCCTCTCTCCACTAATTGGCTAGATGACCTTGATTGACAGCAGTGGGATCAAATGGCGCTGCTGCTGTATCTCAGCCAATCAAGAGGGAGAATCTCGGACAGCTGAGACACACGTGGACATCGCTGGATAGAGGGACCTCAGGTAAGGGTTAGGGGGCCAGCTTTACTGTAACCTCTCAGATAATAATTTCTCGCTGGTCCCCAAAGCCCTACTTTAAGGAACCCATTATATTGCAATGACTTTCATATGGCCAACAGGCCTAATAAAGATGTATGCAATTCAAAATAAATATTACTGTAGACTGTATCTGTGATGCAAATGCGCAGGTCTAAATGCATACCTCCCAACAGTCCCAGATTGGGCGGGACTTTCCCGCATTTACACCTTTCTACCACTGTCCCACTGTGCAGGAGCTTTGTCCCACATAATTATGTTGATTAACATCAAATAGGACCTCAGGCTCAATAGGACCTGAAGCAGTGTGAAAATCCAACAAAGCCAGGGATTGGCGAGTGAGCTGGCTGGATGTGCGCTGTGCAGCCACGATGAGAGACTACACCTGTCAGATCTCAGCTCTGATGTTGGGGATGGGCGGGACTTCTACTCATACCCACACCCTTTGTCAAGCAGCCAATGCATAGTGAAAGAGGCGTTCGTACATTGCTGGCTGGGAAAAAGATGCCAAGGCAGGTTTTTTTTTTCAGCCTTCTGCAGTAGATGAAAGTTAAAGTAGAACAGCTCTCCCACGGCACCTTCAACAGCCTCCCTGCTCTGCACCACAATCCTTATCTCCTATCTGGTCGGATGAGTTTAGGAGCCCGAAAAGGAGTGTGCACTGAAAAGAAAGCTGTGACAGAGCCAGTTACAGAAAGGTGCTTTTAGAAAGGTAATCATGTGGAGGGTGGGGGTGGAGCTTTGGGGGATGGGAAAATGAGAGCAGAGGAGAGATGTGTGTGTGTGTGTTGCAGGGGTTGTAGCAGCCGAGGAGAGGTGCAGTATTGAGATGTAGATGGCTGAATGGACTCTGGACCTAGTGTTCTATTGAACCCTGTGCATAACTCACTCCAGAACCCACCTTCATGTACATAACTCACTCCAGAACCCACCTTCCTGTGCATAACTCACTCAAGAACCCACCTTCATTTACATAACTCACTCCAGAACCCACCTTCATGTACATGAAGCCCTACTTTAGGGAACCCATTACATTGCAATGACTTTCATATGGCCAACAGGCCTAAAAAAGATGTATGCAATTCAAAATAAATATTACTGTAGGCTGTATCTGTGATGCAAATGAGCAGGTCTAAATGCATACCTCCCAACAGTCCCAGATTGGGCGGGACTTTCCCGCATTTACACCTTTCTACCACTGCCCCACTGTGCAGGAGCTTTGTCCCGCATAATTATGTTGATTAACATCAAATAGGACCTCAGGCTCAATAGGACCTGAAGCAGTGTGAAAATCCAGCACAGCCAGGGATTGGCGAGCCAGCTGGCTGGATGTGCGCTGTGCAGCCATGATGAGAGACTACACCTGTCAGATCTGAGCTCTGATGTCGGGATGGGCAGGACTTCTACCCATACCCGCCCCGTTTGTCAAGCAGCCAATGCATAGCGAAAATGGCATTCGTACATTGCTGGCTGGGAAAAAGATGCCAAGGCAGGTTTTTTTTTCACCCTTCTGCAGTAGATGAAAGTTAAAGTAGAACAGCTCTCCCACGGCTCCTTCAACAGCCTCCCTGCTCTGCACCACAATCCTTATCTCCTATCTGGTCGGATGAGTTTAGGAGCCCGAAAAGGAGTGTGCACTGAAAAGAAAGCCGTGACAGAGCCAGTTACAGAAAGGTGCTTTTAGAAAGGTAATCATGTGGAGGGTGGGGGTGGAGCTTTGGGGGATGGGAAAATGAGGGCAGGGGAGAGATGTGTGTGTGTGTTGCAGGGGTTGTAGCAGCCGAGGAGAGGTGCAGTATTGATATGTAGATGGCTGAATGGACTCTGTACCTAGTGTTCCATTGAACCCTGTACATAACTCACTCCAGAACCCACCTTCATGTACATAACTCACTCCAGAACCCACCTTCCTGTGCATAACTCACACAAGAACCCACCTTCATGTACATAACTCACTCCAGAACCCACCTTCCTGTGCATACAGTAACTCACACAAGAACCCACCTTCATGTACATAACTCACTCCAGAACCTACCTTCCTGTGCATAACTCACTCCATAACCCACCTTCCTGTGCATAACTCACTCCAGAACACACCTCCCCGTACATAACACACTCCAGAACACTGTGCATAACATACTCCAGAACCCAGTACATAACGCACTCCAGAACACTGTACATAATGCACTCCAAAACCCAGTACATAATGCACTCCAGAACCCAGTACATAACTCACTCTAGAACCCACCTTCCTGTGCATAGCTCACTCCAGAACCCACCTGCTTGGTTCAGGATTGCATGACACAAAGAGTGCAGGATTCAAGAGTGCATTATGCACAGGATTGCATGGTTTAGGAGTGCACTACACACATTACGCACAGGGTGGCATGGTTCAGGATTGTGTTACCCACAGACTGCATTATACACAGAAGGGTTCAGGAGTGCATTATGCACAGAGTGCATGGCTCAGGAGTGCATTATGCACAACATACAGGGTTCAGGAGGGCATTATTCACAGGGTGCAGCATTCAGGAGTGTATTAAGCACAGGGTTCCTGATTTAGAAATGCATTACCCACATGATGCCATGGCTCAAGAGTGCACTACACACAATACGCACAGGATGGCATGGTTCAGGAGTGCACTACAAACATTACGCATGGGGTGCGGGGTTCAAGATTGTCCTAAGCACAGAATGCATTGTGCACAGGGTGCAGGGTAAAGATGTACATTACGCACGTGGTGCTGAGTTTAGTAATGCATTACACACATGGTACAGGGTTCAGGAGTGCATTACTCTCAGGGTGCAGGGTTTAGGAGTGCATTATTCTGAGGGTACAGGGTTCAGGAGTGCATTATGCACAAGATAGCAAGGTCCGGGAGTGCATTATACACAGGGTGCAAGGTTCAGAATTGTTGAACACACAGAGTGCAGGGTTCATAACTGTGCTATTCATATAGTGCAGGGTTGAGGATTGTGCTATGCACAGAGTGCATTACACACCGAGTTCAGGATTCAAAAATGTGTCATGCTTAGAGTGCAGGATTCAGTATTTACACTACATATAGGGTGCAGGGTTCAAGAGTGCATCATGCACAGGATGCTGGGTTCAGTATTTGCACTATGCTCAGAGTACATTATGCACAGGGTGCAGGGTTCAGGAGTGTGCTCATCACATTACACACAGGGTGCCGGGTTCAGGATTGCGCTACGCACAGCGTGCAGGGTTCAGGATTGCACCACTCACATAGTGCACTACATACAGGATGGCATAGTTCAGGAATGCATTACAAACAGAGAGCAGTGTTCAAGAGCGTGTCCATTATGAACAGGGTGCAGGGCTCAGGAGTGCATTACACACAGAGTTGAGGGTGCAAGAGTGCATTTTGTACAGGGTGGAAGGTTCAGGATTGCGCTACACACAGTGCAGAGCTCAAGAATGTGCTACGCACAGGATGCAGGACTCAGTAGGGCTTTATGCACAGGGTGCAAAAGTGCTGCAGAGTTCAGCTGTCTTCCACAGTTGCTCACCTCTGCATCCCTATCCACTTGTCACTTCTGCACCCCTTCTCAGCTCTGATCTCTTAACCCCATCCCCAGCACTCAACTCTCAATTTCCCTCATCTTCAGACCTCCACCCCCCTCAAAAAACACATTTTATTTCATTGTGGTTAGAGTTGTGAATAGTTAAAATGCCTGTTGGAGTTTCATTGCTGTTTTTGCTTGTTTGGAGGGAAAATCATCCAACTGGTGAAATTTTCATCGCTTTGAAGATGTTTTCCTGCACTGATGCCGCGTACACACGATCATTTTTCACGTCGTGAAAAATTAAATTTTTTGTTTTCAACAAGAAAAACGACCGTGTGTGGTCTTTTTGTCATTTTTCACGACGTGAAAAACGGCATTAAAAACGACGAGAAAAATTAGAACATGTTCTAATTTTTCTCGTCGTTTTTCCTGACATTTCTTCCGCGGCAGTGTTTCCCATAGGGAAACACTGCCGCGGAGCCCATAGACGATCGTTTTTCTCATCATTTAAAAAAATGACGAGAAAAATGACCGTGTGTGGGGAACAAGCTGTTCCCTCGTTTAAAATGTCATTATTCACGGCGGTTTTTTAACCGCCGTGAATAATGATCGTGTGTACGCGGCATTACTGCTGTGTTCACAGGAAAGGTAGTAAAGGGAAATATTCCCAAATGGAAACTAGACTTGTGCACAACGGAAAAATTTGTTCCGTTTCGGTTTGTTTCTTTCCGGTCCTGTTGATTCGTAATCATTCGTAATTTTGCTAGACGGGATTTTTCGTGTTCGGACTAATTCGTATTTTCGCAAGTGACATTTTTCGTTGAATTTTTTGTTGATTTATAATTCGTACTTTCGGTAGAGTACAATGTTTTTCGTTGATTCTGGACACAACTCCTACTTTCGTAACTTTTTTTGGGTTCGTTGATTCGTAATTTTCCGTGTCTCTCTCACAACGACGCTGCCTATTATGCCTAATGTGCTTCGAATGGATTTGTACTTTTCTAAATACATAGCGGTTATTTGTATCGATTCGAAATCTCGTATTTTACTTTCGTTTTTTACATGCGGCTATAGCCTCCGCCCCTGTACACCATTTTGAGAGGGAGTTCAGCATGGTGAGGGAGAAGCAGAGAGCAGAGCAGAGTGTTATTGTGCTTCGAATGGATTCAAAATCTCGTATTTTACTTTCGTTTTTTAATGCGGCTATAGCCTCCGCCCCAGTACACCATTTTGAGAGGGAGTTCAGCATGGTGAGGGAGAAGCAGAGAGCAGAGCAGAGTGTTATTGTGCTTCGAATGGATTCGTACATTCGTAACTTTTTTCATAACGAATTATGGCGAAGACATTTGGGCATTCGCTATTTTGCGGTATATTTTTTTTCCTATTCGGTTTTATTCGTAATTGCTTTGTTCGGAAATTCGAATGCTTCCGAATGTCCGAAAGTTGCTAAATTCGGACGAATTTCGATTCATTACGAAACGAATTGCACAAGCCTAATGGAAACCAATGGCAAAAAAAACTTGGCATAGGTTTCACGAATTCCCTACAATTTAGTTGATCCAGGGAATATAAGATTGCCTCCCAGGGGATCAGGAAGGAGTTTTTACCCCACTGGAGCAAATTGGATCATGCTTTATTGATTTTTTTTTTTCCCTCAGGATCAACTGTGGGTATAGGATTGTGTATATGGGGGTTCTCAATATTTTTTTCTTGTTGGTTGAACTAGATGGATTAGTGTCTTTTTTCAACCTAACTATTTACATCTTTTATTAAATGTTTTGGCTTTAGATATATTTTGAGTAAGTTCAACCATTACTAGAAATAAGGGGGGGGGGGAGGCTCCTAAATATACTGTGAACTCTGCAAGTGCAGTTGTACTAATTTTCCCCAGAGCTTAGTAAATGTGGTAAAGCTCTGCTGATTTCCATCATCCAATCATGTGCAAGCAAAAATGTTTTTAAAAATGTTTCTTTGCACCTGATTAAGTATTCTTTACAAAGAAGCTTTCCCACATTACATTTCCTAAGGAAAATGAGTGCAGCTGCACTTCCAGAGCGCACAGTCCATTTGCCTTTAGTAAATAGACTCCATTGCGGTCATCTGAAGATTTATTTTTACACTCAAACATGCCCGAAATGCCTTAAAAAATCACTCTGCTCATGTGTGAATGCTGCCTAATGGAAAGGTGAGGGAATTAGTGGTTTACAAATATAACTTGGAAGGAACATTGATTGTAATTTCAGTTCAATTAACAGGCAGTGACAAGAACACAGCAGATCAACAGGTATTTTCTGTATCTACTGAAAAATAAACACAAATGCAGCCAAACGCTCTAAAGCCTCATACACACAATCGGATTTTCTGCGGACAAAGCGTAGGACTTTTGTCCGAAGGGCATTGGCCAGGAACTTGTATTGCAAACGGCAAATAATTGTCAGTCAACGAACACGAAACAACGTGGTTTTTCAGCTCTTTAGCTCCACCCTTTGGGCAACTCTGCTAATGTTGTGTTACGGTGAGCATTGCTTCTGAGCATGCGTGTTTGTACTTTGGAGTTTTGTCCGACTGACTTGTGTACACATGATCGGAAAATCCGACAACACACAATTGTTGGCGGACAATTTTAAAGCATGCTATCCCACATTTGTCTGTGGAAAATCCGACAACAATTGTCCGATGAAGCGTACAAATGGTCGGATTTTCCAACAACAGCCTGTCATCACACAATTCCCGTTGGATAATCCGATCGTGTGTATGAGGCTTAAGGGCAATATATAAGCTGTCCTAAATAACATGTATGGGGTACTGTATCAAATGCCTTAGCGAAATCTAGATACACTAGGTCCACAAGCTTTTTTTAATCTAAATTACAGCCTAGGTCCCCATAAAATGTTAAAAGGTTGGTCTGGCAAGAACGTTCTTTCATAAATCGATTATGGTAATAATGATACTATTTTGGTCCGTAGTTTTTAGGTATATATCTATATAGCCCTTTTTTGAATATTGGTACCAAATTAGTTTTATGCCAATCCACTGGTACCATTCCAGTCAGTAAGCTGTCCATGAAAATTAGGGATAACAGTCTGACATTAACATGGCTAAGTTCCTTGAGAACTCTTGGGTGTAAGCAATCCTACCACGTCTGGTGATTTATTCAAGTTTCTCTAGCCTATTTTGAATACTGTTTTTTGTCAGTCATACTTGTCAGTCAGGATACATTACATATAATGGTATTAGCATTACTGTCTTTTTTATTATAACCCTCCTTTTTATACGTATAAACTGAGAAGAATGTATTTAATACAGTTGCCTTCACCATGTCATGTGTGACCAACTTCTCCTGATCATCTTTTATGGGCCAATATGTTATGACCTAGCCTTTTTACTATTAATATATTTGGAAATTTTGGGGGGGATTTTTAAATAAATAGATAGATAGATAGATAGATAGATAGATAGATAGATAGATAGATAGATAGATAGATACTGTAAATAGACCAAATAAATAAGTATTGCCCCATATTTGGGTCAAATTCATATGAAAACTTGTACAAAATGTATAAGTATGAAAATTATCAGTACTTTTGATGGCATGACAAATTTTGTTGAAAATTTTGTTTGCTTTTAACATTTGATTTTGGGATGAATGTCATTTCCCGATTGAAAACCACATTTCTTTTTTCAAGAAAATGTTTCCATCCTGCTCCTTCAAATTTTCTTATCTACGGTCAAAAGCAAACACTGATTTGATCCCCACTAATGATTCAAAAGCCCCATACACACGGTCGGACTTCCATCGGTCTTTTCCGTGGTTTTTTGTCCGAACGGAGTTGGTCGGGAACACCCATAGCATACACACGCTCTGACTTTTCTGCAAACTTTCCCAAAACTTTTTGCAACATCACGTGGTTTTTCTGCTCTTTTCTGCTCTTTACCGCCACCCTTTGGTCAACTTCTGCTATTGTTGTTTGTCCGATGGTTTTCTGTACACACGGTCGGACTGTGCTCCATCTGACTTTTGTTGGGCAAAAGTTTGTCCGTTTGCAGACCCAACTTTTGTCCGATGAAAACAAGAAAAAAGCAAAAAAAGTTTGTCCGATGGAGCATACACACGGTCGGATTGTTGGTCCAACTTGCTCAAAATGAAGTTTGTTGGCCAAAAGTCCGACCGTGTGTATGGGGCTAAAGATCAAATGATCATTCCTAAAACAAAAAAAATTTAACAAAATTCTCGAAAATTTATACCTGGCTTTACTCTTCTTGCAACACCAATCCTCTATTTTGTAAGCTTAAACTATTTGTTTGATATTTTTGTGAATAGCCCATGCACTCATAAATGCCATAAAATCCCTAGCTGCTGTATTTTAATTTTAATCACCATGATAACTGCAAAACTTAAAAAAATAATATACAACTTTATAAGATAAAGGCAATCAACTAAATAAAGTGCACTAGAGTGAAAATCTATAATAAATAATACAAAAATAAAGTGCAATGATGCATAGAAATTAAACAATCCCTTTTACTCCCTAGGTGCAAGTAATCATCTTCTAAAGAGGCTGGTGCAGCATAAAAACAACACGTAGCAGCGCATTCTTGTGTAACATAAAACATATCAATTACTTCTAGTTTACATGAAGAAAATCATAAACAGAAAGTCCATGTTTCCAAGGCATGCAGCAGACTCTGTAATGTTCCAGACTACTCTTTGTTAATCCATCTCCCCTTTCATGACACTTTTGTGAATAAAATAATCTGTTTTCATAAGAACTCATAAGAACTCACCAGATTGAGAGACCCCTTACTTTAATAAGTGGGTTCATCTGCACTTTTTTTTACTCTCCAGATGCCAGTGTTACCATACATATGAACTCCATGGTAAACAATAGAGCAAATGCTGATAAATAGCTTAAATGTTTAAAAAAATAAAAATAACAAACATGTCATTTTTACCTGCTCTGTGCAATGGTTTACCAGCCCCGATCCTCCTCTTCTGGGATCCCCAGCAGTCTCTCCTGGCTCTTCCTCCATTCTTAGTGTTCCCATAGCAAGCCGCTTGCTATGGGGGCACTCGTGTGTGTTTGCTCCTGAGCCCTGCTCTGTGTGCTCCCCACTCTCTCCTCACTGGCTGTGATTGACAGCAGCGGAAGCCAATGGCCAATACGGAGCCAGAGACCTGGGAGAACAGCCGCTCTCATGCACATCTGCTGCATTGCAATCGGGATCGGGTAGGTATTAGAAGGGGCAGCAGTAAATGTCTTCAAGTATTGGTGTGCTGGCTCCAACATAAAGCCAAAGATGGTCTTTACTATGGTGGGATTCATGAAAAAGTTAGGACATTGCTGGGCTATTATTTTTAGGGTACCAGATCCAGTTTATCAAATCATTAGTACAGAACCTAATCACCATAGTGGACATGTAAGGTACCCACACATTACACCATATAAGATAAACATTATTTTAAAATATTAGAGTCATATTAAAAACTTTTTCAAAAACTTTTTTTTACAAATTTTGCTATACCCAAGTATTGACACATCCAACACTCATTACCCCTTACAGTATTCAATTTTCAATACATATGGTATTGTGACCTTTTACACCACTATGTCAACAGAATTTGCTAATGCAGCAGTGGAGTGGAGATTTCTTTCAACAAATTTCTCACAAATTGTTCCGCTTCTTCAGTAGCAAACTCTTTAATTTGACAAAAGTCTAGAACAAGAAACACGGCACACACAGTTGACCGTGGGCTCTAGTTGCCCCAAGTGTTCAGTACCCTATCCTCAATGAGAACCAAATATGGCATCCACCAAAATCTGAGAAGTGAATGGAGACTAACTGGTATTAACATCTTCATTTTTACTGGATTTTTGTTAGATTGTCCCCTTCTCTGATGAAACCATTTTGTCATGGTATCTGTGTATCTCCTTTTATTTTTCTCAAGTCTGCGGCCAGCCATTTGTTGGTCCCTTAAAATGCTGCTATGGTAATTGGGTTCCGTACTAATAATTTGATAAACTGGATATGGTGCCCCAGAAATAATAATCCATCCCACAAACTCTTTACTATCTATCCATCTATCACATTAGGCCCAAGCAGTCTTACCGTTCTCAAGAATCCCACCATTGTGAGGACCATTGTTGGCTTCATGTTGAAGCCAACACGCCAGTACTTGAAGGCATTCACCCGTGCTTGGATATCATTGGAAATGAATAAACATATTTATCTCTCTCCCTTATATTGCTGTGATCTTTGTAACTATCCTAAATAAGTTATTATCACATAATATATGTTATAGAGAATATGTGAAGTCAAGCTATACAAGGAAGCATATAGAAATATGATGAAAGTTAAGGAAGTTAATAGTCACAATAGTCATAAATGGTAATCATTCTGTGCAGCGTTGCAAATCCACACAAGGAAATGTAAGAAAATTATGAAATTTTCCTGATTACCTTGAAGTTGCAAATAAGAATCATCTGATGTATCCTAAAGCTGACTGTAAGGTAAATCAGATTCCCAGCACCAAAAAACCAGTGTGGGCTTGTGCTCATATTTGTGCGTGTGTGCATTGCTCACATGCTAATGCTCTATCACCATGAGCAGTTGCTGCATGGTCTTCAGTTTGTACCTGTATTCCTGAGATCTGATACTTGAACCTGCTTACCTGTGTATGACCCAGATTTCTCCTGGATTTGCCTTTGCTCCTGCATTAACCTTGTTCATCTAATCTCTCTGACCTCTCTGCCTGTTTACGGGACTCATCTTTGCTGGCTGATCCTGTACTGCGCTGTCCGGCTGTTACCGGCCTTGGTCTACTTTCTGTACTTGCTCTGCCTGCTGACTCGGGTCTCTTCATGCCTGGCTGCCATTGATATCTGTCTACATACCGGCTCTGCTATCATCTCCTGCTCTGGTGCCAAGCTGCTTCAGTATCATGTTCTTAGGACTGCGACCCCCGGAGTCATCCACTAAAAGAGCAGACTTTGCCAGCCAGCTACTCCAGCACTTGTGACACTCTATGCCCTCTCACTCTCTGTCTCCATCTTTAAGACTGTTGGACAGGCGGTGCAACAGAGGCCTCCATAACATTCCAGTCAACAACATGTGCGTGATACTGATCTCCAGGGGAAAAATGTAAATACCTGGTATTTACAGATCTCTGGCATAAAGCACAGCCTTGTCTGGCAAGACAGAAGACACATTTTTTTTCTGCTGCATTTAAGTAGCTTATGTGTTTTAGATAAACACACTGTAATGTTTATTTCAAATAAAACCTGCCTACTCTCTCCCTCCTAAATTGTATCTTTTTGTGATGGGGTGAGGGGGGCTTTTTGTTTTTATTTAGCCAACCTTGATGGAAGTTATTGTATCATTGTACTGATCATGACCAACATGCCTTTAAAAGCTGTATGCAGTTTCAAATAAAGGGCTTTGTATTACTGTAGAGACTATATCTCTGCTGTAAATGAGCAGGTCTGGATGCAAAGTTGGCCAAATGAGCATAGCGTGACTTGCATGGTTCTACCCTCTATACTAAAATGAATTTCATTCTATTATTTTTATTTTGGAGATTTGCGAAGGAAAAAGAACATGCACTAATGGATGGAGTGCCAGACCAAAGGATAAAAGAGTGTAAATCTCTTTATTAGGGGGCATGGCTTAGCGCATGGAGGAGTAAGTCGCTTCCTCCAGGAGCTCCCGCACACACTGGACTATTCGCAGCCACCAGTGCCTTGTAGACCCACTTTACAGGTCGGTAATGGGGAGGAGAGGTGGGGGGGAGAGTCACCATACCTCCGATCCAGGCAAAGAGGGGGAAATAGACCGCTTTTTCTTCAAAAGCTCACGCCGGACCAGCGCGGCCCTCCCTCATCCAAGATTGCGCCGACCCGCTCCTCAGGGACACACGCGGCCTCACATGGAGCTGCTTCACAGCGCTCCAAACCACACACAAGATCCAGGTTGCAAGCTAGCTCCCCCCCAGACTCAGATAACGGGTCCACCCGTTCTGCCTGCCATTCCCCTGACTATAACAATTAGGACATGGAGGCATACATTAAGGCCCTGCCAACCAGGCATGATTTTGAGGCCTGTGTCCAGAGGATGGAACGTTCCTATAAACAAGAGATAGCAGAGCTGCGTAGAGATGTCACAAACAGGCTGGAAGAGGTGGAACGCAGTGTTGAAAAGACTGTCTCTACAATAAAATTGCACAATGCCATTTTGAATGAGCACACGCTGCAGATCCAGCAACTGATGTATCACCAGGACGACCAGGAGAACAGGGCCAGACGCAACAATATACGCATCCGCGGCCTCCCGGAGTCGGTTGAAACTAAAGTTCTGGCCCCTGCAGTCATCACCATGTTTAACAATCTGCTTCAGAAAGACAAAGATGCTCCTATGGAACTTGACCGTGTTCACAGGGCCCTGGGCCCTAAAAATCCAAATCTGGAACACTCCAGAGATGTCATCTGCAGGGTCCACTTCTATGCGATTAAAGGCACCATCATGCAAGCAGCACGTAAGCAGGAGGCTATATACTTTAATGGTACCCAAGTATCCCTACTACCAGATGTTTCCAAGCTGACCCTGGACATGCATCAGGCTTTGAAGCCCCTCACCGGAGCCCTACAATCCAAACAAATTAAGTATCACTGGGGCTTCCCCTTCCACCTCTTTGCCTCCCATGAGGGGAAGTCGGCGGTGTTCTGCACACTCAGTGATCTCCCCAAGTTCCTTGGGACCTTTGAACTGCCTCAGATACCTTTACCCGACTGGCCTCTTCATGCAGCCACTCCTGGATTCCCGGTCGCCTCAGGCTGGCAGAAGCAATCCAAGAAGCCCAAGCGTTCCAGATCGGAAGCCTCCAAGTCGACCGCCGGATGATTCTACAAAGCCTGCTCTTTGTAACTACTTTCTCTTCACAGGCATTAGACCCGTGAAGCCGTCCCTGTTCACAGATTACAGTTTTCTTGGGACACTAGATCCAGAAAAATGTGTATATCCAGGGCGCTCCAAGCATTTGAATCCTGACAGATAAGGTCTGTGTTGGAGAGGGTAGCAAATCTTCACACACTTTAGGCAGCACTCAGGGAGACAAGCAATCTCTAATGGAAACAGAAAAACAAACAAGGCGTCTCTAAGTGCAGAAGTATAAAACTTTTAATATCCCCTAAAAAGGTTAAAACACTTACAAGATAGTGGATGAAACAGGCATGTAGCAGGTAAGTGCGTCCAGTAGATGTTCCAGTGGCAGGGCAGTCCCAGTCTGTGATGGTAAAGCTTCCAGGAAGTCCACAAGATAACAGCTGATTGTGCTGTGAATTTCAGAGGACACAGTAACGCTGGAGCCTGGGGATGATGTCAGAGGAAGTGAGACAGAAACCAGCATGGAACAAAAACAGGAAGTGGACAGGAAGTTTCATAGAGGCGGGACGCGTTTCGGAACAGCTCAGACTGGCTGAAGAAGGAACCAATGAGCTGTTCTGAAACGTGTTCCATGCTGGTTTCTGTCTCGCTTCCTCTGACATCATCCCCAGGCTCCCCCAGGCTCCCCTTTTAGGGGATATTAAAAGTTTTATACTTCTGCACTTAGAGGTGCCTTGTTTGTTTTTCTGTTTTTTTGTTGGGACACTATGCAACTAACTTATGTTTTACCTCCCACTCACAGGGGGAATTTTGCCTTTTTATTTTCCATTGCATTGTTTCTCAGGACAATGACCCCCTGCTGAACTAGTTTCATCCCCAATTTGCTTTGACTGTCCCCCCCACCAAGCTGGTTCCCCCAGCTTCCCTCCTCCCTCCCCTTCGAACCCTTCTCAGAACATATTGTTATGTTTAGAGACCTGGTGCAGGACCCTTAGTGCTGTCAAGAGTTCATGGTATCTGCCTGGGACTTACCCTCCCGTACATGTACGCATGTACTTACATACAGCCACTCGGGGTCCTGAACCATTCAGTTTATAAATGTTATTCAGTGTTTACTATTGAAGCCCTTTGTGTGTGCGGGCACCTTTATTCACTGTCCGTGACCCCCCACTTAGGGATTTCAGCGCCCGCTGTGGTCTTAGCTGACATGTTGCATGCAACGTTACTAGTTTGGCTGTTGAGGCGCTGTTTTCACTTCTTTTCTCTCTTTTTCTTTCTTTTTTTTCTGGTGCTCACCTGTTCAGTGTCTTCCTATAGATACTGCTATACCCCCCCCCCCTTCAGACGCCTCACTGACGACCAAATGGAGTTACCACTGTCATGGTTTGGTCGCATGAACACTAAAAATGGATATACTCCCCAAATGACTGTATTTATTCCAAGCCCTCCCGATCGCTCTTCCCTCTGCATTTTTCTGTACCCTTCGCTCTATGGCCATACGATTTGTGTGGAGGGGGAACCATCCTAGGCTGAAACATAAACTCTTATGCTCCGCCACCGCTAAAGGCGGAATGGGTCTTCCAGACTTTGAGCTTTATCATTCATCAGCAGTGATCTCCCGGAAGCTGGAGTGGTTCCCCTGCCCCCTGACCAAAGCTGCCACCCTGGTGGAACAAGATTTATGCTCGATTGACCTTTGCGCTCTCCTATGGGGATTCGACCGGACACATAGATCTCTCTCTTCGCTGTCCCCCCTCACTAGAGACGCCTTGGTAATTTGGTACCGCAGAAGGGAGACCTATGCTCTATCCACTGAACCAAACGCACTTACCCCCCTATTTGACAACCCAGCCCTCCCAGAGAGCAGCTCAATACACACCCTAGAAGGCAACAGCAACACATTTTTTAAACACTATATAATGTCTGATATTGCCTTCAGTTTTTCAAAGGTTGAACTTTGTAAGTTCCATAGTTTTATATGTTTTATTGTTTGAAACATGCCTGTTTATGCAAAACCCCCCAAAAAATTAAAAAGTTTTTTGACAAAAACTGGCTATAATTTTCACAGATTTTTTATAATGCACATGTGAATGTGCACAGAGTAAAAAACTGTTTTCTAATCAACAATGTGTGGCTTCTTCTTTCTATGCTTAATACCAGTTTGAAAATTACGTTCTTGTTTACTGTGGAAATGGTGGTTATTTACTAAAGACAAATCCCCTTGGCAGTTAAAGTGCACTAGGAGAACCTGGGAGACAGATAAAAGAAACACAAGCAATAATGACAAATCAAGCTTTTCACAGAATTATTTATTAAATTTTTTTGAAAAAAAAAATCAGAGATTGTCTGGCATAGCAATGGCCCCCCTACCCATAAAGTACTCCACGTATTTCTCCCGCACTTCACGGGCGCTTTGGGGGGCCAAGCCAGTATAGCCAGTATCCAGGCCCGTCATGGTACTGTCAGAAAGTCCGGCCTCAGGCCCAACTATTGTAATATATTTTGCAGAATTTCTCCTCAAATAATTGTGCAGGATGCAGCAGTTGAATATTATGTGGTTCAGTTTGTATTCCGCCATATGTATGGATGTAAGGAACAGGCGGAACCGGCTGGCCATTATCCCGAAGGCATTCTCAACAACCCTTCGGGCTCTGGCCAGCCGGTAATTAAAATTTCTCCTCTCCGGGGTGAGGGTCCTCAGGGGAAATGGCCTCATCAGATGTGGTCCCTGTCCGAAAGCCTCATCAGTGACAAAAACAAACAAAAGGCCCTCAACATTGTCTTCATCAGGTGGCAGTGCCAGGCCACCAGTCTGGAGACGTAGGGCAAATTCCGTCTGTGCGAATACACCACCATCCAACATCCGGCCATTCTTCCCGTTGTCCACATACATAAACTCATACTGTGCCGACACCACCGCCATTAACACAATACTATTAAAACCTTTATAGTTATAAAAGTATGACCCCGAATGGGGTGGTGGCTCTATGCGCACGTGCTTCCCATCTATTGCCCCTCCGAAGTTGGGAAAGTCCCACCGCTCGGAAAACTGGGATGCCACATTCTGCCATTCCTGTGGCCATGAAGGAAACTGTGGAGTCAAACCAGAAAAATAAATTAGTACTTTTGCACATAACATTGCAAGCAGATTACACAAAAACATTCTTGGCCAACATCAGTATAAGATTTATTTAAAGGAGTATTTAAAGACAAAAATAGAAGGCCCAATTATCAGATTCCTCACCCCATCTGATGGCCCATTGGAAAAAAATTAGGAGGGG
The DNA here is from genome assembly GCA_029206835.1 of Rana muscosa. Classification (NCBI taxonomy): domain Eukaryota; kingdom Metazoa; phylum Chordata; class Amphibia; order Anura; family Ranidae; genus Rana; species Rana muscosa. The sequence goes on along the minus strand of CM055118.1, from coordinate 326,952,259 downwards.
GGAGGGGTTCTAGCTGAGTTTGGGCCCTCCAAAAAAAGCCTCTGCCACTCTGCCTGAATTTAATTAGGGAACAAAAACAATTGTACACATTTTAGGGGGGGGGGGGGAAGCACTACAATGGAGCTAACAAAATACATTAGGAAGTGACTAGGCTAGGTGTGTATGGGCCAAGGATAGTATGCTGGAGAGGTAAGTGAAGGAAAATATGCATGTAGGCCAAAAAGGAGCATTAAAAGCTTAAAGCATGCATGAGGACAAAGGGGACATTCACAGTATATTCCAATCATGGTAATTAGGGAAGGAGGAAAGAAATACAATACATTAGCATACATGAATTACATAGAATGTGATGTTAAAGGAGAAAACTTACCTTAATATAGTCCTTCTGCAGAACTTGAATTATGGCAGAACAGGTTTCTGGGATAATGATCCCCAGAGCCAAGGGGTAGATGCCTGTCGTGATCTTGAGGTCCTGCAGGCTTCTCCCAGTCGCCAGGTATCGCAACGTGGCAACTAGCCTCTGCTCGGCAGTGATGGCTTGGCGCATCACAGTGTCCTGCCTCGTGATATAGGGGGACAGCAAATCCAACAGACGGTGAAAAACGGGTTCCGTCATCCAGAGATAATTCCTGAAGTCATCAGGATTATTCTCCTGGATTTCCCACAGCAGAGGCATATGAGAGAATTGGTCAGGCTGGAGCAACCAATTCTTGGTCCATGAACTCCTCCTCACCCTGTTCATGGACTGGACTCGGATTAAAGTATTAACCGCAACACCAAGCCCATACGCAGCATGAACTCTACGATGAGAATGTACTTCCAACATGGCTAGAAACTGGTCGGCTGGTCAGAACGAACTTAAACAGAACGCACTGAGGAACAGAAAGTCCAATGAAGAACGACCTGAAAACCAGAAACGAGCAGACAAGAACACACTGAAAAACAGATACGACCTGACTATACGCACTGAAAGACAGATACGAACCCACAAGCACAAACTGAACCGCAGAAAACGATCTGAAAGCATGGAGACTAAAAAGCGTGAATAGGCTAACACCAAACTTTTACTAACACGCGGTAACACAAAATCAGCAAAAGCATCCCAAAGGGTGGCGCCGTTGGATTTGAACTTCCCCTTTATACTGCCGTCGTACGTGTTGTACGTCACCACGTTTTGGACGGTCGGAATTTAGTCTGACAGTGTGTATGCAAGACAGCTTGAACGGAATTCCGACGAAAAAATCGATCAGATTTTAGGCCATCGGAAATTCCGATTGTGTGTACAGGGCATTAGACACCCATAGAGGAACTTTGAGATTGTCAGCGGGTTCTAAAGGCCTGACTGCTTATGATATCCTGCAGTGGTTTATCTGTACGCCTTTTTGACCATTCTAGTAATAGATGGTCCATGCCATCTGGTAAGCGTCCCCATTAATAGGGTGATTGGTGTCACAGGAGTGTTTTTTTTGGTGGTGGAACTCCCCTGAAGGAATTTCTTTGCTTGGAACTTTCTATATGTACATCACGTGGACTAACTTTCTATACATTTTTCAGAATTGTATTTTTTTCTTTTCACATATAATGTCATTACATTTAATTGTTTTTGTGTAAGTTCACTGGAATTTTGCATTGATTTTTCAATTTCCATTTTTCATATTAAGTAGCGTAACTTTTTTGTCCACTTTATGCTCACGATGTCTATATCCCATGGTTAGTTGCTGCTCTCATTTTTTCTTGCATTTTATATTTCTTTTTCTTTTGGGCTTTAGCGCGGTATACCATTTTTTTGTGATACACATGAAATCATTTATATGTAAACTTACGCGTGTTTTATGAAGATGGATCATTGCTGATAAAACACGCAAAGATATGCATACTGCTACCTTACTTTCTTACCTTCCTTATAATCTCTAAGGCCTAATGCACACTGGGCATATAGTCCCCAGTGAATGAGGCTCTAGCGCTAAAGTGCAGGTGGCAGCCTGTAAAACTATGAGAAAGCTATTGCAGCTGAATAGTTTCCTGAGCATTACTAACATTTAGTGCACTATACGCCCAGGGATGATTGCTTGGAACACAAACTGCTGGGCATTCATTGCTGGGCACATACTGCCCTAAATATTCATAACACTAGGTACACCAACTACGAGGGTGAGTCATTAATTATACACAATTTTGTTCCAATGATCTTTAAATTGATTGTACTGATTTCTATGCGCATAAGTCAAGAGATGGCACCTTTGCTGTCGATTTATTAAATCTTTGACCTTCATAACTTTTCTGTTTTTGTTGCTCAGTAAACATGGCCAAACCACTCGGTTTGCACCAACAAACAGAAAGCAGTGATCTCTTTTTTGTGGTCCGAAGGTGTCCCAGGAGCAGAAATCCATTGAAGGCTTTTATCGCAATATGGGGAGAGAAGTGTAATACAAATTGATTGAGAAGTTCAAAAATGGTTAGCCAACTGCTAAGCACACAGAAGGAGCAGGACGCCCATCCACATCCTCTAGCCACTGATGACAACATTGTCCGTGCCATGATTCTGATTAACTAATGAATGACTATTGATTAGGTGGAAAATCATATGCAGATTAGTCATGGTTTTGCATATGAGCTTATTCATAACAGTCTTGGCTTTGATAAGTTGTGTTCAAGATGAGTCCCAAAATAGCTCACTGAAGAGCACAAGCGCAATTGTCTGGCCATCTGTCAACACTTACTGGAACGCTATGCTAAGGTGAAGCTTCTTTCAAAAGAATAGTCACTGGAGATGATCCATTACTTTGAACCAGAAAGCAAACGCCAGAGTTTATATACTATCTATTCCGTTGACTTAAAGCGGTTGTATACCCTAATTTTGAACTTTTACCTACAGGTAAGCCTATAATAAGGCTTACCTGTAGGTAAAAATATTATCTCCTAAACCTGTACGGTTTAGGAGATATTCCCCTCGCAATAAGCCGCTGAATGCAGCGGCGCATGCGCTGGGGGGATTCTCGGCTAAAGGCCGGCAGCCGCCGAACCTTGCCAATGCGCGGGAGTGACAACATCGCCGCTCCAGCCACTCACAGTGCTGGAGCGGCGATACCCGGAAGACACGCCGAGGCAAGATGACATCTCTCTCGGCGTGGACCAGGCAAGTTCCCGACGCCTCGTTCTAAGGTAAGTATTTCATAATGAGCTAGTATGCGGTACCTGAAGGGCCTGGTAATTGAATTTGGGGGGGCCCCCACGCATTTTTTTTTATCAATGACAATTCATTATAGCCGTGAGTGTTTTAAATTACTTTTTTCCTTCAGAAATGACACTTTGTGCAGGGACAGTTCTAAGCACGGGAAACAAGTGTTGCTTTATAGGCATACTGTACACACTCCCTAGGTACGAAATTTAAAGTAATATTTCACTTTTATTGTTTCACTTTAAGCATTATTAAAATCACTGCTCCCGAAAAAACATCTGTTTTTAAAACTTTTTTTTGTATTGATACATGTCCCCTGGGGCAGGACCTGGGTCCCCAAACACTTTTTATAACAATAACTTGCATATAAGCCTTTAAAATTAGCACTTTCGATTTTTCATCTTCGAGTCCCATAGACTTTAACGGTGTTCGGATGTTCGAACAAATTTATTGCCTGTTCGCAAGTTCTGGTGCGAACCGAACTGGGGAGTGTTCGGCTCATCCCTATTCTTTGGCAACTGTGAGATGAGCCTGTGTTCTTTTTTGGTCAGCAGTGGCTTTGGCCTTTGAACTCTCCCATGGATGCCATTTTTGCCCAGTCTCTTTCTTATTGTTGAATCATGAACACTGACCTTAATGGTTCGCTGAAGTGCCAAAGCCTTAGAAAAGGCTTTATAACCCTTTCCAGGCTGATACATGTCAATGACTTTGTTTTTGTTTGTAATCTGTTCTTGAATTTCTTTAGATCGCGGCATAATATATTGCTTTTTTCGTTTTTTTTGCGTACTTCAGACAGCTTCTATTTAAGTGACTTCTTGATTCAACAGGTGTTCAACTTAATAAATGAAATCATAATTTAAAAATTGCATTTTGTATTTACTTGGGTTATCTTTGTAAAATTAAAATTTTTTGATGATCTGAAACATTTACTTGTGACAAATATGCATAAAAATAAAAAATCAGGAAGGGGCAAATACTTTTTTACAGGACTGTACCAAAATATTTTTAGAACATATAATGAATTTTGCAAACATCTTGGATAATGAAGTATCTTAAGAGCAATGCTTTTTATCAATAATAAAAGGGAGCATATAAAAATAAAATTAAAAATATTAAAATTAAATACAATATTTATTAAATTCAAGAAAATATTTGAAAGTATTGACAACTTCCTGGATGACATAAAAATTATTGGATCTATTTACATCTTTTCATTAGTAAAGCATGGCAAAATAAGCATTTTACTGGGCTTTACCAAAAGGCACAGTAACAAAGAACCACGGTGCGCTGTGGTGCCATTTATTTTTAATGCCATCCCAAAACCTAATTCCAGTAGCTGACAACACAGTGTCAGTGAACATGCTGTGCGCTATAGTGCAGTTTGGTAAAGATGGGTTAGATCAGTTTTTTTAGTACGTTAAGGCAGTGTTTCTCAACTCCTGTGCTCAAGGCGCCCCAACGGGTCATGTTTTCAGGATTTTAATCGGATGAAATGGCTGTGGTAGTTACTATGGCAGTGAAACCAATCAAAATAATGACAAGCCTGAAAACATGACCTGTTGGGGCGCCTTGATGACTGGAGTTGTGAAACATTGTGTTAAGGTATGCTATCACCCCATTTAAAATGAAAGGGCACATAGTAAAGCCCTTAAAACAACTTTACCTATTTCGACAGCAGTGGCAAGGTTCATAGTTACTGATTCCTTCCAGTTGAACCTTCAGTTTAAATCAGCTAAATATATTACAGGTGCCTAATAGCTACATAGTTAGGTTAAATTAAAATGAAAAAAAAAACAAAAAACAATAAAGTGAATAAATAAATAAACGTGAAGCCATATGTATATTCCTATACCAACAGTTGATCCAGACAAAGGCTAAATAAATCCTTATAAAACATGGTCCAGGGCAAATAAAAAAAAAAATCCTTCCTGATTTCCTCAGATATTCCCTGGATCAACAAACTCTGGTATTTTTACATTTAAATGATAATTAATAGTTAGAATGGATTTCGGAAGGTTTGCAGCATTTTTTTAAAACAATCAACTGGCTTAAATTATCTCCTGAGGAAGTCTATGGCACATTTTCATGGCTCTGACTGTGAAGAAGTCGTTTCGTATGTAGAGGTTAAATTTCCTTTCCTCCTGACACAAAAAATGTCCCTTGTCCTTTGCAACAACTTTAGCTAAATATACATTCCAGGTGTATCATATTAAAAGGAGTGCAAAGCCTTATGCCGCGTACACACGATCGGAAAATCCAACAAGAAAAACTTGGATTTTTTTCCAACGGAATGTTGGCTCAAACTTGCGTTGCATACACACGGTCACACAAAATTCCGACCGTCAAGAACGCGGTGACGTACAACACGTACGACGAGCCGAGAAAAATGAAAGTTCAATAGGCAGTGCGGCTCTTCTGCTTGATTCCAAGCATGCGTGGATTTTTGTGCGTCGGAATTGCATACAGACGTTCGGAATTTCCGACAAGAACTTTTCCTGTCGGAAAAATTGAGAACCAGCTCTCAACATTTTTGCTGTCGGAAATTCCGACAGAAAAAGTCGGCCTACATACGGTCGGAATTTCCGACCAAAAGTTCACATCGAACTTTTCTTGTCGGAAATTGCGACCGTGTGTACACGGCATAACAATTAATCGGTAGGGTTTGAGGGAGGAATAATTAACAAAAAATAATAATTATTGGTAGGAGTTGAGTTGAAGTATTAACTAGGTATACAATAAGCTGGATAGCTTTCAGTTTTGTAGCAACCAAAATGTATAGTTATTATTGGTAAAGAAGACAGATAAACAAGAATAAAAAGTACTTGAATTATGCAGTATATACAAATAATATGGCACACTAATCAATTGCAATATGTTGTTAAAAAAAACACAAATATAGAACAAATATGTTAAATAAGGGAACATAAAATATGTAATAATGAACAAACTCAATGTATATATATATATATATATATATATATATATATATATATTTTTTAAATGGTAGTTTTATATTATATGTCTATTTATCTATCTATCTATCTATCTATCTATCTATCTATCTATCTATCTATCTATCTATCTATCTATCTATCTATCTATCTATCTATCTATCTATCTATCTATCTATCTATCTATCTATCTATCTATCTATCTATCTATCTATCTATCTATCTATCTATCTACATATATATAGAGAGAGAGAGATAGATAGATAGATAGATAGATAGATAGATAGATAGATAGATAGATAGATAGATAGATAGATAGATAGATAGATAGATAGATAGATAGATAGATAGATAGATAGATAGATTTATCTATATAGATAGATTTATCTATCTATGTATATAGATATATATAGATATATAGATATAAATGAAACATGAATAATATATAACTACTATTTAAAAAAAAAAAATACATAATGCACCATAGGATTATCTTGAGCCTTTCTTCCAGCTTTTCGAATTTCTATAGGCTGCAAAATTCCAGCACTCAATAAAACTCTGAAGTAAAAAAAAAAAAATCACCTTACACCCCTCACCTGCTGCCAGAAGCATAAAACCCACTAATGTGTAGACCACCAAAGGCTTCATTCTTCGAGTGGGGTGCTTGTCATACTCAAAGCCCTTCACTGATTGTGCATCAGCATCCAAATTGAATATGTGACCCAGGATCCTTGTAATATATAACATTGGTAGTTAATGACATCACAAGCTGTGTGTCTTACAATTAAGACAAAGGCAATATATGACAATAATAAAAATGTCCTGGTTGTAATTTACATTATATATGAGTTACATAGATTCAAGAAGACAAAACATTTCGTGGTTGACATTTAAATGAGATATGAGTTATATGGAATCAAGCAAACAAGATTCAAATAGGGCTTAAAGATGCCGGGGTTGAGTTGTTAGGGGCTAGATCAGTGCTAGTTAACTTGAAATTAATGATAGAGGACCTCCCATTGGGCAATGTACTGAGTGTATACACTGTGTATATAATGATTAAAAGAAACGTGGGTGTTGCTGTTGCTCTAGGGGTATAAAAAATACCCCTGTGATAATCTGTGGTGGTGCGTGTGTGGGACAAGCCAAAAAAACAATATAGTAAATTTACTGTGTATGAACCAATAAGTCAGATAGTTGTGTTACACCCTCTGTGGTGTGTTCCAAGGTAAATGTTGAAATGCTAGAACCAGTATATAAATAATATGTGCTGCTGATAATGTGAGTTAGACCCCCCTGGTGCACGAACCTCAAAAAGGTGCGTGCTGACACGTGCTACTGATATATGTGGGTTGAGCCCCCTAATGCACGAACCCTTAAAAAAAGGTGCGTATTGACACGTGCCACTGCTATATATGGGTTAGACCCCATTGGTGCACGAGCTTTGAAAAAGGTGCTACTAAAATAGGGTGACCAGATTTTTAAAATGACATCTGGGGACATATTTATTTATTTTTACTAGTGATGGCGGCAATCAGCGAATCTCTGCCCGTCGCTACCGCCGCCTGCCTCACAGCCTGTCAAGTCTCACTCTCTGGGCCTCGGCTACTACTGTGTGGGGAGGAAGATCACTCCACCAGGGAAGGCAAGGAGATAGGCAGGCAGGCGGCTGGCCGGGACTTGAGCCAAGGCAGAAGAACATGCGAGTGGAGCTGGATGGGCATGTGCCCGAAACTGAAGAAATATTCCCTCCGCTCCGACCAGCACATGATCATCAGAAAGGGGCACAGATAATGGAAAGAGAATACACCCCCCCTAAACTAGTAGGTGCGGTGGAGCGGGGGGGGGGTGTAATTCAGATTTTTTTTTATTAATTCTGCACTGACTGTCTTTGAAATTATCTCAGCTCCTGTTCAAATCCAATCCGGGGACAAAACTGGGGACAGACTTGGTCTGGGGACAGTGTCCTCAATCCGGGGACTGTCCCCTGAAACCGGGGATGTCTGGTCACCTTATACTAACAGTAAAGCCCCGTACACACGATCGGTTTGACTGATGAAAACCGTCCGATGGATGGTTTTCATCAGACCAACCGATCGTGTATGGTACCCATCGGTCTTTTTTCCATCGGTTGTAAAAAATAGAACTTGTTTTAAAATTTTCCGATGGATAAAAAACCGATGGGAATTTCCGATCGTCTATGGGCAAGTCCATCGGTTAAAAAACCCACGCATGCTTAGAATCAAGTCGACGCATGCTCAGAAGCATTAAACTTCATTTTTCTTGGCTCATCGGAGTGTTTTACGTCACCGCGTTTGGAACGGTTGGTTTTTTGACTGATGGTGTGTGGCCAAGACTGATAAAAAACAGTTTCATCGGATTTCCGATGGACACATCCATCGGACGAAAATCCATAGGTTATCCGATCGTGTGTACGGGGCTTAACTTAATAAAGTGACACGTGCTGCTAAATTCTATGGATAGTGTTTCCTACTTCCAATGTGATAATACAAGCTAGTAAATATACCAATATGACATGATACACTTCAAAAATGTGAAATGATATATGAGGAAACGTATAAACATTCAAAGTAAAAATTGGAACAAAGGCAAGAAGTATATATATAAAATATATATATATATATATATATATATATATATAGTGCTTGTGACACTGGGTACACAAAAGTAAAACAAAGTGACTAGTGCTCTTCAAAGGTGACTTTTGCTCTTCAGAGGGAATAGCTTTTCCTGCCCCCTTCTTGGTAGTGATCTTAGTGCTGGTGCTCTTAACCATGCTCCTGATTCCAATGCACTCACCAGATTCCCTTCCCCCACACAGGGGTGCTGCGCCATCACAGTATATGCCACTGTGTAGCACTCTGCAATTTCTCGATCTTTTAACTCTCTCTACGATTCTCCATTGTTAACATAGGCATTGTTAATAGGAGGCTATTGAGGCTGGAGCCCCGAATGTGGGCTCAAAAGCCCTGAGTGTCTAAGCGGGAAGCAGCAGACACATTTTAATTTAGGCGTAATGTGTGGGGACCGATCTGATCCCGAGCGCCGCCAAGTGACATGGCAGGTCCCAACTCATGGAGCCTGCAGCGCCTATAATGGTCCAATGCCGGGACCGCGGGACGTGTGACGTCTATCATAGGCGCTGCAGGCTCCAGAAGGCAGGAATTACAATGCGGCCGCCACGCCACATACCCGCTCGGCGCTCGGCTCTCCTCTTCTCCTCCTCCTATGGTGACTGGCTGCCTGCTGTGATGATGGGCATTGGGTGTTCCGCACACCACACCACGGCTGAGCTGCTGCAGGACACATGAAGAAATCTGTCTCCTCCTGGTCGGGTAGGTCAGTGTATGTATGTCAGTGTATGTATGTCAGGTATGTCAGTGTATGTAGGTCAGGTAGGTCAGTGTATGTAGGTCAGTGTATGTATGTCAGGTAGGTCAGTGTATGTATGTAAGGTAGGTCAGTGTATATAGGTCAGGTAGGTCAGTGTAGGTAGGTCAGTGTATGTATGTCGGGTAGGTTAGTGTATGTAGGTCGGTGTATGTAGGTCAGGTAGGTCAGTGTATGTATGTCAGGTAGGTCAGTGTATGTAGGTCAGTGTATGTAGGTCAGGTAGGTCAGTGTATGTAGGTCAGGGTATGTATGTCAGGTAGGTCAGTGTATGTAGGTCAGTGTATGTAGGTCAGGTAGGTCAGTGTATGTAGGTCAGGGTATGTATGTCAGGTAGGTCAGTGTATGTAGGTCAGTGTATGTAGGTCAGGGTATGTAGGTCAGGTAGGTCAGTGTATGTAGGTCAGTGTATATAGGTCAGGGTATGTAGGTCAGGTAGGTCAGTGTATGTCCATTCCCTCTGAAGAGCACAAGTCACCTTTGAAGAGCACTAGTCACTGTGTTTTACTTTTGTGTACCCAGTGTCACAAGCACTATATATATATATATATATATATATATATATATATACACAGTATATATATATTTTTTATATATACTTCTTGCCTTTGTGCCAATTTTTACTTTGTTCTTGTCAAATATATTTTATTGAGTACAAGTTGTGATACAAATTATAGATGATACAATAAATAAATCAAAAATAGAGAAGCTCAAATATTCTTATTTCAATAAGTAAACATATTAGTAGATACTTGTAACCAATTTTTACTTTGAATGTTTATACGTTTCCTCATATATCATTTCACATGTTTTATATATATATATATATATATATATATATATATATATATTTATTTAATTTTTTAAATTTTTTTGTTATATATACTTTTTCTTCTTGCCTTTGTGCCGATTTTTACTTTGAATGTTTATATATTTCCTCATATATCATTTCACATTTTTGTCATATTGTCAGAATGTCATATTGGTAGATTTATTAGCTTGTATCATCACATTGAAAGTAGGAAACACTATCCATATAATTTAGCAGCACGTGTCACTTTATTAAGTTACAGTACTTTTAGTAGCACTTTTTTCAAAGCTTGTGCACCAAGGGGGTCTAACCCATATATAGCAGTGGCACGTGTCAGTACGCATCTTTTTTAAGGGTTCGTGAATTAGGGGGTTCAACCCACATATATCAGTAGCACGTGTAAGCATGCACCTGTTTTAAGGTTCGTGCACCAGGGGGGTATAACCCACATTATCAGCAGCACATATTATTTCTATACTGGTTCTAGCATTTCAACATTTACCTTGGAACACACCACAGAGGGTATAACAACATTATCTAACTTATTGGTTCATACACAGGATATTTACTACATTGTTTTTTGGCTTGTCCCACACACGCACCACAACAGATTATCACTGGGGTATTTCCATATCCCTAGAGCAGGGGTCTCAAACTGACTACAAGTCCCATCATGCTTTTGCCTGTGGGAGTCATGCTTGCAACTGTCAGTCTTGCAATGCTTCATGGGACTTGTAGTTTTCCAACAGCTGGAGGGCCGCCAGTTTGAGACCCCTGCCCTAGAGCAACAGCGCCACACCCACATTTATTTTACTCATTATCTGTACTCCACTCAGGTGGCTGTATCTGTGGGGGCAGCAGTTCTCTTTTTCTGTTCCTGGTTTGTCTTTTTATTTTTCCTTTGCGCGGAATCACCCACAACCATTTCAGTGTGTATATATTAATCAGCGCAACCAAATGTGACAAAGAAAATATATATAGACAAACAAATAAATATCAATCAGCGCTAAATGCCAGTAGTGAATAGATTGCTGCCAGTACTTAAAAAAGTGTTATCATCCCACCTTTTAACTTACCTATATATAGAATACATTTTCAGAGTAAACATCCCACACATTAGAGTAAAGGGGGCTGAATACAAATGCACGCCACACTTTACAGATATTTATTTGTAAAAAATTATCAAAACCATTTATCATTTTCCTTCCACTTCACAATTATGTGCCACTTTGCGGGTTATTTACGAAAGGAAAATCCACTTTGCACTACAAGTGCAAACTACAAGTGCAAAGTGCACTTGAAATTGCACTGAAAGTGCACTTGGAAGTGCAGTCGCTGTAAATCTGAGGGGAAGTTCTGAAATGAGGGGAAGCTCTGCTGATTTTATTATCCAATCGTGTAACAAGTGTAGCCGGGGTTTCCTTTAAGGTCTCAGAGACTACTGTACCCATAACCCCACTGGCCACCCAGGGTGCATTGCCCCGCGCAAAGACTGCTGGGGTGGACTTTATAAGTAAGAGGGGGAGCCGGCTTCAGTCTCTTTGGACATCGCCCGCCCAGCAAAAGGAACTCTTTTCCGAGCCTGCGGTGCTACAAGACCTGAAGCCTGGGCCTTTCTCCAAAGAGCCTTCCGCTCTCACCTAGGAACCTGAGGGACGTTCTGCATACCGTTGCCGCATCGCTTCCCGGAGGGCCGAAGACTTGGATGTCGTGAGACCTGTGTACCAAGACACAGCAGCGGAAGATACGGACACGGACTGGTCTGGTTGGGTGAGAGCACCTGCTCAGAGAACTACATAGGCTCTCTAGGCCCAATAACAGTTTAACCGGAGCTTTCATTAGTGTTGTGCTGCGCACCAGAGGGACAGTGCATCGGAGCAGCTTTAGAGATTTCCTTTATTCACCAAGTTATCAGAACCCCTTTTACCCTGTGGATTACAGTTGTTTCTTCAGCAAGTGCACCACCGTTTGCTAGCGAATAATTTCTCCTACAGAACTTCTACATAGTACAGTCAGGCCTGACTTAGCGTAGATATTACTGGGCGCCATTTTTGCCACGAGGGAGAATAGCTGCAGCGGGGACGGTTAGACTTATGCATCATACTGTATATCTGTCTGTTTGTTGAGATACTCTTTTATTGCAGGGCTCTGAACATGATATGTAAACTGTGATTATATTCTTACCAAACCAACTGAGTAAAAGTGCAAGGGTTAAGTATACTGGTGTTGTGTCATTTACTTGCAGAGGAGATGGGTAAGGACAGTTAAAGTACATTGCTGTATGTGTTTTAATATAGGATTGTGTCTCCGTGAGTTGCAGGCTACACAATCCTACCATCTCTTACTAGCTGTGCCAGGGGAGGTTAGAGCCAACTGCCGGGGGTTGACAGGGTACATTACAGGGGCCCAAAAGATTTATTCCAGCAGCCCTCTTAACTGGGGGTATCGCTATACAAGCTAAAATGCTGTTTTTTATTTTCCTTGCAGGTCCCCCCCCCCCCCGGATCTACAGCGACTGCACTTCCAAGTGCACTTTTAGTGCAATATCAAGTGCACTTTGCACTTGTAGTTTGCACTTGTAGTGCAAAGTGGATTTGCCTTTCGTAAATAACCCACTTTGTGTTGGTCTATCACATAAAATCCCAATAAAATAGATTTACGCATTTGGTTGTAACATGACAAAATGTGGAAAATTTCAAGGGGTATGAATACTTTTTCAAGGCACTGTATATAAAATTGCTTATGCTAATCAGCTTTTGCTACAGGTGAGACCTGAAGACCACTATATACAGAACTGTGAGTGCAGAGGTACTATGGATGGAGAAAAGAGCCCATCCACATTTTGGTGGGGTTGAAATCTCTCTAGAATTGCTGACTGAAGCAATTTCAGCAACCCTCTCCCAGTGCATGTTTCAAATATATATCGGTATACACAGTCCTATAGTGTTTCATCCAACATATTTTACATGCTGACTTGCCCCATCATAGTTATTTAGGTTGAAAAAAAAAAGGCACAAGTCCATCTAGTTCAACCAACAGAAAAAAACTAAAAACCTCCATATACACAATCCTATTCCCACGGTTGATCCAAATAAATCATATGAACCATGGTCCAATTCCTTCCAAATCCTTCCTAATCCCCCAGAAGGCAATTGGATATTCCCTGGATCAAAAGTCTCTGGTTTATTAATGTGTCCAACTTATTAAGGAACGCTATCCAACAGGGAATAGTCATTACTTTATTGATAGGTTCCCCAGTCCACCATAAACCTTGGACGGGTATGTTGGCAAGCTTTATGTAGTGTGTATGTTGTGACTAGGGATGAGCTTCGAGTTCGAGTCAAACTCATGTTTGAATCAAACATTGCCTGTTCGCCCGTTCGCCGAACAGCAAACAATTTGGAGTGTTCGTGGCAAATTGGAAAAGTCTATGGGAGAAATCTAAAGTGCTAATTTTAAAGGCTTATATATGCAAGTTATTGTCATAAAAATTGTTTGGGGACCCGGGTCCTGCCCCAGGGGACATGTATCAATGCAAAAAAAAGTTTTAAAAATGGACGTTTTTTTCGGGAGCAGTGATTTTAATAATGCTTAAAGTGAAACAATAAAAGTGAAATATTCCTTTAAATTTTGTACCTAGGGGGTGTGTATAGTATGCATGTAAAGTCGCGCTTGTTTCCCGTGCTTAGAACTGTCCCTGCACAAAGTGTCATTTCTGAAGGAAAAAAGGTCATTTAAAACTCACTCGCGGCTATAATAAATTGTCGGCTCCCGGCAATACATAGAAAAGTCATTGATAAAAAAAAAATGCGTGGGGGTCCCCCCAAATTCAATTACCAGGCCCTTCAGGTCTGGTATGGATATTAAGGGGAACCCTGCCGCAAATTAAAAAAACAATGCGTGGGGTTCCCCCCAAATATCCATACCAGGCTCTTCAGGTCTGGTATGGATTTTAAGGGGAACTCCACCCCAAATTTAAAAAAAAAATATGGCAAGGAGTTCACCCAAAAATCCATACCAGACCCTTTATCCGAGCACACAACCTGGCAGGCCACAGGAAAAGAGGGGGGTCGAGAGAGCGGCTCCCCCTCCCTCCTGAACCGTACCAGGCCACATGCCCTCAACGTGGGGAGGATGCCCCCATGTTGATGGGGACAAGGGCCTCATCCCCACAACCCTTGCCCGGTGGTTGTGGGGGTCTGTGGGTGGGGGGGCTTATCGGAATCTGGAAGACCCCTTTAACAAAGCGGACCCCCAGATCCCACCCCCCCTCTATGTTAATTGGTAATGGGGTACATTGTCCCCCTACCATTTCACAAAAAAAGTGTAACAAATTATAAAAAAAAAACACAGACACCGTTGGGAAAGCCCTTTATTAAAAATAAAAAAATAAAAAAACGAATTCCAGCGATGAAATCCAGTGTCCCGCGGTGATCCGATGTCTAGCGCTGTCCAAACGAAACGTCATTGGCTGAGCCTGAGCGGACCTGATGGGAAACTTTCTCCGCAGTGTATTAAATGAATAGACCCATCCCTTCTAAAGTTCCCCATCAGGTCCGCTCAGCCAATGACGTAGGTGTAAGGCTAAGCGGACCAGATGCGGAACGTGAGAAGGGGCGGGTCTATTCATTTATTACACTGCGGAGGAAGTTCCCCATCAGGTCCGCTCAGCCAATGACGTAGGCTGGGTCTGACATACAAGGGGGCAGACCTTATGGGGAACTTCCTCCGCAGTGTAATAAATGAATAGACCCGCCCCTTCTCACGTTCCGCATCTGGTCCGCTTAGCCTTACACCTACGTCATTGGCTGAGCGGACCTGATGGGGAACTTTAGAAGGGGCAGGTCTATTCATTTATTACACTGCGGAGGAAGTTCCCCATCAGGTCTGCTCAGGCTCAGCCAATGACATTTCGTGTGGACAGCGCTGGACATCGAATTACCACGGGACACTGGATTTCATCGCTGGAATGTTTTTTTTTATTTTTTATTTTTTTTATTTTTAATAAAGGACTTTCCCAATGGTGTCTGTGTTTTTTTTTACAATTTGTTACACTTTCTTTGTGAAATGGTAGGGGTACAATGTACCCCATTACCAATTCACACAGGGGGGGGCGGGATCTGGGGGTCCCCTTTGTTAAAGGGGTCTTCCAGATTCCGATAAGCCCCCTGCCCGCAGACCCCCACAACCACCGGGCAAGGGTTGTGGGGATGAGGCCCTTGTTCCCATCAACATGGGGACATCCTCCCCATGTTGAGGGCATGTGGCCTGGTACGGTTCAGGAGGGGAGGGGGGGGCGCTCTCTCATCCCCCCCCTCTTTTCCTGCGGCCAGCCAGGTTGCGTGCTCGGATAAAGGGCCTGGTATGGATATTTGGGGGAACCCCACGCATTTTTTTTAAATTTGCGGCAGGGTTCCCCTTAATATCCATACCAGACCTGAAGGGCCTGGTAATTAAATTTGGGGAGACCCCCACGCATTTTTCTTTTTTTTTACCAATGACTTTTCTATGTATTGCCAGGAGCCGACAATTTATTATAGCCGCGAGTGAGTTTTAAATTACTTTTTTTCCTTCAGAAATTACACTTTGTGCAGGGACAGTTCTAAGCACAGGAAACAAGCGCGACTTTACAGGCATACTATATACACACCCTAGGTACGAAATTTAAAGGAATATTTCACTTTTATAGTTTCACTTTAAGCATTATTAAAATCACTGCTCCCGAAAAAACTGCAGTTTTTAAAACTTTTTTTTGCATTAATACATGTCCCCTGGGGAAGGACCCGTGTCCCCAAACACTTTTTATGACAATAACTTGCATATTAGCTTTTACAATTAGCACTTTTGATTTCGAACGTTCAAGTCCATTGTATTTAATAGGGTTCTAAAGTTTGCGCAAACTTTTCTGTCTGTTCGCAGGTTCTGGTGTGAACCGAACAGGGAGGTGTTCGGCTCATCCCAATTTGTGACAAGGACCATAGCTGAAGCCTAAAGGCTCATACACACGATCAGACTTTTTGACAACAACGGTTCGACGGATGTGTTTGATCGGACAATCCGACCATGTGTATGCTCCATCGGACAATTGTTTTCGCTTTTTCATCAGACAAATGTTCGCTGTTAATGCTCTGAAGTTTGTTGTCAAAAAGTCCTATCGTTTGTATGGGGCTTTAGTCTTTGTTGTGCAAAATGACCTGACCAGTTGGATTCACGGTCAGATTTTTTTCAGGGTAATGAAGAATTGCCTGATTGCACACAAAGTAAAATTATCTTCAGAAGTAATCGGTTACACTAACCACCACTAGATACTGTATATGGTGTCCACAACAAATTAATTAATGGAACATCAAAGCGACCAGCTAATCAGAAACCCCTCCAGTGTAAGTGCCTGACAGTAACCTGTATATGAAGAGAAGGCTACTTGAGTTATAGAAGGATATGGAAGACACAGAGGTGCCTATAAAGATTGGACATATATAATACCTGAAGCACATACATTATTTTCTTTGTAGAATGTTCATGCAGCCATTGCATAATGTTAAAAACTAAACCTGCCATGAGAGAAAATATGAGACTTGGCATTGCTGTCCTCCTTGTTAAATGCTAGTTGCCTGTGTGTTGAGCCCTTGGCTTTTCTGCCAAAGTCAATACCCCATCACAATTATGCAGATCAGAGGGAGGAAAAAGTCACAGTTTTCATTCTTGCTCTACGTCAGTACCAAAACAAGTGTCATCCAGGCATCTAGTATTTTCACTGATCAGCATCAGCAATAGCCACCTCAATGTTTCTTTCAGTTCCTTAAAACGCAATAGCGGTCAACAGTACGGATTCATGTATTGCCAGTGGTCTCTTACCTAATGCCAAAAGAAACCAGCCCACCAATGCGACCAATGACAAATTCATGTCTGCAGTTATGTGATCTTAATATCCCAAGGCATTCACCGTTCCGTGTCAACACCAGCCTTTCAAGTTAAAAAATGTGGGATCTCTATAGGCTCTTGAAAAATATGATACTAATGATCCATCTCACATGCGTCACTATAATACAAAAATTAAAAAAATGAAGCAGGATCAAGATCAGATACGTTTTAGAGTGTTGTTCTGAGATAAGAACATTATCTAGAATACATTATCTAGAATGGAAGTCTAACTATCCTCTGCCTGGCCTGCAATACGGTGGGAGTAAATTATTAACACTAAAACATATAGGAAACAGGTCATGTTGTCATTTATAACCTATAAAATATAAAAGGCAAAAGTAATAATGCTTTTTAAGTTTGAGGAAGAATATTGAGCACAGTATAAACGTTGTTGAACTTTTTTTTATACTATTATGTGCAGGACAATTGATGATCCATGCAGTAAAGTATGTATTATTAAGTAGCACATTGTACAGTATTTAGGTTAGGCAATTTTGAATATTTTTTGAAAGCTTTTTATTTTGTTTTCATAAATCAGGTCGCTTATTTGCATTGTTGTCCTAAAGTAGATCTAAACCCAAACTGGTTGGCATTTCGTTTACTAAGACACTGTCTGGGATATTCGTAAAGTGTCTACAACACTCTTTATAATTTTGCTGTGTCGCCACAACAGATTCATGTACCCATTGGTACTCCCTCCTGCTGCTACAGTGCTCACACTAAACATGTGCAGAACGGAAAAATTTGTTTCATTTTGGATATATTCGTTATGTTACTAATTTCATTTTGTTTCAGAATTCGTTTAGTGTGTCTTCAGAATTCATTTATTTTTCATTTTGTTTTCATAAAATTTTTGTTTGTTTTTGTTAAATTTTGTTTTGTTTATTCATTTTCTATTGAATTACAAATTTTTGAATGATTGGAATTCGGTTTGATTGACCAATTCAAATTCTGGTGAAGAATAGATGGTTGTTAGGCAGTGGGTTGGGAAGCCGGCCGCCGTGTCCTTAACAACCGATGACTCATCAGCTGTCAGCGGGCTTCCCCATTGACAGCTGAAATGTAAACAAAACAATGCCGGCAATAGAATATTCAGAAGAAAAAACGTGTGGGGCCCCCCACAATCCATACCAGGCCCTTTTGGTCTGGTATGGATTCTAAAGGGTACCCTGTATCAAAATTTAAAAAGAAACAGCGTGGGGTCCCCCCTAAAATCCATACCAGACCCTCATCTGAGCATGCAGGCCAGGAAAGGGGGGGGCGAGTGAGCGACCCCCTCTCCTGAGCCATACCAGGCTACATGCCCTCAACATAGATGGGGGCCCTTCGGGCATGGGGGGCTCTGCTCTTATTGGAATCTGGAAGCCCCCTTTAACAACGAGGCCCTTAGATCCCCCCATGTGATTGAATATGGGGTACATAGTGCCCCTATCAGGCCCGGACTGGCCATGGGGCACACCAGGCATTTGCCTGGTGGGCCGGGGCCGCCGGGCGCAACCTCAGGGCCACTTTCCAATGCCTGTTGATGACCGGGCCACACAGAGGAAGGTAAGCGGCGACCGCGGCTTGGAGAGGGTTAACACAGGCCACGGTCGCCGCTCACCTCCCGCTATGCGGCTGTGCCTGTGTCTCCTCTCCAGGCTCTCTGCCCTGCCAACAATGTCATCTATCAGCAGAGCAGGGGCGGGAGGAGATCCGTACAGCGGAAGTCGGAGTCATCAGAGGTGATTCCCCCAGTCGACCCAGCCGCCATCCCCGCGGAGCAGTGCACACTCAGTTCTTACTGATAATTTCACACAGACGGCTGTCCTGGCCACTGCTGAATGAGGAGTGGGGGGGGCCCAGACTGACACTCGGGGAGGAGCGTTCAGAGGCCACACCAACACCACACCCGGCCAGTTGCTGCAGAGTGACTACACGTGACCGGTGGAGAGACAGAACCTAGAGGTACAGTAAGAGCCCCAGAGGCCCTGAGAGTGAGTAAGATCTGCTATACAGAGAGAGTGAGATACTTTATTTAGGGAGAAAAGGGGAGACACTATTGAGAGAGCAGGGAGACTGCTGAGAGCTAACACTGAGAGATCTATTACAGAGAGAGAGATGTATTGTACAGGAAGATACCCCGTGTTCAGAGAGAGAGAGAGTGATCTACTATGCACACTTGCACAGAGATCCCACATACAGAGATATTTACTAAATGGAGAGATCTACACAGAGAGAGAGAGAGAGAGAGAGAGAGAGAGAGAGATCTGCTATACACAGAGAGAGAGAGGGAGAGGAAGAAGTATACTATAAAGACAGATAAGAGAGAGAGTGGGAGAGATCTACTACAGAGAAATAGAGATCCTCATCCCAGAGAGAGATAGGAGAGAGAAAGAAATTGAGAAAGAGAGAAAAAAGTAGAAGAGAGATCCGTATACAGAGAGATCTACCATGCACAGAGATCCCATATACAGAGAGGGATTGAGAGAGATCTACTATATAGAGAGACAGAAATCCAAATCACAGAAAGATCCCATATACACAGGGAGAGGGGTTTTATAGACAGAGAGATCCACTATTCAGAACCACAGTGATCCGATACATGGAGAGATCCTCTATACAGAGAAATCTACTATGCAGAGAAAAATGGGGGAGTCAGATACATGAATATATCTGCTATATAGGGAGAGAGAAAAATACTATTCAGAGGTCCCATATATACAGAAAAAGAGAGACGGGTGCAATGCATGGAAAGATCTGATATATAGAGAGAGTGATCTACGTACATAGATCTGATATACAGAGTGCTTGAGAGAAGGGGATACTATTCGGCCATGCCTGTGTGTCTTCTACCAGCTCTCCCACCCCTCCAACAAGGTTATCCTATCAGCAGAGTAGGGGGCGGGAGGGACTGGAGATCTGCACAGAAAGCAGGAGTCTTTTCATATCAACAAGCGAGTAATCACCCGCTTGTTAATATGATCCAGATCTATAGCTCCTCCCACCCCCTAATCTGCTGATAGGATGACATCGTTGGAGGGGTAGGAGAGCCGGTGGAGGACACACAGGCTGAATCCTGCCTCTGCCGTGCCAAAGGTAGGACTGTGCAAGGGAGGCAGAGAGTAAAAGGCCCACTGTGATTACAGAGAAAAAGGAGGGGGGCATGAATGCAAGGGGCACTGTAATGGGGGGCTGTGATTGGTAGGGGCACTGTGATGAAAAGGGAACTGCACTGTAAAGGGGGACTGTAATCATTACAGTTTCCTTTATAGTGCAGTCCCCTTCATATCACAGTGCCCAATTACATTACAGTGCGGCGGACCGACTCCGTGATTTTCCTGTCGCCAATCGTCCTCATGAACTGGCAGTTGCTGGTGAATTGGCTGCTTCGTCTAAATTGCCCGGGCCTATTTTTTGTCCCAGTTCGGGCCTGGCCCCTACCCATTCACCAAAAATGTGTAATTAGTGAAGAAAGACGGTAAAGAAACTTTTCACAATTCCTTTATTAAAAAATAAAAAACAATATCCCCCAATGTAGATTTATCTCACGCCGCCTGTCACTCCACCGAACCCAAAAAAAAAAAAAACTCCAGCCTCGTCTAAAGCTTCTCATTGACTGCCTGCTCCTCCGTCAGACATTTCTTAAATAGCTAAGGGACGGAGTCACCCAATGACGTCAGTGTGCAACGGAAAAATTTGTTGTGATGTCAACGGGGCTGCTGGGTCAATTACGTCACAAGGGGCGGGGTCACCCACTAACGCCATCAGGAGACTTTGCCCCTTAGCTATTTAGGGGATGTCAGACGGAGGAGCAGGCAGTCTGCGAGAAGGTCCCCAGCTGGGCCAGGCAAAAAGAAGTAGCCTCCCGACTCCCACCAGACCAAAATCCTGGGACGAAAGGCTCTTCTAGAAGGTTGCTCCAAATATTTTTTTTAAGGGTCTGGTATGGATTTTTTTTTTTGGTTTTAAATTGAATTTCATTAGGTCAAAAATAAAAGCATGAGATACAAGATACAATGATCATATCATATAAGAGGGGGAAATATCCTCCCAGATATAGTGTTACAAACAGATAACAATGCATTAACATTTTGGTAGATACAAACCGTGAGTGGACCACACGTTAGGACATGCAGAGTATACGGTAGTTTTAGGGTCTCAACGACTATCCCCGATGGGGGAAGCGTCAAAAACCAGATAGAAAAGGGTGGGAGCAGGAGGTCAAAGGCAGATGGAGGGAGAGTGATGAGTATAGAAGGCTCCTAGGAACAGGCGCATACACTTGGGAATTATTTAGTAGTGCAAAAATATGAATGCACAGTTACAGTACAAGAAGAGGAGGGCAGTTGTTCACATCTGGCTCTGCTTGGTCCAAAAAGTAACAGGAACCATTTCCAGTGGTCGCAAGTAGTCATAGAGGAGTACTGCTACAGTTATATGAGGTTGATGCTGCTGGGGTGGACCAGCCATAGAGCCCAATGTCTGAAACTTCTCTCCCATTAGGTGAGATTTGGAAAAGAGATATTCCATGTGGCAGTGCTTATTTAAAGTAGAGATAAGAGAGGCGGAAGTGGCAGTTGGCTGAAGTGGGTCCTTCCAGGCACGAGCTATTACTATACCTGCTGTGATTAAGATATGCTGTATGATTGGGATGTAGGCTGTGGGCCAGGGGTGGGAGTCTAGACCAAAGAGTGACATTTTGTGCAGTTAATTGTCTGGTAATGCGAGTCGTATCAGCAATTAAGGCAGAGACTGTCTTTCAAAAGGAAATTATGAGAGGGCAGTTCCACCAGATATGAAGGATGTCACCAATAATATCACAATTCCTCCAGCATTTTGGACAGTGGGATGGGAAGATACATGCCAGTCTGTCAGGCGTGTAGTACCATTTGTGGAAGATTTTCATGAGAGTCTCCCAGTGGGATATATTTTTGGAGCGAGTAGCAGGAAGCCGAAGATCACGGTACCATACCACTGGCGGGAAAGAAGTTTGTAGCTTTTGTATGGATTTTTAAAGGGGGCCTATGCACTTTTTTTTTTTTGCCAATGCGATACCTTTTAAAATCTATTCCAAACTCAAATGATGATATTCTTTGAAATCAAGGTGATATTCTCTGAAATATTACCTGTGCCATGTGCAACACAGGAAAGACGGGGGTAGATTAAAGAACTAAATGCTTGGCTAAAGACCTGGTGTAAGAGGGAAGGATTTGGGTTTCTAGAGCACTCGGCTGGCTTTTCATTGGGGTACAACCTATATGCTAAAGATGTTTTGCACCTAAATGGAAGGGGGCCTGCTGTGCTGGGGGAAAGTTTATGGGAAGGCTGGAGGATTATTTAAACTAGGATTGAGGGGGGGGGGGTTAAATTATCATGGGGCAGACAGATCAGACAGAGGTCTGTCCCTACTGGTGGGTGGAATGTTCCTATGTTACAAACAACCAACCAGCTAAAAGATCGTAGTCAGAGAGTAGTGGTGGCTAATGATTCATACGCTGAATGGTCTATGGTTGTTAGTTTTGTACCCCAAGGTTGTGTTACTTTTTAATATATTTATAAATGTTATAGGGTCTGGGATTAAAAGTACCATTCCAGTCTTTGCAGATGACCCCAAGCTATGCAGTGGAATAATGTCCTGACAGGATGTCTCCAACTTACATCCAACCTCAATTCACTGTTTAATTGGGCAACTGTGTGGCAGATGAGGTTTAATCTTGATAAATGTTAAGTTATGCACTTGGGGGCTAAGAATATACACGCATCATACATACTTGGGGAGCACGACTGGGGGAATGAATGGTGGAGTAGGATCTGGGTGTTCTGGTATATCATAAGCTCAATAATAGCATGCAATGCCAAGCTGCGCTTTCCAAAGCGAGCAAAACCCTTTCTTGTATTAAAAGAGGTATAGACAATGGAGAGAGAGATATTATTTTGCCCCTGTAGAAATCATTAGTAAGACCTCATCTGGAATATGCAGTTCCGTTTCGGGCACCAGTTCTCAAAAAGAATATTGGGGAACTGGAGAAAGTACAGAGAAGGGCAACCAAACTGATAAGAGGCATGGAGGAGCTCAGCTATGAGGAGAGATTAGAGGAACTAAATGTATTCTCTTTTGAGAAGTGGAGATTAAAGCGGAGTTCCAGGCTTTTTTTGTTTATTAAAAGTCAGCAGCTACAAAAAGTTTAGCTGCTGACTTTTAATAAACAAACACTTACCTGTTCCACGGTCCAGCAATGCAGGCGTACAGAGCCCCACTTCTCTCCCCCTCCTCTCCTCTGCGCCTCCATTAATACTCAGCCATGACAGCTTGCAGCTTCACGGCCAGGTGCACACTGAGCATGCGCGAGTCGCGCTGCACTCTCCGAGTGGACAGGCAATCTTCTGGGACCTGTCACGTGTCCCAGAAGTTTTCCGAGAGGGAGGGACCGCCTAGGGGGAGAGAAGGAGTCGCCTAGGCAGCCCGTAGGTGGGACCAGGAAGTGGGTCAGGAAGTCCCCTTCAAAACTAAGCATCCACTCCACCCCAAAAAAAAATACAGCCAAATGTGGCATGTAAGGGGGCGAGGAATGCTTAAAGCGGAAGTTCCACTTTTGGGTGGAACTCCGCTTTAAGTAGAGATATGATCAACATGTATAAATATATAAACGGTCCATATAGTAAACTTGGTGTTGAGCTGTTCACTTTAGGGTCCTCACAGAGGACAATGGAGCACTCTTTAAATCTGGAGGAAAAGAGATTTAATCTCCAAATACGAAAAAGGTTTCTTCACAGTAATGCGGCGTACACACGATCGTTTTTCATGGCATTTTTCAAACCAACGTTTTTCTCGTAGTTTTTTTTTCATGTTTCCTCTCAAGCCTGTCTTGCGTACACACGATCATTTTAAAAAACGTTCAAGCAAAGCGCAGTGGCGTACAACACGTACGACGGCACTATAAAGGGGAAGTTCCGTTCGGATGGTGCCACCCTTCATGTTAGTAAAGTTTGTTGAGCGACGATTCGCACTTTTCAGCCTCCTGCTTTTCAGTCCGTTACAGCGTGACAAATGTGCTATCTCCATTACAAATGCTAGTTTTACCAGAACGTGCGCTCCCGTCTCATACTTGCTTCTGAGCATGCGCGTTTTTTTCCACCTCGTCAAAGCATACACACTATCGTTTTTCACGTCGTTAAAAAAAACGACATGAAAAACGATGTGAAAAAATAGAGCATGTTCGAAATTTTTAATGGCCGTTTTTCACGTCGTTAAAAATGATCTGAAGCATACACACGATCGGTTTTAATGCCCATTTTTAAAAATGGCATTTTTAACGGCATGAAAAACGATCGTGTGTATGGGGCATAAGAGCTGTGAAAATGTGAGATAGACTCCCTAAGGAGCTGATTGTGGAAAGCTCAGTAGATTGTTTTAGAAAAGGATGGGGTTCTTTCCTAAATGTACATAACATAACTGGATACTAACATTTATGGGTAAAGTTGATCCGGGGAATATCCGATTGCCTCTTGGGGGATCAGGAAGGAATTTTCTCCCCTGCCGGAGCAAATTGGATCATGTCTTGCTGTTTTTTTTTGCCTTCCTCTGGATCAACTGTGGGTATAGGATTGTGTATATAGGATTGTATAATTTTTTCCCCCTTTTATTGGTTGAACTAAATAGACTTGTGTCTTTTTTCAATCAGAATTACTATGCAACTATGCAACTAGGGATGAGCTGGCTGTTCGAGTCGAACATAGGTTCGAGTCGAACATCGGCTGTTCGCGCGTTCGGCGAACAACGAACGATTTGGGCCGTTCGCGCCAAATTCGAGTGACGCGAACGGCCCACAATACACTGCACCATCGCAGTGTAATCCCGGCGCTGTGATTGGCCAAGCATGCACTGTGACCCTGCATGCTTGGCCAATCACAGCGCCGGCAGCAAAGAGAGCAATGATTGGCCACAGGCAGGATGCCTGTGGCCAATTATTGCTGTGGGGGTTTAGTACACGCCCCACACTATAAAAGGCCGCCAGCGCGGCGGCCTCGTGTAGTGTGTTCCGGCGCAGGGAAAGAGAAGGATAGGCAGGGACAGTGTCATATTTTTTCTTTGCTAAACCTTGTGTGTAGGGACAGAGAAGGATAGGCAGGGAGAGTGTCAGTGTCATATTCTTTGCTAAACCTTGTGTGCTGAACCATATTGCTAAACCTTGTGTGTAGGGACAGACAAGAATAGGCAGGGAGAGTGTCAGTGTCATATTCTTACTAAACCTTGTGTGCTGAACCATATTGCTAAACCTTGTGTGTAGGGACAGACAAGGATAAGTAGGCAGAGTGTCAGTGTCATATTCTTTGCTAAACCTTGTTTGTAGGGACAGAGAAGGATAGGCAGGGAGAGTGTCAGTGTCATATTCTTTGCTAAACCTTATGTGCTGAACCATATTGCTAAACCTTGTGTGTAGGGACAGACAAGGATAGGCAGTCGAGAGTGTCAGTGTCATAATCTTTGCTAAACCTAGTGCGCTGAACCATATTGCTAAACCTTGTGTGTAGGGACAGACAAGGATAGGCAGTCGAGAGTGTCAGTGTCATAATCTTTGCTAAACCTAGTGTGCTGAACCATATTGCTAAACCTTGTGTGTAGGGACAGACAAGGATAGGCAGTCGAGAGTGTCAGTGTCATAATCTTTGCTAAACCTAGTGCGCTGAACCATATTGCTAAACCTTGTGTGTAGGGACAGACAAGGATAGGCAGTCGAGAGTGTCAGTGTCATAATCTTTGCTAAACCTAGTGCGCTGAACCATATTGCTAAACCGTGTGTGTAGGGACAGACAAGGATAGGCAGTCGAGAGTGTCAGTGTCATAATCTTTGCTAAACCTAGTGTGCTGAACCATATTGCTAAACCTTGTGTGTAGGGACAGACAAGGATAGGCAGTCGAGAGTGTCAGTGTCATAATCTTTGCTAAACCTAGTGCGCTGAACCATATTGCTAAACCTTGTGTGTAGGGACAGACAAGGATAGGCAGTCGAGAGTGTCAGTGTCATAATCTTTGCTAAACCTAGTGCGCTGAACCATATTGCTAAACCTTGTGTGTAGGGACAGACAAGGATAGGCAGTCGAGAGTGTCAGTGTCATAATCTTTGCTAAACCTAGTGCGCTGAACCATATTGCTAAACCTTGTGTGTAGGGACAACCAAGGATAGGCAGTCGAGAGTGTCAGTGTCATAATCTTTGCTAAACCTAGTGCGCTGAACCATATTGCTAAACCTTGTGTGTAGGGACAGACAAGGATAGGCAGTCGAGAGTGTCAGTGTCATAATCTTTGCAAACCTAGTGTGCTGAACCATATTGCTAAACCTTGTGTGTAGGGACAGACAAGGATAGGCAGTCGAGAGTGTCAGTGTCATAATCTTTGCTAAACCTAGTGTGCTGAACCATATTGCTAAACCTTGTGTGTAGGGACAGACAAGGATAGGCAGTCGAGAGTGTCAGTGTCATAATCTTTGCTAAACCTAGTGTGCTGAACCATATTGCTAAACCTTGTGTGTAGGGACAGACAAGGATAGGCAGTCGAGAGTGTCAGTGTCATAATCTTTGCTAAACCTAGTGTGCTGAACCATATTGCTAAACCTTGTGTGTAGGGACAGACAAGGATAGGCAGTCAAGAGTGTCAGTGTCATAATCTTTGCTAAACCTAGTGCGCTGAACCATATTGCTAAACCTTGTGTGTAGGGACAGACAAGGATAGGCAGTCGAGAGTGTCAGTGTCATAATCTTTACTAAACCTAGTGCGCTGAACCATATTGCTAAACCTTGTGTGTAGGGACAGACAAGGATAGGCAGTCGAGAGTGTCAGTGTCATAATCTTTGCTAAACCTAGTGC
This sequence comes from Rana muscosa, assembly GCA_029206835.1. Classification (NCBI taxonomy): domain Eukaryota; kingdom Metazoa; phylum Chordata; class Amphibia; order Anura; family Ranidae; genus Rana; species Rana muscosa. Next base: position 326,925,140 of record CM055118.1, on the reverse strand, counting down.
GCTGAACCATATTGCTAAACCTTGTGTGTAGGGACAGACAAGGATAGGCAGTCGAGAGTGTCAGTGTCATAATCTTTGCTAAACCTAGTGCGCTGAGCCATATTGCTAAACCTTGTGTGTAGGGACAGACAAGGATAGGCAGTCGAGAGTGTCAGTGTCATAATCTTTGCTAAACCTAGTGTGCTGAACCATATTGCTAAACCTTGTGTGTAGGGACAGACAAGGATAGGCAGTCGACAGTGTCAGTGTCCTATTCTTTGCTAAACCTTGTGTGCAGGGAGAGAGAAGGATAGGCAGGGGACAGTGTCAGTGTCATTGTTGCTAAGCCTCCTGCACAGTATACACCTGAAGCTAGCCCTTATTGCAGTTTTTTCCTGGTGTGTTACACTGACAGGCATTTGCAGCACTTACAGCGGGCGGAGTGTGCTTCCTGCAAAATAAACACCTGAAGCTACCCCTTATTGCTGGTTTTCCCATCTCCCTGCAGGCCATTAGAATGTCTGGAAGGCAAACAAGGAGAGGCAGACAGTCAGGAGCCAATAAAAGAGGGCAAGCAGGCTCTGTGTCTGGGGGCAACAGTGCTGGTCGTGGACGCGGTGCATTGTCATCAGCACATGGCCATGGGACACGCTTGTCCTTCTTTTCGGCAGCTGGACATGTTGAGCCACATCATGCCGAAGACTTGGTAGAGTGGATGACCAAGCCCTCCTCATCCTCCTCATCCTCTCTCACCCAGGCTCAGGGTACTGGCAAAGCAGCTGCCAAAGCGTCCTCTTCCCTGGTATCAATGTCATCATCAGTCACTCCTTCCCTAGACCCACCATGTCCTCCTCCTGAGGAGTCCCCTGAACTGTTTGAGCACAGTGTTGGGTACATGCTCCAGGAGGATGCCCAGCGTTTCGAAGGGTCTGATGATGATACCCAGCTAGAGGAAGGCAGTAGCGTGAGAGCAGAGAGAGGGGATGCTCAAGAAGGACACCAATCTGGCAGTCATGTTCCAGCAGCTGCAGCATACTGCCAGATTGGCTCCAGTGATGAGGAGGGAGGGGATGATGAGGTCACTGACTCCACGTGGGTGCCTAATAGGAGAGAGGAGGAGGAGGAGGATGAGGAGGAGGCACATCTCCAACGAGGCAGGATGCCCTTGGGTGGCCAGCGTAAGGGCAGCACACCGACGGAATCACACCGCAGAGCTCCGCCTGTGCAGGGCGCTGCCTCTGCCCGTTATTCAAAAAGTTCTTTGGTGTGGGCCTTTTTTGAGGCGAGTGCATCAGATTGCACAGCTGCTGTTTGCAACATATGTCTCAAGCGTATATCGCGTGGCCAAAACATCAGCCGCTTGGGCACCACATGCTTGACCAGACATATGTTGACCTGCCATGCAGCTCGTTGGCAAGCCTACCTTAAAGACCCACACCAAAGAACAAAGCGGACCTCTCCTTGCACCGCATCAGCTGGGATCTCCAACCCCACTATACCTTCAGTCCTCTCTGAAACCTGCACTGAGAGGAATGAAGGTGTAGAATTAGGTGTGTCACAGCCAAGTACTTGCGGCCACTCTGCTAGCAGTACACCGACGTCCGATTCTAGCAGGCAAATTTCCCTGCCCCAGCTGCTGGACCGTTGAAAGAAGTTCACTCCCAGCCATCCACATGCCCAGCGGTTGAATGCTAGCTTGGCTAAATTGCTAGCGCTTCAACTGCTGCCTTTTCAGTTGGTAGACTCGGCCCCCTTCCGTGAGTTTGTGCAATGTGCAGTTCCTCAGTGGCAGGTTCCCAAACGCCACTTTTTCTCACGGAAGGCGATTCCGGCTCTCTACCGGCATGTGGAAGGCAATGTCTTGGCCTCGCTGGACAGGGCGGTCAGCGGTAAGGTGCATATTACCGCTGACTCATGGTCCAGCAGGCATGGACAGGGACGTTACCTTTCTTTCACGGCCCATTGGGTCACTCTTTTGGCAGCTGGGAAGGATGCAGGACAAGGTGCAGTAGTGTTGGAGGTTGTTCCACCGCCACGCCTCCAAAATGCTACTACTGGTTGTGACACACCTCTGTCCTCCACCCTCTCCTCTTCTTCTTCCTCCGTGGCCTCTTCCTGTGCTTTGTCCTCGGAACCAGCGGTGCTCCTTAGGCGTTCAAGGGGCTACGCAAGTACGCAAGCAAAAATATGTCATGCCGTGCTTGCGCTGGTGTGTTTGGGGGACAGGAGCCACACTGAGGCAGAGGTTCTGTCTGCTCTGCAGGGGCAGGCCGAGAGGTGGTTGACGCCACGCCAGCTTAAGCCAGGAAAGGTAGTTTGCGACAATGGCACCAACCTCCTCTCCGCTCTCCGACAGGGACAACTGACCCATGTGCCCTGTGTGGCTCACGTCCTTAACCTGGTTGTGCAGCGGTTCTTGGGCAGGTACCCGGGCTTACAGGATGTCCTGAGGCAGGCCAGGAAAGTCTGTGTGCATTTCCGCAGATCTTATAATGCCAGTGCTCGCCTGGCTGAGCTGCAAAAGGAGTTGAACCTGCCCAAGAACCGCCTTATATGTGACATGCCCACCAGGTGGAACTCAACGTTGGCCATGCTGCAGCAGCTGCACACGCAGCAGAGGGCCATCAATGAGTACCTGTGCGACTACGGCACCAGGACAGGGTCAGGGGAGCTCGGGTTTTTTTCACCACGCCAGTGGGACATGATCAGGGATGCATGCACTGTCCTGGCACCATTTGAGGAGGCCACAAGGATGGTGAGCAGTGACAGTGCATGCATCAGTGACACTGTACCTCTTGTCCACCTGTTGGAACATACGCTGCGTGGAATAATGGACAGGGCACTTGAGGCAGAACAGAGGCAGGAAGAGGAGGACTTCCTTGCCTCTCAAGGCCCCCTTTACCCAGACAGTGTTCCTTCTGTCCCACCCATCGCACAGGAAGAAGAGGAGGAGGAGGAGGAGGAGGAGGAGGATTGTGTCAGCATGGAGGTGGAGCCTGGCACTCAGCATCATCAGCAGCAGTCTTTTAGGGATGATTTACAGTCCCAAGAAACCAGTGGACTTGTACGTGGCTGGGAGGAGGTGGCTGCGGATCATGTCGTCCTTAGTGACCCAGAGGACTCCGGACTGAATGCCTCAGCTAACCTACGCTGCATGGCCTCCCTGATCCTGCAAAGTCTGCGGAAGGATCCTCTTATTCTTCGGATCAAGGAGAGGGACCATTACTGGCTGGCCACTCTCCTTGATCCACGGTACAAGGGTAAGGTTGCGGACCTTATCTTACCGTCGCAGAGGGAGCAGAGGATGAGACAACTCCGGGAGGCCTTGCAGAAAGGTCTGTGCAACGCGTTCCCAGAGACTGGGAGGTTACAAACTCCTGGTCTTGGACAACGAGTTGCTGAGGCTTCGGTCAGTCAAAGAAGGAGCGGTGGGGAAGGTGGCCATCTGACCGAAGCGTTCAGACAATTCTTTAGTCCGCAGCCCCAAGGTATGATCGGTTCCAGCAACCATCGCCAGCGTCTGATATACATGGTGCAGGAATACCTAGGGGCAAGGTCAGACTTGGACACCTTCCCCACCGAAAATCCTCTGGCTTACTGGGTCTTGAGGATGGATCACTGGCCAGAGCTTGCACAGTATGCAATTGAGCTTCTGGCCTGTCCTGCATCCAGCGTTCTTTCAGAACGCACATTCAATGCTGCTGGAGGATTTGTCACGGATCACAGGGTGCGCCTGTCCACCGACTCTGTTGATCGACTGACCTTCATAAAGATGAACCAGTCTTGGATCACCACCAGCTACCAAACACCTGAAGCTGATATAACAGACTAATTTATTTTCAAATGTTACATCCCTTCAAGACTGATGCTGATGCTGAGAGTTTGTCCTGTTATGTTGACTGACTATCCTCCTCCTCCTCAATGATCCGATTGACGATGATAGCTTGGAAGAACATTTTTGTTTCTGGGTGCCGCCACCAGTGGCTAAGGCCCAATTTTTCAGCCCCTGTTTAACAGGGGTGTGTTATTACAATTTTTTATGCAATGCTTTGCAGCAGGGCTCATTCCTGCACTCCAACTAGAGTATCTGGGAGTGGTTGCAGTGTCGTTGCACCAGCACCAATGGCTAAGGCCCAATTTTTCAGCCCCTGTTTAACAGGGGCGTGTAATTACAATTTTTGATGCAATACTTTGCAACAGGGCTCATTGCTGTGCTCCAAGTACAGTATCTGTGAGGGGTTGCAGTGTTGTGGCACCAGTGCCTAAGGCTCAATTTTTCTGCCCCTGTTTAACAGGGGCATGTAATTACAATTCTTGATCTAATAATTCACAGCAGGGCCCATTCCTGCGCCCACCAAGACTAACTGTGAGGCCTTACAGTGTTGTGTCAACACCACCACCACCACCACCACCAAAGGCCCAATTTTTCAGCCCCTGTTCAACAGGGGCATGCAATTACAATTCTTGATCTAATAATTCACAGCAGGGCCCATTCCTGCGCCCACCAAGACTAACTGTGAGGCCTTACAGTGTTGTGTCAACACCACCACCACCACCACCACCAAAGGCCCAATTTTTCAGCCCCTGTTCAACAGGGGCATGCAATTACAATTCTTGATCTAATAATTCACAGCAGGGACCATTCCTGCGCCCACCAAGACTAACTGTGAGGCCTTACAGTGTTGTGTCAACACCACCACCACCACCAAAGGCCCAATTTTTCAGCCCCTGTTCAACAGGGGCATGCAATTACAATTCTTGATCTAATAATTCACAGCAGGGCCCATTCATGCGCCCACCAAGAGTAACTGTGAGGGCTCACAGTGTTGTGGCAACACCAACATGTAAGGGGCAAATTTCAGCTGAGTATATACGGCAGGCCCCTACTTTCAAACATCCAACTTACAAACGACTCCTCCTTGCAAACGGAAGGATACAACAGGAAGTGAGAGGAAATCTACCCCTAGGAAGGCAAATTCTCTCCTGTAAGAGTTAATATGGGAAAAAAAGTGTCTCCTCTCCACTGATTCCTTATCACCAATTCTTGTTTCAATAAAACCCCCAAATTTTCAAAAAACATTTGTCATTAGGACGGAAAGTGAGGTGAACTGTTCTGAACAGGTGCACACTGCACTGACAGCAAAACAAATGTTACAGGGGTGATAACCCTTCCCTATGTTTTCCAAAAAGCTTAAAAATATATTTTTTGTCTAGAGCTACACTTAAACAATGTACCTGTTCAAAATTACAAACAGATTCTACATAAGAACAAACCTACAGTCCCTGTCTTGTATGCACCGCCTGTATACGGCCGTTCAGAGTATATAGGGCCTTTTTTATTTTGTGTGCGGGGTTCCCCTTAATATCCATACAAGACCCAAAGGGGCTGGTAATGGGCTGGGGTAAGGGGGGGGAGGTGTGATGGGGTAGCTATGTCATTTTTCTTAAAGATTTTCATCCATATTACCGGGACCAGACATTACATTAAAGCCGCAAGCAGTTTTAAATGGCTTTTTTTCCTTTAGAAATGTCATTTTGTGCAGGGACAGTTCTAAACACGGGAAACATGTGGCACTTCACAGGCATACTTTAGACACCCCCCAGGTACGATATTTAAAGTAATATTTGACTTTTTTTTTCACTTTATGCATCATTAAAATGACTGCTCCAGAAAAACGGCCGTTTTTAAAACTTCTTTTTGCATTGATACATGTCCCCTGGTGCAGAACCCGGGTTCCCAAACCCTTTTTAGGACAATAACATGCATAATAGTCGTTATAATTAGCACTTTAGATTTCGAACGTTCGCATCCATTGTATTTAATAGGGTTCTAAAGTTCGTGCGAACTTTCGGTCCGTTCGCGGGTTCTGGTGCGAACCGAACCCGGGGGTGTTCGGCTCATCACTATATGCAACTATGATATGCATAATTTTTTATTTTTTTTAGGGGGGTGAGGGGACTTTACAAAGAGAAAAAAAGGATTTGTTTCCTTTTTAAATGTCAGTACTGCTGCAGGATTTTCTTACATCACAAAGATGTCCCCCTTCACAGGCAGGATTACGGCAGGACCCCAAGTCATATTATTTAAACCCTGCTTAAACCAAACTCAGGGCAGTTTGGCTGATCCCTAGTGTTCACATGGGAAAAGGATGCTGGGATGTACTGTGAGGTCCCAGGTGTACAATTTGTTCCACCTTACAAACAATCAAAGGTGCTCAAGCCCTGCCTGTTTCACTCACACCAGGGCATTGCTGAAATGTGTGCAAAAGCCCTTGCTTTACTGCAATGCACAAAAATGCCCTGCCCCTTTGCAGACACATTGTGGTGCCTTTTGTTTGTATTGGCACCCCTATGTATCTTACAAACAATTTTTTTACGCTTAGGACAGCCCATTAAAATGAATAGGCTGCCCTAAATACAACGCATGGAAACATGTGGATATGCACAAGAAAGCGCACATGCTTGGTCATGGTCACACTTCCTGCTGTAAATGGAGCCTAAGATACAGTGGTGCATTAGGCATACAGTTCCCCAGAGTTTGGGTGAATTAGTGTCCCTTGTGGAGCAGCATACTGCTACTGAGGACTTTCTTTGAGACCTGCGGTATTAGCCGGTAACCTCTTTTATTAAAGAGATGCTCGTGTAGCGGACAGGGTCGCCCGACTCCCACCACACTCCCAATCCCCTCTATTAAAGTTCTCCCTCGCAATGTCTCTGGTCTAGGGGTGTGATAGGAAAGGGAGTGCGGCCGCTACGCCAGGCCTCCACCACAGATGTATAAGTGGTATTAGCAGAAGTTTGTTTTACCTTCGGGCCTGCACTGTGTATCGGGTCCTCCCTTCAAGAGTCATCTGCCAGGAAACGAGCCTCACACCGTTGCAAGTCCAACACTCCTTTATTTGAACATAGCATGGACTTACTTGCTTTACAAAACAGAACAGGAGGTGTGAATGTGTATATAGGCCCAGACACAAGTTCTTTCCTCCACTCTCCTCCAAAGAGTGGGCAATGGTCTCCGCACAAGGGAATTCACCTTCTGGACGGTCTCCGACAAGAGGCTCACCCGTCACCGGCAGTATGCTGCACCGGGTCTTCAGATGAGGAGCTCTCCCCGGTCCATTACGTCCACCTCGGATTCAGGCGTCCATCTCCGGAGCACCCTAGGATCCTTCCCTCGCGGAGCTCAGTGTTGGGCACTGAGCTCCGGACCGTCGTCCGAGTACCTCATCTCAGGCTAAAGGTGCCTGAGATGGAACACGATCTCTGGTGGTCCTCTAGGCCCAGTCCGCCTAGAGGACAAACACGAACTCCGTCCGCAGGCTGAAGGTGCCAGGGACAACCAACCCCCGTGACAAAATGGCCGGCCCCCTTTATACCTTCCCCCGGCATGCGCAGCGGGTTCCCCGCCCCACCACACGGCTGCCAAGAAAAGACAAAAAAGGATTCGACCCAGCAATGACTCGTCCGTCGGCCCAAAGTGACAGCGCCACCCTGTGGACCGCCGGAGATACACCACTGGTGTCACCGCAAAAATTAAAAATTACTGGCGGGAAAGTAAACACCCGCTACACTCGTAAAAAGAGAAAGGGGACATATGTGGATGAAAGACATGAACGCCTCCTAGCCCAAAATAATTCTCTTCTTTGAGCTAATCACTCAATAAATTCACATTGCACGTGTTCCTAGGCATGGCCTGGAGTAAGGGAATGCAGTTTCAACTACAAGCAGACTGACGGGAATCAGCATAGATAAGAATATATGTCACCAGTAGGGATGAGCCGAACACCCCCCAGTTCGGTTCGCACCAGAACATGCGAACAGGCAATAAATTTGTTCGAACATCCTAACCCCGTTAAAGTCTATGGGACACGAACATGAAAAATCAAAAGTGCTAATTTTAAAGGCTTATATGCAAGTTATTGTCATAAAAAGTGCTTGGGGACCCCGGTCCTGCCCCAGGGGACATGTATCAATGCAAATCGTTTTTTTTCAGAGCAGTGATTTTAATAATGCTTAAAGTGAAACAATAAAAGTGAAATATTCCTTTAAATTTCGTACCTGGGGTGTGTATATAGTATGCCTGTAAAGCAGAGCTTGTTTCCCGTGCTAAAGCCCCGTACACACGGTCGGACTTTTGCCCAACAAACTTCGTTTTGAGCAATTTGGACCAACAATCCGACCGTGTGTACGCTCCATCGGACAAACTTTTTTCGTTTGGTTTTGGATTTCATCGGACAAAAGTTGGGTCTGCAAACGGACAAACTTTTGCCCAACAAAAGTCCGATGGAGCAAAGTCCGACCGTGTGTTCAGATAACCATCGGACTTTAGTCCGATGGACAAAACAACCAATGTTAAAATCAACCAACAATAGCAGAAGTTGACCAAAGGGTGGCAGTAAAGATCAGAAAAGAGCAGAAAAAACACGTGATGTTGTAAGAAGTTTTAAGAAAGTTTGCAGAAAAGTCCGAGCGTGTGTATGCTATGGGTGTTCCCAACCAACTCCGTTCGGACAAAAAACCACGGAAAAGTCTGATGGAAGTCCGACCGTGTGTACGAGGCTTTAGAACTGCCCCTGCACAAAATGTCATTTCTGAAGGAAAAAAAGTCATTTAAAAGTGCTAGCGGCTGTAATGAATTGCCGGTTCGGGCAATACAGAGAAAAGTCATTGAAAGTCATTGATAAAAAAAAATGCGTGCGGGTCCCCCCAAATTCAATTACCAGGCCCTTTAGGTCTGGTATGAATATTAAGGGGAACCCTGCGCCAAATTTAAAAAAATAAATGGCGTGCGGTTCCCCCCAAATATCCATACCAGACCCTTATCCGTGCATGCAACCTGGCAGGCCACAGGAAAATAGGGGGGGCGAGAGAGCGCCCCCCTCCTCCTGAACCGTACCAGGCCACATGCCCTCAACATGGGGAGGATGCTTTGGGGTCTGGACCCCAAAGCACCATGTCCCCATGTTGATGGGGACAAGGGCCTCATCCCCACAACCCTTGTCCGGGGGTTGTGGGGGTCTGCAGGCGGGGGGCTTATTGGAATCTGGAAGACCCCCAGATCCCGCCCCCCTCATGTGAATTGGAAACGGGGTACATTATACCCCTACCATTTCACAAAGAAAATTTAATTTTTTTTAAAAAAACACACAGACACAGTTGGGATAAGTCCTTTATTAAAAAAAAAAAAGAATAGAAAAAAAAAAAAAGACTCCAGCGGTGGTAATCCACTCTCGATCTCCACTCCAGCGATGTCGGTATCCTGCGATGGATGATCTCTCCAGGCTCCAGCGACGATGTCCAGCTACGAGGAACAGTACACGATCCTCTCTTCACCGGAGCGGAGACACCCCGGGAATGATGCGGCTTCAGCCAGTGATAGCTCTTATGTAGCTGAGGGGGGGGCACCCGTCCCGTGACCCCGTCCCCCTCTGACGCAAGGGGAAACCCGGGCTTACCCAATGATGTGACCGGTGACCCCGCCCCCCTCTGATGCAAGGGAAACCTGCGTTGAATCAGAGGGGGGCGGGGTCACCCGCACGTCACTGGAAAAGCCTGGGTTTCCGCTTGCGTCAGAGGGGGACGGTGTCACGGTGGCCCCGTTCTCGGCTACATAAGACCTGTCAGGCTTCGGCGGCGTCATTCCCAGGGTGTCTCCGCTCCGGTGAAGAGAGGATTGTGTGCTGTTCCTCGCCGCTGGAGCCTGGAGAGATCATCCATCGCAGGATACCAACATCGCTGGAGTGGAGATCGAGAGTGGATTACCACTGCTGGAGTCTTTTTTTTTTTTATTATTATTTTTTTTTTAATAAAGGACTGATAAAATGTGGCAATACACTGGCGGCCTGGCGGTACGGATAGGACCGCGGGCCGCCATTTAATGACGCCTGCCCTAGAGAATAAAATAGTGGTAATTCCAATTTTTTATGTCACACAATATTACTATATTAAGTCCCGTATTTGATAATTTATCAGTCATTAGTTGCTGGGACTATGGGTGGCCCAGCAACCAGTGACGTCGCGTGTGCGCCCCACCCCCTGCTGCTGACTGCGGCTCTCCCTCTCGGCTCTCACTCCCGACCGGGCTGAGGAATGACATCACGTGTGTGCCCCGCCCTCCTGCTGCTCCCGTCTCCCACTCCCAGCCAGTCCTCGAGTTGAGGCATGACTTCACGTGCGCGCCCCACTCCCCCAGTTGCTCCCGACTTCTGGCTCCAGGCTCTCACTCCTTGTGAGGTATGCTACCTCACAGCTTCTGCTCCACCCAGCCTGCCACATGTGACAACTCCTGCAATCTAGGTATGTGGGGCACATTTTTTGTTAAGGGGATTGCTGACGGGCATATTTTGTTAAGGGGCTAGCTGATGGGCACATTTTGTTGTGCCCATCAGAGTGCCCCTTAACAGAAAATGTACCCATCAGCCTCTTAAAATAAAATGTGCCCATCAGAGTGCCCCTTAACATAAAATGTGCCCATCAGCATGCTCCTTTTTTTTTGTTAAGGGGCACGCTAATGAGCACATTTTATGTTAAAGCGGAGTCCCACCCAAAAATGGAACTTCTGCTTTTTAGAATCCCCCCCTCCAGTGTCACATTTGGCACCTTTCAGGGGGGAGGAGGGAGGGGGGAGAATATACCTGTCTAATACAGGTATTTGCTCCCACTTCCGGGCATAGATCGCTGCAGTATCCAGGGCAATCTACTCCATGTCTGGCCCCTCCTCTGTCCCCCCCCCGCTGTCTTCTGGGAGACACACAGGTCCCAGAAAACAGCAGGGACTAGTGAGATAGTGCAGCGCGACTCGCGCATGCGCAGTAGGGAACCAGGAAGTGAAGCCGCTTTACTTCCTGATTCCCTTACCGAAGATGGTGGTGCCTCCACCTGAGAGTCGAGGGACAGATTGGCTTCGGGTGCTGACATTGCGGGTGCCCTGGACAAGTAAGTGTCCTAACATTAAAAGTCAGCAGCTGCAGTATTTGTAGCTGCTGACTTTTAATTTTTTTCTGGGCTAGATTTTTTAACACAGTCCCATTTTTCATGTTTTAGCGCTGCATTTTCTGGAATTTTTTATGTAAGAGAGTAGTGTGACGGGAATGCCTGATGTAAGATGGCACTGTGATGCGGATACCTGATGTAAAGGAGTACTGTGATTGGGACACCTGATGTAAAGGAGCACTGTGATGAGGACCCCTTATGTAAAGGAGCACTGTGATGGGGACACCTGATGTAAAAGTGTACTGTGATGGGGACACCTGATGTAAAGGAGCACTCTGATGGGCACATTTTGTTGTGCCTATCAGAGTGCCCCTTAACATATAATGTGACCATCAGATTGTCTCCGAACATAAATTGTGCCCATTAAAGTTCCCCCAGAGTGCCCATTAGCATGCCCCTTATTTTATGTTAAGTGGCATGCTGATGGACATATTTTATGTTAAGGGGTACACTGATGGGTACGACTACAATCTTTCTGAAGTAAAGAGGGGACAAGTGTGAGACAATCATGACCTTACTAAGGTACCATCCCGAAATAGACATATAGCATATTAGAACAAAATAAGGTGGGACTTTACATGTACCTTGCAAGGTCTAATGAATACACAAATCATAGAAATGTATGTAAAAATAAACATATCTTTATTCTATACATACACATAATTGATTGTAAAAAAGTTCTAAAAGAACCAGTTAAAAACAGTTACAGTAGGGTTGTCCAGGGTGTTGTTATCCCAACCTGAAAATCTGGGTACATGGCCTACGCATTTCATGGGATAACCCGCTTCATCATGGCCTCGGATTATAACACAGATTATCGATATACTGTAATGATATATAAACATATTATTAACACAGAAATTCACATAAAACATATACCAAGAAAAATATAAACGTTCATTGTTTACTTCAACAATGTTAATAAATGATATCACATCTAATTTACATCATGTTTAGATGTAAATTAGATGTGATATCATTTATTAACATTGTTGAAATATACAATGAACGTATATATTTTTCTTGGTATATGTTTTCTATATGAATTTTTGTGTTAATATTATGTTCATATATCATTACAGTATATAGATAATCTGTGTTATAATCCGAGGCCCTGATGAAGCGGGTTATCCTGTGAAATGCGTAGGCCATGTACCCAGATTTTTCAGTTGGGATAACAACACCCTGGACAACCCTACTGTAACTGTTTTTAACTAGTTCTTTTAGAACTTTTTTTTACAATCAATTATGTGTATGTATAGAATAAAGATATGTTTTTTTTTTACTTAAATTTCTATGATTTGTGTTTTCGTTAGACCTTGCAAGGTACATTTAAAGTCCCACCTTATTTTGTTCTAATATGGTATGTACAATCTTTCTGAGTCATAGCACAGACTTGAGATTCGGACCTCAGCCCAAAGAAAATTTTAGCTCTAGGGTGTCTTCTTTCAGAAAATATATAATGTTTTTGGGGTTTATGCAATCTTCAGGCCTAAAATGGCTCTGGCAGAAAAAGTATGAAAGGATTTGTGTATTTTCATTCTTGCTCTTGAAGCCAGATTAACAAACCTTCTCCCTGATGTTTGGTATTTTGCATTGGTATGTGTCTTCAATGGCAGTGTCCAGCTGCCCATTTTTTTTACAGTAATTTTTCCTATTGACCCTAAAAAATGGTAGAACTTACTAACAAGATACACCTCCAGTACACTTTATTGGGATGGGCAGGGTTCATTGAATTTCAAACAGGATTCACCAAACTCATCAGCAAACTGAACCCAGGCAGATTTACTCATCCTTTGTCAGCATGTGTTACCATGGAGTATTACCCTTTTTCTCCCAGTTTGCTGTATAGTGGAAAGCAAAAGGGTGATACAAGTTAAATTTAAAAATAGATTTGATATATTTTTTTAGATCTGACTAAAGTTCAACTTTATTAGCTATAGAAAATGGGAAGCTGAAAATTACTATATGGCAATATTTGGTGGGAGTATCACATTTGTACTTCGGTTCAGCTCTTTACAGAGGGTATTAAAATAATCAAGTAATAAAAATGAACAGCTTAACTGCAAGCTACTGTGGCACTAAAAACCATACAGCTGTAATTCATGGAAGAAAAATAAACTGCGATCTATAAAGTAGCAGATTTTGACTTTATCAAGGGCACCTGGTAAAACTATAATAACCTTATAATATGACATCCAAAAGCGGAACTAAACTGTATCTAAGTAGACATGGGCCAAACAACGCCATGTTCGGTTTGCAGCAGAACTCCCGAACAGGGTGAAAGTTTTAACCCGAACAGCGAACCCCATTGAAGTCTATGGGAGGCAAACAGGAAAAATCAAAAGTGCCCATTTAGAAGGCTTATATGCAAGTAATTGGCCATAAAAGGGGTATGGGGGTCCGGGTACTGCCCTGGGGGGCATGAATCAATGCATTTTTTTTGTTAAAAACAATAGTTTTTTAAGGAGCAGTGATTTTAATTATGCTTAAAGTGCAACAATAAAAATGAAAAATTCCTTTAACCACTTGCCGCCCACCCACAGTCAAATGACGAAGGGATTGTGCGGCATTCGTTCTGGGTGGACGTCATATGACGGCACACCCGAACTGTCGCTCCTGCATGCCCACGGGGGCACACAGCGTGACGGCCGCGCAGTGTTTTTAGGACTGTAAAGAGCCTCTGACGTGGCTCTTTAACCATGTGATTGGCTGTGTCCAATCACAGCCGGTCATATTTAAACAAGGATGTGTCGGTAATCAGCTCTCATCGCCTCACACTGATCAGCGGCATCTCCTCGCAGGGGACAGCAAGACAGGTAATCAGGGCACTGATCATCAGTGTCCTGATTACAATAAAGCGCCAGCAGTGCCTCAATCAGTAATCACCAGTGCAACCAATCAGTGCCCATTAGTGATGCCAGTCAGTGCTGACTTTCAGTGCCCATCAGGGCCGCCTATCAATGCTGCCCATCAATGCCCATCAATGCCCATCAGTGCTGCCCATAAGTGCCCATCAGTGCCGCCCATAACTGCCACCCATCAATGCCCATCAAGGTCCATCAGTGCCTCCTAACTGTGTCGCCTATCAGTGCCTACCAGTGCCACCTATCAGTGCCCATCAGTGCCACCTCTCAGTTCCCACCAGTGCCACATATCAGTGCCTACCAGTGCCACCCATCAGCGCCCCCCACCAGTGCCACCAATTAGTGCCCATTAGTGATGCCAGTCAGTGCTGGCTTTCAGTGCCCATCATGTTGCCCATCAAGGCCCATCAGTGCTGCCCATAAAAGCCCATCAGTGCTGCCCATAAAAGCCCATCAGTGCTGCCCATCACTGCCACCCATCAATGCCCATCAAGGTCCAACAGTGCCGCCTAACCGTGCCGACTATCAGTGCCTACCAGTGCCACCTCTCAGTGCCCATCAGTGCCACCTCTCAGTGCCCACCAGTGCCACATAGCAGTGCCCACCAGTGCCACCCATAAGTGCCGCCTATAAGTGCCACCTATCAGTGCTCATAGGTGTGGCGTATTAGTGCCTCCTCAATAGTGCCACCTAAATCGTGCACATAAGTGCCGCCTCATCAGTGCCCATCAGTGCAGCCTATTAGTGCCCATCAGTGCTGCCTCATCAGTGCACATCAGTGAAGGAGAAAAAATACTTATTTACAAAATTTACTGACAGAAACTAAGAAAAACTTTTGTAGTAAAAAAAAAAAAAATCAGCAGTGATTAAATATCACCAAACGAAAGCTCTATTTGTGTAAAGAACAGGATAAAAAAATTCACATGGTTACAGTTTAGCATGACCGCGCAATTGTAATTCAAAATGTGACAGTGCTGAAAGCTGAAAAATGGACTGGGCAAGAATGGGGTGAAAGTGCCCTGTATTGAAGCAGTTAAATATAGTTTGTCTGTAAATTGGCGTATCTGTAGCATGCATAAAACATGCTGCAGCCTGGACTCTGACAGGAATGGTCACGCACTGTTAGAGCTCCGCTCTGTGTGAGGAGAAAAGCTACAGAATAACAAGAGCCCGCCGGTCCCAGTCACACAGAAACACAACGGACACCTCCTGGAATACAGAGATACCGTTTTGGGCAAAACTATGGTGATGGGAGGCACCCGCAACAAAAACAAAAACCCCTCCATTAAGGAACCCAAAGCGTGGGCCGCAGCTAAAATGGCGCCAATGCCGATACTTGTATATTTAGGTGTACATATACAATTATACGTTGTGATATGAATGTGAGTATACAGTAGGTGTCCGCGACATTGTGTCAATCTCGCCAAAATGGCGGCGAGATTGACACCCTACGAGCCCTGTTGCGAGAGCCAGCGCCGAGCTGGCTCGTCATCGGGAAAGGAAAAATGTTGTTTTTCCTTTCGCAATGAGCGACACGCATTGCTGACATTGAGGCCGGTGGACGGAGATCCGACATGGATTCCCGCCAATACCAGGCACTGTGTTTGGTATGAATCCTGAGCGGGAACTCCACGCCAAATTGTCCCTTGTCCCCATCAACATGGGGCAGGGTGCTTTGGGGTGGGGGGGCCGCAGGCCGCCCCCCTGCCCCAAAGCACCAAACCCCCCATGTTGAGGGCATGCGGCCTGGTACGGTTCAGGAGGGGGGCGCTCTCTCGTCCCCCCCTCTTTTCCTGCGGCCTGCCAGGCTGCATGCTCGGATAAGGGTCTGGTTTGGATTTTGAGGGGGACCCCCACGCCGTTTTTTTGGCTTAGGAGGTTCCCCTTAAAATCCATACCAGACTGAAGGGCCTGGTATGCTCCTGGAGGGGAACCCATGCCGTTTTTTTATTTAAAATTTGGCGTGGAGTTCCCGCTCAGGATTCATACCAAACACAGTGCCTGGTATTGGCGGGAATTCACGTCGGATCCCCGTTCAATACAGTGTCGCATCGCCTTCTCGCTATTGCAGCGAGTGCGAGATGTCGGCACCCTGTCGCCGAGAATCTGCGCAATGGGATCGTGATGGAGATACATTCTCGCGGTCACCTACTGTATATGTAAGCATACGTATGAACGTGAATGTTTTGTATATATGTTTGTATGTTTAAATTTATATTTTTATATACTTAGCTCCCCTCCCATCCCACCCACCCCCCCTTTTTTTCCCCTTTTTTCTTTGACCAAAATTACCAAGACAAAGTGAAAGGTCTTATTTTATTTTATTTTTATTTTTTTTAAATAAAAGTCATCACCCAAGGTTGGTAGCCGGTCTTTTCATAATACAAAGTTATTAATGAGATTCAATAAGAAATGTACCGTATTTTTCGCACCATAAGACGCACTTTTACCCCCCCAAAAAATAGGGAAAAGTGTCCCTGCGTCTTATGGAGTGAATACTGAGCAGGCTCCACCCCCCCCCCCATCGCTGCCGCCGTGTCAGAGTACAGACACTCGGCTTCTCTGTGGAGGAGAGATGACAGGATGTGAGGCAGATCCTTGCTGGGGCATACCAAGGGGGAGCGGGGGGAGACGGTCTGCCCCAGGTGCCAAAACATGGGGGTTGTCAGTGGTGTTGCTATAATGGTACACTCCGCACCCAGGTAAGTTGACATCCGCCAGATGTGACCCCATCCTGCAAGCGACAAGAGCCCTGGATGGCTTTTTTATTCAGCTGGAACACCCCCGGCGCCGTGGTCTGGTCCAGTCTCACTTCCTGCCTCTCTCCCCTTGCCGCTGCTGTTGCTGCAAACTATGTCCTCAGTCATCCATCCTAGCTGCTGCCTGGTGTATCTGATGCTGAGAGCCAGCCAGAGGGGGTTGTGGATTGTAATGGCAGTGTCCTCCACTGCCTGAGGTGAGTGATAAGGGGGTGGGAGGTGTGGGATGGTATCCACTGTTCATCACCTGAGCTGTTGTTATATGAGAGGCTAAAGGGGTGTTTGTGTCTGCCCTGCCACCCTGAGCTGATCTGGGAAGGGGGGGGTTGCTGTGTGTCCACCACCAACCAGGTATAGTGTAGCTGAGCTTATTTGATAGGGGGGCTGGTATTGCTGTGTGTCCACCACCCACCTATAGTAGTAATATAATATTAAATATTTTAGTACATCATTTGGTTCAGAATATTTTTTTTCTTGTTTTTCTCCTCTAAAACCTGGGTGCGTCTTATGGTCAGGTGCGTCTTATGGAGCGAAAAATACGGTACCTTCTGTTCTGGTCTAATTTAACCTAATCTCTATCTAATGGACACCATAACTTTGTTTTTATTTTTTTAAATATTTTTTCATGTACCCCAGGATTAATAATCCAATACCAAGCGGGTTTTACTTGTATTAGTTTTACTTTTAATCATTCTTTTTTTAATTTAATTTTATATTTTTATTTATAAAAGTTATCACCCAAGGTTGATAGCCGGTCTTCTCATAATACAGAGTTATTAATAAGATTCAACAAGAAATTTACGTTCTGTTCTGGTCTAATTTAACCTAATTTCTATCTGATGGTTACCATAACTGATTTTTTTATATTTTTTCATGTACCCCAGGATTATTAATCTAATACCAAGCGGGTTTTACTTGTATTAGTTTTACTTCTAATTATTCTGCATTTTTTTATCTTCAATTATATTATTAGGGCTTTTTCCTCCTCACACAGATGTTCAGTGTGCCCCAATTGGCCCTCCTCGTTTGCCCATCTATAATATGTGGGCAAACAACGCAGGCTGCACTCCCCCTGATGGAGGTCCATTCCCCCCATCACGGGAAAACTTTAAGCCCTGTACACACGATCAGTTTTACCAATGAAAACAGTCTGATGGACTGTTTTCATCGGAAGAACCGATCGTGTGTGGGCCCCATCTGACTTTTTTCCATCGGTGAAAAAAAATAGAACCAGTTTTAAATTTTTCCGATGGAAAAAAAAACGATAGCAAATTCCGATTGTCTGTGTGGAACTCCATTGGAGAAAAAACCCACACATGCTCAGACTGAATTAGGAGACGGGAGCGCTCGTTCTGGTAAAACTAGCGTTTGTAATGGAGATAGCACATTCGTCATGCTGTAAAGGACTGAAAAGCACGGAGACTGAAAAGCGCAAATCGGCTCTCAACAAACTTTTATTAACACGCAGCAACACAAAATCAGCAAAAGCAGCCCAAAGGGTGGCGCCATTGGATTTGAACTTCACATTTATAGTGCAGTCGTACGTGTTGTACGTCACGGCGTTTGGGACAGTCTGAATTTTGTCTGATGGTGTGTAGGCAAGACTGATGGAAGTCAGCTTCATCAGAATTCCGACGGAAAAATCCATCAGATTTGGTTCCATCGGAAATCCGATCGTGTGTACAGGGCTTAAAGGGGTTGTAAAGGTTTGTTTTTTATTTTCCGAATAGGTTCCTTTAAGCTAATGCATTGTTGGTTCACTTACCTTTTCCTTTGATTTCCCATCTAAACTTTTTTTTTCTTTGTTTTCTTTGTCTGAATTTCTCACTTCCTGTTCCTCCTCAGTAAGCTGTTCAGTAAGCTGTTCTGGCTGACTAACCACCGCTCGGATGATGGTGTGAAGTTTAGTGAGGAGAAACAGGAAGTGAGAAATTCAGACAAAGAAAAAAAACATTTAG
Source organism: Rana muscosa (assembly GCA_029206835.1). Classification (NCBI taxonomy): domain Eukaryota; kingdom Metazoa; phylum Chordata; class Amphibia; order Anura; family Ranidae; genus Rana; species Rana muscosa. The sequence continues at coordinate 326,906,585 of CM055118.1, read as the reverse complement.
AAGGAAAATCAAAGGAAAAGGTAAGTGAACCAACAATGCACTAGCTTAAAGGAACCTATTTAGAAAATAAAAAAACGAACCTTTACAACCCCTTTAACTCTTCAATATATGATATTTGGATTTTATCTAACTTTATCCTTTTTATTTTCAGTTCTCTCCGCTTCTCTATACTTCTGACAGTACTGGTCCCGCCTCTTTCTTTTTCCTCTTACGGGTCCACACGGGTTGATTTATCCAGTCGGACATTACCAGACACTGGTGAGTGCTACCTTAAAGGTCATATATCATGGCACCCTTAAACATTCTTTCCCTGAATGTTCAGGGATTCAACATACCACAGAAAAGAACCAAAGCATTTTGTTCCTTTCAAGCGAAGAAGGCCCACATAATATACCTACAGGAAACTCACTTTGCAGTGAATTCTTCTCCAAAGTATATGAGCCCTTTCTATCCGCAAGTCTTTACAGCCTCGGCCAGTGCCAAAAGGAGAGGAATCCTTATAGCCTTTTACAGATCTACTCCGTTCCGAATCCAGTCAGAAATTAAAGACCCTGAGGGGCGATATCTAATACTCACTGGTCATATCATGGATAATGCGGTAACGATAGTATCATACTACGCCCCTAACAAACAACCAACCTCATTTCTATCACACTTATTACAAGTGGTAAATGCCCATACAATGGGCACAGTCATCATATGTGGTCCAAGTCCTCCTCCCATTTCTCAACAAGTCACCCTATATTCCTTCTCACAACTCAAGCAACCAATCATTTTCTAAACTACTCTCTCGACATAATTTAGTAGACACTTGGAGAGAATGTATTTCATCCAAAAGATGCTTTACCTACTATTCACACCCACATAAGATATCCACCCATATAGACCACATTTTTCTATCTACAGCTATGATACCTGAAGTACTTGCATCTAGCATAATCCCCATCCCCTGGTCGGGAACCACAATGCAGTTTTCACCACTTTATCCTCTACCATCCCTAAAGCTTACGACTCAACGTGGTATCTCCCTGACATCATACTCAAGAACCCCTCCTATAGCCAAATAATTGAACAAGGTATAAAGGACTATCTAGAATATAACACTAATCCTGACATATCTCTGCTTACCTTATGGGAAGCGCACAAGCCTGTGATGCGTGGAATGATCCAAAGACAAATGGCACTGATCAAAAGAAAACGTAATATTCTAGCACATAAATTAGAAACCAATTTTAATAATGCCTTTACCTCTTTCCAAAGCAATCCTACCCCTACATAAAAAGCACAATTGGAAAAAAACAGATTGCAATATGATTTATTCCTAACAGAATCAGCAGATAAGACACTACGCAGATCAAAACACACCTTTTACATGAAATAAAAATAAAAAAATACCCTCCTGGCACAAACACTGAAATCCTTTGACAGACAATCCAACCCAATACGACTTAAACTATAGTATACTAGCATTTTCTGAAACTCTTTCTCCTATTTTAGTGGACGCATTCAATACCCTAATAGATGGCTATTCCTTTAGACGCGAATCATTACTATCAATTATTTGCATGATCCCTAAACCCCAATCAAATAACACATCCTGCATGAACTTCCGTCCCATCTCCCTCTTAAATCAGGACATTAAAATCCTAGCAAAAATTATAGCTACTCGCCTCAACAAGATAATTGGCAAAATTATACACAACGACCAAGTTGGATTTATGCCAAAGGGGCACATAGAAAAAAGATGCATTCCTATATGCTTCCTGTCTCTAGACATTAGAAAAGCCTTTGATTCAGTAACCTGGCCATACTTACACTACACTCTCCAGAAATGGGGATTCGGTCCCCACTAAATCTGAATATTTTAATAAAGAGAGAGGCACACGTCAGGGCTACCCACCTTCCCCCTCACTATTGGTCTTTTTAATAGAACAATTAGCCCAATACCTTATATTAGATCCAACTATCACTGGAATAGAACTAGGTGGAATCCAACAAAAACTTAGCTTATTCGCAGACGATATCTTATTATTCCTATCATCCCCCCAAGTCTCAAGCCCAAATCTAATACCCAGTCTTAACAAATTTGCTACCATATCAGGATTACAGATAAACCCCAAGAAATGTATTGCAGTAACTGCTTGAGGCCCGCGCTATAGCCAAATGACGGCTTCAGCGCGGACCTGAAAATCCGGGAGGCCGTCAATAGACGGCCTCCCCTTTGCGCACTCCCTTTGCGGCGTGCACTGTGATCACCCGAGTCACTGAGACTCGGGCGATCACCGATCCGAGTAAGGGGCCGATCCCGACCCTTACCACGTGATCAGCTGTCAGCCAATGACAGCTGATCATGTGATGTAAACAAAGAATCGGTAATCGGCTTTTTTTCTCCTCACGTTGACAGCGTGAGGAGGAAAAAAAGCCGATAACCGTCTCTTTCACAAGGGACATCGGTCCCGAAGAGGAAGGAGGCAGAAGGAGCCTCATCTGTGCCAGATGGCAGTGCCAGCCATTGTGACCATAATTGCTTCCTGACAGTGCCCACAGTGCCACCTATAAATGCCCACAGTGCCACCTATCAATGCCCACAGTGCCGCCTATCAATGCCTACAAGTGCCACCAATCAGTGCCACCTACCAATGCTGCCTATCAGTGTAACCTACCAGTGCCCATCACTGCCACCCATAAGTGCCCATCACTGCCACCTATCAGTGCCCATCACTGCCACCTATCAGTGCCACCTATCAATGCCACCTATTAGTGCCACTTCTCAGTGCCACCTATCAATGCTCTTCAGTGCCAACCATCAGTGCCACCTCTCAGTGCCGCCTATCAGTGCCCACCAGTGCTGCCTATCAGTGCCCACCATTGCTGCCTATTAGTGCCCACCAGTGCCGCCTATCAGTGCCCACCAATGCCGCCTTATCAGTGCCGCCTTATCAGTGCCCATCAGTGTAGCCCATCTGTGCCCATCAGTGCAGCCCATCAGTGCCCATCAGTGCAGCCTCATCAGCGTACATCAATGAAGGAGAAAAATTACCTGTTTACAAAATTTTATAACAAAATATAAAAAAAATATATATATATTTTTTTTTAAATCAGTCTTTTTATTTATTTTTTAACAAAAAATAAAAGCCGCAGAGGTGATCAAATACCACCAAAAGAAAGCTCTATTAGTGGGGAAAAAATGATAAAAATTTCATTTGGGTACAGCATTGTATGACTGCGCAATTGTCATTCAAAATGCATCAGCGCTGAAAGCTGAAAATTGGTCTGGGCAGGAGGGGGTTTAAGTGCCCAGTAAGCAAGTGGTTAAACATATCGCTTTCAACAATAGAATTAACATCAGTTAAAATAGCACTACCCTTCACATGGGCCCTTGAGTCAATCCCGTTTTTAGGGATTCACCTTACAGCCTCTTTATCAGACCTATACTCAGCTAACTACCCTAACATTCTAAAACACATCACAAAGCTAATGAATAACTGGTCCCACCTCCCTATTTCTTGGATGGGGAAAATAAATGTAGTTAAAATGACAATACTACCCAAACTGCTATACCTATTTAGAGTATAACCGATAACAGTCCCCGCCCACTACTTACTTATTATCCAGAAAAGAACATCTAAATTTATATGGGGATCTTCAAAACCGCTTATAACTCTCAAAAGTTAGCTAAAAACTTAGAAGGTCTAGGAGTACCTAATTGTGCCACTTACTCTAGAGCAGCTCACATAGCTAGTTTAGCCAAATATCATGCCACTCAGGAAATACCTTTATGGGTATCGATAGAGGCTTGCGAATGTGACTCTTTATCATAGGCGTGCGCACAGGGTGTGCTGGGTGTGCCTGGGCACACCCTAATTACCCCTTGCTGTGCCCATTCCACCTGCTTTCTGTCTCCCCCCTGCAGTGCTGCCAGCTTCCCTCCTCTCCGCTCAGGAATGGGGAAATGGCTGGTAAATATTTAATAAACTGGCCCCTTCCTTTTATGAATGAACACAGTGAGTGATCTGTACCGATCGCTCCTGTCTTCATTCTTAACTGAAGCATAGTAAACTATGTTTAGTGCAGGCTGCAGAGAAAGGGACCGGGGAATCTCTGTCCTCTGTTTCTTTCTCTGTCTCAAAAGTAAGACATCAGGGTCTGTTTAGACCCTTGATATTGCAAGAACGCCCCATAACGGGGCTCCAAAAATAATAATAATAATAATATTGTAAAAATAATAAAAAATAAATATATATTTTTTAAAAACTGTAGAAAAAATTATGAAAAAAAAACCACTGACACCGTCCGCTGACACCAATCTTTGCTCTACTGGCACCGTCCACTACTCTGCTGATATACACACATGTGTATTTGTGCTCTGGGGTGCACACCCTAATGCAATAGGCTGCACACCCCAATTCCCTTTATGGATTTCCAATATATTATGGCTTCATTCCAAAAAACGCCTTGGCCTAAGTAATCCTATAACTAAACATTACCTATCCATCTGGGATAGATATAAATTTAAACACAATTTGCAATCTCCACACAAACCTCTCCTCTCCTTCCTCAAAAACCCAACCTTTTACCCGGCTTGGATATATCCTTTATCTTTTAAAGCATGGTCTTCCTTGGATTTACTGAAATTTTACATTTTTGTTAACTCATCATCCTTTATCCCCTTCCCGTCTCTCTGCGAAACATATGGAATCCCACAATCGGAAATGTTCCGATACTTACAAATTAAAAATTTCTTTACACCTAATACCACTTCAGACACGCCTCTGAACCAATTCACTAGTTTTGAATCCGCTTGCAAAAACGACCCACGCGCTAGAGGACTAATCTCCTCCCTTTGTTCTCAATTACTAATAAATGCTGAAATGGATAAACCTACCTACGTGCGGAAATGGGAGGAGGGCTTGGAATATGTCCAAAATGAGGCAGAAAATTTTAAAATTTGGTCCACAATTAAATCTTCCTCCCCTAATGTAATAGCTATGGAAACCAACTATAAAGTACTAACTAGATGGTACTTAGTACCAGCCAAAACTGCAAAATTTACCCCTGACTATCCTGGTCATTGTTTCCGCGGCTGCACAGAAGAAGGTACATACAAACACATTTGGTGGTCCTGTCCAACAGTACAAACATTTTTGAAAGAAATATATACATATGCCTCCAAAATGTTTAACGAAACCCACCAACCCAATACTACTAGGACATTACTTAATCTCAAACCAGATAGTCTGACTCATGCCCTCATATTTTTGCTCACAGCAGCAAAACAAACTGTGGCGACAGCTTGGAGAACTCCCTCTTTGGCGTTGGCCGAGACAAAACAAAGAATGAACAACGTTATGATACATGCCAAAATGGGGGCTATTGAACAAAACCAAATTCCTAAATTCCGTAAATTATGGCCAACTTGGATAGAAAGTTTTTTTAAAGATAGCATTTAATGACTCTGTTTTAATGCCATGGTAGATGATTTGAAGTTATATTGATCATACAGGTCTGACTGTGACTTCTGGATCGACCCCTCCCCACTACTTCTTCTTTACTTTACTCTTCACTTTTCTTTTCTACTCTGTCTCTCCTTATATCTTATGATTTTGAAGTTCCATAGGTTACGAACATAGTATCAGTTTTGAAAGGCATTCCATTACCCAAGTTTGCTCAGGAAATCTTTATTCAGTTACGCATAGCTATTAGAATCATTTACTGTTTGGATTTCTACATCTCCTTAGGTTGAACACATAATTGTCAATGAATTGGTTTAACTTTTCACACTTCCTTATATCCTAATCAACACTATATTTGTAACCACTAGGGATGAGCCAAACACCCCCCAGTTCGGTTCGCACCAGAACATGCGAACAAGCAATAAATTTGTTCGAACATCCGAACCCTGTTAAAGTCTATTGGACACTAACATGAAAAATCAAAAGTGCTAATTTTAAAGGGTTACATGCAAGTTATTGTCATAAAAAGTGTTTGGGGAACCGGGTCCTGCCCCAGGGGACATGTATCAATGCAAAAAAAAAGTTTTAAAAACTGCAGTTTTTTCGGGAGCAGTGATTATAATAATGCTTAAAGTGAAACAATAAAAGTGAAATATTCCTTTAAATTTCGTACCTGGGGTGTGTATATAGTATGCCTGTAAAGCAGCGCTTGTTTCCCGTGCTTAGAACAGTCTCTGCACAAAATGTAATTTCTGAAGGAAAAAAAGTCATTTAAAAGTACTCGCGCTGTAATGAATTGCCGGTCCCGGCAATACAGAGAAAAGTCATTGAAAGTCATTGATAAGGGGTGCATGCGTGGAGTCTAGCAGTGCAGTCATGCAGAGTTAGAGCTCCACACCGTTCGGGAGGAGAGCCAATATTTCCACATAACCCGCAAGTATTTGGACATACCCAAGGGGTTAAGCTAGTACCCGGGACTATTCTGGTCAATTTGTGGGGGAAACTATGGCTTTGGGAGGCGGCCGTGCGAAGATAAAGAATCCCCTCATAAAGGGGAAAACTGCAGCTAAAATGGCACCTCCCCCCTCTTCATACACAGCCTCTATGCGCTCTCACAGACAAAGCCTGACACAACCTGACTCCCCAGCTGATTCTGACAGTGAACTATTTACCTCACAAGACCCCATACAGATTTCTCATGTAACTCCAGCTGTATTAAAGCAATTTGAACACATGTTGAACAAAGCCTTAAAACAAACATCAGATCAAATTACAGCTAATCTCACCAGAGAAATAAGAGAACTTGGTAAGCGCACAGCAACACTAGAACTTAAAGTAGATGATTTGGAAAAAAATTCTCTTGAACACTCTATGGAAATAGAGAACCTCAAAGAGGAAAACTTATTGCTTCAAACCAAACTTGAAGACCATGAGAATAGGGCCAGAAGGTCTAACCTACGTATCAGGGGAATTCCTGAAACTGTCACTGACCTACAATCCACCATAACTGCTTTGTTCCAGGAATTGCAACCAGCCATTACTACTGAGAGGTTAGAATTTGACAGGATCCACCGAGCCCTGGCTGCAAAAAAGCCTGATGGCCCCCCACGCGATATAAAAGTGAAATTACATTTTTATCGCACAAAGGAACAGCTCCTAGCGTCTGCCAGGGACAAAAAGCAGCTGAATTTCCATGGCAATGACTTTCAATTATTTGCTGACTTGTCCCAGATAACGATTGCAAAAAGGCGTGCAATGAAGCCCCTTCTCCTGGAATTACAGCGCCACAACATCATCTATCAGTGGGGGTTCCCATTTTCCCTACGCTTTGCCTACAAAGGGAAGAAATACACCTGTAGATCCTTTGATGAACTCCAGCAAACCCTCTTGGACCTGAATCTCATGGAACCAGTCCCACGAAATACCCCAACCCGCAGGAGATCAACATCTCTTTCATCCACAGGAAACCCTTCCCATCCCAACCTGAACAATGGTACCCATCCAACTCACAAGAGAGGTCGCTACACATCACCTCCTCAGGAACGAAATGATTCTATGGACTGAAGGATGCTCCTATAACTGTGAAATTGACTCTTTGTTCACCCTTTCTAGTCTTTCTAAAGAATCTCAGGGCTTCACCTTATCCCTTTTAGTTCTCTAATTCAAGACGCTACATCCTGTTTCCCTTTTTGTCCTCCAGATTTGCATGCTCAACCTTTACTTTCAATTTTCTCTGTTTCAGTTGACTCACCAAGACTGCATTTACAAATTATAATCATAGTTTTAAGTTCTTTGCTTAATCCATTGCATGCATAGTGTGTTTTTTATTATTATTTATCTTTTATATGTATGTGTATGTATATGTATATGTATGTATATATGTGTGTATGTGTGTGTGTGTGTGTATGTATGTATATGTGTATGTATGTGTATGTGTATGTATGTATATATATATGTGTATATATATATATATATATATATATATATATATATGTGTATATATATATATATATATTGTGAGGGGGTTAGCTCGGCAGCGGGTGTGTGTGACCCCCGGGATGGGCTCCCCACACAAAAACAGGCCCAGCAAACGGAGGTTGTGGTTTTCAAAATCAAAAAGGTGCGGTTTATTTTCTATTTACAGTGACAAAACACAGCAAAGCAAAAGAAACATAAATAAAATAAATCCTGGTCAACTTGACCTCTGACTAAACATACAGGTTTCCTAACTAACAACTGGGATCAGCCTAGTGCTGTCCTAGTCCCTAAGTCCCTGGTTTTAAATGTCCAAGCAAATAGCCACACAGGCTTTGTCTCACCGCACAGGGGTTCACTCTCCCTAGACAGTCCACACAGGTCTGGTTCCAGGCATGAGCAAACACCTAATGAAGCTGGGAGTTTTTATAGAGGCCTAAATGAGCTGACAAGCTTCAGCTTGTCTCATCAACTCCCTGTCTGCACGACGCCCCACACTCTCCCTAGAGGTATGAGTCATCCATGAGCCCACTAGCCTCAGCTGGGCTTATACAACTCTCCACCTAGTTGTATAAGTCGGCGTAAAGCCTGAATCTGGGCGAAATATATCTACCCCCCTGGATGCAACCAGGTGACTTTACCTTCCTGCTGTCACATACCCCCCCCTCTTGTTTTAACCTCGGGGTTGGAACACCAGCAATCAGGCATTCATGTACTCGAGACAAAGCATCCACATTCCCCATTTGAACGCCAGGGCGATGCTTTACTGTGAAGTTGAATTCCTGGAGGGCCAGGAACCACCTATTCACTCTTCTATTTGTTTCCTTGTTTTGAGCCATCCACTTTAACGGAGCGTGATCCGTAACCATGTCAAAGTGCCTACCTAGCAGATAGTACCGAAGGGAATCTAGAGCCCACTTCACCGCTAAACACTCCTTTTCAACCGTGGCGTAATTTACCTCATGGGACTTCAACTTCCTGCTGAGGTAAATGACTGGGTGCTCTTCCCCGTTCCAGACCTGGGACAATACTGCTCCTAACCCCACATCTGACGCATCACTTTGTACGACAAAGTCTTTAGAGAAGTCGGGTGAGTACAACACTGGCTGGCTACATAAGGCTTGTTTCAAGAATTGGAATGCTGCCTCAGCCTCGGGGGTCCATTTAATCATGACCGACCCTTTCCCCTTCGTCAGGTTGGTTAGGGGCACAGCCTTAGAAGCAAAGTGGGGAATGAATCGCCGATAATACCCAGCGATTCCCAGAAAGGCTCGTACCTGCTTCTTGCTGTTGGGACGTGGCCAACTCTGGATGGCCTCGACTTTGTTGAGTTGGGGTTTTATTACTCCCCTCCCAATCGTGTACCCAAGATATTTGGCCTCCTCCTGCCCAATGGTACACTTCTTGGGGTTAGCCGTAAACCCCGCTTCCCGAACAGAGTCCAGGACTGCTTGCACTTTTGGCAGATGTGAGGCCCAATCTGTGCTATGGACAATTACGTCATCCAGGTAAGCCGCAGCATACTTCCGATGGGGCCTCAGCATCTGGTCCATTTTCCGCTGGAATGTGGCCGGCGCATTCTGTAACCCGAACGGCATTCTTTTATATTGGAACGCCCCGTCTGGGGTTACAAATGCGGTTTTCTCTTTGGTCGACTTGGCCAGGGGGATTTGCCAATACCCTTTTGTGAGGTCAAGAGTCGTCATGTATCGGGCTGTTCCCAGCCGGTCGATCAACTCATCTATACGTGGCATGGGGTAGGTGTCAAATTTTGTAACTTTGTTCAACTGACGAAAATCGTTACAAAATCGCCAGCTCCCATCCGGTTTAGGCACCAACACAATGGGACTAGACCAATCACTTTGGGACTCCTCTATCACCCCTAAGTTCAGCATTTTCTGTACTTCCTCCCGTATTGCCTCCCGTCGGGCCTCTGGGATCCGATAGGGTTTTAACTTCACCCTTTCACCGGGCGGGGTAATGATGTCATGCTCTACCCCAGATGTTTGTCCCGGCAGCTCAGAGAATACCTCCTTGTTGCGAAGCACAAACTCCTTAACCTCCTGTTGTTGGGGTTGTGACAAGGTGGCTGCTATTCCAACCTCAGGAATCACGCAACCAGTTTGAGCTGGTGACCAAGTGTCTGCGACTAGGGACTCTCTATCCCTCCAGGCTTTCAACAGATTAACGTGATAGATCTGTTCGGGCTTTCGCCTTCCTGGTTGTCTGACCTTGTAATTCACTTCGCTCACTTTTTCCATTATCTCATAGGGGCCTTGCCATTTGGCAAGGAATTTACTTTCAACCGTAGGGACAAGTACCAGTATCCTATCCCCCGGGGAAAAGGTACGGGTCTTGGCTCCACGGTTGTACACTCTCTGCTGTGCTAACTGCGCTTGGGCCAAATGTTCCTTCACGATGGGCATTACCTGTGCAATTCGGTCTTGCATCAGGGCGACATGCTCAATCACACTCCTGTGGGGAGAACTCTCACTTTCCCAAGTTTCCTTGGCAATATCCAACAGCCCTCTTGGGTGTCTCCCATACAGTAACTCAAAGGGGGAGAATCCCGTAGAGGATTGGGGCACCTCCCTAATAGCAAACATCAGATAAGGAAGTAGACAGTCCCAATCCTTTCCATCTCTATCCACCACTTTCTTCAACATTTGTTTTAGGGTTTTGTTGAATCTTTCAACCAGCCCATCGGTTTGGGGGTGATACACAGATGTACGTAATTGCGTCACTTTGAACAATTTACACAGCTCCTTCATAACCCGGGACATAAAGGGTGTACCTTGGTCCGTAAGCAGTTCTTTACAAATACCCACCCGGCTAAACACAAGAGATAGCTCTTTGGCTATGGTTTTGGCCGAGGTATTTCAGAGAGGGATCGCTTCTGGATAACGGGTGGCATAGTCCATTATAACTAATATGTACTGGTGCCCCCTAGCGGACTTGATTATAGGCCCTACCAAATCCATGGCGATCCTCTCAAACGGGACCTCAATGATGGGTAGAGGGACCAGCGGGCTACGGAAATGTGGCATCGGGGCCGACCTCTGACACACAGGGCAGGAGGAACAATAATTTTCTATGTCCTTCATCACCCCCGGCCAATAGAATCTCTGTAATACCCTCTCTCGGGTTTTCTCTGTCCCCAGATGACCTCCAAGAATGTGCCCATGGGCCAACTCCAACACCAACTTCCTGTAAGGTTTGGGCACCACAAGCTGCTCAACGGTTTCTTCTGCCCTTTTTGCCATCCGATACAGTAGGTCCTTCTCTACGCTGAAGTATGGGTAAGTGCAGGTATTATCTGGGTTCACTAACTCGCCATCTATTTTCACTACGTTTTCCCGTGCCTTTATTAGGGCGGGGTCTTTCAACTGTTCTGTGGCAAAGTTTTCCCTGTGAACCTCAAGATCAGAAAACTCCACAGACGGTAGGTTTTCGTCTGAGGAGGTGGGCTCCTCTCCAGTTTCTTGAGTCTCCCCTGCCAATACTGATAAGGGAAATTCCGGAGAGTCCTCACCACTCTCAGGGGAGTTCTGGCTATCACATTCCTGGTACATAGGGGCACCAGTGGGGGGCTCAGGATCATCCCACAGTTCCCAGAACTTCGGAAAATCCCTTCCCACAATGGCGTCATGCGGTAACTGAGATACTAAGCCCACTGGATGAGAGAGGGTACCTTTGGGGGTCTCGAAACACACTGTAGTCACTGGATACTCTCGGGTGTCCCCATGCACACAAATAACAGCTACCTTGCTATTCCCAAAGACCTCTGTTTTAACTAACTCAGCCTTTATCAGGGTCACAAGGCTACCTGAATCCAGCAATACCACAACATTTCTACCATTAACACACATTTTGCATAAATGTTTCTCAGTTCCTCGAATGGCAGTGCATGCGACTGTCGCACACAGCGACTGACGTCTGCCCGTCAGAAAGTCACACTGCATGGGTTCCTCCACAACCGGGCAATTGGCTGCAATATGTCCCGCTTGCCGGCAGCGGTAGCAAACGATCCTTCTTGCCGCCTCTTGAGCCGCTGATTTCCCAGGCTGTTCTCGCCAAACTTGGGGTAGAGCTCCCACCCTCTCACTCTCTCCACCCTCACCCCTTGGAATCCTCTTATCCGCCCCTGGGGATGGTCTGGTCTTAGGGTGGAAAGTCCGAGTGTCTCTGGAAGAGGCCGTCAGGTTCTCTGTAGCCAAGTATTTCTCCACACGATCCACAAGACCATCGGCCGTCTCTGGGTCTCCATGGCTTACCCACTTTTGGATGGCAGTAGGAAGAGCTCTCAAAAACCGATCCATTACAACACGTTCCACAATCTTTGGTGCGGACAAAGTCTCTGGCTGTAGCCACTTTCTGCTCAGGTGAATGAGATCATACATTTGAGACCTGGGGGGTTTTCCAAGCTGGAAAGTCCAGTTATGCACACGCTGAGCCCGGACAGCCTGGGTGACACCCAGCCTTGCCAAAATTTCAGCTTTTAGCATCACATAGTCTTTTGCTTGGTTAGGCTCTAGGTCATAGTAAGCTTTCTGCGATTCACCAGTTAACAGAGGAGCCACCAGTCCAGCCCACTGCTCCTCAGGCCACTTTTCTCTTTCAGCGGTCCTTTCAAATGTGGTCAAAAATACCTCTGGATCATCCTCTCCAGTCATTTTTGTCAATAAACGACTCACCCCAAAGGACGCGGTATTAGTGGGACGGCTTTCCTCACTGGTCTGCGGACGTTGCTGCATTACTGCTTCCATTTGTTGTAGTCTCTGCTCTTGCTTCTGTAACAGGTCTATGAAGCGGGCCTCAGATTGCTGCTGGGCTTGTTGCTGAGCTTCCAGACTCTGTTGGTGAGCTTGCTGCTGGGCTGCAAGGCTCTGTTGATGAGCTTGCTGCTGGGCTGCAAGGCTCCTTTGCAAACCTGCATTTGTCTGCTGTTGATTGGCATTTGCTAGAGCCAGCTGTTTCAGTATCTCCTCCATGCTGGCTTAAAAAAAAACTGCCACTGGTTCTCCACCAACTGTGAGGGGGTTAGCTCGGCAGCGGGTGTGTGTGACCCCCAGGATGGGCTCCCCACACAAAAACAGGCCCAGCAAACGGAGGTTGTGGTTTTCAAAATCAAAAAGGTGCGGTTTATTTTCTATTTACAGTGACAAAACACAGCAAAGCAAAAGAAACATAAATAAAATAAATCCTGGTCAACTTGACCTCTGACTAAACATACAGGTTTCCTAACTAACAACTGGGATCAGCCTAGTGCTGTCCTAGTCCCTAAGTCCCTGGTTTTAAATGTCCAAGCAAATAGCCACACAGGCTTTGTCTCACCGCACAGGGGTTCACTCTCCCTAGACAGTCCACACAGGTCTGGTTCCAGGCATGAGCAAACACCTAATGAAGCTGGGAGTTTTTATAGAGGCCTAAATGAGCTGACAAGCTTCAGCTGGTCTCATCAACTCCCTGTCTGCACGACGCCCCACACTCTCCCTAGAGGTATGAGTCATCCATGAGCCCACTAGCCTCAGCTGGGCTTATACAACTCTCCACCTAGTTGTATAAGTCGGCGTAAAGCCTGAATCTGGGCGAAATATATCTACCCCCCTGGATGCAACCAGGTGACTTTACCTTCCTGCTGTCACAATATATATATATATATATATGTATATTTTATATCCTAGATAATTTTTGTCCCAAGTAATGGTCATAACTGTAAGGTCTATTGGCATTCATAAGATGTATTATGACCAAAGGTCCCATTCGTTTTAATTTTTATGACTTTGCTGACCGCTAGCCTATCATTAGGAAGTTTTAAGGTAGTTTTGGCACTGTAATTTTAGGAATTCCTCACTCTACCCTTCCTGGTAGATCCTTCTGTTATACCCTTATTGTTAACTGATCCAGTTTTCACCCCCAAATCCCTTAATCACTACCTTAGCACATCTTACTTCCATACCAGGAAACCCTGGGGTAGTCAGATGCCATTCTCTTATTTCCCATTTACCCTGTTGCCCCCTTTTTAACTAATTATAGTTAACTTTAATAGTTTTCATTATAAGTCGTGTGGTTTACAGTTAGGTACATTATTAAGAAGCTTCATTAGAAGGCTCTCCTCCCACGAACGGGAGATCCATGTGCCCTATTTTGCCTCCCTCATTCAGCCACATAATATGTGGAAGTCTGACGGAAGCACCCTTTCCCCTGAGGGTGATTTTTGTCCCCACTCACGGGATATGTTTGAATGTGATTTTCTGTTGAATTTCTTATTATTTTCTCTAACCATTTCTGTTTTATTTATTTTCCTCACTTCAGTACTCACCTCTATTCCTTTTCTCTCCTCTTTCTTCAAGTCCACCTGGATTGTATCAACTGACTTGAGCAGCCCGATTATAGTACTCATCTTCAATCCTCCTTTCCTCCCCCTCTTCGAGTTCACTTGGATGGCATCGAATGACCTGAATAACCTGGTAACGGGTAAGTCCCCTTTGTCCATCCGACTGCCATGGCACCATTAAACATTCTGTCCCTGAATGTTCAGGGACTAAACATCCCCCAGAAACAAACCAAGGCATTCCGTATATTTCATGCCAAAAAGGCTCACATAGTTTTCTTACAAGAAACCCACTTCACAAATACCTCCACACCAAAATTTATTTCCAATTTCTATCCGCAAACATATACGGCCTCGGCTGCCTCCAAGCAACGGGGTACTCTCATAGCCTTTCATCGCTCTACCCCATTTACACTTCAATCTCAAATAAAAGATCCTGAAGGACGTTATCTAATTCTTACGGGCCACATTGTTGACCAGGCAATAACAGTAGTTTCCTACTATGCACCAAATAAACAACCTAATCCATTTATGTCACATTTACTACAAGTTGTGAATGATCATAAGATAGGAACAGTTATGCTGTGTGGTGACTCTAACCAGGTCCTCCTCCCATTTCTGGATAAATCCCCATACACACCAACCCAAATTACATCTAAAAAATCTTTTTCACAAATTCTATCTAAATATAACTTGGTTGATTCATGGAGAGAAGTTAATCCAACTAAACGGAAATATACCTACTACTCCCACCCACATAAAACATTTTCAAGGATTGACCACATATTCCTGACCATAGGTATGCTCCCTGAAATCATAGCAGCAGATATAGTCCCTATCCCATGGTCCGACCATAATGCAGTACTTACTTCCATTAAATCAACATTACCCAAAGGCCACGACCCTACTTGGAATCTCCCAGATATCCTACTCAAACACCCATCTCATCGCCAAACCATTAAACAAGCCATTACAGAATATATAACCCTCAATTCTAGCCCAGAAATTAGCACACTAACTCTTTGGGGAGCCCATAAACCAGTTATACGTAACACAATTCAGAAACAATCAGCCATATTTAAACGCGAACGGAAGACACTGGCTCATAAACTGGAAAGGGAATTTAATACAGCCTTTATAGCCCATCAAGACAATCCATCAACATTAACAAAATCCCGATTAGACAAGACTCGAGTTGCATACGATCTATTTCTTACTGAAGCAGTGGAAAAATCCTATAAACGTTCAAGACACAACTATTTTATGAAAGCCAATAAATCGGGTACCTACCTTGCACGTACACTCAATTCTCTGAACAAACCCTTCAAACCAATTCGCCTAAAACTGGCAAAAGATGTCTACACTTGCAATCCCAACAAAATAGTTCAGAAATGTCATTCACATCTGACCTCATTATATACTTCATCTAATAACTTCAACCCGGAAACAGCAGATGCATTTTTCTCTGATATAAATCTACCAGAACTTTCCCTTGACCAAAAGAAGTTATTGGAAGATAATATTACATCTAATGATGTCATTGAAGCCATCAAAGATCTTAAAATTAATAAGAGGCCAGGCCCAGATGGCTACTCAACCTTATATTACAGAACCTACGCAGACATACTATCACCAATCTTAGCGGAAGCTTTCAATGTATTATTAGAAGGGAAATCTTTTAGACAAGAAACTTTAACTGCCATTATTTGCATGATTCCTAAACCTCTTACTGATGATACCTTATGTACAAATTTTCGCCCTATTTCCCTTCTGAACTTAGACATTAAACTTTTAGCCAAAATATTAGCCAAAAGACTAAATAGCATAATAGGTAAGCTTATCCACAAGGATCAAGTAGGATTCATGCCAAAGCACCAGGCGAGTGACAATGTCCGCCGGGCTGTATTGCTAGCTCACATAGCTAAAAACCGTCGTATACCCTCCTGTTTTCTATCCCTTGATATAAAAAAAGCTTTCGACTCCATATCGTGGCCTTACCTCCACTACACATTGCAAAGATGGGGCTTTGGCCCTCACTTCCTAACATGGATCACAGCGCTTTACAACAGACCAATCGCATATATTAAATATGCAGGATACAAATCTAATTCATTTAATATAGAAAGAGGAACACGCCAGGGCTGCCCACTTTCCCCCCTTCTATTCGCCCTCCTAATTGAACCCCTAGCCCAAAGAATCCGCACAGACCCAACGATTACGGGCATAGAAACTGCTGGATACCATCATAAATTATGTCTATTTGCGGATGACATACTCCTATTTCTATCATCCCCACAAGTTTCTGGTCCCAACCTACTGCTCATTTTAGACAAATTTGCAATGATTTCAGGGCTTACAATAAATCTCAAAAAATCCAAAGCCTTAGATATATCCCTCTCCAAAGTGGAATCCGACTCGGCCAAAAATCCACTTCCTTTCATATGGACTGAGAGGTCAATCCCCTATTTAGGGATTCACCTGACAGCCTCATATTCAGATCTTTTTACAGCAAACTATCCCCTACTCCTCAAACAAATAACAACACTTTTACAACAATGGTCACATCTCCCAATTTCATGGATAGGTAAAATGAATGCAATCAAAATGACAATCCTTCCAAAACTACTGTACTTATTTAGAGTCTTACCGATCCCTATCCCACCTTATTATCTTAGAATTCTCCAAAGACGAACATCAACATTTGTCTGGGGCTCCAAAAAACCCTGTGTATCGCTTCATACACTACACTTACCAAAACTCAAAGGAGGCTTTGGGTTTCCGAACTTCGCTAACTATTATAGAGCCGCACATATTGCTAGCCTCACTAAATATCATGCTACATATGAAATACCCCTATGGGTAATGATAGAAGCGGCAGAATGTGACCCTCTTTCTATTTCCAATCTATTATGGCTCCTACCTAAGGAACGGAAAACCCTATGTAACCCCATTACTAAATACTTTTTATCTATATGGGACAAATTTAGAGTTAAACATCAGTTACAATCTTCTCACAATCCTCTCTTGCCATTCCTGAAAAACCCTGCTTTCTACCCAGCATGGGTCTCTCCTAAATCATTTAAGGTCTGGAATTCATTAAATATTACTCGGCTTAGTAACTTAACTTCTCCTTCATCCTTCCATACATTTCCTATACTCTGTGACACCTACAACCTACCGAACTCTGAACTTTTCAGATACCTCCAAATTAAAAACTTTTACGCACCTTTGCTAAATACAGATGTCTCCTTAACCCAACTTACGATTTTTGAATCTACATGCATGAAAGATCCTCACTTAAGAGGCATTATATCTTCTATATACTCCCACATTTCCACTTATCCCGGTTTAGATAAACCACCTTATGCACGTAAATGGGAGGAGGACCTGAAGAGAACATTCGATATGAATGATTGGTCCAAAATATGGTCTGTAACAAAATCTTCTTCACCAAATATCCTGGCGGTTGAAACCAATTACAAAGTTTTGTCTCGTTGGTACCTCGTTCCCTCCAGATTGGCCAAATTCACACCAAACCAAACAGGCCTATGCTTTCGGGGTTGCCCAGATCCGGGCAATCACTTACACATTTGGTGGTCCTGCCCGTTGGTGCAATTATTTTGGGAACAGATATTTGAAACTGCCTCCAAGATATTTGGTTTCACTGTGCAACCAGACCCAGCCACAGCCTTGCTCAATCTAAAACCTGATCTCATTACACATAAACAATTCAAACTCCTCATTCAATTTCTTACAGCAGCAAAGCAAACAATAGCAAAGGCATGGAGGACCCCTAAATTGGAGATATCCGAGACCATAAATAGAGTAAATGACTTTATGTCTCACGCCAAAATGTTAGCTATAGAAAGAAATCAAATTCCAATCTTTGAAAAGATCTGGGATCCTTGGATTAAATTTCACCTACCTTCTATTAGTGACAACTCGATTCTCATGCCATGGTAGCCGGAGGACTCAATCAGTTAAACTAGCTACTAAACCAAATTTCTGAAGCTTGGGAGCTACCCTGCTCAATATAGTGAACACTGTGTTTTACTTAAACCCTCAAGCCGGGGACCGATTCATTCAGGCCATTCAGGTGGACTCCTACACTCCCCCCCCCCCCTCTGGTTTCCTACTATTCTATTCCATCTATTTTATTTTATATTATCTATCTAATTTTATTTTACCCTATTTTATTTTGATATCTTTACTTCTTTTTCTCTTTTCTTTTCTCTATTATTCTTACTTCATAACGCACCTTATTGAAGCTACAGTATTACTCTACATTACTTTTTTCGAAGATACAGATCAATTTATAATTAATATGTTAAATATTTCTTTCAACTACAGTCTTTAATATATTTGTACAAGGATTTATTTACTTTCTATCTCATTTAAGTCCTTATAATTTTCATTAGGATATATTCTGTAGACCCTATTATTTGTTATTTTTCTATATTTGTAATAATTGGACAAATATCAACAACATGTATTACATATGATCTGTATGTGACTAATATATATGTCCAATAAAATACTTTGACAAGGAAAGTCATTGATAAAAAAAAACGCATGGGGGGCCCCCAAAATTCAATTACCAGGCCCTTCAGGTCTGGTATGGATATTAAGGGGAACCCTGCGCCAAATAAAAAAAATGGCGTGTGGTTCCCCTCAAATATCCATACCAGACCCTTCAGGTCTGGTATGGATTTTAAGGGGAGCTCCGCGACAAATGTAAAAAAAAAATGGTGTGGGGTTCCCCCCAAAAATCTATACCAGACCCTTTTGCCGGTGGGGGACTTATCGGAATCTGGAAGACCCCTTTAACAAAGGGGACCCCCAGATCCCGGCCCCCCTATGTGAATTGGTAATGGGGTACATTGTACCTCTACCATTTCACAAAGAAAGTGTAAAAATTAAAATAAAAAAACACACAGACACAGTTGGGATAAGTCCTTTATTAAAAATAAAAAAAAAGAATAAAAAAAAAAGACTCCAGCGGTGGTAATCCACTCTCGATCTCCACTCCAGCGATGTCGTATCCTGCGATGGATGATCTCTCTAGGCTCCAGCGACGATGTCCAGCGACGAGGAACAGCACACGATCCTCTCTTCACCGGAGCGGACCACATATGAATATTATATAATAATTCTGAATTGTATAATGTACAGTACTTAATTTATTGTATTTAACTTATTGTATTTAATAAAATGTTTTTGACAAGGAAAACATGCTGCAGCAAAAATATAATTTCTAAAGAAAATAAAACGAGTTAAATCCGGTTTAAAATTTATTGAAAAAATAAAGAAAGAAAAACGGCGTGGGGTCTCTTGTTTTTATTACTTTTATGTACACTTTTTTGGTGAATGGGTAGGGGTACTATGTACCCGATACTCATTCACATGGGGGGGCTTGTTAAAGGGGGCTTCCAGAATCCGAGACGTCCCTCGCCCGCAGACCCCAACATGGGAACAAGGTTCTGTGGGGTGAGGGCCCCACAGCACCCAACCCTCCATGTTAAGGGCATGTGGCCTGGTATGGTTCACTTGCTCGCTCCCCTCCTTTCCTGACCTGCCAGGCAGCATGCCTGGATAAGAGTCTGGTATGGATTTTGGGGGGCCTTGATGTTTTTTTATTTTTATTTTAGCATGGGGTTCCCCTCCAAATCCATTCCAGACCTGAAAGGCCTGGTATAGACTTAGGGGGGACCCCACACCGTTTTTTTCTTTATTTTTTAACCAGAACTTTTTTTTATTATTATTCATCTGTCAGCAGGGAAACCCATTGACAGCTGATGACTAAACTGTCTGGCCCCGTAATCTACATGCGGGCGCCGAATGCATGGATTCCAGAGGCTCTAATAGGCTTTAAAAAGGTTGGGCTTGAGGCGCAGAGCACTGCGCCCCGAGCCCACCCAGTTGTGTGACAATAGTGACAATAGTGAACTCGCTCCTTCGTCCTCCACTGCCTCCACCCTCTAACAACGTTATGATATATGCCAAAATGGGGGCTATTGAACAAAACCAAATTCCTAAATTCCGTAAATTATGGCCAACTTGGATAGAACATTTCTTACAGATAGCATTTAATGACTCTGTTTTAATGCCATGGTAGATGATTTGAAGTTATATTGATCATACAGGTCTGACTGTGACTTCTGGATCGACCCCTCCCTACTACTTCTTCTTTACTTTACTCTTCACTTTTCTTTTCTACTCTGTCTCTCCTTAAATCTTATGATTTTGAAGTTCCATAGGTTACGAATATAGTATCAGTTTTGAAAGGCATTCCATTACCCAAGTTTGCTCAGGAAATCTTTATTCAGTTACGCATAGCTATTAGAATCATTTACTGTTTGGATTTCTACATCTCCTTAGGTTGAACACATAATTGTCAATGAATTGGTTTAACTTTTCACACTTCCTTATATCCTAATCAACACTATATTTGTAACCACTAGGGATGAGCCAAACACCCCCCAGTTCGGTTCGCACCAGAACATGCGAACAAGCAATAAATTTGTTCGAACATCCGAACCCTGTTAAAGTCTATGGGACACGAACATGAAAAATCAAAAGTGCTAATTTTAAAGGCTTACATGCAAGTTATTGTCATAAAAAGTGTTTGGGGAACTGGGTCCTGCCCCAGGGGACATGTATCAATGCAAAAAAAAAGTTTTAAAAACTGCAGTTTTTTCGGGAGCAGTGATTATAATAATGCTTAAAGTGAAACAATAAAAGTGAAATATTCCTTTAAATTTCGTACCTGGTGTGTGTATATAGTATGCCTGTAAAGCAGCGCTTGTTTCCCGTGCTTAGAACAGTCTCTGCACAAAATGTAATTTCTGAAGGAAAAAAAGTCATTTAAAAGTACTCGCGGCTGTAATGAATTGCCGGTCCCGGCAATACAGAGAAAAGTCATTGAAAGTCATTGATAAGGGGTGCATGCGTGGAGTCTAGCAGTGCAGTCATGCAGAGTTAGAGCTCCACACCGTTCGGGAGGAGAGCCAATATTTCCACATAACCCGCAAGTATTTGGACATACCCACGGGGTTAAGCTAGTACCCGGGGCTATTCTGGTCAATTTGTGGGGGAAACTATGGCTTTGGGAGGTGGCCGTGCGAAGATAAAGAATCCCCTCATAAAGGGGAAAACTGCAGCTAAAATGGCACCTCCCCCCTCTTCATACACAGCCTCTATGCGCTCTCACAGACAAAGCCTGACACAACCTGACTCCCCAGCTGATTCTGACAGTGAACTATTTACCTCACAAAACCCCATACAGATTTCTCATGTAACTCCAGCTGTATTAAAGCAATTTGAACACATGTTGAACAAAGCCTTAAAACAAACATCAGATCAAATTACAGCTAATATCACCAGAGAAATAAGAGAACTTGGTAAGCGCACAGCAACACTAGAACTTAAAGTAGATGATTTGGAAAAAAATTCTCTTGAACACTCTATGGAAATAGAGAACCTCAAAGAGGAAAACTTATTGCTTCAAACCAAACTTGAAGACCATGAGAATAGGGCCAGAAGGTCTAACCTACGTATCAGGGGAATTCCTGAAACTATCACTGACCTACAATCCACCATAACTGCTTTGTTCCAGGAATTGCAACCAGCCATTCCTACTGAGAGGTTAGAATTTGACAGGATCCACCGAGCCCTGGCTGCAAAAAAGCCTGATGGCCCCCCACGCGATATAAAAGTGAAATTACATTTTTATCGCACAAAGGAACAGCTCCTAGCGTCTGCCAGGGACAAAAAGCAGCTGAATTTCCATGGCAATGACTTTCAATTATTTGCTGACTTGTCCCAGATAACGATTGCAAAAAGGTGTGCAATGAAGCCCCTTCTCCTGGAATTACAGCGCCACAACATCATCTATCAGTGGGGGTTCCCATTTTCCCTACGCTTTGCCTACAAAGGGAAGAAATACACCTGTAGATCCTTTGATGAACTCCAGCAAACCCTCTTGGACCTGAATCTCATGGAACCAGTCCCACGAAATACCCCAACCCGCAGGAGATCAACATCTCTTTCATCCACAGGAAACCCTTCCCATCCCAACCTGAACAATGGTACCCATCCAACTCACAAGAGAGGTCGCTACACATCACCTCCTCAGGAACGAAATGATTCTATGGACTGAAGGATGCTCCTATAACTGTGAAATTGACTCTTTTTTCACCCTTTCTAGTCTTTCTAAAGAATCTCAGGGCTTCACCTTATCCATTTTAGTTCTCTAATTCAAGACGCTACATCCTGTTTCCCTTTATGTCCTCCAGATTTGCATGCTCAACCTTTACTTTCAATTTTCTCTGTTTCAGTTGACTAACCAAGACTGCATTTACAAATTATAATCATAGTTTTAAGTTCTTTGCTTAACCCATTGCATGCATAGTGTGTTTTTTATTATTATTTATCTTTTATATGTATGTATATGTATATGTATGTATATATGTGTGTATGTGTGTGTATGTATGTATATTAGACATGTGCATTCGTTTTCGTCCGAATGCATTTTCGTCCGAATTTCAGCTATTTTCGTTATCGTTTTAACAAACGAAAGCACAGAATCCGAAAACCGAAAGATCCGACATAAACAAATGCTTTATTTTCGTTTTCGTTGCTACAACAGTTCGATATAGATAGGAGATTCGACATGACGCTGACAATAACAATCTGTGTCTATCGAACCTGTGGTCGAATGCGCCTAACCTTAACTCTATTAGTCCAAGATTATTCTACATAGGAGAGAAAAGATTTGACATTATAGAGAGAAAAGATTCGACATAGGAGAGAAAGATTCGACATAGGAGAGAAAAGATTTGACATTATAGAGAGAAAAGATTCGACATTATAGAGAGAAAAGATTCGACATAGGAGAGAAAGATTCGACATAGGAGAGGAAAGATTCAACATAGGAGAGGAAAGATTCGACATAGGAGAGGAAAGATTCGACATAGGAGAGAAAAGATTCGACATAGGAGAGAAAAGATTTGACATTATAGAGAGAAAAGATTCGACATTATAGAGAGAAAAGATTTGACATTATAGAGAGAAAAGATTTGACATTATAGAGAGAAAAGATTTGACATTATAGAGAGAAAAGATTCGACATTATAGAGAGAAAAGATTCGACATAGGAGAGAAAAGATTCGACATTATAGAGAGAAAAGATTTGACATAGGAGAGAAAAGATTCGACATTATAGAGAGAAAAGATTCGACATAGGAGAGAAAAGATTCAACATTATAGAGAGAAAAGATTCGACATAGAGAGAAAAGATCACTGCTTGTGGGCGGAACATTCGACCGGAAATGTATGATTGCAGAGTCGTACAGTTTCGCTGCTCCGTCGAATCTTCTTTGAACATTCGACAGACACCATAAGCCTTCAATGACAGATTCGACCTTAATTAATTCAGATTTTCGGACGAATGCAATTTTTAACGAAAAACGAAATAAATAAAAACGAATTTCAGGAGTAACTAAATAAATTTATTTTTTGGACGAAAACGAAATTCCGAAACGAAATATTTCAGTGTGCACATGTCTAATGTATATGTGTATGTATGTGTATGTGTATGTATATATATATGTTTATATATATATATATATATTGTGAGGGGGTTAGCTCGGTAGCGGGTGTGTGTGACCCCCTGGATGGGCTCCCCACACAAAAACAGGCCCAGCAGACGGAGGTTGTGGTTTTCAAGATCAAAAGGTGCGGTTTATTTCTCTATTTACAGTGACAAAAACACAGCAAAGCAAAAAGAAACATAAACAAAATAAATCCTGGTCAGCTTGACCTCTGACTAAACATGCAGGTTTCCCTAACTAACAACTGGGATCAGCCTAGTGCTGTCCTAGTCCCTAAGTCCCTGGTTTAGTAAATGTCCAAACAAATAGCCACACAGGCTTTGTCTCACCGCACAGGGGTTCACTCTCCCTAGACAGTCCACACAGGTCTGGTTCCAGGCATGAGCAAACACCTAATGAAGCTGGGAGTTTTTATAGAGGCCTTAAACGAGCTGACAAGCTTCAGCTGGTCTCATCAACTCCCTGCCTGCACGACGCCCAGCACTCTCCCTAGAGGTATGAATCATCCATGAGCCCACTAGCCTCAGCTGGGCTTCATCAACTCTCTCCCTAGTTGTATAAGTCGGCATAAAGCCTGAATCTGGGAGAAATATACCTACCCCCCTGGATGCAACCAGGTGACTTTACCTTCCTGCTGTCACATACCCCCCCTCTTGTTTTAACCTTGGGGTTGGAACACCAGCAATCAGGCATTCATGTACTCGAGACAAAGCATCCACAGTCCCCATTTGAACGCCAGGGCGATGCTTTACTGTGAAGTCGAATTCCTGTAGGTTCAGGAACCACCTATTTACTCTTCTATTTGTCTCCTTGTTTTGAGCCATCCACTTTAACGGAGCGTGATCCGTAACCATGTCAAAGTGCCTACCTAGCAGATAGTACCGAAGGGAATCTAGAGCCCACTTCACCGCTAAACACTCCTTTTCAACCGTGGCGTAATTTACCTCATGGGACTTCAACTTCCTGCTGAGGTAAATGACTGGGTGCTCTTCCCCGTTCCAGACCTGGGACAATACTGCTCCTAACCCCACATCTGACGCATCACTTTGTACGACAAAGTCTTTAGAGAAGTCGGGTGAGTACAACACTGGCTGGCTACATAAGGCTTGTTTCAAGAATTGGAATGCTGCCTCAGCCTCGGGGGTCCATTTAATCATGACCGACCCTTTCCCTTTCGTCAGGTTGGTTAGGGGCACAGCCTTAGAAGCAAAGTGGGGAATGAAGCGCCGATAATAACCCGCGATTCCCAGAAAGGCTCGTACCTGCTTCTTGCTGTTGGGACGTGGCCAACTCTGGATGGCCTCGACTTTGTTGAGTTGGGGTTTTATTACTCCCCTGCCAATGGTGTACCCAAGATATTTGGCCTCCTCCTGCCCAATGGTACACTTCTTGGGGTTAGCCGTAAACCCCGCTTCCCGGATAGAGTCTAGGACTGCTTGCACTTTTGGCAGATGTGAGGCCCAATCTGTGCTATGGACAATTACGTCATCCAGGTAAGCCGCAGCATACTTCCGATGGGGCCTCAGTATCTGGTCCATTTTCTGCTGGAATGTGGCCGGCGCATTCTGTAACCGGAACGGCATTCTCTTATATTGGAACGCCCCGTCTGGGGTTACAAATGCGGTTTTCTCTTTGGCCGACTTGGCCAGGGGAATTTGCCAATACCCTTTTGTGAGGTCAAGAGTCGTCATGTATCGGGCTGTTCCCAGCCGGTCGATCAACTCATCTATACGTGGCATGGGGTAGGTGTCAAATTTTGTAACTTTGTTCAACTGACGAAAATCGTTACAAAATCGCCAGCTCCCATCCGGTTTAGGCACCAACACAATGGGACTAGACCAATCACTTTGGGACTCCTCTATCACCCCTAAGTTCAGCATTTTCTGTACTTCCTCCCGTATTGCCTCCCGTCGGGCCTCTGGGATCCGATAGGGTTTTAACTTCACCCTTTCACCGGGCGGGGTAATAATATCATGCTCTACCCCAGATGTTTGTCCCGGCAGCTCAGAGAACACCTCCTTGTTGCGAAGCACAAACTCCTTAACCTCCTGTTGTTGGGGTTGTGACAAGGTGGCTGCTATTCCAACCTCCGGAATCACGCAACCAGTTTGAGCTGGTGACCAAGTTTCTGCGACTAGGGACTCTCTATCCCTCCAGGCTTTCAACAGATTAACGTGATAGATCTGTTCGGGCTTTCGCCTTCCTGGTTGTCTGACCTTGTAATTCACTTCGCTCACTTTTTCCATTATCTCGTAGGGGCCTTGCCATTTGGCAAGGAATTTACTTTCAACCGTAGGGACAAGTACCAATATCCTATCCCCCGGGGAAAAGGTACGGGTCTTGGCTCCACGGTTGTACACTCTCTGCTGTGCCAACTGCGCTTGGGCCAAATGTTCCTTCACGATGGGCATTACCTGTGCAATTCGATCTTGCATCAGGGCGACATGCTCAATCACACTCCTGTGGGGAGAACTCTCACTTTCCCAAGTTTCCTTGGCAATATCCAACAGCCCTCTTGGGTGTCTCCCATACAGTAACTCAAAGGGGGAGAATCCCGTAGAGGATTGGGGCACCTCCCTAATAGCAAACATCAAATAAGGAAGTAGACAGTCCCAATCCTTTCCATCTCTATCCACCACTTTCTTCAACATTTGTTTTAGGGTTTTGTTGAATCTTTCAACCAGCCCATCGGTTTGGGGGTGATACACAGATGTACGCAATTGCGTCACTTTGAACAATTTACACAGCTCTTTCATAACCCGGGACATAAAGGGTGTACCTTGGTCCGTAAGCAGTTCTTTACAAATACCCACCCGGCTAAAAACAAGAGATAGCTCTTTGGCTATGGTTTTGGCCGAGGTATTTCGGAGAGGGATCGCTTCTGGATAACGGGTGGCATAGTCCATTATAATTAATATGTACTGGTGCCCCCTAGCGGACTTGATTATAGGACCTACCAAATCCATGGCGATCCTCTCAAACGGGACCTCAATGATGGGTAGAGGGACCAGCGGGCTACGGAAATGTGGCATCGGGGCCGACCTCTGACACACAGGGCAGGAGGAACAATAATTTTCTATGTCCTTCATCACCCCAGGCCAATAGAATCTCTGTAATACCCTCTCTCGGGTTTTCTCTGTCCCCAGATGACCTCCAAGAATGTGCCCATGGGCCAACTCCAACACCAACTTCCTGTAAGGTTTGGGCACCACAAGCTGCTCAACGGTTTCTTCTGCCCTTTTTGCCACCCGATACAGTAGGTCCTTCTCTACGCTGAAGTATGGGTAAGTGCAGGTATTATCTGGGTTCACTAACTCGCCATCTATTTCCACTACGTTTTCCCGTGCCTTTATTAGGGCGGGGTCTTTTAACTGTTCTGTGGCAAAATTTTCCCTGTGAACCTCAAGATCAGAAAACTCCACAGACGGTAGGTTTTCGTCTGAGGAGGTGGGCTCCGCTCCAGTTTCTTGAGTCTCGCCTGCCAATACTGACAAGGGAAATTCTGGAGAGTCCTCACCACTCTCAGAGGAGTTCTGGCTATCACCTTCCTGGTACATAGGGGCACCAGTGGGGGGCTCAGGATCATCCCACAGTTCCCAGAACTTCGGAAAATCCCTTCCCACAATGGCATCATGCGGTAGTTGAGATACTAACCCCACTGGATGAGAGAGGGTACCTTTGGGGGTCTTGAAACACACTGTAGTCACTGGATACTCTCGGGTGTCCCCATGCACACAAATAACAGCTACCTTGCTATTCCCAGAGACCTCTGTTTTAACTAATTCAGCCTTTATCAGGGTCACAAGGCTACCTGAATCCAGTAATACCACAACATTTCTACCATTAATACACATTTTGCATAAATGTTTCTCAGTTCCCCGAATGGCAGTGCATGCGACTGTCGCACACAGCGACTGACGTCTGTCCGTCAGAAAGTCACATTGCATGGGTTCCTCCACAACCGGGCAATTTGCTGCAATATGTCCCGCTTGCCGGCAGCGGTAGCAAACAATCCTTTTGGCTGCCTCTTGAGCCCCCGACTTCCCAGGCTGTTCTCGCCAAACCCTGGGCAGAGCTCCCACCCTCTCACTCTCTCCACCCTCACCCCTTGGAATCATCTTATCCGCCCCTGGGGATGGTCTGGTCTTAGGGTGGAAAGTCCGAGAGTCTCTGGAAGAGGCCGTCAGGTTCTCTGCAGCCAAGTATCTCTCTACACGATCCACAAGTTTACCGGCCGTTTCTGGGTCTCCATGGCTTACCCACTTTTGAATGGCGGTAGGAAGAGCTCTCAAGAAACGATCCATCACAACACGTTCCACAATCTCCGGTGCGGACAAAGTCTCTGGCTGTAGCCACTTCCTGCTCAGGTGTATGAGATCATACATTTGAGACCTGGGGGGTTTTCCAAGCTGGAAAGTCCAGTTATGCACACGCTGAGCCCGGACAGCCAGGGTGACACCCAGCCTTGCCAATATTTCAGCTTTTAGCATCACATAGTCTTTTGCTTGGTCAGGCTCTAGGTCATAGTAAGCTTTCTGCGATTCACCAGTTAACAGAGGAGCCACCAGTCCAGCCCACTGCTCCTCAGGCCACTTTTCTCTTTCAGCAGTCCTTTCAAATGTGGTCAAAAATACCTCTGGATCATCCTCTCCAGTCATTTTTGTCAATAAACGACTCACCCCAAAGGACGCGGTATTAGTGGGACGGCTTTCCTCACTGGTCTGCGGACGTTGCTGCATTACTGCTTCCATCTGTTGTTGTAGTCTCTGCTCTTGCTTCTGCAACAGGTCTATGAAGCGGGCCTCAGATTGCTGCTGGGCTTGTTGCTGGGCTGCGAAGCTCTGTTGTTGAGCTGCAAGGCTCTTTTGCAAACCTGCATTTGTCTGCTGTTGATTGGCATTTGCTAGAGCCAGCTGTTTCAGTATCTCCTCCATGCTGGCTTAAAAAAAAACTGCCACTGGTTCTCCACCAACTGTGAGGGGGTTAGCTCGGTAGCGGGTGTGTGTGACCCCCTGGATGGGCTCCCCACACAAAAACAGGCCCAGCAGACGGAGGTTGTGGTTTTCAAGATCAAA
The DNA here is from genome assembly GCA_029206835.1 of Rana muscosa. Classification (NCBI taxonomy): domain Eukaryota; kingdom Metazoa; phylum Chordata; class Amphibia; order Anura; family Ranidae; genus Rana; species Rana muscosa. The sequence continues at coordinate 326,877,637 of CM055118.1, read as the reverse complement.
AGGTGCGGTTTATTTCTCTATTTACAGTGACAAAAACACAGCAAAGCAAAAAGAAACATAAACAAAATAAATCCTGGTCAGCTTGACCTCTGACTAAACATGCAGGTTTCCCTAACTAACAACTGGGATCAGCCTGGTGCTGTCCTAGTCCCTAAGTCCCTGGTTTAGTAAATGTCCAAACAAATAGCCACACAGGCTTTGTCTCACCGCACAGGGGTTCACTCTCCCTAGACAGTCCACACAGGTCTGGTTCCAGGCATGAGCAAACACCTAATGAAGCTGGGAGTTTTTATAGAGGCCTTAAACGAGCTGACAAGCTTCAGCTGGTCTCATCAACTCCCTGCCTGCACGACGCCCAGCACTCTCCCTAGAGGTATGAATCATCCATGAGCCCACTAGCCTCAGCTGGGCTTCATCAACTCTCTCCCTAGTTGTATAAGTCGGCATAAAGCCTGAATCTGGGAGAAATATACCTACCCCCCTGGATGCAACCAGGTGACTTTACCTTCCTGCTGTCACAATATATATATATATATATATATATATATATATATATATATATATACAGGTCCTTCTCAAAAAATTAGCATATTGTGATAAAGTTCATTATTTTCTGTAATGTACTGATAAACATTAGACTTTCATATATTTTAGATTCATTACACACAACTGAAGTAGTTCAAGCCTTTTCTTGTTTTAATATTGATGATTTTGGCATACAGCTCATGAAAACTCAAAAATCCTATCTCAAAAAATTAGCATATTTCATCCGACCAATAAAAGAAAAGTGTTTTTAATACAAAAAAAGTCAACCTTCAAATAATTATGTTCAGTTATGCACTTAATACTTGGTCGGGAATCCTTTTGCAGAAATGACTGCTTCAATGCGGCGTGGCATGGAGGCAACCAGCCTGTGGCACTGCTGAGGTGTTATGGAGGCCCAGGATGCTTCGATAGCGGCCTTAAGCTCATCCAGAGTGTTGGGTCTTGCGTCTCTCAACTTTCTCTTCCCAATATCCCACAGATTCTCTATGGGGTTCAGGTCAGGAGAGTTGGCAGGCCAATTGAGCACAGTAATACCATGGTCAGTAAACCATTTACCAGTGGTTTTGGCACTGTGAGCAGGTGCCAGGTCGTGCTGAAAAATGAAATCTTCATCTCCATAAAGCTTTTCAGCAGATGGAAGCATGAAGTGCTCCAAAATCTCCTGATAGCTAGCTGCATTGATCCTGCCCTTGATAAAACACAGTGGACCAACACCAGCAGCTGACATGGCACCCCAGACCATCACTGACTGTGGGTACTTGACACTGGACTTCAGGCATTTTGGCATTTCCCTCTCCCCAGTCTTCCTCCAGACTCTGGCACCTTGATTTCTGAATGTACTTTGGACCACTGAGCAACAGTCCAGTGCTGCTTCTCTGTAGCCCAGGTCAGGCGCTTCTGCCGCTGTTTCTGGTTCAAAAGTGGCTTGACCTGGGGAATGCGGCACCTGTAGCCCATTTCCTGCACACGCCTGTTCACAGTGGCTCTGGATGTTTCTACTCCAGACTCAGTCCACTGCTTCCGCAGGTCCTCCAAGGTCTGGAATCGGTCCTTCTCCACAATCTTCTTCAGGGTCTGGTCACCTCTTCTCATTGTGCAGCGTTTTCTGCCACACTTTTTCCTTCCCACAGACTTCCCACTGAGGTGCCTTGATACAGCACTCTGGGAACAGCCTATTCGTTCAGAAATTTCTTTCTGTGTCTTACCCTCTTGCTTGAGGGTGTCAATGATGGCCTTCTGGACAGCAGTCAGGTCGGCAGTCTTACCCATGATTGCGGTTTTGAGTAATGAACCAGGCTGGGAGTTTTTAAAAGCCTCAGGAATCTTTTGCAGGTGTTTAGAGTTAATTAGTTGATTCAGATGATTAGGTTAATAGCTCGTTTAGAGAACCTTTTCATGATATGCTAATTTTTTGAGATAGGAATTTTGGGTTGTCATGAGCTGTATGCCAAAATCATCAATATTAAAACAAGAAAAGGCTTGAACTACTTCAAGTTGTGTTTAACGAATCTAAAATATATGAAAGTCTAATGTTTATCAGTACATTACAGAAAATAATGAACTTTATCACAATATGCTAATTTTTTGAGAAGGACCTGTATGTGTGTATATATATATATATATATATATATATATATATATATATATATATATATGTATATTTTATATCCTAGATAATTTTTGTCCCAAGTAATGGACATAACTGTAAGGTCTATTGGCATTCATAAGATGTATTATGACCAAAGGTCCCATTCGTTTTAATTTTTATGACTTTGCTGACCACTAGCCTATCATTAGGAAGTTTTAAGGTAGTTTTGGCACTGTCATTTTAGGAATTCCTCACTCTACCCTTCCTGGTAGATCCTTCTGTTATACCCTTATTGTTAACTGATCCAGTTTTCACCCCCCAAATCCCTTAATCACTACCTTAGCACATCTTACTTCCATACCAGGAAACCCTGGGGTAGTCAGATGCCATTCTCTTATTTCCCATTTCCCCTGTTGCCCCCTTTTTAACTAAATATAGTTAACTTTAATAGTTTTCATTATAAGTCGTGTGGTTTACAGTTAGGTACATTATTAAGAAGCTTTCATTAGAAGGCTCTCCTCCCACGAACGGGAGATCCATGTGCCCTATTTTGCCTCCCTCATTCAGCCACATAATATGTGGAAGTCTGACGGAAGCACCCTTTCCCCTGAGGGTGATTTTTGTCCCCACTCACGGGATATGTTTGAATGTGATTTTCTGTTGAATTTCTTATTATTTTCTCTAACCATTTCTGTTTTATTTATTTTCCTCACTTCAGTACTCACCTCTATTCCTTTTCTCTCCTCTTTCTTCAAGTCCACCTGGATTGTATCAACTGACTTGAGCAGCCCGATTATAGTACTCATCTTCAATCCTCCTTTCCTCCCCCTCTTCGAGTTCACTTGGATGGCATCGAATGACCTGAATAACCTGGTAACGGGTAAGTCCCCTTTGTCCATCCGACTGCCATGGCACCATTAAACATTCTGTCCCTGAATGTTCAGGGACTAAACATCCCCCAGAAACGAACCAAGGCATTCCGTATATTTCATGCCAAAAAGGCTCACATAGTTTGCTTACAAGGAACCCACTTCACAAATACCTCCACACCAAATTTTTTTTCCAATTTCTATCCGCAAACATATACGGCCTCGGCTGCCTCCAAGCAACGGGGTACTCTCATAGCCTTTCATCGCTCTACCCCATTTACACTTCAATCTCAAATAAAAGATCCTGAAGGACGTTATCTAATTCTTACGGGCCACATTGTTGACCAGGCAATAACAGTAGTTTCCTACTATTCACCAAATAAACAACCTAATCCATTTATGTCACATTTACTACAAGTTGTGAATGATCATAAGATAGGAACAGTTATGCTGTGTGGTGACTCTAACCAGGTCCTCCTCCCATTTCTGGATAAATCCCCATACACACCATCCCAAATTACATCTAAAAAATCTTTTTCACAAATTCTATCTAAATATAACTTGGTTGATTCATGGAGAGAAGTTAATCCAACTAAACGGAAATATACCTACTACTCCCACCCACATAAAACATTTTCAAGGATTGACCACATATTCCTGACCATAGGTATGCTCCCTGAAATCATAGCAGCAGATATAGTCCCTATCCCATGGTCCGACCATAATGCAGTACTTACTTCCATTAAATCAACATTACCCAAAGGCCACGACCCTACTTGGAATCTCCCAGATATCCTACTCAAACACCCATCTCATCGCCAAACCATTAAACAAGCCATTACAGAATATATAACCCTCAATTCTAGCCCAGAAATTAGCACACTAACTCTTTGGGTAGCCCATAAACCAGTTATACGTAACACAATTCAGAAACAATCAGCCATATTTAAACGCGAACGGAAGACACTGGCTCATAAACTGGAAAGGGAATTTAATACAGCCTTTATAGCCCATCAAGACAATCCATCAACATTAACAAAATCCCGATTAGACAAGACTCGAGTTGCATACAATCTATTTCTTACTGAAGCAGTGGAAAAATCCTATAAATGTTCAAGACACAACTATTTTATGAAAGCCAATAAATCGGGTACCTACCTTGCACGTACACTCAATTCTCTGAACAAACCCTTCAAACCAATTCGCCTAAAACTGGCAAAAGATGTCTACACTTGCAATCCCAACAAAATAGTTCAGAAATTTCATTCACATCTGACCTCATTATATACTTCATCTAATAACTTCAACCCGGAAACAGCAGATGCATTTTTCTCTGATATAAATCTACCAGAACTTTCCCTTGACCAAAAGAAGTTATTGGAAGATAATATTACATCTAATGATGTCGTTGAAGCCATCAAAGATCTTAAAATTAATAAGAGGCCAGGCCCAGATGGCTACTCAACCTTATATTACAGAACCTATGCAGACATACTATCATCAATCTTAGCGGAAGCTTTCAATGTATTATTAGAAGGGAAATCTTTTAGACAAGAAACTTTAACTGCCATTATTTGCATGATTCCTAAACCTCTTACTGATGATACCTTATGTACAAATTTTCGCCCTATTTCCCTTCTGAACTTAGACAATAAACTTCTAGCCAAAATATTAGCCAAAAGACTAAATAGCATAATAGGTAAGCTTATCCACAAGGATCAAGTAGGATTCATGCCAAAGCGCCAGGCGAGTGACAATGTCCGCCGGGCTGTATTGCTAGTTCACATAGCTAAAAACCGTTGTATACAGAGGCGTTGCTAGTGGGGTGCGGGGGGTGCGGTCCGCCCCTGGGTGACACCCGCTAGAGGGGTGACACCCTCCCTTTTTTTTTTTTTTTTTTTTTTTTTACAGCTGACCCATTCATTGATTAATTTCACTCCGCTGGGCTGGAAGCCTGGAACAACACCTCCAGCGCCGCGGCCGCGCCTGGTGTGTGTCCTCCGGCTCCTTATTCTTCCTATTCCTAAATTCCAATCCTCCTCCCTACCCTACAGAGCCAGCGAGCGACTCAGCCTGTTACATCATCACACTGCACTGTAGTGTCACACTGGAGTGTCAGTGAAAAGATTATCAACAACACGCTGGAGTGCTCATCATGCTGCAGTTAAGCCAGTAAAAGAAAAATTGAATATGTTTGTGTCTGCAATCGAAGCGCTTTGTGATCCTTCTGAAAATATGGACACAAGAGGAGCAGCAGAATGTCTACTGCCTGCTGTCTGTGATTTTACGTTTTTGTGCTACCTATACTTCTGGGGTGATGTACTTCAAGAAGTTGATGTTACACAACAGTACCTGCAGACCAAAGGCTTAAGTCTGGACAAGGTGGTGACAAAGCTAGAGTCACTAAGACTTTTTCTGTTTGAAGAGCGCAGTCACCTAGTGGAACATGCAATTAAGCAGGCACATTTAAAATCTAAAGAATATGGAATTGCCGTAGAGAGAAGAGCCAGGTTTAAGAAGAGGATGGCAGGGGAACAGGCACGTGATGCTGGAGGCATAAGTCTACAAGACGAGAACAAGAGGGCAATGCTTGAGTGCATTGATCGCTTCCATTCTGAACTCCAGATCAGATTAAGAGCCATCATGGAAGTTGCAGCCATGTTTGAGGCTGTTCAAGCAAAGAGTCTCATATATGAAACTGAAGAAACATTAAAGGTGTCCATTCCAGAACTGACCACTTTTTATGACGAAATATCTGAGAGTGAGCTGTTAATGGAAATACCCAGACTGAGGAGACATCTCAAAGCAGCCAAGATCAACCTAGAAGAAGTCAAAGATTGGTCGGCTTTACAAGTTTTGACCTTCATAGCAGAATGGGACTTCATTGAATCTCTTCCAACCCTTTCACTATGTCTAAAAATATTTCTGACAATCTGTGTGTCTGTGGCTTCATGTGAGAGGAGCTTTTCAAAGTTGAAGCTGATAAAAAACTATTTGCGTTCAACGATGGGACAGGCAAGGCTTTCTGATCTTGCAATATTATCAGTTGAAAGTGAACTAGCGAAATGTATTGATTTTGATGATGTTGTTCACAATTTTGCAGCTGTCAAGGCTAGAAAAGCAAAGTTTTGATTTAGATGTTAACTAAATGCTTTCATATTTGTTCCTGTTTTTGTGTTATTTATTTATTAATTCAGTAAAGTTTAAAGTTAAAATAAATACAGTTCTTTAACAGTTTAAGCTTTGATTTCTATTATTTTCATATGATTTTGTTATTCAAATTTGCTAGTTGATTGATAGTTATTAACGGCACTACTGTTGCCAATATATGCAGTGTTATTAGGGTGAAAAAAATTATTGGGGGGGGGGGGTGACACCATGTTATACCGCACCAGGTGACACCAACCCTAGTGACGCCACTGGTTGTATACCCTCCTGTTTTCTATCCCTTGATATAAAAAAAGCTTTCGACTCCATATCGTGGCCTTACCTCCACTACACATTGCAAAGATGGGGCTTTGGCCCTCACTTCCTAACATGGATCGCAGCGCTTTACAACAGACCAATCGCATATATTAAATATGCAGGATACAAATCTAATTCATTTAATATAGAAAGAGGAACACGCCAGGGCTGCCCACTTTCCCCCCTTCTATTCGCCCTCCTAATTGAACCCCTAGCCCAAAGAATCCGCACAGACCCAACAATTACGGGCATAGAAACTGCTGGATACCATCATAAATTATGTCTATTTGCGGATGACATACTCCTATTTCTATCATCCCCACAAGTTTCTGGTCCCAACCTACTGCTCATTTTAGACAAATTTGCAATGATTTCGGGGCTTACAATAAATCTCAAAAAATCCAAAGCCTTAGATATATCCCTCTCCAAAGTGGAATCCGACTCGGCCAAAAATCCACTTCCTTTCATATGGACTGAGAGGTCAATCCCCTATTTAGGGATTCACCTGACAGCCTCATATTCAGATCTTTTTACAGCAAACTATCCCCTACTCCTCAAACAAATAACAACACTTTTACAACAATGGTCACATCTCCCAATTTCATGGATAGGTAAAATGAATGCAATCAAAATGACAATCCTTCCAAAACTACTGTACTTATTTAGAGTCTTACCGATCCCTATCCCACCTTATTATCTTAGAATTCTCCAAAGACGAACATCAACATTTGTCTGGGGCTCCAAAAAACCCTGTGTATCGCTTCATACACTACACTTACCAAAACTCAAAGGAGGCTTTGGGTTTCCGAACTTCACTAACTATTATAGAGCCGCACACATTGCTAGCCTCACTAAATATCATGCTACAAATGAAATACCCCTATGGGTAATGATAGAAGCGGCAGAATGTGACCCTCTTTCTATTTCCAATCTATTATGGCTCCTACCTAAGGAACGGAAAACCCTTCGTAACCCCATTACTAAATACTTTTTATCTATATGGGACAAATTTAGAGTTAAACATCAGTTACAATCTTTTCACAATCCTCTCTTCTCATTCCTGAAAAACCCTGCTTTCTACCCAGCATGGGTCTCTCCTAAATCATTTAAGGTCTGGAATTCATTAAATATTACTCGGCTTAGTAACTTAACTTCTCCTTCATCCTTCCATACATTTCCTATACTCTGTGACACCTACAACCTACCGAACTCTGAACTTTTCAGATACCTCCAAATTAAAAACTTTTACGCACCTTTGCTAAATACAGATGTCTCCTTAACCCAACTTACGATTTTTGAATCTACATGCATGAAAGATCCTCACTTAAGAGGCATTATATCTTCTATATACTCCCACATTTCCACTTATCCCGGTTTAGATAAACCACCTTATGCACGTAAATGGGAGGAGGACCTGAAGAGAACATTCGATATGAATGATTGGTCCAAAATATGGTCTGTAACAAAATCTTCTTCACCAAATATCCTGGCGGTTGAAACCAATTACAAAGTTTTGTCTCGTTGGTACCTCGTTCCCTCCAGATTGGCCAAATTCACACCAAACCAAACAGGCCTATGCTTTCGGGGTTGCCCAGATCCGGGCAATCACTTACACATTTGGTGGTCCTGCCCATTGGTGCAATTATTTTGGGAACAGATATTTGAAACTGCCTCCAAGATATTTGGTTTCACTGTGCAACCAGACCCAGCCACAGCCTTGCTCAATCTAAAACCTGATCTCATTACACATAAACAATTCAAACTCCTCATTCAATTTCTTACAGCAGCAAAGAAAACAATAGCAAAGGCATGGAGGACCCCTAAATTGGAGATATCCGAGACCATAAATAGAGTAAATGACTTTATGTCTCACGCCAAAATGTTAGCTATAGAAAGAAATCAAATTCCAATCTTTGAAAAGATCTGGGATCCTTGGATTAAATTTCACCTACCTTCTATTAGTGACAACTCGATTCTCATGCCATGGTAGCCGGAGGACTCAATCAGTTAAACTAGCTACTAAACCAAATTTCTGAAGCTTGGGAGCTACCCTGCTCAATATAGTGAACACTGTGTTTTACTTAAACCCTCAAGCCGGGGACCGATTCATTCAGGCCATTCAGGTGGACTCCTACACTCCCCCCCCCCCACCCTCTGGTTTCCTACTATTCTATTCCATCTATTTTATTTTATATTATCTATCTAATTTTATTTTACCCTATTTTATTTTGATATCTTTACTTCTTTTTCTCTTTTCTTTTCTCTATTATTCTTACTTCATAACGCACCTTATTGAAGCTACAGTATTACTCTACATTACTTTTTTCGAAGATACAGATCAATTTATAATTAATATGTTAAATATTTCTTTCAACTACAGTCTTGAATATATTAGTACAAGGATTTATTTACTTTCTGTCTCATTTAAGTCCTTATAATTTTCATTAGGATATATTCTGTAGACCCTATTATTTGTTATTTTTCAATATTTGTAATAATTGGACAAATATCAACAACATGTATTACATATGATCTGTATGTGACTAATATATATGTCCAATAAAATACTTTGACAAGGAAAGTCATTGATAAAAAAAACGCATGGGGGGCCCCCAAAATTCAATTACCAGGCCCTTCAGGTCTGGTATGGATATTAAGGGGAACCCTGCGCCAAATAAAAAAAAAATGGCGTGCGGTTCCCCTCAAATATCCATACCAGACCCTTCAGGTCTGGTATGGATTTTAAGGGGAGCTCCGCGACAAATGTAAAAAAAAAATGGCGTGGGGTTCCCCCCAAAAATCTATACCAGACCCTTATGCCGGTGGGGGACTTATTGGAATCTGGAAGACCCCTTTAACAAAGGGGACCCCCAGATCCCGGCCCCCCTATGTGAATTGGTAATGGGGTACATTGTACCTCTACCATTTCACAAAGAAAGTGTAAAAATAAAAATAAAAAAACACACAGACACAGTTGGGATAAGTCCTTTATTAAAAATAAAAAAAAAGAATAAAAAAAAAAAGACTCCAGCGGTGGTAATCCACTCTCGATCTCCACTCCAGCGATGTCGTATCCTGCGATGGATGATCTCTCTAGGCTCCAGCGACGATGTCCAGCGACGAGGAACAGCACACGATCCTCTCTTTACCGGAGCGGACCACATATGAATATTATATAATAATTCTGAATTGTATAATGTACAGTACTTAATTTATTGTATTTAACTTATTGTATTTAATAAAATGTTTTTGACAAGGAAAACATGCTGCAGCAAAAATATAATTTCTAAAGAAAATAAAACGAGTTAAATCCGGTTTAAAATTTATTGAAAAAATAAAGAAAGAAAAACGGCGTGGGGTCTCTTGTTTTTATTACTTTTATGTACACTTTTTTGGTGAATGGGTAGGGGTACTATGTACCCGATACTCATTCACATGGGGGGGCTTGTTAAAGGGGGCTTCCAGAATCCGAGAAGTCCCTCGCCCGCAGACCCCCACAGCCACCGGCAATGGTTGTGGGGATGAGGCCCTTGTCCCCATCAACATGGGAACAAGGTTCTGTGGGGTGAGGGCCCCACAGCACCCAACCCTCCATGTTAAGGGCATGTGGCCTGGTATGGTTCACTTGCTCGCTCCCCTCCTTTCCTGACCTGCCAGGCAGCATGCCTGGATAAGAGTCTGGTATGGATTTTGGGGGGCCTTGATGTTTTTTTATTTTTATTTTAGCATGGGGTTCCCCTCCAAATCTATTCCAGACCTGAAAGGCCTGGTATAGACTTAGGGGGGACCCCACACCGTCTTTTTCTTTATTTTTTAACCAGAACTTTTTTTTATTATTATTCATCTGTCAGCGGGGAAACCCATTGACAGCTGATGACTAAACTGTCTGGCCCCCTAATCTACATGCGGGGCGCCGAATGCATGGATTCCAGAGGCTCTAATAGGCTTTAAAAAGGTTGGGCTTGAGGCGCAGAGCACTGCGCCCCGAGCCAACCCAGTTGTGTGACAATAGTGACAATAGTGAACTCGCTCCTTCGTCCTCCACTGCCTCCACCCTCTAACTCACTCACTGCCCAGGAGATTGCCAATCACTTCAAACAGAAGATTGATACAATTCGCGAGGAGATCTCTACTGTTCAGATACCCTTCACGCTATACACCTCATGCCCACAGGTACAATCATTACTTCCCTCTTTCAACCCCACCACTACAGACGAGGTTGCTAAATTACTTGCTAATGTCCACCTTACCACCTGTGCTCTGTATCCTGTTCCCTCACAAATGCTACGTTCACCCTCTAGCTCTATTCTACACTCTCTAAACCACATCTTCAATCTCTCCCTCTCTTCTGGCATCTTCCCTAACTCTTTGAAACATGCACCAGTCAGCCCCATACTTAAAAAGCCCTCTCTGGAACCATCCAATCTTGACAACCTGCGCCCATCTCCTTGCTCCCCTTTTTATCCAAACTGCTTGAACGTCTAGTCTACAACCGACTGAGCGTCCACCTTGCTGATAATAACCTTCTTGATCCCCTTCAGTCTGGATTTTGTCCTCAACATTCCACAGAAACTGCTCTCCTAAAACTAACAAATTATATACTAACGGCCAAAACTAAGGGACACTATTCTGTACTCCTACTCCTGGACCTCTCTGCTGCCTTCGATACAGTTGACCACCCCCTCCTCCTCAAAAAACTCCATGCCTTTGGTCTCCGCGACTGTACTCTTCGCTGGTTCTCTACCTACTTATCCAACCGCATCTTTAGCGTTACTTACAATTCTACTTCCTCCTCTCCTCTTCCTTTCTCAGTTGGTGTCCCCCAAGGTTCCGATCTTGGACCTCTCCTATTTTCAATCTACACCTGCTCCCTGGGTCAGCTGATAGCCTCCCACGGCTTCCAATACTACCTCTACGCTGACGACACTCAAATCTATTTCTCTGCCCCTCTGCTCACTCCTTTATTCTCCTCACGTATCTCTAATTTACTATCCAATATATCAGTTTGGATGTCACACCACTTCCTCAAACTTAATCTATCCAAAACTGAACTGATCATTTTTCCTCCTCCACGTGCCCCATCCCCCGATCTCTCTGTCAAAATTGATGGCACAACTATCAGCCCATCCCCACATGCCAAGGTCCTAGGAGTAGTTCTGGACTCTGAACTCTCCTTTAAGCCTCACATCCAATCCCTGTCCAAATCTTGCCGCCTCAACCTCCACAAAATCTCCAAAATACGCCCCTTTCTAACCAATGACACAACAAAGCTCCTAATTCACTCCCTGGTCATTTCTCGCCTCGATTACTGCAACTCCCTCCTCATTGGCTTACCTCTAAAAAATGTAACCCCCCTTCAGTCCATCATGAATGCTGCTGCCAGACTCATCCACCTTAGCAACCGCTCTGTCTCTGCCACTCCTCTCTGTCAATCCCTCCACTGGCTTCCGCTCACCCAACAAATTAAATTCAAAATACTAACAACTACCTACAACGCCATCCACAGCACTGCCCCCAGCTACATCACTGACCTAGTCTCTAAATACCAACCTAATCGCTCTCTTCGTTCTTCTCAAGACCTCCTGCTCTCTAGCTCTCTCATCACCTCTTCCCATGCTCGTCTCCAGGACTTTTCCAGAGCCTCTCCTAGCCTATGGAACTCCTTACCCCAATCTGTCAGTCTATCTCCTTCTCTATTAGTTTTTAGAGGATCCCTAAAAACCCTCCTCTTCAGAAAAGCCTATCCTACCCACACCTAACAACTGTATTTTCATTTTGTCCTCCTGATCATCCCCCACAGCTACTACCCTTTGTTTCACGTGACCCTCCCTTCTAGACTGTAAGCTCTAATGAGCAGGGCCCCCTGATCCCTCTGTATTGAATGTATTGTGATTGTATTGTCTTCCCTGATGTTGTAAAGTGCTGCACAAACTGTTGGCGCTATATAAATCCTGTATAATAATAATAATCCCTGGAGTCACCACAGCAGAAGGTGAGGCTAAATCTTGCCAGGAACGCAGGCAGCAATAAAAAGAGGTTTGTAAGGTCCAGAAGTTTATTTTATTATTGATTTAGATCAATAAATATCTGACGTGCTCAGATGGTTCAAACGAGCCCCCTTTATCAAGGCTCAGTTGAATTGAGTTTTGAAATACTGTGCCTAGAAGGATTTTTTCCAAATCCTGACTATTGAAACTGGCATTTGGAGCATATTCTTCTAGACCTCCAAGTCCTCGAAAATTAGGTGGGTGGGAAGAATCAATTAAATGTCAATTGTATCAAAGGCGCAAATGCTCTTTATTGTATAACTAAAGGCAAAAGTTTTTCCTTTTAGATAGAGAGGAGAGAGATAAGAAATCCTTCCAAGTTTTTACTGCTGTCTGTGCCCCCTTTAGGGAGATTCACCCTCGCTATTTGTCCTGTTTACCATTATCATTAGGGATGAGCTTCGAGTTCGAGTCGAACTCATGTTCGACTCGAACATTGCCTGTTCGCCGAACAGCGAACAAATTGGGGTGTTCGCGGTAAATTCGAAAAGTCTATGGGAGAAATCGAAAGTGCTAATTATAAAGCCTAATATGCAGGTTATTGTCCTAAAAAGTGTTTGGGGACCCGGGTCCTGCCCCAGGGGACATGTATCAATGCAAATTATTTTTTTTAAAACGGCCGTTTTTTCGGGAGCAGTGATTTTAATAATGCATAAAGTGAAACAATAAAAGTGAAATATTCCTTTAAATTTCGTACCTGGGGGGTGTGTATGATATGCATGTAAAGTGGCGCATGTTTCCCGTGCTTAGAACTGTCCTTGCACAAAGTGTCATTTTTGAAGGAAAAAAAGTCATTTAAAACTCACTCGCGGCTATAATGAATTGTCGGCTTTTATCAATACATAGAAAAGTCATTGATAAAAAAAAAGAAAAAAGCGTGGGGGTTCCCCCAAATTCAATTACCAGGCCCTTCAGGTCTGGAATGGACATTAAGGGGAACCCCGCCGCAAATTTAAAAAAAAATGGCGTGGGGTTCCCCCTAAATATCCATACCAGGCCCTTGAGATCTGGCATGGATTTTAAGGGGAACTCCACCCCAAATTAAAAAAAAAATGGCGTGGAGTCCCCCCAAAAATCCATACCAGATTCTTATCCGAGCATGCAACCTGGCCGGCCACAGGGGAAGAGGGGGGGACGAGAGAGCGGCCCCCCCTCCCTCCTGAACCGTACCAGGCCACATGCCCTCAACATAGGGAGGATGTCCCCATGTTGATGGGGACAAGGGCCTCATCCCCACAACCCTTGCCCGGTGGTTGTGGGGGTCTGCGGGCGGGGGGCTTATCGGAATCTGGAAGACCCCTTTAACAAAGGGGACCCCCAGATCCCGGCCCCCCCTATGTGAATCGGTAAGGGGTACATTGTACCCCTACCATTTCACGAAGAAAGCGTAAAAAATGTAAAAAAAAACACACAAACACCTTGAAAAAGTCCTTTATTAAAAAAAAACAAAAAACATTCCAGCGATGAAATCCAGTGTCCCGCGGCGATCCTGATGTCCAGCGCCGTCCGTCATTGGTTTTGCCTGAGCGGACCTGATGGGGAACTTCCTCCTCAGTGTTTTAAATGTATAGACCCGCCCCTTCTAAAGTTCCCCATCAGGTCTGCTCAGCGGACCAGATGCAGAACATGAGAAGGGGCGGGTCTATACATGTATTACCAAAGTGAGAGAAGTTCCCCATCAGGTCCGCCCCCTTGGTATGTCTGACCCGCCTACGTCATTGGCTTGAGTGGGGAACTTCCTTCACTGTGTAATTTCAATATACACAGTGAAGGAAGTTCCCCGCTCAGGCCAATGACGTAGGCGGGGTCCGACATACCGAGGGGGCGGACCTGATGGGGAACTTCCTTCACTGCGTAATACATGTATAGAGTCTTTTATTGTTTCACTTTAAGCATTATTAAAATCACCGCTTTTTGCATTGATACATGTCCCCTGGGGCAGGACCCGGGTCCCCAAACACTTTTTAGGACAATAATTTGCATATAAGCCTTTATAATTAGCACTTTAGATTTCGAACGTTCAAGTCCATTGTATTTAATAGGGTTCTAAAGTTCACACGAACATTTTGTCTGTTCGCAGGTTCTGGTGCGAACCGAACAGGGGGGTGTTCGGCTCATCCCTGATTATCACCAAGAGTGAAAGTAATATAAAAAACTCTAAAATTTGGGGTTGCCACCAGAAGAGAAATAGAGGATAATTCTTCCAATGGCAATATTAGTTCTGAGGACAATCAGGGATTCCTTGACTTTGGATGGCTTTCCTCTCACTTCCTGTTTTTGCTCTGGGGCAGCAAGTCTCTGGAAATGTTCCAGATGGGGCACAGATAGGCAATGGCATCAATACATGGTCAACAAATGGGCAACAATGATGATACATGAGCCACAAACAGACAAATATGCCAAAAAGTGTGCAACAAACAGGCTACGGTGGCAATACATGGGCAAGAAATAATCTTGTGTGAAAATACGTGAGCAACAAATGGGCTATGGTTATAACACATGGGTAAGGAAAGCTCGATAGTGACAATACACAACTGAAAAACAGACTACTGGAAATATGGAGATGGAAACACCCGACTACCCGGTCCTACTCCTGTTTCTCAGCTTCCCACAAAACTGCCTCGCGGATAGACCTGGCCTTTGCCAACCCACTGTTGCTGGCAGATGTATTAGAGGCAACTTATTTTCCTAGTGGACTGTCGGATCATAGCCCTCTGACTGTGGTTTTCCGCACCCCTGCCTCCCGTAGTGCGGCTTTGTGGAGGCTGGGGCCGGAATGAATCTCCCATCCAGACCTTGCAGATAAAATGCCTCAATTGTTGAGTGAATTCTGGGAGCAGAACACGGGGGCCTCCTCTACAGACATTACATGGGACGCCTTTAAGGCCTACTCTAGGGGACAATATATTTCTTCTATTGCGGCAATCAGACAGAAACAGGCATTAGAGACTCAGTCCTTGCAGCAGTCGGTACTAGATCATACTAACACTTATAATGCAGACCCCACCCCAGGCCCCTTTGGTCTCTTGGTGGCTGCACAGAGAGAACTAAACCTTCATCTGGTAGAAAAGAATTCTTTGAACAGGGTGACAGGAATGGCCGACTGTTGGCCATGTTGGCCCAACATGAACAACCACTCACACTTAACTCCACTATTACCACCCGGGTGGTGGGACGGCAACTACCTCTTCAGATATCTTACAAGAATTTATGAGCTTCTATGAAACTTTATATACCTCCAGTCTGCCCTCTGACTTCCGGCCTGAGGAGCTACTGGATCTGTTGGACCCTCTGGCCCTCGGCTGGTTGTCGGACTCGGAACGAGAGACATTAGTGCAACCTTTCAGCGTCGGAGGTTCTAAATGCAATCTGATCCTTCCCCTCCGGAAAGGCACCAGGCCCAGATGGGCTGCCAATAGATTTTTATAAAACACATGAGGAGGTGCTGGCACCGCAGTTGGCATAGTTATTTACGAAATGCTTCTCAGAGGGGAAATGACCGGATTCTATGTACCACGCCTAACCCTCAGAAAGACCCTACTTCCTGTGCTTCCTATAGGCCCATTGCGCTGCTAAACGATGACTTTAAAATTTTAACCAAACTCCTTGTTATTAGACTATACCCCATGCTACCCTCAGTGATAGACTCTGATCAAACTGGTTTCATGCCCTGTAAAGCCACAGATGTCAACCTTCGTAGACTCTTTACAAATATCCATGGCCAACACATCAATGACAGATCTCGCACTGTTGCCTCCTTAGACATCGAGAAGGCCTTTGATACCGTTGAGTGACACTTCTTATGGGAGACATTGCGTTGAATGGGCTTCCCTTTGCTCTTCATTAAATGGCTCCAGGTGATATACAAATGTCCTACCTCCTCGGTGCGCCTGGGAGGTCAACTGTCTGGCCCCTTCGGGCTCTCCAGGGGTACAAGGCAGGGCTGACCTCTCTCTCCGGCACTATTCACCCTTGCAGTGGAGCCGGTGGCGGAGGTGCTGCGCACATCCCCACATATCAAGGGTCTGCACATTGGGCTGCTGGAGGAGAGGGTAGCCCTGTACGCCGATGACATGCTACTTTTTCTCGGCGATGCAGGTCCATCATTACAGGGTGCGCTGACAGTACTGAACACCTTTGCCAGGGTCACAGGACTAAAAGTTAACTGGTCCAAATTGTTACTATTCCCAATAGACCAGGCCGCAAGGACGACATCCCCTTCTGACACTCCCCTTCAGTGAGTGGACACTTTCAAATACCTGGGTGTAATTATTTCCTCTCGAGCTACAGAATTCATCTCTCTCAACTTAGACCCAGTATTACTAGATATAAAGGTCAAACTTAAGTCCTGGGGAAATTTGCCACTGTCCTTATGGGGCCGAGTTAACCTCATCAAAATGAAAATCATTCCCAGGCTCACTTACCTTTTTCGTCATTCCCCGCAGTGGATTCCCAAATCCTTCTTTAAAAGGCTTAATCGTGTTTTCTCGTCCTTTCTATGGGGCCCCTCCCCGCCGAGATATAAACTAAGCACCTTGATGAGACCGCGAACACAAGGGGGTAAGGTATTCCCAGATTGCTATAAATACTGCCTTGCTGCACAACTGGTGACCGCGGCATGGTGGCTAGATCCAGATACATAGAATTCAGCTATAGTCCCTGAGACGGCAGTGGTGGGATCGTTAGAGGCACTCAAATTGCTGGTCTATAGGGGACTTTGTGCCCCCTACCCCCTGACCCCCTCCATGTACACCACCATACACGCATGGAGGGCAGGGTTGGCAGTGGAAAAGTACAGACCTAATGAAATCTCAACGAACGCTCCGATTTGGCTAAATCCGACTACCCCTCATTTTTACAAAATGTTGGATCCATACGCATGGACCAAATATGGCATCAAACTTATATCTCATATAACGGAGAACAACACTTTAATCTCCTTGGCTCGACTCTCACAGACTCATAATATACCAAATCATTATGTCTTTCGGTACCTGCAATTGTCACATGCTTTTAATACCCAATTCCCGCATAACTCCTGCATGGTGGTCCAGTCAGGGTTGGAGAAGACACTTTGTTCCAGATGTGTTGAAAAACCAACATCTCGTCTTTATGAACATCTGTTATTTGTGTCTCTCCCTCCCATGGATAAGCTCTGGTCTTGTTGGCAGAGAGATATCCCTACACTGGACAACGATGATTGGGACGATGTTTTGGATTTCCCCTTTAGCTCCCTGGTTTCATTGCGAGACAGACTTGTGCAGTTTAAAATAGTGCATAGAGCTTACTTTACACCTTATGCCCCATACACACGATCGTTTTTCTTGCCATTTTTTTTCTTGCCGTTTTTCACGTCGTTTTTTTTTCATGTTTCCTCTCAAGCCTGTCTTGCGTACACACGATCATTTTAAAAAACGATCAAGCAAAGCGCAGTGACGTATACCACGTACGACGGCACTATAAAGGGGAAGTTCCGTTCGGATGGTGCCACCCTTCATGTTAGTAAAGTTTGTTGAGCAATGATTCGCGCTTTTCAGCCTCATGCTCTTCAGTCTGTTACTGCGTGACGAATGTGCTATCTCCATTACGAACGCTAGTTTTACCAGAACGAGCGCTCCCGTCTCATACTTGATTCTGAGCATGCGCATTTTTTTTCACGTCGTTAAAGCATACACACTATCGTTTTTCATGTCGTTAAAAAAAACGACATGAAAAACTACGTGAAAAAAGAGAGCATGTTCGAAATTTTTAATGCCCGTTTTTCACGTCGTTAAAAATGCTCTGGAGCATACACACGATCATTTTTAATGGCCATTTTTAAAAATGGCATTTTTAACGGCATGAAAAACGATTGTGTGTATGGGGCATTATAGGCTTCATAAAATTAAACCTGAGCTCTCCGCAGAATGCTGGAGGTGTGGTGTCTCCCCAAGAAACTTTACACATATTTTATGGGCTTGCCCTAAGATCCAGCAATATTAGACCGAGGTGCTAGATCTGATTGGTCTGGTCGCCTCGATCACAGTACCAAAGACGATGGAGGTGTGCCTCTTGGGCCTGATAGAAATACTGTTGCAAAGAGAACTTTGATTGGGTTATTACTCTTTTATGCTCGGAAAAATATAGCTATGCACTGGAAGAAACCCACGGTGCCTTCTCTGGCGCAATGGAAGCGTCTTGTAAATGAGAGCCTTCCCCTGTATAAAGATACATATGAAAATAGAGGTTGCCCCTGGAAATGTGATAAAATCTGGCGTACATGGCTAGCGGAACCTACTATGGCTTGATAGTCAGGTGAAGAAGTTACGGATTCGATTTTTATGTGTCAGCTTCTAGGTACTTTGCCAAAACGGGGAAATGGAGGATTGTGTGCCTGATCACGGAATAGTTGGTTCCGATGATGGAGGAGACGTCTGACATACTGGGTATCATGCTGTGTCCCGAGTACGCATATCCATAGTCATGAATTGGTTATTTTGCATGCCAATCATACGGATATTTGTTAAGCACTAACTGATATGTTGTTTATGTCCCTGTTGTTTTTCTCTTTTTTAAATTTTTTGTTTGTTTTACTGTTCAAGAATGCAATAAAAAATATTTATAAAAAAAGAAAAACAGACTACTGGGGCAATACTTTGGCAACAAATGGTCTTTGGTAGAAATATATGGGCAACAAATGGACTGGGGTAAAGGTACATGGGCAACAAATCAGCTATTGTAACAATACACAGTTGACAAATAGGGATGAGCTTCGAGTTCGAGTCGGCTGTTCGATCGTTCGCCGAATTTCGAACATTATGGGCCAAATTTGAGTGGCACGTCACGGCCCATAATTCACTGCGGCATCGCAGTGCATTGCTGGCTGATGATTGGCCAAGCATGCACTGATGATTGGCCAAGCATGCACTACAGCGCGCAAAAAACGGAGAGCCATAATTGGCCAAAGCCAGGGTGGCTTTGGCCAATTATGTCTCAGGGGGTTTAGTACACGGCCCACACTATATAAGGCCGCCTCCGTGGCAGCCTTGTGTACTGTGTTGTGATGGTTAAAGACAGATAGAGAGAGAGAGACAGTGTCATTTATTTTAAATTAGATAGAGCAGGCAGGCGAGTCAGTTAGCTTCAGTTACAGTGTGTAGAGGATATATATGCATCCTAGGTGTTGTATATATATTTATACACTGTATTCAGTTTAGCTAGATCAGTTCCTGTTATTCTCTATACTGTGACAGGCAGGCAGGTGATTGTGCTAGCTGCAGCAGTGTTTCACTTAGTGTGCTGTGTGCTTTGCATAGCGTTCACCTAAAGCTTACCTGAATACAATTGCTGGTGTTCTCACACAAATACAGGCAGTGAGGCAGGGATCTCCTGTATTTTGTTTTAGTGTTCTTTGCACAGTGTGCACCTAATTCTTACCTTAATACAATTGCTGGGGTTCTCATAAAAATACAGGCAGTGAGGCAGGGACCTCCTCTATTTTGTTTTAGTGTTCTTTGCACAGTGTGCACCTAATTCTTACCTTAATACAATTGCTGGGGTTCTCATACAAATACAGGCAGTGAGGCAGGGACCTCCAGTATTTTCTTTTAGTGTGCACCTAAAGCTTACCTGAATACAAATACAAATACCGAAAGGGGCTGGTAATGGGCTAGGGGAGGGGACCCATGCCATTTTTTCAATGATTTTCATCAATATTGCCGGGACCAGACATTAAAGCCGCAAGCAGTTTTAAATGACTTTTTGTCTTTTAGAAATGTAATTTTGTGCAGGGACAGTTCTAAACAGGGGAAACACGTGCCACTTCACAGGCATACTTTAGACACCCCCCCAGGTATGATATTTAAAGGAATATTTCACTTTTTTTTTACTTTAAGCATCATTAAAATCACTGCTCCCGAAAAAACTTCAGTTTTTAAAACTTTTTTTTGCATTGCTACATGTCCCCTGGGGCAGGACTCGTGTCCCCAAACCCTTTTTAGGACAATAACTTATTAGCCGTTATAATTAGCACTTATGATTTCGAACGTTCGCGTCCATTGTATTTAATAGGGTTCTAAAGTTTGCGCAAACTTTCGGTCCGTTCGCAGGTTCTGCTGCGAACCGAACCGGGGGGTGTTCGGCTCATCCCTATTGACAATCAAGCTATACCAGCAATACACAAACAAACGTGTACAATCATGATATGGTATGGGAACAGTAGGGGCAGCAGACAGCTAACATCTCTGCACTGGCACTTGCACTTTGCTAACTGCTCCTCGGGTGCCAGTAGACCATGTCCCCTTACCAGGGACACCTTTATTGTTGAGACCATTACTGAATTAGTGCAGTGCTTTCTGCTTTGAGCTGTGCTTATTACATACATTTCTGATTCTAATAACAATTTAAAAATTGCAATATTTTCACCAAATACCAGCCCCTGGCTAACAAAATGGAATCGATAGCCACGGAACGGTGTGGTATAAATGTAGACTTGAAGCACTCCTACTAATATTGTTCTCTTGGGGAAAGTTTTTCTTGGGGTATAGCTACTATATTTTTTATGCAAACATAGATATAGATATTACTGAGACCAAAGGTATTTAACCACTTAAGCCCCGGACCAATACGGAGCTTAAAGACCAGAGGTGATTTTACAATTTGGCACTGCGCTGCTCTAACTGGTAATTGCGCGGACATGCAATGTTGTACCCAAACGAAATTTGTGTCTTTTTCTTCCCACAAATAGAGCTTTATTTTAATGGTATTTTATTGCCTCTGCAATGTTTATTTTTTGCGATATAAATGGAAAAATACAGAAAATTAAAAAAAAAAAAGATATTTTCTACTTTTTGTTATAAGAAAAATCTAATCAACTCAATTGTAGTCATACATTTAGGCCAAAATGTATTCAGCCACATGTCTTTAGGAAAAAAAATGTCAATAAGCGTATATTTATTGGTTTGCACAAAAGTTATAGCGTTTACAAACTAGGGTACATTTTCTGGAATTTACACAGCTTTTAATTTATGACTGCCTATCTAATTTCTTGAGGTTCTAAAATGTCAGGGCAGTACAAACCCCCCCCCCAAATGACCCCATTTTGGAAAGTGGACACCCCAAGGAAATTGCTGAAAGGCATGTTGAGCATGTTGAATAATTTTTTTTTTGTCCTAAGTGATTGAATAATGACAAAAAAATTAAATTACAAAACGTTGTCACTAAATGATATATTGCTCACACATGCCATGGTTATATGTGGAATTGCACCCCAAAATACATTTAGCTGCTTCTCCCGAGCACGGGTATACCACATGTGTGGGAATTTTTGGGAGCCTAACCGCGTACGGGACCCCGAAAACCAATCACTGCCTTCAGGATTTCTAAGGGCGCAAATTTTTGATTTCACTCCTCACTACCTATCGCAGTTTCGAAGGCCATAAAATGCCAAAATAGCACAAGATCCCCCCAAATGACCCCATTTTGGAAAGTAGACACCCCAAGCTATTTGCTGAGAGGCATGTTGAGTCCATGGAATATTTTATATTTTCCACAAGTTGCGGGAATATGACAAACTTTTTTTTTTTGCACAAAGTTGTCACTAAATGATATATTGCTCACACATGCCATGGGCATATGTGAAATTACACCCCAAAATACATTCAGCTGCTTCTCCTGAGTACAGGGATACCACATGTGTGGGACTTTTTGGGAGCCTAGCCGCGTACGGGACCCCAAAAAGCAAGCACGCCTTCAAGGTTTCTAAGGGCATACATTTTTGATTTCACTTCTCACTACCTATCACTACCTATCACAGTTTTGAAGGCCATAAAATGCCAAGATGGCACAAACCCCCCCAAATGACCCCATTTTGGAAAGTAGACACCCCAAGCTATTTGCTGAGAGGCATATTGAGCCCATTAAATATTTATTTTTTTGTCCCAAGTTATTGAATAATGACAAAAAAAAATGTACAAAAAGTTGTCACTAAATGATATATTGCTCAACCATGCCATAGTTATATGTGGAATTGCACCCCAAGATACATTTTGCTGCCTCTCCTGAATACGGGGATACCACATGTGTGGGACTTTTTGAGAGCCTAGCCGCGTACGGGGCCCCAAAAACCAAGCACCGCCAGTGGCGTCACTAGGGTTGGTGTCACCTGGTGCGGTATAACATGGTGTCACCCCCCCCCCAATAATTTTTTTCACCCTAATAACACTGCATATATTGGCAACAGTAGTGCCGTTAATAACTATCAATCAACTAGCAAATTTGAATAACAAAATCATATGAAAATAATAGAAATCAAAGCTTAAACTGTTAAAGAACTGTATTTATTTTAACTTTAAACTTTACTGAATTAATAAATAAATAACACAAAAACAGGAACAAATATGAAAGCATTTAGTTAACATCTAAATCAAAACTTTGCTTTTCTAGCCTTGACAGCTGCAAAATTGTGAACAACATCATCAAAATCAATACATTTCGCTAGTTCACTTTCAACTGATAATATTGCAAGATCAGAAAGCCTTGCCTGTCCCATCGTTGAACGCAAATAGTTTTTTATCAGCTTCAACTTTGAAAAGCTCCTCTCACATGAAGCCACAGACACACAGATTGTCAGAAATATTTTTAGACATAGTGAAAGGGTTGGAAGAGATTCAATGAAGTCCCATTCTGCTATGAAGGTCAAAACTTGTAAAGCCGACCAATCTTTGACTTCTTCTAGGTTGATCTTGGCTGCTTTGAGATGTCTCCTCAGTCTGGGTATTTCCATTAACAGCTCACTCTCAGATATTTCGTCATAAAAAGTGGTCAGTTTTGGAATGGACACCTTTAATGTTTCTTCAGTTTCATATATGAGACTCTTTGCTTGAACAGCCTCAAACATGGCTGCAACTTCCATGATGGCTCTTAATCTGATCTGGAGTTCAGAATGGAAGCGATCAATGCACTCAAGCATTGCCCTCTTGTTCTCGTCTTGTAGACTTATGCCTCCAGCATCACGTGCCTGTTCCCCTGCCATCCTCTTCTTAAACCTGGCTCTTCTCTCTACGGCAATTCCATATTCTTTAGATTTTAAATGTGCCTGCTTAATTGCATGTTCCACTAGGTGACTGCGCTCTTCAAACAGAAAAAGTCTTAGTGACTCTAGCTTTGTCACCACCTTGTCCAGACTTAAGCCTTTGGTCTGCAGGTACTGTTGTGTAACATCAACTTCTTGAAGTACATCACCCCAGAAGTATAGGTAGCACAAAAACGTAAAATCACAGACAGCAGGCAGTAGACATTCTGCTGCTCCTCTTGTGTCCATATTTTCAGAAGGATCACAAAGCGCTTCGATTGCAGACACAAACATATTCAATTTTTCTTTTACTGGCTTAACTGCAGCATGATGAGCACTCCAGCGTGTTGTTGATAATCTTTTCACTGACACTCCAGTGTGACACTACAGTGCAGTGTGATGATGTAACAGGCTGAGTCGCTCGCTGGCTCTGTAGGGTAGGGAGGAGGATTGGAATTTAGGAATAGGAAGAATAAGGAGCCGGAGGACACACACCAGGCGCGGCCGCGGCGCTGGAGGTGTTGTTCCAGGCTTCCAGCCCAGCGGAGTGAAATTAATCAATGAATGGGTCAGCTGTAAAAAAAAAAAAAAAAAAAAAAAAAAGGGAGGGTGTCACCCCTCTAGCGGGTGTCACCCGGGGGCGGACCGCACCCCCCGCACCCCACTAGCAACGCCTCTGAGCACCGCCTTCAGGATTTCTAAGGGCGTAAATTTTTGATTTCACTACCCATCACAGTTTTGAAGGCCATAAAATGCCAAGATAGCACAAACCCCCCCCCAAATGACCAATTTTTGAAAGTAGACACCCCAAGCTATTTGCTAAGAGGCATGGTGAGTATTTTACAGCTCTCATTTGTTTTTTAAATTGAAGAAAGGAAATATATATATTTTTTTCTTTTTTTAATTTTCAAAACTTTGTGACAAAAAGCGAGATCTGCAAAATACTCACCATACCTCTCAGCAAATAGCTTGGGGTGTCTACTTTCCAAAATGGGGTCATTTGGGGGGGGGGGGTTTGTGTCATCTGGGCATTCCATGGCCTTCGAAACTGTGATAGGCAGTGAGGAGTGAAATCAAAAATTTACTCCCTTAGAAAGCCTGCAGGCGGTGCTTGGTTTTCGGGGTCCTGTACGCGGCTAGGCTCCCAAAATGTCTCACACATGTGGTATCCCCATACTCAGGAGAAGCAACAGAATGTATTTTAGGGTGCAATTCCACATATAACCATGGCATGTTTGAGCAATATATCATTTAGTGACAACTTCTTGTACATTTATTTATTTATTATTATTCAATCACTTGGGACAAAAAAAAAATATTCAATGGGCTCAACATGCCTCTCAGCAAATAGCTTGGGGTGTCTACTTTCCAAAATGGGGGTTTTTTGAACTGTGCTGGCATTTTATGCACAACATTAGGAAGCCTATGTCACACATCATCCACTCTTCTAACCACTTGAAGACAAAGCCCTTTCTGACACTTTTTGTTTACATAAAAACATTTTTTTTTTTTGCAAGAAAATTATGTTAAACCCCCAAACATTATATATTTTTTTAAAGCAAAGGCCCTACAGATTAAAATAGATGGTGTTGCATTTTTTTTCCACACAGTATTTGCGCAGCGATTTTTCAAACGCATTTTTGGGGGAAAAAACTATTTTTTTTTATTTTTAATGCACTAAAACACACTATTTTGCCCAAATGTTTGATGAAATAAAAACATAGGCCGAATATATGGATAACAAACACGACATGCTTTAAAATTTCGCACAAACACTCATCGGCGACAAACTACATACATTTTTAAAAGCCTTTAACCACTTCAATACCATGCACTTATGCACCTTCCCGCCCAGACCAATTTTCAGCTTTCAGTACTCTCACACTTTGAATGACAATTACTCAGTCATGCTACACTGTATCCAAACAAAATTTTTATCATTTTCTTCTTACAAATAGAGCTTTCTTTTGGTGGTATTTAATCGCCACTGGGTTTGTTTTTTTTTGCGATATAAGCAAAAAAACTGCGATTTTTTTAAAAAAAAAACACTTTTTTTTAGTTTCTATTGTAAAATTTTGCAAATAAGTAATTTTTCTTGATAAATTTGTGCCAAAATGTATACTGCTACATATCTTTGGTAAAAATAACCCAAATTAATGTATATTATTTGGTCTTTGTGAAAGTTATAGAGTCTACAAACTATGGTGGCAATCATTGAAAATTTATCACATCTGATCACGCCTGATTTACTGAAGGCATATCTCATTTCTTGAGACACTAACAAGCCAGGAAAGTACAAATACCCCAAAATTACCCCTTTTTGGAAAGTAGACAGTCCAAGGTATTTACTAAGAGGCATGGTGAGTTTTTTTAAGTATTTTTTTCCCACAATTCTTGGGAAAATTTTGATTTTTTTTTTTTTACACAAACTGGTCATATTAACAGTTTTTTTCACTCACACAGCATATGCATAATTGCAACTACACCCCAAAATACATTCTGCTACTCCTCCTGAGTGTAGCGATACCACATGTGTGAGACTTTTACACAGCCTGGCCATATACAGAAGCCCAACATTGAAGTAGCACTTTCAGGCGTTCTACAAGCATAAATCGCACATATCCTTTCTCAACCACCTATTACACTTTTGAAGGCCCTGGAGCACCAGGACAATGGAATTTTCCACAAAATGACCCCATTTTGGAAAGCACACACCCCAACGTATAATCTATGAAGCATTATGAGTCTTTTGAACGGTTAATTTTTTTCCAGAAGGTTTTGGAAAATGTGGAGAAAAAATGAAAATGCATTTTTTTTACACAAAGTTGTCCATTTATAAGATATTTCTAACACATAGCATATACATAGCAAAAATGACACCCCAAAATGCATTCCGCTACTCCACCTGAGTATGACGATACCACATGTGTGAGACTTTTACACAGCCTGGTCATATACAGAGGCCCAACATTGAAGTAGCACTTTCAGGCGTTCTACAAGCATAAATCGCACATATCCTTTCTCAACCACCTATTACACTTTTGAAGGCCCTGGAGCACCAGGACAATGGAATTTTCCACAAAATGACCCCATTTTGGAAAGCACACACCCCAACGTATAATCTATGAAGCATTATGAGTCTTTTGAACAGTTAATTTTTTTCCAGAAGGTTTTGGAAAATGTGGAGAAAAAATGAAAATGCATTTTTTTTACACAAAGTTGTCCATTTATAAGATATTTCTAACGCATAGCATATACATAGCAAAAATTACACCCCAAAATGCATTCTGCTACTCCTCCTGAGTATAGCGATACCACATGTGTGAGACTTTTACACAGCCTGGCCATATACAGAGGCCCAACATTGAAGTAGCACTTTCAGGCGTTCTACAAGCATAAATCGCACATATCCTTTCTCAACCACCTATTACACTTTTGAAGGCCCTGGAGCACCAGGACAATGGAATTTTCCACGAAATGACCCCATTTTGGAAAGCACACACCCCAACGTATAATCTATGAAGCATTATGAGTCTTTTGAAAGGGTTAATTTTTTTCCAGAAGGTTTTGGAAAATGTGGAGAAAAAATGAAAATGCATTGTTTTTACACAAAGTTGTCCATTAATAAGATATTTCTAACGCATAGCATATACATAGCAAAAATGACACCCCAAAATGCATTCTGCTACTCCTCCTGAGTATAGCGATACCACATATGTGAGACTTTTACACAGCCTGGCCACATACAGAGGCCCAACATCCAAGTAGCACCTCCAGGCATTCTAGCAGCATTAATTGCACATATCATTTTCTGACTACCGATCACATTTTTGAAGGCCCTTCATATATCTAACACATAGCAGGTACATACCAAATAACAAAAGATTACCTGTGGTTTTAGAAGTGCAGTGGTCCACAGAGGAGAGCATCGGTCCAGGCAGCAGGCAGAAATGAGGTCAGCGACAACAAAAGCAATCATCCAGGCAGCAGGCAGGAATACTGTCCATAGTTCGCACAGGCAGAGATACTGTCAGCACAGCCAGAGCACAGCCAAAGCACAGGTCCAGGTAGCAGGCAGAGGTGTCCCGGCAGAAATGCTGTCCCAAGTCAGTAGAGGCAGCAGGCAGATATATGGTCAACACAGCCAAAGTATTGGTCCAAGCAGCAGGAAGAAACATGGTCCATAATGTCATGGGTCATTACAGGCAGTAATATGGTCAGCACAGCCAAAGTATTGGTCCAGGCAGCAGGAAGGACCATCAAGCTTAGGGCCAGGGGGACAGGGGTAGAGGCTTCTCCCACCCAAATCGCTTTGAAGCCTCCGGGCAACCAGACCCTGTTCTTGGAGCACAGAAAACGAAAAACTGGTTTTCTCTACTCAGAACGCTATTCTGAAGCCCCTCACATATGTGAGACCCCTGTGTACTAAAAGTAGATGGCCAAAAGATCAGTCCAAGTGGCAGGTAAAAACATGGTCGATTAACAGGCCAAGGTCGGTACACGTGGAAGTCAGAAGCGTGGTTTAAATCGGCAGGCAGATGCATCGTCGGTAAACAGGCTGAGGTTGGTGCACGTGGAGGTCAGAAACGTGGTTTAAATTGGCAAGCAAAGACATCGTCGGTAAACAGGCCAGGGTCAGTTAATTAACATGAAGGTACTTAGTAACATGGTAGCAGGCAAATGGGGAAATGGCAGTCTGTTAATAATAAGGGGAACTAATGGATGTATGATCATTTTTGAAGCAATTTCCGATGCACAGGCCAGGTTGGGAGGGACAATCGGGATAATAATAGCTGGTGTCTCTTCTTACTCCACCTCTGCTGCATACACGGCATTTCTTTTGGCGTCTTCTTCCAGATTCTGTGGGGGGGATGCTAAAGGGATAGTGTCGCTCATGAAGCCGACTCACACTATCAGAGCGAATGCTTCCTGGGGCGGGATCTTGTTGGTAAATGAGGGCATTGATGATATCTTCGATATATTGGAGGTAGTGGAGTTGGTGATTTTGAGTTGCTTTTTGGTAGCAGACAAACAAATTAAAAAGGGCCATGTGAAAAAGGTGAAACGCAACTTTTTTGTGCCAATAACGGGACTTTCTTGTTGATAAGTAGGGCTGTAGCATCTGGTCGTTTAAATCCACCCCCCCCATGTACAAATTGTAGTCGTGGACACATTCGGGCTTTACAATGGGGCCGCGTCTTCTTGGGATCTCCACCACAGTGTCATTGTGGATCGTAGAGAGGATGTGGACATCTTTCTTGTCCTTCCACTTCATGGCCAACACCTCCTCGTTCCTCATGAATGCAGATTCTCCAGGTCGCAATTTTTTGGTCAATAAATTTTGTGGGAATCCCTTCCGTTTTTTTTTTTAACTACTTCCCACCCGGCCACTGTACATATACGGCCGGGTGGATGCTCTCTCCTTCTGAGTGGACGTTCCTGAACGTCCCTCAGAAGGAGGGGGATCGTGTGCGCGCCGCCGGCGGCACGTGCGCGCGCCCGCCGCGTTACCAAGGACCCGGTGCGCGTGCCCGGCGGCCGCGATTGCCGCCGGGCAGACGCGATTGCCCGGGAACCAAGCAGGAAAGTGGATCTGTGTGTGTAAACACACAGATCCACGTCCTGTGAGGGAGAGGAGGCTGATGGTGTGTCCCTTTTACATAGGGACAACCATCGGTCACCTCCCCCAGTCAGTCCCCTCCCCCCACAGTTAGAACACATTGAGGGAACATATTTAACCCCTTCCCGCCCCCTAGTGGTTAACCCCTTCCCTGCCAGTCACATTTATACAGTAATCAATGCATTTTTATAGCAGGGATCGCTGTATAAATGTGAATGGTACCAAAAATGTGTCAAAAGTGTCCGATGTGTCCGCCACAATATCGCAGTTACAATAAAAATCGCAGATCGCCGCCATTACTAATAAAAAAATATTTTTTTTTTTAAAAATGCTATAAAACTATCCCCTATTTTGTAGACGCTATAACTTTTGCGCAAACCAATCAATACGCGCTTATTGCGATTTTTTTTATACCAAAAATATGTAGAAGAATACGTATCGGCCTAAACTGAGGAAAATTTTAATTGAAAAAAAAAGGGTATTTATTATAGCAAAAAGTAAAAAATATTGTGTTTTTTTTCCAAACTGGACGCTCTTCTTTTGTTTATAGCGCAAAAAATAAAAACCGCAGAGGTGATTAAATACCACCAAAAGAAAGCTCTATTTGTGGGGAAAAAACGACGCAAATTTTGTTTGGGAGCCACGTCGCACGACCGCGCAATTGTCATTCAAAGTGTGAGAGCGCTGAAAGCTGAAAAATGGCTTGGGCAGGAAGGGGGTTTTAGTGCCCAGTAGGGAGGTGGTTAAGGTACCGCAGGCCGGGGTTTGTTTACTGTAAAGGTGGCGAAAAAGGAGCAGGCTGGTATAGTAATTGTCAACATATAAATGGTAACCTTTTCCGAACAGGGGGTATGCCAACTCCCAGACAATTTTCCCACTGGTTCCAATATATGTGGGGCAATCACGGGGCTGGAGCTGGGAGTCTTTGCCTTCGTAGATCCTGAATTTAAAGACATATCCAGTGGCTCAATCGCATAATTTATTTAATTTTAACACATACCTGGCTCTCTTACTTGGTATGTACTGCTTGAACTGCAGTCGGCCGGTGAAATGTACAAGGGACTCGTCCACACAAATTTTTTGGTCTGGGATGAAAACTTCTTCAAATCGCTGGGAAAAGGCATTGATTAGGGGGCGTATCTTGTACAATTTGTCGTAGTTGGGATGATCTCGGGGAGGGCACTGTGAATTGTCATTGAAGTGGAGAAAGCGCATAATCATGTCGTATCTTTTCCTGGACATGACAGCGGAATATATGGGCATGTGTTGGATGGGGCGTTTGGACCAATATGAATGGACTTCGTTCTTTTTTGTAAGCCCCATATTGAACATAAGGCCCAAAAACAATTAAAATTCGTCCAATGTTAGACGCCGCCACTGGAACATGCAGGCGTAGGAAGAATCGGGGTTGGCAGCAATAAATTGGGATGCATACAGATTCGTTTGATCCACTATATTCTGCAGCAAATCTTGTGGGAAAAATAAACAAAAATAATCGAATTTAGAAAAATTTGTAGTGTCGGGCTGCACACCTGTCTGTGTGGTGAAAGGGGGGATGATAGCGGATCCTGAGTTGGCAGGCAACCATAAAGGGTTTGCCAGGGCATCGGGAAGGTAGGACTGGGGCTGGATTCTTCGGGTTGGGCGTGCATTTCCATTACTTGTACTGGGCTCCTCTTCCTGGGGTATGGCGCTGCTGGTGGTGGGCAGTTCTCCTGATCTTGGTGCTGATCTTGGTGCTGATCTTGGTGCTGATCGCCTTCTTTTGGGAGGGACGGTTTCCTCCGGGGACTCAGACTCTGAGCCACTATCCTCCACTGGCTTGTATTCCGAACCAGAATCGGATAATGGGAGCTCCCCGCTGCTCTCATCATCCGACATGGCAAGAATGGCATATGCCTCCTCAGGTGTGTAAACCCTTTGGGACATTATGGCAGTGCTTATTGGTGGGCCTGTGTAATAGTACTGCTGGTGGTAGTGGTGGCGGTCTGTGTGGTAGTACCGATGGAGGTATTAGTGGTGGGCCTGTGTGGTGGTACCGATGGCGGTATGGGTGGTGGTGGTACCGATGGCAGTACGGGTGGTGGTGGTGGCGGTACCGATGGCGGTACAGGTGGCGGTACGGGTGGTGGTGGTACCGATGGCGGTACAGGTGGTGGTGGTACCGATAGTGGTATGGGTGGTGATGGTACCGATGGCGGTACAGGTGGTGGTGGTACCGATAGTGGTATGGGTAGTGATGGTACCAATGGCGGTACAGGTGGTGGTACAGGTGGTGGTGGCACTACCGACGGTGGTACGGGTGGTGGTACTGGTGGTGGTACCGATGGCGGCACTAGTGGTGATACTGGTAGCGGGCCTGTGTGGCAGTATAGATGCAGGGCCTGATGGCGGTACTAGTGGCGGTACTAGTGGCGGTACTGGTAGTGGTACCAATGGCGGTACTGGTAGCCTGTGTGGCGGTACCAATGGCGGTACCGATGGAGGTGGGCCTGTGACAGATAATTGACAGATGGGCTGATTGATTGATTGACAGATGGGCTGATTGATTGACAGGTGGGCTGATTGATTGACAGGTGGGCTGATTGATTGACAGATGGGCTGATTGATTGACAGGTGGGCTGATTGATTGACAGATGGGCTGATTGGCTGGGCTGATTGATTGACAGGTGGGCTGATTGTTTGACAGATGGGCTGATTGGCTGGGCTGATTGATGTGCTGGGCTGTGTGGCAGGTCCTCTTTATGGGGGGGGGCGTGTTGTGCACTGTAAACTGATGTAGACAAACTACACTGAGCTAACTTACTGATCTCTTCTCTCTCCTCACAGATCGGTGTGTGAGGAGAGAGCAGGGATCAGATAGTAACTCCTGTGGTCTGTTTACATTTGTGACCGGCTGTGATTGGACACAGCCGGTCACGTGGTAAACAGCCAATTCATTGGCTGTTTACCCTGATCAGGGACGCGCTGTGTCCAAGGGACACTCGCCTTCCCCGATCCCCGCTCTGCAAGCCTCTGGCGGCGCGCACGGAGCGCGCCGCTGAGTCTGTTGTGACATGTGATCGGCTGTGACTTTGACACAGCCGATCACATGGTAAACAGCCAATGAAATTGGCTGTTTACCGTGATCGGGGAAGCGCTGTGTCTGAGGGACACACGCCTTCCCCGATCACCGAGCTGCGCGCCCCCGCGGGCGCGCGCAAGCCATTATCCTGCAGGACGTCATATGACGTCCAGTGTGGATAATGCAACCACTTCCCGGACGTCAATTCGCTATTGACTGGGCGGGAAGTGGTTAAAAGCCTTTACAGGTTACCACATTAGATTTACAGAGGAGGTCTACTGCTAAAATTACTGCCCTTGATCTGACCTTTGCGGTGATACCTCACATGCATGGTGCAACTGCTGTTTACATATGACGCTAGACCGATGCTTGCGTTCGCCTTTGCGCAAGAGCAGGGGGGGACAGGGGTGCTTTTTTTTATTTTATTTTTTATTTTGCTTTTTTATTTTATTTTTAAACTGTTCCTTCCATTTTTTTTGCCATTTTTATTGTTATCTCAGGGAATGTAAATATCCCCTATGATAGCAATAGGTAGTGAAAGGTACTCTTTTTTTGAAAAAAATTGGGGGGTTAGACCCTAGATCTTTCCTCTGCCTTCAAAGCATCTGACCATACCAAGATCGGTGTGATAAAATGCTTTCCCAATTTCCGCATGGCGCTGTTTATATCCGGGGGGGGGGACATTCCCTCCCACTGCTTGTAAAAGCAGTCTAGAGGCTAATTATCTGCTAGGATTGCTTTTACATGAAAGCTGACCGCTGGCTGAAAAGAATGATACCAAGATGATACCTAAACCCGCAGGCATCATTCTGGTATAACCATTCAAATTCCAGCAACATACCAGTACGTTGCTGGTCCTTGTTGGACATGTATTGTAATCTTTTTTTTTCATGCAGCCTGTTGGCTGAACGAAAAAAAGAGATTAATCGGTGGGTATGCCCACCATTAGAATACCTCCCTTCATCCACCCACTTCTAATGATGGTGATACATGCACCATTTATATATGCCGAAGCATGGGGGCATCCTCCCGCAAAAAAGTAATGCCGCGTACACACGGTTGGACTTTTCCACGGGCAAGCCTCCGTCAGAATTTTGACCGTATGTACGCGCCATAAAAGGTTATGCCGCGTACACACGGTCAGACTTTTCCACGGGCAAGCCTCCGTCGGAATTTTGACCGTATGTACGCGACATTAGGAGCAAAATCGTTCCTCCGTCTCTGCTGCCCCCATGCTTCGGCATATATGCTCTTTTTTTTAACTGTGGTGGTGAAATCACCTCCTACAGCGTTGGAATCATGGCTTTATGTATCGTGGGAGCAAATGCTGTTGCTGTCAAGATAAATAGATCCGCGCTGCAACTGAATGGCGTACCTGCTAAGCAAATGATGGTTAACATTAAAACAAAGTAACATTACAGTACAACAGTAAGACCTTACCATACCATACCTGCAAAGCAAATACCAAAAAAAAAAAAAATAGTAAAAAATAAAACATTTTTTTAACGCAACCTGTGCCTAAAATATATATATGCCGAAGCATGGGGGCATCCTCCCGCAAAAAAGTTATGCCGCGTACACACGGTCAGACTTTTCCACGGGCAAGCCTCTGTCGGAATTTCGACCGTATGTACGCGGCATTAGGAGCAAAATCGCTCCTCCCCCCCTGGCTTCGGCATAAATGCTCTTTTTTTTAACTGTGGTGGTGAAATCACCTCCTACAGCACTGGAGTCACGGCTTTATGTATCGTGGGAGCAAACGCTGTTGCTGTCAAGATAAATAACTCCGCGCTGCAGCTGAATGGCACACCTGAAAACAAAAAATTACATACCTGAAAAGTAAGCATGATAAAACATTGCAGAATAGAATACAGTAAAAAAGAGCAGAACAATAGAGAGAAAATAGAGAGAGCGAGAGAGAGAGAACAATAAAACGACAACTATTTTTTATTTTTATATTTTTTTTATTTTTTTTTACTTTTTTTTATTTTTTTTTTACACTTTTTTTTGTAACTTTAACAACTGTAACGGTTCGGGTCTCTCAAAATGCGATGGCATCTTGGGAGACCCTGTGTAAGTGTGTCCTAGTCTGTGAAATGCTGTACCCTACGCTAAAACTTCACTTTTGTGTGGAAGCGTTCAAAACATTTACCAATGCAAAGACCAGGATTGTCAGGACAGAGTGGACAAAAATAACGGGTGTCACGCCTAAATCCGCGCTTGCTACAGACACAACATCTTTTTTGGGGGGCTCGTTGAGTAGGGGTACTCTCGAGGACATACAGAAAATGCCTCTCATGCAGCCAGCTTACTGCATTTGGTTGGGGATGGTGAGGTGCAGAACCGCCTGGATATAGGAGGTCTGTGACTATCTCATCCTGGAATTTTAGGAAGGATAAAGTCCCGCCTGAAGCTCTGTATAGCACATGAGCATTCAGCAAAGCCAATTGAAATAAGGATAGAGACACTTTTTTGTACCAGCGTCTCGCCTTACGGGCAATATAATACGGCGCCAACAACTGGTCGTCGAGGTCCACCCCTCCCATATTAAGGTTATATTCGTGGCCACAGAGGGGTTTCTTCACAACACCAGTCGCCATACGAATTTGGACTGTCGTGTCTGCGTGAAGGGAGGTAAGAAGAAAAACATTCTTATTATCCCTCCACTTCACAGCGAGCAAATTATTACACCTCAAGCAGGCTCTCTCCCCTAGCCTAAGACGGGAATCTATAAGCCCCTGGGGAAAGCCCCGGCGA
Organism: Rana muscosa; assembly: GCA_029206835.1. Classification (NCBI taxonomy): domain Eukaryota; kingdom Metazoa; phylum Chordata; class Amphibia; order Anura; family Ranidae; genus Rana; species Rana muscosa. The sequence continues at coordinate 326,842,631 of CM055118.1, read as the reverse complement.
TTAGGTCGCACGGTGCCACATGCTCCAATCTGATGATCAAACAAGTGACTAAACAGTGGCACGCTCGTGTAATAATTGTCCACATACAAGTGGTACCCCTTTCCGAATAAGGGTGACACCAAGTTCCACACTATCTTGCCAGCGCTCCCTATGTAATCTGGGCAGTTCTCTGGCTCTACGTGACTATCTTTTCCCTCATAAACCATAAAGCTCCATACATAGCCTGTTGCCCTGTCTCAGAACTTATAGAGCTTGACCCCGTATCTGGCACGCTTGCTGGGAAGGTACTGCTTGAAAGACAAGCGGCCAGAAAATTTAATCAGGGACTCATCAACGCAGACAACTTGATCGGGAATAAACAAGGCTGCAAAACGTTTGTTGAAGTGGTTTATGAGGGGCCGTATTTTGTAGAGCCGATCGTATGCAGGGTCTCCACATGGACGACAAAGTTCATTGTCATTGAAATACATGAACCGCAAGATCTGCTCGTATTGTTTCCTGGGCATGGAGGCAGAGAACACGGGCATATGGTCAATTGGGCGCGTGGACCAATAGGCGCGCAATGACGGGAATTTGTGTGTGCCCATGTTGAGGGAAAGGCACAGAAAGGTCTTAAATTCAGAAACCGTAATTGGTTTCTAATCTCTGGCAATGGAAAGCAACTGGGGACTAGCGGCGATGAATTGACCAGCATATAAATTACTCTGGTCCACAATAGATTTATAGAGATCTTCCGTGAAAAACAGCGAAAAACTGTATTGGGCAGTGAATGGGGGAAGTACAGGTTCTGCAGAAGTGTTGGGCACCCAATCAGGATAGGCATATTCTGCAGGAAGGGCACTATGGGCACGACGGGCCTGCCTTTGTCTTCTTATTGGTGGCAGCAGGACACTACTTGTGCTTGCCACCTCGCCAGCTTGAACTGCACTTATGGGACTCGCCACGTCACCACGTGATACTGCAGTGCTGGATGTACGCCCGCTGGTGTTTGCCAGTTCACCAGAAGGAATAGCGGCGCTAGTACTACTCTGCTCCATAATACGAGAGCCCTGCGGTTCTTGCTCCTCAACAACATCAGAAGATCGGGATCGGGTACGCCTGACCTTAGCAGGGACCTCATCTTCGTCGTCAGTGCTATCTGACACGGATCCGCTGTCTTCGCTGTCTTCTACGGGAATGTATTCTGAGCCTGAATCTGACAGATACGTGACCTCCTCTTCACTATCTGTCATGCTCAGAATCTCGTAGGCCTCTTTACTGTGTACCTTCGATTTGCCATTTTGGGCTCTAAATTTAGTGGTACACTAGTAAGATTCACAGGTAAAAAAGCACCTGACTGTCAGCAAATGTATTAAACGCTTCAAAAAAAACCTGTTAGCGACCGCAGGGATCAGGCCTGTCTCTGTGAATGCTGCAGTTATGTGTGTTGTCTTTGGTAAGTGACAGTGATCGATAGATACTGCACTTGGGTGGGCTGGGCTGGGCTGGGCGGAGGGGCTAAACGCAGATGCTAGCAGGTATCTGGGCTGATCCCGCTAACACTGTGTTTTTGGGAACCCTAAACTGCTGGGGACGCTAGTATAGATCTGATCAGATACTATACCACTAAGGGAGGTGTATGCTTTGCGCGTGGGTGTTAGCGTTACTGGCACTAACCTGACGCTGCCTGGGGCGACGCAGACCCTCTATGAGTCTAAAACCTAATTGATATCACCCACCGGGCGATCAGGGGGTTAAACCTTTATTGGGTTATATACGGCGGGTGCCCTGATGCTACAAAAAGCAAACTAACCAACCAGTGTCACCCGTAACATTTATACGGTGATCACTGGTGAAAAGGTTAACTAGGGGCAATCAGGGGGTTAAAACTTTTATTAGGTAATATATGGGGGTACCTGACGATATATAAAAACCTGACGGGTAACCTAAATAACTAACTGGCTAACCAGTGTCACCAGTGACACTTATACGGTGATCACTGGTGAAAGGGTTAACTCTAGGGGCAATCAGGGGGTTAAAATAATATATGGGGGTACCGGACGCTATAAAAACCTGCGGCAAACCTAAAAATAAATAACTGGCTACCTAGGGCACCACCGACACTAATACAGCGATCGGAAAAACGATCGCTTAGTGACGCTGGTATTAGGAGGTGAAAGGGTTACCTGGGGGGCAATCAAGGGGTTAAACCTTTATTAGGGGGGGTTAGGGGGCTACCCTGGACCTAAAGGGGCCTAAACCTAACTGCCCTGCAACTGTTTACTGTCACAAATGACACTGATTGCAATGATCAGTAAAAAAATGACCACTGCAAACGGTGACACTGTGACTGGGGGTACTGGGGGTGACTGGGGGGTGAAAGTGTGTCTATGTGTACCTACGTGTTAGTGTAGTGTTGGTGCACTTACTGTGAGATGTCTTCTCTACTTGCGCCGGATCGAAAAGACCGCCGCATGGAGAGATGACATCACTTCCTCCTGCCTGTGTTTACATTACACAGGCAGAGGAAGATTTCATTCGCCGGGAGCGATCGCGAGGGGGTGGCCGGAAACCAATGGCCGCCCCCTCATCACGGATTGCTCCCGGTCAGAAAACCACCGCTCACTGTACCGGAGGGGGGTCCACCCATACGAAGGCAGTCACGTACAGGTACGTGATTGTGCCTGTCCGTGCCATTTTGCCAACGTATATGTACAGTGAGCGGTTGTTAAGTGGTTAAAGTTCAGGAAAACATAAAGATTACATGACTCATATGATGTTGTCTTTATGTTGTAGAGCATTTCCAAGTCAATCTCTTTGGATAATTTAGTTGTTAATGAGGCTGATAAGAGTGGCGTACTTTGTTCAAGTAATGTACGTATTTTTCCTTTGTTCTTGCAATTGCATTTGCTTTTCTGTGCAGGGTTCATCACTAATATATGTTACCAGCTATAAACACATATACTGTAGAAACTCTCCTTGTACAAGGGCTGTAAAACTCAATTACTTCAGGCAAACAGCAAGTACAAAATCAAATACGTAAACAGGAGCTGTTTCATCTGCCACATCAGTTGTATTGCTGTCCATCCAGCCCTGGGATTTACACAGCTCTGCCACCCATTACAACATTGTCTAGCAGGGCAGAAGACTTAATTTTTGCTGTTCTGTAATACTTGTAGGTCTTGTCCCTCCTCTGGCCTTTACCAAACAGGGAAGGAAGAAGCAGCACAATGATGCTTTCATTTCTCAGAATGCTCCTTACACTGCAAACTCAACTGATCTTCTTCTTGTGCCGTTTCTCCCTGTGGGCAGGTGTATTTTAACCTCCAGTCTGTAGGAGATGTTATGTTGTTGCACCACCGAGCAGATGAAGTAGAGGCGGAGAGAAACATTGTTCCTCTGTAGACTATTTATGGGTCACCAGGGAAGCAGTGCTCTGATATGTCACTGCAATACTGAGTGAGCCTTGGTGGTCATCTTTAGTATGGGCAGTGGTAAAATATACCAGTGTCCTGCTGCATTTGGTGCTCATTTGCGAGTAACTAGAGTAGGGAGAGGAACCCCACTTATTAAGGACAGTGACCTAGCAGTAGAGAGAGGTTCCTGTTCTAAAGCCTCATACACACCCTCAGACTTCCATCTGAATTTTCCGTGGATTTTTGTCCGAATGGGCGTTGGCCATGTACTTGTTCTGAATACACACGGCAGAATATTTTCAGCCAACTTTCACCAAATCACGTGTTTTTTCAGCTCTTTACCGCCACCCTTTGGGCAACTTCTGCTATTGTTGTCTGATCTTTAGCATTGGTTCTGAGCATGCGTGTTTGTACTTCGGACTTTAGTCTGATGGACTTGTGTACACACGATAGGATTATCCTCCATCGGATATTTGTTGCCGGAAAGTTTGAGAGCATGCACAGCGAACATTTGTCTGTTGAAAAACCGAAAACAATTGTCCGATGGAGCATACACACGGTTGGATTGTCCGATAAAACACGTCCGTTGGACCGTTGTTGTCAAAAAGTCTGATCGTGTGTATGAGTCTTTAGAGTGAGAAATTAGGTAAATTGCTGTATGCTTTGCTGCTGATCAATCTCTGGAATCCCTGCATAGGTCTGATACAGGAAAAAATAATAGTTGCGCTAAACCTACAGTGATTACAAATATTGCATATAACCTTATACGTGCATCAATGCTTAAAATGAACCAACATGTGAAAAGTCCAATATAAACACAACTTGTGAATTACAAAAATTGGGAATGTGAACCTAATAAATAAATATGTGAACCAAAATTGATCTCAAATAAAAAAAATGAATCACAAAAAAAAAAAAAATGTATCATGTAGTGAAGTGAAAAGTTCATATTGCAGATCATAAAATAAAATTTGAAAAATTGTGCAACTCATTGAATAAAAGTTCATATATGTTCAAAACAAGGGAGAGGAAATCAATAATGTCCATACACCAGTGCAAAGGGATCCTTAATGGAATGCATCCATAGGTAGAGACTCCTCAGATGTTTGGAGGAGACTAATGTGAAATCCACCACCAATATAAGAAAAATGCCGGCTTACCAGAGCTCCGTGACCCCCCGTTACAGAGGATCCGGAGAAGCTTAGAATGAAAAGAACTCTCCAGAGACACCCGAGGTTTCAATCCCAGTCACGCCACTCCGTGGATGTTCAGTAAATCTCAGACATAGAAAATGAAATGAAATGAGTGACTTGTATAGCGCTAAACATGCAAACTGAATCGCCTCTAGGCGCTTTTGCAGCCAGTGTCTGCTTGGCTGGTGCGGTCATTTTACCCCGTAGGATCTCGACACGCTTGGGACACACAATCATACACACATATATACATATACACTGGGCCAATTTGGACAAGATCCAATTAACCTACCAGCATGTCTTTGGAGTGTAAAAAACATAATGCTTTCATAGTGTAAAAAGCTTCAGGATTTATTCAGTATAAAAAGTAGCACACTTACAATTCATGCAGTAAAAAAGAGCCTTAAGTCTGCAGTGCCGGCCGGAACAGGCAAACCCGTCCAATTGGATAGTAGGTGATGACGTCAGCGCACCGCTCCGCTCCTCCCTACGTCGTTTCGTAACAGAATTACGTCTTCCAGGGGCATGGGCGGCACGTCACGTTACCTCCCTATATATAGAAACAATATGGCTAAAAACCACACTGCGCAGGCGTACCCGCCCTGCGACCAAGCCTCATTTTGAGCCACTGTCCGCAGACTAAAAAGGATAGCATTGACGTCACACTCTCGCGGGAGTCAGAGGACGTGGTAATAAGATAGTAATGTGGGTAAACACGGAAAATCCATGATAGACCCAACCGCACTGTGGATCTTACAGATCCTAACATGCTTAAAACAAATTAATATATAAAGGGAAATATAAGACAATGGCTTGACAAACATCACCTAAGTTGCCAAATTTATTACGATCCAGGCACAAAATGAGACAGGAATGCTTGACAAAAAACACACAAACTCCAGTGCTCACCACCGGAAATGTGTTATTAGTCCATATGGTGTCGCCGGCAGCAATAAACGCTGCGACACCCAATGAACAAAAATGCTTTATAGAAACAAAAAAAGGACACAACCTCCAGCGTACAACGCCGGAAATGTGTTATTAGTCCATTCAGGTGTCACCAACAGCGATGAACGCTGCGACACTCAATGGACACCATTGAGATGACACTCTAAAATCTTGAAAAAAAGGGGGACAAAACATATACATGTGTTACTTCAATGAAAAACTCATAAAAGTCAAGAAAAAAGACTCACAACCAACAGAACCATTAAAGGTGGAATCTAAATCTGTTGAATGTTGCTCCTTATATAATTAAAACAAAAAAACAAAAAGAAATCCACAAAACCACTAATTGGTTACATGGGATAACATCTAAAAAAATGAACGGAATTTTTTTTAATTTTATGATCTGCAAAATGAACTTATTTTTTCCATTACTTGCACTATATGTTGTTTCACAGAAGGTTTGCTGCTTCCAAAATTAATTTTATCATCCATTCAGAACCATCTTTGTGACCTGGTTAGCTAGGTTACTCTTCATCCCATACACTTAGCGCAGTTTCTCCCCCTCTTTTTTTTTATAGGTCTGATAATAGGATTTTTATACCAGCTTACCTGTAAAATCCTTTTCTTGGAGTACATCACGGGACACAGAGCGACATAGTCATTACTAATGGGTTATATAGATACCGTCAGGTGCTGGCACTGGCAACTTCCAAAACCGGAAGTACCCTCCCCTATATAAGCCCCTCCCATCCGGGAGCACCTCAGTTTTGTAGCAAAGCAATAAGTGTCCCCAAAGAGGGGCAGGAGCTCTGTGTCCCGTGATGTATTCCAAGAAAAGGATTTTACAGGTAAGCTGTTATAAAAATCCTATTTTCTTTCTCGTACATCACGGGACACAGAGCGACATAGTCATTACTAATGGGATGTCCTAAAGCAATGCCAAATGAGGGGGGGGATACACCATATATAAGCTGAGCGCTATCAGACATGAGGATCTTTTGCGGCCTGCAACACACTGCGCCCAAAGGCGACATCCTCCTGACTTCTAACGTCCACCTGGTAGAACCTAGTAAACGTGTGAACTGAAGACCATGTTGCGGCCTTACAGATTTGAGCCAGGGAGGCCTGGTGATGCACTGCCCATGAAGTTCCAACTGCTCTCGTGGAGTGCACTCTAACTTTGAACGGAGGCGGTCTCCTTCTCAAGCCATAAGCTTGCATAATGACCTGTCGAATCCACTTGGCTAAAGTAGATTTTGACGCTGCCTGACCCTTTCTGGGGCCTTCCGGCAGAATAAACAAAGTATCCGTTCTGCGAATCTGAGCAGTGGCTTTTAGATAAGCTTTAACTGCTCTTACTACATCCAAAGAATGCAATAACTTTTCCTCTACCGAAGTAGGTTTGGGGAAAAAAGAAGGAGGAACCACATGTTGGTTCAAATGAAACCTCGATACCACCTTAGGAAGAAAGGCTGGATGAGGACGTAACACTACTCTGTCCTTATGGATAACCAGATATGGCTCCTTACAGGACATAGCTGCTAATTCCGATATTCTTTTAGCCGAACAAATGGCTACTAGAAAAATCAATTTCCTGGTGAGAAGCACCAAGGAAATATGCTGTAATGGTTCAAATGGTTGTTTCTGTAGAACCGACAGAACCAAGTTTAGATCCCATGGACATATGGGAATATTAACCGGAGGACTAATACGCATCACTCCTTGTATAAAGGCTTTGACTAGTGAATGCGAAGCCAAGGGCCTTTGAAAAAATATTGACAAGGCCGAAATCTGACCCTTGATAGTACTCAAGGCAAGCTTCCTATCTACAGCCCACTGTAGGAAGTCCAGAATCCTACCTATTACGTACTTATGTGGATGCCATTTCTTGGCCTCACACCACGCGATGTACGCCTTCCAGATTCTATAGTAGATCTGCCTGGATACCGGCTTCCTGGCATTGATCATGGTAGATACCACAGCATTAGAGAGCCCTCTCTTTTTTAGAATGTGGGCTTCAATAGCCAGGCCATCAAACCTAGGGCTGGTAAGGAAGGGTGGTATATCGGTCCTTGCGAAAGCAGGTCCGGACGACGTGGGAGAGTCCAAGGACTCCCCACTGAAATTTTACAATCTCCGCGTACCACGCTCTTCGGGGCCACGCTGGAGCCACCGGAATCACTGGTTTCTTTTCTACCCTGATTCTGCGGAGTAATCGAGGTAACCATTGTGGCGGTGTGAATGCATATATCAGCTTGAACTGATCCCAAGGGAACACAAGGGCATCCGAGCCGCAAGCTAGGGGATCCCTTGTCCGAGAGACAAACCTGTCCCCCTTTGCGTTGAATCTGGATGCTAGAAGATCTACATCCGATGTTCCCCACCACTGACATATTGTCCAGAAAACCTCGGGGTGAAGGGACCCTTCCTCTGGGCCTAATTGCTGGCGACTTAGAAAGTCCGCCTTCCAATTCTCCACTCCTGGAATGAATACCGCAGATATGGCTGGGACATATTTTTCTGCCCATTTCAGGATGTAATTTACTTCCCTCTGGGCTGCACGACTCCTGGTGCCCCCCTGATGATTGATATATGCCACTGCTGTGGCATTGTCTGATTGAATTCTGACAGGGGACCCTTGGAGTTTGGATGTCCATGCTACTAGGGCATACCGGGCTGCTCGTATCTCTAAGAGATTGATGGGCAGGGCCTTTTCTGCATCCGACCATCTGCCCTGGAGAGACTATTGCTCCAGTACTGCTCCCCAGCCTATAAGGCTGGCATCTGTAGTGACCACCTTCCAAGAAATCAGACTGAAGGATTTCCTTTTTTCCAGATTCTGGGGAACCAACCACCAACGGAGGCTCTTGCGAACGGAAGGGGACAAGGACATTGTAAGTCTAGGGCCTGAACTTTTTTGTTCCAGGCTGACAGTATGGCCCCTTGCAAATTCCTTGAATGGAATTGACCGTAGGGTACTGCTTCGAATGATGCCACCATTTTTCCCAGCAGCCTCATATACAGGCGTATGGACGGCTGTCTTTTTTGTACCCACTAAGTGGATCAAATCTTTCAAAGACAACACCTTTCCTCGAGGCAAGAATATTTTTCTCTGGCCTGAATCCAACCTTAGCCCCAAGTATTCCAGACTTTTGACTGGTTTTTAGGGCTGACTTGTCTCGGTTGATAATCCAACCGTGAGATTCCAGATACTTGATTGTCTTGTGAACGACCACGTCTAGTTTTTTCACTGAGTGGTCTATCAGCAACAAGTCATCCAGATATGCCATTATCATTACACCTTGTGTTCTTAGATTGGCCAATAAAGGGCCAGAATTTTTGTAAACACTCGTGGTGCTGTGGCCAAACCGAAGGGTAAGGCTCTGAACTGAAAATGGCGCCCTTCTACTGCAAAGCGTAGAAATTTTTGGTGGACTGGAAAGATGGGAATGTGCAAATAAGCATCTTTGATGTCGATCGCGGCTAACCAATCCTCCCCTTGTAGGGCAGTGGCCACCGATCGGATCGACTCCATCGGAAAGTCCTGATATACAGGAATTTGTATAGCCCTTTTAGAATTAATATGGGCCTCCCGTCCGCGTTTGCTTCGGGACTGTAAAGAGGTTTGAGTAAAACCCGAACCCTCATTCTTCCAGGGGAACCTCCATAATTACTCCTTGGAGCAATAGTTGTTCTAGTGCCAACAGGAGGGACTCTCTCTTCCGGGGATCCCTTGGCACGTTTGACCTCAAAAATGGGAAGGAGGAGAGTCTTTTAACTCCAAACTGTATCCCAAACCTACTGCGGAGAGCACCTATCTGTCTTGATCGTGTCCCGCCAGGTCTCTTGCGAACAACTGGAGTCCTCCCCCCACCCGACTGAGTGGGGGCTTCAATGAATTTAACTTTGGGGGAGGTTTTGTACCTCCCCTGACCCAGGGTTTCTCATTACCCTGCTACTGTCCCTGTTTTTTACCCCCGGGATTTGACCGAGGAGGCCGTCGGAACTGTTACACAGCCGATGCCCCAGGGACTGGAGAGGCAGGCCTCTTAAAGAGGGACCTCTAACTCTGTTTTTAACCGGCAAGAGCGTATTTTTACCGCTGGAAATTTTCTGGATATATTTGTCCAGGTTTTCCCTGAATAAGCGTTCACCATGAAATGGGACGCTAACCAGCCATTCTTTACAGGGAGCTTCAGCAGACCAGTTTTTGAGCCATAGGAGCCTACGCATATGTACTATAGACAGCGTAAGGCGGGAGGCCTGATGGACTGAATCCTCTATGGCGTCAACCGCAAAGCCTAAGGCTCTAGGTAGATCAGCTAGGGCAAAGCCTGCTGATCTGTCAAGTCCCTCAAGACCTGTTTCAACTGATCCTTCACTGCTTAGCAGACCCCAATAGCTGCTACTGCTGGTTGTATCACCAAGCAGATTTTCATAAGGACTCCAATCTTTTATCTATTGGGTTCTTGAACATTTGGACATTATCCACTGGACATGTCAGTGATTTATACATACAAGAGATGGCTGCGTCCACTGTAGGGACCTTCCATTTTTTTTTGATGAACTTATCCTCCATGGGATAGACCACCGGAAATCTCTTGGGGGAATAAATATTTTCTCAGGACGTTCCCAATCCTGGTAAATGAGCCCTTTCAGTAAAGGGTGAAGTGGAAAAGAACAAACAGTCTGGGGGCTTCTAGCGACCCCAACGAGGATACAGTAGTGGTTGATGGTTCCGCAAGGTGCATTTTTAAATGCTGATCAGACCATGTTAGTCAGAGACTGAACCCATAATCTTTCAGCTTGAGATGCTGAGAAAAGGTTCCCCCACTGTTGATTCCTCTATAACAGAATCAACCTCATCCTGATCCCCTTCAGGCAGGTCGATCCCTGTATGGGACTGTTGCTCTGCTAACAGGCACTCTGAAGGAGGAGACGGAGATCGGGCGTGCTTTCCCTGACAGGGAGGCAGCGATAAATGTTGACAATCTCTCTCTAATCCTCCCAGAGCTGAGGAAAAAACCTCCTCTGTTACATACACAGGAGCAGGTGAACTGAGGACAGCCACAGTACCAAGTACCCCTGCGGGGTCTCTACGGTCACTTACCTCTGAACTTCAGGGGAGACTGGTGCAGCAGAAGTATGCCCAAGATCCTCCGAGCCCGATGAGACCCCCTTCGCTTCCTGGAAGATTCAGTTCCGGAGCTTCTGGACGGCATATTCCTAAGCCTAAAGCTGAGGTATTCCAGCCGTAATACACCACTTTTACTGAGAATAGTCTAGCACAATTGCTGCTATATCACAGTTGGTGTCTACTAATGTGCCTTTCTAGGGGATGCCTGTATCAACCGCTTGCTGTATGCCCTTTTTTTTTAAATGTTGCCAGCTCTGTCTCTGTACTTCATAGCCAGCTCACCACACAAAACTGTGGTTTTTACATGCTGGGACGCCCGCACATGCGCAGAAGCGCTGCGGCGCACACAGAGCGTCATCCCCCAGGCTCCGCCCCCTTTCCTGGCTCACCTCTATATATAGAGGCGCGTGCACGCGCACGCGCGCGGCCACGTGCGCCTTCGGAGCTAATTTTGAAAAATGGAGACTAGGGACAAGAGCCAGGGCCCCTCTTTGCCGCAGGCCGGGGGATGGACGAGCATTGCAACATGGCAGAGGAAGCAGTTTCCCATAAGAGAACTCACCATCTGCCTGGACTTGCTCTGCTGAGAAGAAACTAGTCCACATGACAAGAAAACATTCCACAGCGGCCTCTAGTGGACAAACACAGGTACCGCAGTCTAATATCTTAAATATATATAAAAAATATATTTTTTTTTTTTTTCTTGACCACCATTAAAAATTATTAAATTTTTTTAGTAGTTACAGGCATGCACAGAATTTTGCGGGAATACCATTAGGTAACAGACAGAAAGACAAATTAGGCTTGGGGGTCCCCCAATAGAACCAAGTTCCTGGGGGCCCCCACTTACCTGTTCCCCGCCGCAGGACTTTGTTTGGTCCACAAAAGCCCAAACTTCACCTATCACGGCAGGCATTGTAATCAAACCTTCAGGGACCGGGTTCCCAAGGATTCCACTCCCCTGGACCTGTATAGCACCCTGCACAGAAAACATCTTGGTCGTGGGTATGACCAGAGCTCTGGATCCCAGGGTCCAGCTCTCCTAAGAGAAGCATTACAGGCAAAACCTTGCTCTTCTCTGCAAGGCCCGGGTACCGACCGTTTAGCTATGAAGCTTTTTTGGTCGGATCCGGAATAGATTACTGAGGCCCAAAAGAACCTGTACGCAAGCTCAGTGAAAAACACATGTTTCTTCTTGGCCAACACCTTAGACACTGGCAAAAAAACTGGGGTGCTCCCGGATGGGAGGGGCTTATATAGGGGAGGGTACTTCCGGTTTTGGAAGTTGCCAGTGCCAGCACCTGACGGTATCTATATAACCCATTAGTAATGACTATGTCGCTCTGTGTCCCGTGATGTACGAGAAAGAAACAGTTGTTTTAAGAGCCACTTGTTCTGCCACCTGCCACTCAGCCACCTCTTTTGGAGATGCTGCCCTGGAAATGTAGACCATGCATTGTGTTATCTGTGGTGGTGAAGATATTTGCAACACCTGTAATACTGTAACTGCTACTATCAGTGCTCCTGTACCAGAAAAGTCATTGTTACTGGGTTTGCTGTTATATAAATGTTTGGAACTGTTAACAGGTGTTCTATCGCAGTTACTAAAGCTATACTGCTAGTGCAAGTGATTGTAGATTGACATATACCTCTGTTCTACCTGCAACTCATAAATACAGTTATTCAACCTTGTTCTGGACCACACTCTGTTGAACGTGCTAAGAAAACTGGGGCAGGGGCATTGGGAACGCTGGTACCAACATGTTGGCAATGCATTTTAGGCCTACAATCACACTGTCCATCATACCCTTGGGTTACACACCTTGCTTTCTGATGTTTGGCCCTGGTGGTGGGCTGCCTGTGAACTTCAGCCTACCACCAGGGATTGCAAAGACAATCCCACTTTGCAATCCCAATGATTGGGTCCATGAGCAGTGGAATCGGCTGAGGTGAGCCAAGCAGTTGGCTCTTAAACTTCATAAGGACTTGGCTGACAACTACATTATAAAAAAGTCAGGTCATAATTCTGACTGTTGCGTCAGGTAGGACTGAGTAAATTATGCATGGACTGGCTGGACATTAAAAAAAAAAAAAATCTGATGGGAGGTATGAAAGTTTCCACATACAGTATATTCCCAAACTGTGCATTCAACTGTTTGTCTGTAATTCAGTCAACTGTTTGTCTGTAATTCAGTTTTAACTCCCCATAATCGACCAGAGACCTGGTCTGACTCTTAAAAATGTAAAATAATGATTATTTCATTAGCTGTTTCTAAAGTAAACAGGACTAACTGAAAGAGTTTCTTGAGTCAAGTCTTTCTCCTTCATCACTTTCTTTCTCCTCGATCTCTGTGATCTGGTTTATAGCACCAATATGATAATGCTCTGCATTACTTGTGACGCACAAAGAGGCGTCACAAACAAAATACAAGTGCTTGTTTATGGATGCTCACCTAAGAAACCAATAACATGCTTTTATCAAGCACCACTTAACATGGATCAAAGTTCAGGAGTTTGACGAACAACTTAAGTTGAAGTACTTAACTGTGGGGTTCATCAAATCCCAGAGACATGACTTGTGGTTAAAAAGTAACAGGATTATTATGGAATGTGAAAGTATGGAGTGCTTGATAAAGTTCAGAAGCCATTGACTCCTGAAAAGAGTCTTTGTCCTTTTCTTAAAAGTAATACACACACGCACACACAGTGCATGCATGTTCACATTTAAAGCTGACCTCTAGGGTAATTTCAAAACCAACTTGCCAGCTGGATAACCCCACACTGCAATGATTGAATGATAGTTTTTTTTTGTCTAGGATACCACTAAAAATAAGTTATACTTATCTTACCCCACACTTGACAGGCTGTCCCTTGTTTTCCCCTCTTCTGCTCCAAGGTGTGGGCGGGCCCTCAGTGTCCAATGCAGGACTGCTGGTCTGAAGTGCCTGCAGCTGACAAAATTCCAAAAGCAGCTTTGGCAGACAGGTCGAACAGGGAGGAAGCCTGCAGGAGTGAGGGATATGGTAATTAAAAATGCTTTCTAATAGTATCCTAGACTAAAATTAGTATTGCTGTCTGGGGGGTAGCCCCACTGCAAGGGTATGTTAAAAAGAAGGGTGTGCTTGAAAACTGTCTCTGTACCCATCCCCAAAATAACTGAAATGTGAACTTGGAAAAAGAGGGTGGTGGGGATTTTATAGGACACACAAATATAAAGAAAAGTAAAAAATTAAAATTGCATACAAAACAATATTTTTATCATACTAAAAACCCACAATAACGGCCACAAATATATATATATCCCACATGGTGTACATGTCATTAAAAGGTGCCATTTATACTATACACAGTATATTGTTTGCAATCATCCCTAAAACGGAAAGGAATTACGTTGTGAATCAATAACAAAAAAAAACCCTCACCAAATGCCCGGCGAGTTTCGAGACTTGCTCTTCTTCAGGGAGAAAACACTGTGTTGTATTGAGACTATAATACATCAGATTTTTATAAACAAACATGTTTTGTAGATACATTTTAAATCCAAAGAAAGTTCATGCCTTTCATCCAAACCCTACTGGAGACAGGAAACAAATGCAGAGATCCCTCTAGGACAAAAAAGGATTGTCTTGCCATAAATGTATAGAAATCAAAAAAATATCTAATATAATAACCAAAATCCCCCTTAAAAATATATACATAATGTGCTGTTCCAAAAATTACCTACCCTTCTTATATTTCACATAGGACTTTTCCAGTGGCATGACAAGGTATGTAATTTCTTGGAAGAGCACATTTTATATTTATTTTTCATTAGTATTATTATTTTTGATTTTGTTTATTATATTAGATATATTTTTCTTTTTTATTCTTTTTGGCATGACAATACTTTTTTCCCGTGTTTAGAACAATACCACAGCAAAATGAAATTTCTAAAGGAAAAAAAGTAATTTAAAACTGCTTGCGGCTGTAATGAATTGTCGGATAAAAATCATTAAAAAAAACAGCATAGCCCCCCCCCCCCACTCAATTACCTGGCTCTTTGGGTCTGGTATGAATATTAATGGGAACCCCAAACCAAAATAATTTTTTTTTTTACATTTCATGGTGCTCCCCCAAAATCCATACCAGGCCCTTCAGATCTAGTATGGATATTAAGGGGAACCCTGCGCCAAATGAAAAAAAAATGGCATAGGGGTCCCCCAAAATCCATACCAGACCCTTATCTGAGGACGCAACCTAGAAGGCCGCAGGTCAGGAGAGCGCCCCCCTCCTGAACCGTATCAGGCCTCATGCCCTCAACATGGGGAGGGTGCTTTGGAGTTGCCCCCAAAGCATATTGTTCCCATGTTGATGGGGACAAGGGGGACAAGATGTTGCGTTTTTTCGGCTCGTCGGGCGGTGTGAGATGGATTTACATCGCGGGCCATTTTTATTATTTTATTTTTTAATAAAAGACTTGTCCCAAAGTGTCTCCTGTCTTATTTAATATTTTTGACACTTTGTTTTGTGAATTGGTAGTGGAGCAATGTACCTGTTACCAATTCACAAATAAAAAAAAATAAATTGGTTTGGGGTTCCCCTTAATATTCATACCAGACCAGAAGGGCCTGGTAATGGACTGGGGGGGAACCCATGCCATTTTTTTCAATGAGTTTTATCTTTTACTGCTGAGACCCGACAATTCATTACAGCTGCGTTCAGTTTTAAATTACTTTTTTCCTTTAGAAATGTAATTTTGCTAATATTTCATTTTTATTGTTTCACTTTAAGAATTATTAAAATCACTACTCCTGAAAAAACGTCAGTTTTTAAAACTTTTTTTGCATTGATACATGTCCCCTGGGGCAGGACCCGAGTTAGGGGTCGGTAAATTACATATTTACTGGCCCATTTCCCCACGGAATCTGTTCGTCAGCTGTAGACGTGCTCGCTCCCGAGGATACACGCCGCGCAGAAAGCGGCGGGGGCGGAGACTGTGACACGCCGCTCCCTAGGGCGGCATTAAACAAGTTGATGGCCGGGTGACACGCCGCTCTGTATTTTATAAAATGTTCATGAGCGGGCGCAAGGGGCGGCAAAAGGGGTGGGGGCGGACACTGTGACACGCCGCTCTATAGGGCGAGTGTTGTACATATAAATCTCTACGCTTGCCGTCTAACATTGCAGGGAGCGCACACTCACTCATCCGCCCCTTGCTATACAGAGCGGCGTGTCACCCGGCCATCAACTTGTTTAATGCTGCCCTATAGAGCGGCGTGTCCCAGTCTCCGCCCCCGCCACTTTCTTGTCAAGCTGGTTCCCCTAGCATCGGGAGAACAGCTGTTCATGCTCGGAGAATGCCGTCGCCTCGGATTGCGCCTGTGCAGTCGAGCTCGGAACCATATCGATAGGCGGAACCAGCTCGGCAGAACACCGGGAAAGGGGGAAATGTGGGGGGGCAGGGCAATAGGTGGAATCTGTGCTGTACAGAGTGCCTGGGTTCACCTGGCACACCCTGTGCACACGCCTATGCTCTTGTGACACGGTCATTAAAAAAAAACCTTGTACAAGGACAGTAGCGTGTTAATGTGTAGTCACTGTGCTCACTGTGAACAGTGAGCAGGCTGAACTTTTAGGCCCCTTCCAAATTTAGCACAATTTTGCCACACAATTCTAAAAGCTGAAATCTTCCCCCCATGCAAAAATAAAGAAATAAATGTACAGCCTTGGATCCTAGGAGATAAATTTTAAGAAATGTAATTTTCTTTATCATTCTAATGACACATTTACAGCCCAGCAACACCCTTTCCAAACATCGTTTTATGTAATTACTGCAGATCATAAAATTGTGTAAATACCTTTATTAGCTTTTCGTAGGAAACCCTTTTCAGATTGTCACTTATTTTCACACCAGCATGCAACATCATATTAAAGCGGAGGTGCCGTGGAAAAATTTTTTTTTAAAAGCCAGCAGCTGCAAATACAGCAGTTGCTGACTTTTAATATATGGACACTTACCTGTCCTGGAGTCCAGCGACGTCCGCAGCAAAGGACGAGCAATCACTCGTCACTCTGCTGCCCCACCGCCATCCTCAGTGAGGGAACCAGGAAGTGAAGCCTTGCGGCTTCATGCCCGGTTCCCTTAGGCGCATGCGCGAGTCGCGCTGCGCCGTTCGGAATGGTCCCCTGTGTTCTGGGAGCCGAGTGTCTCCCAGAACACAACGGGGAATCTGTGGGAAGTGACGTGCTTCCCGCAGATTTCCCGCAGAGAGGACTCCCGGAAGTGGGTGGAAATACCTGTCTTAGACAGGTATCTTCACCCCCCTCCCCCCTGAAAGGTGTCAATTGTGACACCGGAGGGGGGAGGGTTCCGATCAGCGGAAGTTCCACTTTAGGGTGGAGCTCCGCTTTAAGGTGAAAAAAAAAACTGCCAATGACGGCCCCTCCAGCACCCCCGTTTTACTTACATGAGCCCATTCACCTGCAGCGCTCACCCCCGATGTCCTCTTCTCCACTCAGTCTGGCCGTTGATTGACTAGATTGAATGGATTGATAGCAGCGCAGCCATTGGCTCGCGCTGCTGTCAATCACATCCAATGACACGGCGCGCCGGCTGTATCACGGGAGCGTGCCCGCAGGAACTAACCTCCATGGGAGAGAGCTCCCATGAAGAGGGTTAGTTCTTGCGGGGAGGAGCCAAGACAGCTGCCGAGGGACCCCAGAAGACCAGGATCTTGCACTGTGTGCAAAATGAGCTGCACAGTGGAGGTAAGTATAACATGTTTGTTATTTTTATTTTTTTAAACGTGAACCTTTAGTGTCCCTTTAACATCTGATACTTCCTTTTTACCTGTCTTATGTGAAAAGTTCTTGGCAATCGCCATCTTGTTTGCAGCATCATCACTCCAAGGTGCGCTCAAGCTACCAGTGGCGGTAGCAAGCTGTCCAGTGGCCAATGGAGTTGGTTTACTAAAACTGGAGAGTGTAAAATCTAGTGTAGCTCTGCACAGAAAACAATCAGCAAATTTTCCATGAAAGCTTCCACTTTTTATTGTCAGAGCTTAACTGTTTCCGGACCGCCCATTTACTGCGGCAGGGTGGACTGGCTGCGTGAAACAATGTACCTGAATGTTGTTTCTGCCCCGGTAAACTGCTCCCGCTGGACACAGCGGGAGCCAATCAGCTGGTCTGGCGGCCGTGATGGGCGCCGGGACCCGCGATTGTTCGCTGGAGTGGCAGAGCAGCGGTCTGCCTATGTAAACAAGGCAGACCATCGTTCTGTCAGAGGAAGAGAGGGATCTGGTGTTCCTGCTAATCAGGAACAGAGATGTCTCTCTTCCTCCAGTCAGTCCATCCCCTACACAGTTAGAAATCACTCCCTAGGCGCACACTTAACCCTTTGATTGCTCCTGGGGTTAACCCCTTCACTGCCAGTGTCGTTTATACAGTGATCGTGCATTTTCTTAGCACTGACCACTGTATTAGTGTCACTGGTTCCCAAAAAGTGTCACTTAGTGTCCAATTTGTCCACCGCAATGTCGCACCCGACTAAAAATCGCTGATCGCCGCCATTACTAGTAAAAAAAAAAATGCCTTAAATCTATCCCAAAGTTTGTAGACACGATAACTTTTGCGCAAACCAGTTAATGTACACTTATTGGGATTTTTTTACCACAAATATGTAGCAGAATAAATATTGGCCAAAATTTATGAAGAAATTTGATTTTTTTTTTTATTGGATATGTTTTATAGCAAATGTAATAAGTATAGTTTTTTTTTTTTTTCAAAATTGTCGGTATTTTTTTATTGATAGTTCAAAAAATAAAAACTGCAGAGGTAATTAAATACCACCAAAAGAAAGCTCTATTTGTAGGGAAAAAAAGAACATAAATTTTGTTTGGGTACAGCGTCGCACGACCGCGCAATTGGCTCCCACAGCAGTGGGAATCATTGACTCCTGCTGCTGTAAATTACAGCCAGTGAGCTAATGAGGGGACAGCGGGGGGCGGGCTGAGCCATACTGTGTGCATAGTAAATGTGGCCTCATTCAAAGTAATCTGGGAATAGGGATATGTATTATCATCCTTAAATATTGGATATTGGAAAAAGAAGAGTGCCTAGGGCTGCTCCAATCATGCCTCTCAGCACTAAAAAGTCTAGGACTATCTCAGTACCTAAGGATTAAGCCAGTTTTAAAATAGAATCACAACTTATTAAAGAACAGCTGGCACAACAGTACATAAAGAGTATACTATAACCGTGCACAGGAATAGTAAATATTTAATAATAGTCAAATAAACCCCATTAATCAAGTGGGGAGCTGAGATGTGTATCCTGACGAGATACTCTACATGTTTCGTGGTTACCACCGCTTCCTCAGGAGGAGTCAGTCAATAGCATCTACAAGGTACTTTGGGTACCGAGATAGTCCTCGACCTTTTAGTGCTGAGGGGCATGATTGGAGCAGCCCCAGGCACTCCTCTTTTTTCAATACTCTGTGCGTAAATGGACAATGTCCATTCACAAGAGTGCAGGTCGGGAGCAAGCCTGCTAGAGTACCCCCATAGCAGGAGGCCAGAACCGGGACCCAAAAAGAAGAGGATCAGAGCTGCCCTGAGCAAAAACAGAGCAGGTAAGTACAGTATAACATATTTGTTATTTAAAAAATACAACCTTTAAAATCATGCAATCAAACTAAGAAATAATAATTTCACAGTGCAAATTGTATGTGTGTGGATTGAGCTTTAGGATGGGAAAAAGACTGTAAGGTAAAGTCATTGACACACTTAAAATAACCCATTCACCTTAGTGAATTTACCCCAATAGCAAAATTGTTAAAGGGACCCCATCAGGACAGGACAATGGAAGATGACGTTGATGATTGGTCCTTTGGTTTCATTCACCTATGTGGCTAGGGGGGGGGGGGTAAAACCAGGCGGTTGAACTTCTATTTTACCACCCCCAGCCAACCACCTGAATGAGGGCATACAGCCATTCAGGACTGTAAACTATGAATAAGCTGAACACCCCCCGGTTCGGTTCGCACCAGAACATGCGAACAGGCAAAAAATTAGTACGAACACGTGAACACCGTTAAAGTCTATGGGACATAAAGTTTATGGGAAGGCTGGAGGAGTATTTAAACTAGGTTTGAGGGGGGAGGGTGAACTAGAATTACATCGGGCACACAGGTCAGTTAGTGGTCAGACATTAATGGAGAGTGGAATGGGGATAGATGGGGGGAGGGTTATGGCAGGTGACAAGAAAGTTCCCATGTTGCAAACAGCCATTGGAAACTATAGTGCCATTTGTACTACTAAAAATTATATGAAAAATACCAGAGAAAAATGTAATACATTAAAGTGTTTGTTCACCAATGCCAGAAGTCTGCCAAGCAAAATAGGTGAGTTGGAAGCTCTGGTGCATGAGGAGAGCTATGTCGTAATCGGTATTGCTGAAACGTGGCTTCAATCCTCACATGACTGGATTATTAATATTCCTGGCTATGCACTCTTTCGGAGAGACAGGGCAAAAAGGAAAGGTGGCGGGGTCTGTCTCTATGTGAGAAGTGATCTCAAAGCGAGTGTGAAAGAGGACCTGGTTGATGGAGAGTGTGATGAGGCTGAAGCATTATGGGTGGAACTGCATACAGATGTGCGTAGTTCAAAGTTAATCATTGGAGTTTGTTATAGACCACCCAATGTTAATGAGGAGGTGGAGACTCAGCTCCTTGCACAGATGGAAAGGGCTGCAAGGGCTGGGACGGTGGTAATAATGGGGGATTTTAACTACCCAGAAATTGACTGGAGTAATGGCACTGCTGGGACAGTTGAAGGGCAAAAATTTATAAGCCTATTGCAGGACAATTTTATGGTCCAGTTTATTGAGGCCCCAACTAGGAATGATGCTCTGTTGGACCTGGTAATCTCAAACCATGCAGAGCATATTACTAATGTTCAGATAAAGGAACACCTGGGTAGCAGTGACCATAACATGATTTCATTTGATGTTAGCTGTAAGCAAGAAATACATGCAGGAAGGATAAAAACACTTAATTTCAATAAAGCAAATTTTCCAAGGATGAGGGCTGCTCTCCAGGACTTAGACTGGGAGAGAATATTGGCATCAATGGGCACAGAACAGAAATGGGAATTCTTCAAAAAGACTGTTTGTGAACTCACTGCAAAGTATATTCCCATGGGCAATAAGTTTAAAAGGCTAAAAATAAAGCCTATGTGGCTCACAGTTAAAGTTAAAAAAGCTATAAACAATAAGAAAAGCGCTTTTAAAAAATATAAAAATGAAGGAACACTAGTGTCGTTTAAATGTTACAAAGAATATAACAGGATATGTAAAAAGGAAATCAAGGATGCAAAAATTCAAAACGAACGACAGATTGCAAAAGATAGTAGGACAAACCCCAAAAAATTCTTCAAATATATTAATAGTAAAAAGGTCAAGTCTGAGCATGTAGGCCCTTTACAAAATAATCTAGAGTGGGTGACTGGGGACAAAGAGAAGGCTAATTTATTAAATACTTTCTTCAGCTCTGTGTATACAATGGAGCATGGGGGAGCTCATGTCCATAATGGGGGTGGTAGTGACACAGCCTCAAATCCACAATGGCTCAAAAGTGATATGGTCCAGAAATATTTAGACAGAATAAAGGTGGATAAAGCACCTGGACCAGATGGCATACACCCACGGATCCTAAAAGAATTGAGCTCTGTAATTTCAAAGCCATTGTATCTAATTTTTAGGGACTCATTAATGACAGGAATAGTACCACTGGATTGGCGCAGGGCCAATGTGGTGCCTATATTTAAAAAGGGAACAAAGTCTTTACCAAGTAACTATAGACCTGTTAGTTTAACTTCCATAGTTGGGAAGATACTGGAGAGATTAATAAAAGACCACATAGATGAGTTCTTGCTGGAAAAAAACTATTTAAGCAACAGACAGCATGGATTCATGAAAGACAGAAGTTGTCAGACAAACCTGATTTCTTTTTATGAAGAGGTAAGTAAAACCTTGGACAGAGGCGTGGCTGTGGACGTGGTATACTTGGATTTTGCAAAAGCGTTTGATACAGTTCCCCACACACGGCTCATGTGTAAGGTAAAGTCTACAGGATTGGAAATATCAGTTTGTAAATGGATAGAAAACTGGCTAAAAGACAGAATTCAGAGAGTAGTAGTTAATGATTCTTACTCTGAATGGTCTAAGGTTATCAGTGGTGTACCCCAAGGTTCAGTGCTGGGACCCTTACTTTTTAATATCTTTATAAATGATATTGGGTCTGAGATCAAAAGTAACATTTCTGTCTTTGCAGATGACACCAAGCTATGCAGTGGAATAACGTCCTTACAAGATGTCTCCAATTTACAAGCCGACCTCGATGCCCTGTCTAATTGGGCGACTATGTGGCAGATGAGGTTTAATGTTGATAAATGTAAAGTTATGCACTTGGGGGCTAAGAATATGAATGCATCATACATACTAGGGGGAATACAACTAGGGGGATCCGTAGTGGAGAAGGATCTGGGGGTTTTGGTAGATCATAAGCTCAATAATGGCATGCAATGCCAAGCTGTGGTTTCCAAGGCGAGCAAAGTCCTTTCTTGTATTAAGAGAGGTATGGACTCCAGAGAGAGAGATATCATTTTGCCCCTGTACAAATCATTAGTAAGGCCTCATCTGGAATACGCAGTTCAGTTTTGGGCACCAGTTCTCAAAAAGCATATCGGGGAACTGGAGAAAGTGCAGAGAAGGGCAACCAAACTGATAAGAGGCATGGAGGAGCTCAGCTATGAAGAAAGATTAGAGGAACTGAATTTATTCACTCTTGAGAAGAGGAGAATAAGGGGGGATATGATTAACATGTACAAATATATAAGGGGTCCATATAGTGAACTTGGTGATGAGTTATTCACTTTACGGTCAACACAGAGAACAAGGGGGCACTCTTTACGTCTAGAAGAAAAAAGATTTCATCTCCAAATGCGGAAAGGTTTCTTCACAGTAAGAGCTGTGAAAATGTGGAACAGACTCCCTGCAGAGGTGGTTCTGGCCAGCTCAGTAGATTGCTTTAAGAAAGGCCTGGATACTTTCCTAAATGTACATAATATAACTGAGTACTAACAGTTCTTGGTAAAGTTGATCCAGGGTAAATCCGATTGCCTCTCGGGGGATCAGGAAGGAATTTTTTCCCCTGCTGTAGCAAATTGGATCATGCTCTGCTGGGGTTTTTTGCCTTCCTCTGGATCAACTGTGGGTATAGAATTGGGTATATGGGAGTGCACGATATTTTTTTTATTTTATTTTAGTTATTTTTTTTATGGTTGAACTGGATGGACTTTGTCTTTTTTTCAACCTGACTAACTATGTAACTATGTAACTATGTAACTATGTAACACGAAAATTAAAAATCAAAAGTGCTCATTTTAAAGGTTAATATGCAAGTTATTGTCATAAAAAGTGTTTGGGGACCCGGGTCCTGCCCCAGGGGACATGTATCAATGCAAAAAAAGATCAAAGTCATTGAAAAAAATGGCAGGGGTCCCCCCACAGTCCATTACCAGGCCCTTCAGGTCTGGTATTGATATTAAGGGCAACCCTGCACCAAAATATAAAAAAAATGGCACGGGGTCCCCCCAAAAATCCAGGGTTGTGGGGATGAGACCCTTGTCCCCATCAACATGGGGACATCCCCCCATGTTGAGGGCATGTGGCCTGGTACGGTTCAGGAGGGGGGGTGCTCTCTCGTCCCCTCTCTTTTCCTGCCTGCCAGGTTGCGTGCTCGGATAAGGGTCTGGTATGGATTTTTGGGGGGACCCCACGCCATTTTTTTTACATTTTGGTGCGGGGTTCCCCTTAATATCCATACCAGACCTGAAGGGCCTGACATTGAATTGGGGGGGGGCACCCACGCTTTTTTTTTTTTTTGGTTCGGGGCTCCCCTTAATATTCATACCAGACCCAAAGGGCCTGTTAATGGATTGTGCGGGGGACCCCTGCCATTTTTTTCAATGACTTTGATCTGTATTGCCGGGGACCAGACAATTCATTATAGCAGCGAGTGGTTTTAAATTACTTTTTTTCCTTCAGAAATGACATTTTGTGCAGGGACAATTCTAAACACGGGAAACAGGCATACTTTAGACACCCCCCAGGTACGAAATTTAAAGGAATATTTCACTTTTATTGTTTCACTTTAAGCATTATTAAAATCACTGCTCCCGAAAAAACGTCAGTTTTTAAAACTTTTTTTTGCATTAATACATGTCCCCTGGGGCAGGACCCAGGTCCCCAAACACTTTTTATGGCAATAACTTGCATATTAACCACTTGTCAACTGCCCACCGTCAAATGACGGCGGGCGGAAGACCCTGTTGTTCTGAGCGCACGTCATATGACGTCGCACCTTCCAAAGCCACTAGGGGAGTGCGCCCACCGCGTCACTGGGGACCCGATGCGCGTGCCCGCAATGGCCGCCGGGCACCCGCGATTGCCCAGTAACTGAGCAGGACCGTGGATCTCTGTGTGTAAACACAGAGATCCACGTCCTGTCAGGGAGAGGAGACCGATGGTGTGTCCCTTGTACATAGGGACAACCATCGGTCTCCACCCCCAGTCAGTTCCCTCCCCCCACATTAAGAATCACTCCCAGGGAACACATTTAACCCCTTGATCGCCCCCTTGATCGCCCCCTCTTCCCTGCCAGTCATGTTTATACAGTAATCAATGCATTTTTATAGCACGGATCGCTGTATAAATGTGAATGGTCCCAAAAATGTGTCAAAAGTGTCCGATGTGTCCGCCGCAATATCGCAGTCACGATAAAAACCGCTGATCGCTGCCATTACTAGTAAAAAAATAAATAATAAAAATGCTATAAATCTATCCCCTATTTTGTAGCTGCTATAACTTTTGCGCAAACCAATCAATATACGCTTATTGCGATTTTTTTACCAAAAATATGTAGAAGAATACGTATCGGCCTAAACTGAGGAAAAAATATGTTTTTTAAAAAAAATGGATATTTATTATAGCAAAAAGTAAAAAATATTGTGTTTTTTTCAAACTTGTCGCTCTTTTTTTGTTTATAGCGCAAAAAATAAACACCGCAGAGGTGATCAAATACCACCAAAAGAATTTGTGGGAAAAAAAAGGAGCAAATTTTGTCTGGGTACAGCATCTTAGATTTCTCCCATAGACTTTTAAAAGGTGTTCCACGACTTTTCGAATTTGCCGCGAACATCCCAAATTGTTCGCTGTTCGCTGAACGGGTGAACAGCCAATGTTTCCTGTTGCATCAGAGGGGGGCGGGGTCACCTGCACGTCACTGGGAAAGCCCGGGTTTTCCCTTGCGTCAGAGGGGGACGGGGTCACGTGAGGGGTGGCCCCGTCCTCAGCTACATAAGACCTGTCAGGCTGCCGCAATGTCATTCCCGGGGTGTCTCCGGTGGAGACAGGACTGTGTGCTGTTCCTCGCTGGACATCATCACTGGAGCCTGCAGATCATCCGTCGCTGGATACCGACATCACTGGAGTGGAGATCGAGAGTGGATTACCACCGCTGGAATCTTTTTTTTTTTTTTATAAGAGACTTATCCCAACTGTGTCTGTACCCCTTACGAATTCACATTGGGGGGGGGCGGGATCTGGGGGTCCCCTTTGTTAAAGGGGTCTTCCAGATTCCAATAAGCCCCCCGCCTGCAGACCCCCACAACTACCGGGCAAGGGTTGCGGGGATGAGGCCCTTGTCCCCATCAACATGGGGACATGGTGCTTTGGGGTCCAGACCCCAAAGCATCCTCCCCATGTTGAAGGCATGTGGCCTGGTATGGTTCAGGAGGGGGGTCACTCTCTCGTCCCCCCCTCTTTTCCTGCGGCCTGCCAGGTTGCATGCTCAGATAAGGGTCTGGTATGGATTTTTGGGGGGAACTCCACGCCATTTTTTTAAAAAAATTGGCACGGAGTTCCCCTTAAAATCCATACCAGACCTGAAGGGTCTGGTATGGATATTTGGGGGAACACCACGTAATTTTTTTTTTAAATTATTAGCGCAGGGTTCCCCTTAATATACATACCAGACCTGAAGGGCCTGGTAATTGAATTTGGGGGGACCCCCACACATTTTTTTCTTTTTTTTATCAATGACTTTCAATGACTTTTCTCTGCATTGCCAGGAGCCGACAATTTATTACAGCCGCGAGTACTTTTAAATAACTTTTTTTCTTCAGAAATGACATTTTGTGCAGGGACAGTTCTAACCACGGGAAACAAGCGCTACTTTACAGGCATACAATATACACCCCCCAGGTACAAAATTTAAAGTAATATTTCAATTTTATTGTTTCACTTAAGGCATTATTAAAATCACTGCTCCCGAAAAAACGGCAGTTTAAAAAAATAAATAAAATTGCATTGATACATGTCACCTGGGGCAGGACCCGGGTCCCCAAACACTTTTTATGTCAATAACTTGCATATAAGCCTTTAAAATTAGCACTTTAGATTTTTTATGTTCGTGTCCCAGAGACTTTAACGGTGTTCGGATGTTCGAACAAATTTATTGCCTGTTCGCATGTTCTGATGCGAACCGAACTGGGGGGTGTTCGGCTCATCCCTAGTCCTTATTGTCTGTCAAATGCCCTGTAAAAAGTGACTAATAATGAAACACTTTTCAAAGGGATGGCAAGGGCTGCCGCTCATATGGTCGAGCCCTAAAAGCAGAGGCTCCAGGTGTGTCATCTTCCTCCTACTCTACTTAAAGAGGAACTTCACCCTACCCCACAAAAATACTGTTAATGCTCCCTTAACCTCTTGTCTTCCTTCTATGCTGCAGAAATATACTTACAAGCCTAGTGGATCCAGCGATGCCCTCTTCTCCTACACCACTTTCCTCCTACAGGTCTTATCCCATGCCACCATCTTCCTCTTGTATGTTATCAGGGGGCCAGCTGTCTCTTCAAGTTTCTTGCAGCTAGCCACTGATGACGTGCCCTGCACATGCACATCTATTCTAGATTGGATAAGCATGGATGAGGTGGTGGGCAATTGTGGCTATATCATTCTTACTTAGGCAAAAATGCCGGCTTGTTCATTCAACAAAAGTGTTTATTACAAAAATAGAATGTGTGTGATAGGAAGAAAGGAAAGGGAGCAATATTATGTAAAGACGAAAAGTAAAGTGACGGTTCGGTTTAATGCTATTGCATTCTAAAACAGGCATGTAACGAGTGACGTCTAGATTCCTGCAGATTTTTTTCTTGATTGGTGATTTACCAAGCAGTAAATCAAGGTTCAGGAAGACTGACTCAGCCTGGAAAGATTAACACGCGCTTTGTAATCTTTATTATTTTTTGATAAAATAATCATTATTTGTGTAAGAGCAAAGTACAGTGGATGCTGTAAAGAGATAGTAATCCCTGCAGGCCATCACTCATGTCTCCTTCTGAAAATGCTAACTGCCTGGACAACATGCTTTTTTTTTTCAATTGTTTATACACTATATTACCAAAAGTATTGGGACGCCTGCCTTTGCATGCACATTAACTTTAATGGCATCCCAGTTTTGAGTTCAATATGCAGTTGGCCCACCCTTTGCAACTTTAACAGCTTCAACTCTTCTGGGAAGGCTGTCCACAAGGTTTAGGAGTGTCTATGGGAATGTTTGACCATTCTTCCGGAAGCACATTTGTGAGGTCAGGCACTGCTGTTGTACGAGAAGGCCTGGCTCGCAGCCTCCGCTCTTCCCAAAGGTATTCTATGAGGTTGAGGCCAGTCAAGTTTCTCCGTCCCAAACTTGCTCATCCATATCTTTATGGACCTTGCTTTGTGCACTGGTGCGCAGTCATGTTGGAACAGGAAGGGGCCATCCCCAAACTTTTCCCACAAAGTTGGGAGCATGAAATTGTCCAAAATGTCTTGGTATGCTGATGCCTTAAGAGCTCCCTTCACTGGAACTAAGGGGCCAAGCCCAACCCCTGAAAAACAACCCCACGCCATAATCCCCCCTCCACCAAATGATTTGGAAAAGTGCACAAAACAAGGTCCATAAAGACATGGATGAGTGAGTTTGGGGTGGAGGAACTTGACTGGCCTGCACAGAGTCCTGACCTCAATCCAATAGAACACCTTTGGAATGAATAAGAGCAGAGACTGCGAGCCAGGCCTTCTTATCCACATCAGTGCCTGACCTCACAAATGCACTTCTGGAAGAATGGTCAAACATTCCCATAGACACACTCCCTAAACCTTGTGGACAGACTTCCCAGAAGAGTTGAAGCTGTTATAGCTGCAAAGGGTGGGCCAACTCAATATTGAACCCTACAGACTAAGACTGGGATGCCATTAAAGTTAATGTGCGTGTAAAGGCAGGTTTCCCAATACTTTTGGTAATATAGTGTATACATTCTGAGTGTTTTAACTAGAACCACCACTATACAGATCAGGGGTTTTGACTTCTACTCGACTTTCTCTGTCTGCAGGCTCACCCTGAGTTCGGATTGCAGCCAGAGACAGGCAAGAAACAAGCATTTTCTAAAAAGCTTAATAATGGCTGCCTTTATATTTCTCAGTGCAGGTTTTATAGAGAAAACAAATTCAATAAATGTGTCTAGATTTATATGTTGTTGCCCAATACGTTTACAAAATAAAAATAAAAATAAAGAAAAAATGTTTAAAATGCATCTAGACCTAAAAAAAAATGTAATGTATTTCAGTCTTTGTTCCATTATTTTCATTGGTGATTTTGCGAGTAACAGTTTCTGCCCTAGGACAGGAAACGGGTTAGGACTGGAGAGCACCTCCCCCTTTCCTCATCTAAATAAAATAGTAGGGATGTGTTCTGTAGTTAACAAAGTTAACTTCTGTGAGGTTAATAAGACTTAAAGTGGTTGTAAAGGCAGAAGTTTTTTTTATCATAATGCATTCTATACATTGTGCAACAACCCCCCTAATACTTGTCTGAGGTCCCTCTAGATCCAGCGGTGTTGCAGAAGTGTCTCGGCTGCCTGGGACTCCACTCCTCATTGGCTGAGACCACAGCGTGGCAGCATTGGCTCCCACTGCTGTCAGTCAAAGTCAGTCAGCCAATGAGGAGAGAAAGGGGGTGAGGCCAGGCCGTGGCTTCGTGTCTGAATGTATACACGGAGCTGCGGCTTGGTTCAAGTGCCCCCGTAGCAAGCCGCTTGCTGTGGGGGTACTTAACAGGAGGGAGGGGCCAGGAGAACTAAAGAGGGACCCCGGAAGAGGAGGATCGGGCTGCTCTGTGCAAAACCATTACACAGAGCGGGTAAGTATAACATGTTTGTTATTTTTGTAACAAAAAAAACAACTAGACTTTACAATCACTTTAAGGCTTGGTTCAGATATGAGCCACATGCGGCTCACAGCAGGGGTCCGTTCCAGGTCCGATTTCAGCCCGAGTTTTGGGCTGAATTTGGACCTGAAATGGACCAAATGACACACAGCATTTTTCTGCAAAATGCACCAGACGTGCTGCGGAGAAATGTGAACCGGCTCCATAGAGAAACGATCAAAATCTCCTGCTATTGCGAATTGGATTCAGGGATCCTGCATCCAATTTGCAATGGTGTGAACCCAGCCTAAGACCCCCATACACACTATTGGATTTTCTGCAGTTTTTTGTTTTCAGATTTACCAAAATCATATAATATGAGGTCAAACCTTTAGAGTTTTAATCTGTATGGAATCAGGCAGGCCCTTACAATACATGTTTTTGGTAAATCTGAAGACAAAAATCTGCAGAAAATCTAATAGTGTGTATGGGGTCTAAAGCTGCACTCTTGGAAAAAAAGATTTTTACCTGTAGTGGTTCCCGCTCTCCAGTGCAAGGGTTAACTGCTTGTTTGTACCTAGGGGGTGATGAAGAACGGGATATACTTACCTTATACATGGCCTCCTTGGCCGCCGGTGCTCTCCTCATATGCTGGGCTTTCTAGAACTGTTGGTCCTGCATTGTGTGGATCATATCAGAGGCTTCAGGAAACTGGTCATACCAAGAGGAGGAAGTCTTCAGAACAAGGAATACGGTAAATATATCACCTTATTCATCATTCCCTAGGGAAAACAAGCAGTTAACCCTTTCAGTGGGAAGGGTGACCCAATGGGGTTCTTAAAAAAAATATATATACTCAGCTAGGTGGATGCAGCATCAGTCCAATGCTGCAGCAATCACTCGCTGCTTCTAAGACTGAGAACGAGTGATAAAATACCACTGATTGATCAGTTATCAGTCTTCAATGAGCAAAGAGCTGGTGATTCTTAGTCACCGTCTCTCTGCTCTGCCCCTCCAGTGCTCACTGGAGTGCTGGGCTGTGGAGGGGACAGAAGAGACTGGCCCAGTCTCCCAGTGTCTTACGGAAAGGTTGAGCCAGCTGCCGGTACAGGCATCTGGGTGGATTATGACCATAAAATAGGGCTCTTTCCAGAGCCTGGACTGGCTGAGTGACGTCAGCCGACAGTGGACTTTAGTCACAGGAGTGTAGAATGAACTGCGCTCCTGTGATCCATAAGAGAGTAGGGCCCCCCCAAAAAAAAAAAACTTACCATACTTCTCCTTTAAGCTTTAAAACCAAATTGCAGATTGCACAGAAGACAGGACGGGACTGGATTTCCAGCAGGATGAACTGGCATTTTTATTTATTTTTTTACATTTATCAAACATATTTAACAAAATGCTTTCTATGGCAAATTTGACAGAAAAAAAGGAGAAAATAAGAGAAGAAAAGAACACCATTGTTAATGATTCATACAATTTAAACAATTTGACAAAGTAAGTTCAAATCCTCTAAACCATTTAATTCGTCAACCCTTCTTCCTCCAAAAGAAAAAACATAGACAGAATAAGGTTATTAAAGTATTTCTTTTCATCTTCATTTATAATTTTTCAGTCGTACAAAATAAAGGCATTTAGAAAATAAATGCAGCTCGTTTTAAAATATACATAAATATATAAATATACAATTTAAATAAGTTATATGCCTTTCTAAATATATATGGAAACAAGACAATTACATTTCATAAATAAATCTTTTATAATAAATGTGTTAATAGAAATATATGGATATAGCGATAATGTTACCATAATTGTAGTGATTAGGACCATGTAACTTTGTTTTTTAAATTTAAGAATGTACGGCCTGCCACACCATATCATTTAATATATCTTATACAGTATGTAATCAAGATTATGAAGATATGCTATAAGTGGTGTAATACGTATTTTGTTTAATGTGCATAAATGTAATACGTTTGAAAAGAAACTGCAAATTGACAAAAAATTTTTTTTGTAAAAAATGGTAATGGGAAGCCTAAAACCTTCAGCAGAGTTTCCACATGCAATGTTTCACTTCCTGCTCTACCACAGTGTATATTGGGAAGGCTTCTACCAGATTAACATATAAAATAAAGTTCGTACTAGCTCCTGTCTTTGCCTCCAAATAGCCAATAAGCAGCTCTAGGAGCAGGGGAGGGGATCCCTTGCTGATAGTTACCCATTGAATGTTGAATGGGTAAGTCAAATGCTTCCAAATACTGTTTTTTTTATTAAATGTTTAAAGGGGCTGCCTATAATTTAGAAAAAGTACTTTTCGTAGTGCCAGAAGCCACGGAATTTAATACCATTCAAGAAATTGAGGTTGTATATTGGCATCTCAATCTTTATGATAAGAATGCAGTATTCTTACATTTGTTCTATAAATGCTGCTATCCCATACCAATTCACAGTTTAACCGATTGCCATGTATGTAAGTGCTATTAGGTTTTATTCAATGCCAAGCCCACCTTATCAGACTCCCTTAGGCCTAACAGTGAGTACTATATCTCTTATGCAAAGTTTATCAAATCAAAGATTTTAGGAAGTAACAAAAGATATCCCAAAGTGCTGAATGTGTCAGGTAGGTCTGAAGAATGGTCGTGTTGAGACCAAGAAGGTGCCTAGAATGTTCAGTAGAGCAATGTGAAGAGCTTGTACAACCATGGACCCTTTGGCCTTGAACGTGGCTGGACCGCAGACTTCTAATATCACTTCTGATTGGCTTAGTTTTCCATTTACAGTGACACAAGTGAACAGTTAGTTGGTGCCTTCTTCACTGTAAGACATTGTGCCATTTTGTTTGGCAAGTCAAAGCGAGAATACTCAACATCTTTGAAAGATCCTAAACTGGCTTAAGGAACTCCTTTGTTTTCAACTTCTTGATTCCCACCTCAATGCATCTGGCATGACCATAGCTCTTGGAACTTTCATCTGTGGAAAAATTATTGTTTAGGTATTAATAAAACATTTTAAATGGAAGACAACAGCGGTAGACTTGTCTTGTGGGTAACCTGAGAGAAGGACCCAGGAATTGTAACTGCTATTTAAGCAGCCCATAGATGATTTGTTTTTCTTTCCTTCCACCACAGATGTCCTCTTTTCTCTGGAGACTGTTCCAGAGGTACACATCATCAAAGCATGGGTGCTTTCTAAAGACATTATGGGATTGATTTAATAAAGGCAAATAAACTGTGCACTTTTGCAAGTGCAGTTGCTCCAGAGCTTAGTAAATGAGGTAAAACTTCACTTTGCAAAGAATACCCAATCACGTGCAAGGAAAATTTTAAAAAACTGAATTTTTGCTTACACATGATTGGATGATGGATGTCAACAGAGCTTCTGCTCATTTACTAAGATTTGGAGCAACTGCACTTTGAAAAATGCACAGTCATTTTCCCTTTAGTACATCAACCCCATATACTCATTCCTAGCAAACTAAGGTTTACATGCTTACAGTAACAGTTAGACATGTGCATTCGTTTTCGTCCAAATGCATTTTCGTTGAATTTAGGGGATTTTAGCATTCGTTTTAACAAACGATAACGAATGGTCAGAATCCGAAATCCAAAAGATCTGACATAAAAAATGCTTTATTTTCGTTTCGTTGCAACAACAGTTCGATATAGATAGAAGATTCGACATGACGGTGACAATAGCGATATGTGTCTATCAACCTGCGGTTGAATGTGCCTAACCTAACTCTATTAGTCCAAGATTATTCGACATAGAGAGAAAAGATTCAATATTATAGAGACATGAAGATTCGACGAAGCAGCCTAAAACATACCATCGCCGGACATTTATGGTCAAATGCTCCGCCCATGGGCTATAGAAGAATTCTAATGTTGGTTGACTAGTAATAATAATTAATAAATATAATTATTACTAGTCATACAACATAAAAAATTCTACTATAGCTTGTGGGCGGAGCATTCAATCGTAAATGTACGATTGCGGCGTCGTACAGTTTAGCTGCTTCGTCGAACCTTCTTAGAACATTTGACAGACACCATAAGCCTTCAATGACAGATTCGACCTTAATTCATTTGGATTTTCGGACGAATGCATTTTGCACAAAAAAAATAAAATAAAAACGAATTTCGGAAATAAATAATTGTATTTTTCGGACGAAAACAAAATTCCGAAACAAAATATTTCAGGGTGCACATGTCTAGTAACTGTCAAGTTTAATTACTTATCAGTAATAAAAAGCAATTGTTTGCTAGCATTTTCAGCAAAAAAAATTGGCAAATTTTATGCTCAGTAGGTGAACAAGGTTAAAAAACTCCCTCCTCTCGAATTTACATATTTGTGGATTAGAGCAAAAACTAGACCCTGTGAGATAATAAATATATCTATGTTTGTCTCTGGAATGTGGATACATAAATCCAACTTCTCATAACTTTGCTTGCTCAGGGAAAGGAGGCTTACCAAAAATGTTTGCCTGAATGACCCCCCCATTGATCAATTAGGCAATGTTTACTTATAATTAATAACCACTAGCAATACTGCAATGAGTTTTATTGCTACCACTGGCCCATAGTAGCCTAACTACTTGTAACTTTGTTATTTTCACAAGCTCAAGAAAAGCCTTCCAACAATTTTATGAAAAGGTCCCATTCATTGGTCCATTATGCAATGTCGATACATAGTCAATAACCATGAACAGTGTTTCGATCAGCTAATTTCACCATTTCCTTTTTTATTAAAGTTTTTTTTTTTTTTATTCTCTTACCTTCACATCTGTATTGACTTTATCCAAGTGTGGTTGAAATTCAGATCTATAAGAGCCTGTAAAAAAATAAATTTTCATGGTTAAATGATTTGGTCTACCAAGTGTATTGTTAAAGTAGAACTAAACGCAATTTTTTTTTTTTCATTTTGGCTAGAGGGGAGGTAGTAACCGCTGTAAGTTTTTTTTTTTTTGCCATCTGTCTCCCATTGGGGAGATTTACTTTCACTTCCTGTCCCATAGCCAAAGTTGTACTCTGCAAGAGCAGTTGCTCCAGAGCTTAGTAAACGTGGGGAAGCTCTGCTGACTTCCATCATCCGATTATGTGCAAGCAAAAATGCTGTTTTTTTTTATTT
This sequence comes from Rana muscosa, assembly GCA_029206835.1. NCBI lineage: Eukaryota > Metazoa > Chordata > Amphibia > Anura > Ranidae > Rana > Rana muscosa. Next base: position 326,808,545 of record CM055118.1, on the reverse strand, counting down.
CCCTTGCACGTGATTGGGTATTCTTTGCAAAGTGAAGGCTTACCTAATTTTCTAAGCTCTAAAGCAACTGCATTTGCAGAGTGCAACTATACTTTGCAAAGTGCACAGTCTATTTTCATTTAGTAAATCAACCTCTGTGCACTTTGCAAGTGCAGTTGCTCCAGAGTTTAGTAAATGAGCAGAAGCTCTGCTGACTTTCATCATCCATTCATGTGGAAGCAAAAATGCTGTTTTTTTTTTTTAATTTCCCTTGCATGTGGTTGCGTATTCTTTGCAAAATGAAGCTTTACCTCATTTACTAAGCTCTAGTGCACATGTAACAAACACAAGGCCCGGGAGCCAAATCTGGGCCTCCAGGCCATTTCATATGGCCCTCGTACCCCTCATGCAGCTGCGGTAACCCCCTTCATTGTTGCCCTCACAGTCAACAGCAAAGAGGACAGAACTCCTCCACCAGATCAGATCCTACCCTTTTCCATGCAGCCACAAAGAGGCTTGTATCTGCCCCCCCCATCCCTGTCTCAGCACTCAGAAGCAGAGAGGAGGACAGAACTCCTCCACCAGACCCTTAATTTTTCCATGCAGCCACAGAGAGGCTTGTATGTGCCCCCTATCTCCGTCTCAAGCAGTCAGAAGCAGAGAGGAGGACAGAACTCCTCCTTCAGACCCTGTGTCTCTCTGTGCAGCTACAGAACCCCCTCCTCTCCACCTCCGCTTGTCTCAGCTTTCAGCAGATTCCAGCCCTCCTCTGGCCCTTCTCCAGACCCTTCATTTTTCCATGCAGCCACAGAGAAGCTTGTATCTGCCCCCTATCCCCGTCTCAACAGTCGGAAGCAGAGGGGAGGTCCGAACTCCTCCTACAGATCCTGTGCCTCTCTGTGCAGCTGCAGCACCCCCTTCTCTCCACCATCCCTGGTCTCAGCATTCAGCAGACTCCAACCCCCCTCTGGCCCTCCTCCAGACCTATAGTTATACTTTAAATATTTTAAAGGAATTAAAAAAAAATGTAAAGTCAGCAATTAATAGTTTTTTTTAAAGTGTATTGTGCCAATACAACCTTTTGTTGTAGTTACATCTAGTGTTCCGCAGCTTTACTATAGCCATGACTGTGATGAAGCCGGGCTCTGATGGTGACTCACCTTGGTTGCTGCTGGAGGAACTTTGCAGTTTGCCTTGTTGTTGATTATCTTCTTCCCACCCATCCTCATACCATTTTTTCTCGCTGTCTATTAACCTATGCAAACACAAGAAAATTAAAATACTGAGTAATATTGGAGATAATAACATTCTTGCCTATTACGCTGGCCATACACTATACAATTTTACAATTTTCTTATTAGATTTTCTTTGCCAGATCCTATCAATTCAATTTCCCTAATAACCAGATCAAATAGAAGACTAGTCCTTATGAGAAAAAACAAAATAGAGCTAAAATTCAAAAAATAATAATAATGTTGACAGTCAAAATAATGCTTACATTAATTAAAGTGTTAAAGAAACAAACATGGGTTTAATTAAATTACCTACTGACTGTGTGTGTGTTGGTGGTTTATTGACTTTTTAATTTTCCTTTTATATCTGGGATATTTTAATTGGCAGCACTAAAAAGTAAGCTTAGATTTAAAGAGTTCATTTTAAGAGTTAATAAATTTACATTTTTTGCATTTTAAAATTTTAAATGCCAACCATGTCACTTAAACTGTTAAAATAATTTACTGTAGAACAATGTTTTTTTGTTTTTATTTAGTAAATAGTGATTTATGCTCTGTGCATATGGCTTTTGTTTTATTTTTTTAAACCTATGTATGGTTTAGACATTATGTGCTTTTTTATTTTATGTCAATTTATTTACCCTACTTAGTAATCAAAGACTTATTGTATATTTTTTTTTTACTTTTTAATATCCTTTTATATCTGGGATATTTTAATTGGTAGCGCTAAAAAGTAAACTTAGACTTAAAGAGTTGCGATAACAATGCCAACTTTAAAATGCCAACTTTTTCAAATTTAAAAGTTAAAAAAATGTAAAACTTTAAAATTCCAAGCATTTCTATTAAACTGTTAAAAGATTTTACTGTAGAACAATGTTTTTTTTTTTTTTTTTTGTAGATAGCGATTTATTCTCTGTGCATTTGCCTTTTGTTTTATTTATTAGTACGGTTTAGTACGGTTTAGACATTATGTGCTTTTTTGTTCTATGTCAATTTATTTACCGTAATTAAGGCTTATTGCATTTATTTATTTTTTTATCTTTTTATATCTAGGATATTTTAATTGGCAGTGATAAAAAGTTTTGATAAGAAAGCATACCAATGCCAACTTTAATATGCCAACTTTTTAAAACTTTAAATTTTAAAGTTTGAAAACTTTAAAATGCCAACCATTTCAATTGAACTGTTAAAATAATTTACTGTAGAACAATTTTATTTACCATACTTAGTAATCAAAGGCTTATTGCATTTTTTTTTTGTTTGTTTTAAATACTGTTGGGAACCTAATTCGTTTCATTTATAGGTGATTGCCCAAATTTCACTCCAGTTTTATTTTCACCAGTCTCTGTGAAGGCAACCCCACTGCTTATCCAATGTGCCATCATGACAAATGGTTTGTGACAACCCACGTTTTATTCACTGTACTTTTTACTGCATGTAGAGGAAATTATGAATCAGTATGTGAAAGTACAACAACAAAAAAAAGTAGTGTCAGCTACATATGACTATATGACGCCAGCAAGCAGGCTGACTAACAAAGGGTGAGAAAATGACCGAGTTATTTGCGTACATTGGTAGTTGGAGCAGCCATATAAGAATAAAGATTGTTATCAATGAAGACAGGAAATAATTAACACAGGGCGAAGGAGTTCAGAGAAGAGATATCTTGGGACTGACTGCTGTCTTGTGGCTGCACTAGGAACTGCAGGTCACCTCCAATAGATTGTCTAACAATAGTCATTAAATTTTTTGTTTTGTTTTGTTTTGTGGGAAGGGATGTTTTTCTTGACATGGCTAAGTTTTTGTCCAATTATACTAAAGAAGGGTGCAAAATAATCTCTCTGCAGTGTGAAATGGTTTTAAAGTGGACCCATAATTTATTTTTCCATACATGTGATAGAGATTGTCTAAACCACTTAAGAACCGAGCCTCTTTTTGTCACTTGTTGTTTATAAGTTAAAATCGTTTTTTTTTTTTGCTTGAAAATTACATTATATATATTTTATATATATATTTTCACACACCCTAGAGAATAAAATGGAGGTCGTTGCAATACTTTATGTGACACCGTATATGGGCAGCGGTCTTACAAGCGCAATTTTTTTGGAAATAAATACACTTTTTTTACTTTAAAAAATAAGACAACAGTTATCCCAATTTCTTTTTTATATTGTGAAAAATAATGTTACGCCGAGTAAATTGATACAATGGTTGCACCTTGCTCATTATTCTGCAAGACTACCAGACAGGATTTTAAACAATAGACTGCCGGTAGCCTCTAGTTCAGTAATGGTGAACCTTGGCCCCCCAGATGTTTTCGAACAACATTTCCCATGATGCTCATGCACTATGCAGTGTAGTTGAGCATCATGAGAAATGTAGTTCCAAAACATCTGGGGTGCCAAGGTTCACCATCATCACCAAACATCCCCAATGTATACGTATATACCATGACCATGGGGTCTCAGTCTAAGATGCCCTTTTTTAATGGCATGTAGTAAGGGTCCTATGCTTGAAATAAAGTATGACGTTTTAAGAAAAAAGAGAACCGCTGGGACTTTAAATGAGGCGGTGACCTGGTATGGTCAATTGCCTCCATCCCTATCTAATTATCAAAAAAAAGGGGGGGGGGGAATTCCCAAACTCCTCTCCCCCCCCTTTTTTTTGATAAAGTGTGACGTTAATGAAATGTTGCTGTCTAGCTGTTTGCAAATGATAAAGATAATACTCACTTGTCTTTGTCTGACATGTGACGTCGTCGGTATGACATAACAGACAGCGTCACGATTGTGATGAGTAACACAGCAATGCCCACTGACACTCCCGCATAGACTCCGGGTTTACTGATAGCATTTTGGCAGTTGTCTCCAGTGTACCAGAACTGTTCTGAAGTTTCACAGCTGAATATAATAATAAAAAAAAAAAAGATAAAGAATAAATAATAGGAGTCATTTTAAAAGACAGATAGAAAGACAAATGGTGGAAACTCATTTTGAAAAAAAAAAAGAGTTTGCTTATGACCACTTGACTTCATGGGATAGCCTTAGATGTATGGTCCAAGAAAAAAGTCAAAAAAGTCAAAACCAATCTCTAAGGTCACACTAGCCCAATTTTGCCAAATAAAGTTCCTTCCTGCACCCTAGGAAACGTATATAATGGATCAAACTATATCCATATTAATCTTTAGTGGAAACGATTAGTTCCAAGAAGTAATATTAAATAGATCAAAATATATTCATGTTGATTTAAAGTTCATCTGGCAAATCTTTATACTGATCTTGGCCATATTTAAACTCTTGAGACATACCTAGATTTGCAATCTTTCACCATATTTTCATTTCTTTTGTGTATTTACTTGTCCACCTTAAAATTTTCACCAAATGCACAAAAAATGTAATATTGTGTTCTAAAAGAGGCCTTACAAGCCTTTTCTGAATTCTCTCCCTTTGGTCTATTTTCCCTTTTCCGGTTTCGCTTCTCTCCCAAAAGGTTCTCTGACAATCAGCTTACAGGAAAGTCTTGAAATAGAAGACAGACCAGGAAAAGGTTTCTCAGATGTCCTATGTGCCACTTTTTCCTCCTCTATCACATAGGAATGCATAAACCACAGTTCAGCAAATATTGATGTAGATCAGTGGTCTCCAAACTGCGGCCCTTTTCTTGTATTTATCTGGCCCATGGGGTGCTATTGCTCCCACTGATATGAGACACTATTCCTGCTACTCACACCAACCATGAGGCACAATTTCGTCCACTGACACCAACAGTGGGGCACTATTCCTCATACTGATACTAACAATGAGGCAATATTCCTTCCACTGACACCAACAATGGAGCACTATTCCTCACACTAATACCAGTGATGGGGTGCTATTCCCTCAACTAATACCAATGATGGGACACTATTCCTTGCACTAATTCCAACAATGGAGCACTACCCCCCCCCCGTTAATAACAAAGATAGGGCACTTCCCCCCAATAATACCAACGATGGGGCACTATTCCTCCTACTAATAACAGTGATGGGGTGCTATTCCCTCCACTAATACCCATGTTGGAACACTGTTCCTTCAACAATGGGGCACTATCCCCCCCATCAATACCAAAGATTGGACACTATTCCCCCAATAATACCAATGATGGGGCACTGTCATTTATTTACTCCCACTGACCACCAAGCCTGAAATACTTTCTACTCCCACTGTCCACAATTCGCCCCCCTTAACGTCTGAAGGACAGTAAACTGTCCCTTTGTTTAGAAATATTGGAGACCCCTATTCTAGAGGTCTAGAAGACCATTTTGGGAGAAAAGACTTCAAAGGAGACTTGATACACCCAGAAGAAGACTTTGGGGCATGTACTTTGGGTGCCATGGTCTAGCAATGTCAGAGGCAGTATTCTTTTATGGTCTCCTATTTAATTACTCAAGATTTTATTTGCTTTTACAGCTACTGCCTGCTATTAATTCACCTCCATTTTTTTCAGTAATAGAAATAGTTACATGAGTATCCTGTATAAGGATAAAGCTGCTAAATCAACATGACTTGTGACTCTGCATTCTTTTTTATAGTAACCGTAGTTGTAAGTATGGATTGGAACTCACTAGCAGTGGGGTCCTTTTAGTGTCACTGAGCACTGCCCCTTGTTGCAATTCCTTGGAGTCTCACTATTGTCACTGCATTCGGAAACACAGGTTATCACACCGGATACATTTCTGGGTAAATAGTACTTCTGAACTTCCGGTGGAATTTCCACTGCTTTTGAGCAGACATCTGGAAGACAACAAAAGAGTAAACAGTGATAACCACAAGATTTAGACCTTTTAGTTTATATCTAGAAACACTAGATGTCATTGTTTGTGGTAACATCTAAAACTGGCCATACACCAGTAAAATGTAATTTGAAAATGTTAATTTTTCAGAATGTTTGTTTGATTTTCTAATGGTTAGTGGGGTCAAATCTACATTCATTTTGAACATAGTGATGAAAAAAACGTGAAGGAGCAGGATGATTTTATTTTCGAACACATAAAATATTAACCCCGAATGTGGTTTTATTTTGGAAAACTTTACATATTGTAATGAAACTCTTTTAATACAACTGGGGTTCCATTCAAAAAGCAGGTCTGGATGAAATTTTAGGGGCCTTCAAACTAAATTAGTTGACTCATTGAGGTGGAACTAAAACTGAACCATGCAGCTCTGCATAGAAACCAACCAACTTCCAGGTTTCATTGTGAAAGCTTAGTTGAATAAGCTGAAGTTTGAAGCTGATTGGCTGCCATGCACAGCTGCACCAGATTCTGACTGCTCCAGTTTTTGTAAATCTCCCCCATTGATGGCCAAAAAGAATGTTCTGATGAATGATTTTTCAAAATTTCTGTATGAACATTGGAGTGAAAACCTAACTGAGTACAGCCAGTCTAAAGGTGATCTGTACCCAAAAACAAAAATGTTATATATTGCAGCTTACCAACCTTTAATGTGTTGACTGCATTATTTTTATTTTTTTAGGTTTTATTTAATTTAATTTATTTTTAACTTATGATCTGGCCAGTAACACATTTCCTGTCTTAGGGTGTCTCCACTCCGGATGGAGTAGCAAAGGGGACAGCAGCATTGGCAATCTAGTGTGATGGTAGTGTTAAGTCTCGTACACACGATCTGATTTTCCGATGGGAATTGTGTGATGACAGGCTCCACTAAAGGAAACCGGCAGTGAAGCCTTTCGGCTTCACTGCCGGTTCCCTACTGTACATGCACGAAGCTCGCTGCGCTTTCTAACTGGCCTGGTGGCAGAGGAAGGAGGAGGGGAGCCGAACGAGGGACGGTGTTGTGGCACCATCTCCAGGAAGTGAGGAAGGGTACCTGTCAAAAACAAGAACCCATTTCCCCCTCTCCCATAAAAGGTGCCAAATGCCAATGAAGGGGGGGGGAAGCAGATAGCACTTTTGGGTGGAACTCCGCTTTAAGAACCCTTGTCAGTATTAAATGGTTTGCCTCAACCTTCTAACTGACACTTTCACTGGATAGCTTGGTCTGTTAAAAAATTACAGACTTACTGGCAGGATCGCCACGTAAAAATAAAGAGAAAAAAATGCAGCCACCACATTTAAGAATTAGTAACTTGCAATATATTACATTTTTGTTTTTTGATTCAAATTAGGAGCCAACTTTTTCAAATACATACAGTAAAATGTGTGCTCACAAAAATACATCAAAAAATAATCTTTACCAATTCAAACATTAATTTACCTGTCAGATTTAATTCAATACTTTGAACTCTTGTATCATTTTGCACAAAACATAGAGTTTCTGAAAGAAAAGAATACAACAATGTTTACATATTTTTTTTAATAATATTTGAAGATTTAATGCTGACATTACATTGTATTTTATATACAGTATGTGTTGATTCATCCATGCCTTTGTTCTTTTTTGTTATTGCAATTTTTAATGTTTCCTGATGTGAAAGGTGTATCTTAAGCTGCAACACAACTGGAATAGAATTGCAGTGTATTGTCTAAATACCGACCTTCCAAATATTTTCACGCAAAACTCTATAACACTCTTTCAGTCAACAAAAATTCTGTTCAGAACCACCCGATCAACCAACACCATATTTTCCCAAGCTATACCCTTTTGGACAAGGAAAAGTATTTTTCTGCATTCTTGTCTATAATCACATTACATATATGTGCGCTACTAATGTTTAAATAATTATTTCTATTTATTATTTACACATATCTTTGATCCGATACTAATTTTTATAGTAGCAGCTTTTATTATTACACATATTCCCATGAGCGCTGAGGGAGAGATACTTATTATATAATTATTTCTCATTTCTGTTTACATATATGTGTTGTCTTCAGAATCTGCCTAAATCGGCTTAAGTTAGTTTGATCTTCTCACCATTATTTATGGATTTGGTTGTGCAATCTGTTTCATATAGTATTGTGGCCACTGAATTCGCAACATTGTCATATTCATTAGGTGTAACGTTCAGCAAGACCAAATAATCAACCACGACACTCCCTTGCCTGAAATAAAAAAGGAAAGTTGTTAGGACTTTAGCAGGGCCAGTTCAAGGATTTTTGTCAACTTAGATGAAGGAGCATTTTGATGCCCGACCATCCTCCCAAAACCCCTGCCACAACATCAGTCCTGGAGCCATTTTTTTTATTTATTTTTTGGTTTACATGTTTTAAAAATAATTTTAGGCCTGAAGATTACTTAAAACTCCCAAAAAAATGTTTTTTCTTTTTTTGAAAGCAGACACCCTAGAGAATAAAATATTTATTACCAAAATGTTGCAATCGCTGCTTTCATATGTAGGTGCCCCAACGCACGCATTTTTTGTAAGTGTGGTGGGGGGGCGCACTAAACATTTTATATGTCTCCTTATATGCTCAAAAATATTTTGGTTTAATTTGCATTTATTTATTTTTACATAACTTTTACTGCTATCACATAGGGCAGTGGTAATCAACCCTGTCCTCAGGGCCCACTTACAGGCCAGGTTTTCAAGATAACTGAAATACATGACAGGTGATAACATTTGCTGCTCAGTGATTGCAGTATTCTAGTCTGCATCTCCCCAAGGTAATACATAAGGCCTGACCTGTTAGTGGGCCCTGAGGACAGGGTTGATGACCACTGACATAGGGGACTAATAGCCCCCTATGTGATAGTGTTCATACCCCTTGAAATTTTCCACATTTTGTCAAGTTACAACCAAAAACCTAAATGTATTTTATTGGGATTTTTTGTGATAGACCAACACAAAGTGGCACATGCGAAAATATATACCAAAAAAAACTGTGTAGAATTATAGTAAGTAAAGAATAAGGCGCTATACATGTTCATGTGAAAAACTGGCACAAAGGAAAAACACTGCATCAAACTTAAATGTGCACATTAATGAAAAAAAAAGCAAGCATAAAGTCCATAAGTGAACAAATCCCAACACCAAAACGGAATGCTCTGAGATAAAACTTCTAGATCTTCCACCACGAGTGCTCAGTATGAAGATGGCCACTCACCGGAGCTGTTTGATCAAACAGCTCCGGTGAGTGCCCATCTTCATACTGAGCACTCGTGGTGGAAGATCTAGCAGTTTTATCTCAGAGCATTCCATTTTGGTGTTGGGATTTATTCACTTATGGACTTTATGCTTGCTTATTTTTTCATTAATGTGCACATTTAAAGAGGAAGTAACCCACCCCCTGAAAAAACTGGATAAAATAAGACCCCACAAGAGAAAGACATAATGAGCTAGTATGCATAGCATACTAGCTCATTATGTGGCACTTACCTGAAATCAAAGCCCCCAAAGTCCTCCTCGTTCCTCTCCGCCGCCGTCGCCATGTCCCCTCTGAGCTTCTTCCTGGTATCGCTGCTCCGGCGCTGTGATTGGCCGAAGCAGCGATGACGTCATTTCCGCGCATGCGCGGGACCGGCATGATCCCACGCATGCGCGCTGGACTGGCATAATCCCGGCATGTCCCATTCATTATGCCGGGACGCTCAGTGCGCCTGCGCTGTTGTCTACAGTGCACATGCGCCATAGACATCGGTGCAGTGTTTTCTGCAAATATCTCTTTAACCGTGTAGGTTAAGGAGATATTTCTTGCACTTACAGGTAAGCCTTAATCTACGCTTACCTGTAGGTGCAAGTTGTCAAAGTGGGTTTACAACCACTTTAAGTTTGATGCAGTGTTTTTCCTTTGTGACAGTTTTTCACATGAACATTTATAGCGCCTTATTCTTTACTTTATAATTCTACAAAGTGGCACATAGTTGCAAATAAATATGTGAAAAGTGTGGGGTGCATTTGTATTCAGCCCCCCTGAGTCAATACTTTGTAGAACCTCCTTTCACTGCAATTACAGCTGCAAGTCATTTTGGGGATGTCTCTACCAGCTTTGCACATCTAGAGAGGGACATTTTTGCCCATTCTTCTTTGCAAAATATCTCAAGCTCTGTCAGATTGGATGGAGAGCTTCTGTGAAAAGCAATTTTCAAGTCTTGCCACAGATTCTCAATTGGATTTAGGTCTGGACATTGATTGGACCATTCTAACACATGAATATGCTTTGATCTAAAACTCAAGGGGCATGAATACTTTTCAAGGCACTGTAGGTGGCTGGGGATTTGGATTTTACCGCCTCCCCCTATCCCAATGCCCTTAAGTTGCCTTATGTAAGCCCCAGCCCTGGACTTTAGGTAGTTAGGACTAGAAGGAAAGAAGGGCATTACAGGACCAAGGCTGACAAAAGGACAGGTTAATCCATAGTTAAGCTTTGAATAGATGTTGGACAGGGGGAGAAATAGAATAGTTGTTTTATGTTAAAGTGGACCTGTCAACAAATATAAACTTTACATTTCATTGCATACATGATAATAATGAGGTTGATTTACTAATGACAAATAGGCATTTCCCACCTAGAATACTCACGTTATATTGAGGATCTTTACGCCTTGGTAGTTTGGGGTTGTTACAAACAAAAGGGCCATCTGCAGGAAGGAAGAAGAATTTATATAGCCATTGAAATAAAGATTAAGCTTTAGTTTTCAAGAAAAATTGTAAATATATGTAAAAAAATTATTGTAGAAAGATTAAATACAATTGCCCAGCATACCTGGTCCATAAACCTCTTTTCAAAAACTTTATATTCTTCAGATTCAAAGTTTTTAAGTTCTTCAGAAAAATTCACATTCCTCACAGTGACTGTGACATCTACTGACGCTTCAACAGCTATGGTGACATAAGCAAAGGAATAGTAAAATTTAAGCTAATCAAACTAAAAAAAGAAAAGACACTGAGAACACTTGAGATGTTATTAAACAATAATGTATTTATTTATTTATTTATTTTGTACAGAAGGGAACGCGTTAACAAAGTCGCTAGGTTTTTTATGCCTTATTCCCACTGAGAACATTTACTTTCTTTTCCTGTCCCGGTTAAATAATATATCAAATACAGGAAGGGATGGGATTTCTTTCTGTTGGAGACATAGATAGCAACAAATTCCTTTTGATTTTGTTTAATTGGGGGGGGGGGTTAGATTATCGCTTGATTTTTCATGGCTGAGTCCAGGACAAGAAGTGAGGGGAACACAGACTGTAATGAAAACTTGAAAAAAGGTTCTGACTCTTTCCCACTCTATAAAAAATATATATATAATAAATAAATTCATCAGAACTAGTTCCAGTTGTGGCACATTGCTTAAAGCGGACCTTGAGTCTATTTTTCATCTTTTCATCTATTAAATCTTCTGCCCTTGTTGTTTTAACTTTGGATAGTAATTTTTTTTTTCTGCCAGTAAATACCCTAATCAGCCTACTTCCTGTTTATTGTCTGATCATTAGCCTAGGCTTATGACATAATGCACAGCTCTCTCTCTCTCTCTCTCTCTCTCTCTCTCTCTCTTGTGAGAGTTTGCCAGGAAGGGAGAGGGGATGAGTCGTAAGAGGGCCAATGAGAGCTGCAGAGCTGGAGGTGTGCCTCTGTGTGTCTGTGTAAATCCAGGAAGTAAACAGGCAGCAGCTTCAGCTGCCCACAGTTATAATGGCTGCAGCCAGACTCAGTGGAGAGAGATTTCTGCAGCATAATTGACAAGTACAGAATCACAGTATATATAAAATAATATGCAAAGTGGTTGGAGGGAAGCTTTAGAATGGCAAAGATGTTTTTATTACAAATTATGTGAACAGACTGCAGTTCCTCTTTAATTAATGTAGCCATACTTCTATTTTTTAGGAAGGATGTTCCAAAATGAAACAAAAGCAAACGTACATGGTCTGATGTCGTTCAGGATGAATTCACAAGAAGTCCCATAGAAGTTCGCCTTACACATACATCTTATGCCATCATAGTAGCCACCATTCATACAGGGCCGGGTAAAACCTACATGTGACAGAAATTAAAGTAACATAGGGTCAAATGTAGTATAGTGCATACAGTAGACAATATACAAAAACGAACTATTACAGTGAGAAGTTAGGAGAGAAGAATAAAATAGTGCAGTTGAGTTAAAGCGATATTAAAGTGATACTAAAGTCTCATTTTTTTTGTTTAAAAATAACAAACATGTTATACTGTACTTACATGCTCTGTGCAGTCGTTTTGCATAGAGCAGCCCCTAGTCTCCTCTTCTCGGGTCCCTTGCAGGTGCCCCTGGCCCCTCCCTCCTGCTGAATGCCCCCATAGCAAGCCGCTGCTCTGTGTGTCCATTCAGCCACGGCTCGGACCCGCCCCCTCTCTCTCCTCATTGGCTCACTGACTTTGATTGACAGCACCGGGAGCCAATGGCACCCGTTGCTGTGTCTCAGCCAATCAGGAGGGAGTGTCCCAGACAGTCGAGTCTTTCATGCAACATCACTGGATCGTGATGGGGCTCAGGTAAGTATTAGGGAGGCTGAGGGGGGCTGCTGCACACCAAATGTTTTTATCTTAATGCATAGAATGCATTAGGAAAAAAAAAACTTCTGCCTTTAGAACCACTTTAAACCTAAAAACAAAAATGTAATATATTGCAGCTTACCAATCATTAGCCGTAGATGTACTAGCAGATTTAAACACACTAATACATTGAAGCCAAACTCCAGCTCACACTTTATAATCAGTTACAGCAAACAATTTTTATTTTCCTTTTGGGGTAAAGGTTTTACAATAATAAATAAAAGCTGACCATTGTAAGAACCCCTGCCAGTGTTAAATGTAAACTGTCACATCCAGAGGCGAGCTTATTCTTTTGAAAAATAACAGACTTAGTAGCGGGAGCACTGGATGAAAATAGAAAAAAGAAAGCCTAAAAAAGAAAACAAATGCACTCATCATATCTAAGAGTTGGTAAACTGCAATATAATAAATATTTGCTTTTGGGTTTAAGGGAGAAGTACAGCCAAAGCTCATTTAGCTGTACTTCTCCTTTTGCATCACAGGAGTGCAGTTTGTTCTGCGACCCATTTTCAGCCAACAGTAAACTAAAGCCCACTGTCACCTCACGTCACACAGAGCCGGTCTAGGCTGGGGAAAGATTGCGGCCATATGGTCAGTATCCTCCTAGGAGCCTGGACCGACACCAGGCTAAGCTTCTCAGTGAGCCGATGAGAGCCAGAGCCAGTGGCCCCTGCCCCTCCACAGCTCCGCTCTCCAGTGAGCATGGGGAGCGGAGCAGAGAACCAGAGACCTATAGTCTCAGCTCAATGCTCAAAGTGGAGGGGAGAACTGAGCAATTAGCTGTGCTAGATCGCTCAGTTCTCTGACTTAGAGGCATCGGGGGGGGGGGGGGCAGATGCAGTATTGCATCAATGCTGCATCCTCCTAGGTAAGTATGATAAAAAAAAAAACATACTTCTTTTTAATACTGCTTTAATCTGGTCTACTTACTTGACTGTGTCGTTGTTTCCAGAATGGTACCAGTGGTTGGAATCACTGCAGTAGTTGCAGAAACTTCAGTGACTGTCTGTGACTGGCTGGGACTTGCAGAAATTTCAGTGACTGTCTGTGACTGGCTGGGACTTGCAGACACTTCAGCGGCTGTCTGTGACTGGCTCGTACTTGCAGAAACTTCAGTGACTGTCTGTGACTGGCTGGGACTTGCAGACACTTCAGCGACTGTCTGTGACTGGCTGGGACTTGCAGACACTTCAGCGGCTGTCTGTGACTGGCTGGGACTTGCAGAAACTTCAGTGGCTGTTTGTGACTTGCTCGTACTTGCAGAAACTTCAGTGGCTGTCTGTGACTGGCTGGGACTTGCAGAAACTTCAGCGGCTGTTTGTGACTTGCTCGTACTTGCAGAAACTTCAGTGGCTGTCTGTGACTGGCTGGGACTTGCAGAAACTTCAGTGACTGGCTGTGACTGGCTGGGACTTGCAGACACTTCAGCGACTGTCTGTGACTGGCTGGGACTTGCAGAAACTTCAGCGGCTGTTTGTGACTTGCTCGTACTTGCAGAAACTTCAGTGTCTGTCTGTGACTGGCTGGGACTTGCAGAAACTTCAGCGGCTGTCTGCGACTGGCTCGTACTTGCAGAAACTTCAGTGACTGTCTGTGACTGGCTGGGACTTACAGACACTTCAGCGACTGTCTGTGACTGGCTGGGACTTGCAGACACTTCAGCGACTGTCTGTGACTGGCTGGGACTTGCAGAAACTTCAGCGGCTGTTTGTGACTTGCTCGTACTTGCAGAAACTTCAGTGGCTGTTTGTGACTGGCTCGTACTTGCAGAAACTACAGTGGCTGTCTGTGATTGGCTTGTACTTGCAGAAACTTCAGTGGCTGCCTGTGACTGGCTGGGAATTGCAGAAACTTCAGTGGCTGTCTGTGACTGGCTGGGACTTGCAGAAACTTCAGTGGCTGTCTGTGACTGGCTGGGACTTGCAGAAACTTCAGTGGCTGTCTGTGACTGGCTGGGACTTGCAGAAACTTCAGTGGCTGTCTGTGACTGGCTGGGACTTGCAGAAACTTCAGTGGCTGTCTGTGACTGACTGGGACTTGCAGAAACTTCAACTGCTGTCTGTGACTGGCTTGTAATTGCAGAAATGTCAGTGGCTGTCTGTGACTGGCTTGTACTTGCAAAAATGTCAGTGGCTGTCTGTGACTGGCTCGGACTTGAAGAAACTTTAGTGACTGTCTGTGACTGATTCGTACTTGCAAACACTTCAGTGACTGTCTGTGACTGGCTGGGACTTGCAGAAAATTCAGGGACTGTCTGTGACTGACTCGTACTTGCAGACACTTCAGTGACTGTCTGTGACTGGCTTGTACTTGCAGAAATGTCAGTGACTGTCTGTGATTGGCTCGAACTTTCAGAAACTTCAGTGACTGTCTGTGACTGACTGGGACTTGCAGAAACTTCAACTGCTGTCTGTGACTGGCTTGTAATTGCAGAAATGTTAGTGGCAGTCTGTGACTGGCTCGGACTTGAAGAAACTTTAGTGACTGTCTGTGACTGATTTGTACTTGCAGACACTTCAGTGACTGTCTGTGACTGGCTCGTACTTGCAGACACTTCAGCGGCTGTTTGTGACTGGCTTGTACTTGCAGAAATGTCAGTGGCTGTCTGTGATTGGCTTGTACTTGCAGAAACTTCAGTGACTGTCTGTGATGGGCTCATACTTGCAGAAATTTTAGTGACTGTCTGTGATGGGCTCATACTTGCAGAAATTTCAGTGGCTGTCTGTGATGGGCTCATACTTGTAGACACTTCAGTGACTGTCTGTGATGGGCTCATACTTGTAGACACTTCAGTGGCTGTCTGTGATGGGCTCATACTTGTAGAAACTTCAGTGGCTGTCTGTGATGGGCTCATACTTGTAGAAACTTCAGTGGCTGTCTGTGATGGGCTCATACTTGTAGACACTTCAGTGGCAGTCTGTGATGGGCTCATACTTGTAGAAACTTCAGTGGCTGTCTGTGATGGGCTCATACTTGTAGACACTTCAGTGGCTGTCTGTGATGGGCTCATACTTGTAGAAAATTCAGTGGCTGTCTGTGATTGGCTCGTACTTGCAGAAACTATAGTGACTGTCTGTAATGGGCTCGTACTCATAGAAACTTCAGATGTTGTCTGTGATGGGCTCATACTTGTAGAAACTTCAGTGACTGTCTGTGATGGGCTCGTACTTGCAGAAATTTCAGTGACTGTCTGTGATGGGCTCATACTTGTAGAATCTTCAATGACTGTCTGTGATGGGCTCATACTCATAGAAACCTCAGATGCTGTCTGTGATGGGTTCATACTTGCAGAATCTTCAGTGGCTGTCTGTGATGGGCTCATACTTGAAGAAACTTCAGTGGCTGTCTGTGATGGGCTCGTACTTGCAGAAACTACAGTGACTGTCTGTAATGGGCTCGTACTTGAATAATCATTAGTTGTTGCTTCTGATGTGATTTCACTTTCAAGATCGTCAGTTGTAGAAACTTCAGTGGCTGTCTGTGATGGGCTCATACTTGTAGAAACTTCAGTGGCTGTCTGTGATGGGCTCGTACTTGCAGAAACTACAGTGACTGTCTGTAATGGGCTCGTACTTGAATAATCATTAGTTGTTGCTTCTGATGTGATTTCACTTTCAAGATCGTCAGTTGTAGAAACTTCAGATGCTGTCTGTGATGGGCTCGTACTTGTAGAAACTTCAGATGCTGTCTGTGATGGGCTCGTACTTGCAGAAACTTCAGTGGCTGTCTGTGATGGGCTCGTACTTGCAGAAACTACAGTGACTGTCTGTAATGGGCTCGTACTTGAATAATCATTAGTTGTTGCTTCTGATGTGATTTCACTTTCAAGATCGTCAGTTGTAGAAACTTCAGATGCTGTCTGTGATGGGCTCGTACTTGCAGAAACTTCAATGGCTGTCTGTGATGGGCTCGTACTTGCAGAAACTTCAGTGGCTGTCTGTGATGGGCTCGTACTTGCAGAAACTACAGTGACTGTCTGTAATGGGCTCATACTTGAATAATCATTAGTTGTTGCTTCTGATGTGATTTCACTTTCAAGATCGTCAGTTGTAGAAACTTCAGATGCTGTCTGTGATGGGCTCCTACTTGTAGAAACTTCAGTGGCTGTCTGTGATGGGCTCGTACTTGCAGAAACTTCAGTGGCTGTCTGTGATGGGCTCGTACTTGCAGAAACTACAGTGACTGTCTGTAATGGGCTCATACTTGAATAATCATTAGTTGTTGCTTCTGATGTGATTTCACTTTCAAGATCGTCAGTTGTAGAAACTTCAGATGCTGTCTGTGATGGGCTCCTACTTGTAGAAACTTCAGTGGCTGTCTGTGATGGGCTCGTACTTTCAGAAACGACAGTGACTGTCTGTAATGGGCTTGTACTTGAATAATCATTAGTTATTGCTTCTGATGTGATTTCACTTTCAAGATCGTCAGTTGTAGAAACTTCAGTGGCTGTCTGTGATGGGCTCGTACTTGCAGAAACTACAGTGACTGTCTGTAATGGGCTCATACTTGAATAATCATTAGTTGTTGCTTCTGATGTGATTTCACTTTCAAGATCGTCAGTTGTAGAAACTTTAGATGCTGTCTGTGATGGGCTCATACTGGTAGAAACTTCAGTGGCTGTCTGTGATGGGCTCATACTTGTAGAAACTTCAGCAGCTGTCTGTGATGGGCTCATACTTGCTGAAACTTCAGCGGCTGTCTGTGATGGGTTCATGCTTGCAGAAACTTCAGTGAATGTCTGTGTTGGGTTCATGCTTGCAGAAACTTCAGTGAATGTCTGTGATGGGCTCATACTTGAATAATCATAAGTTGTTGCTTCTGATGTGATTTCACTTTCAGGATAAGCAGTTGTTTCTTTTGGTGTACCCCTTTCATATACTTCAGATGTTGTACTAATACTATATTCACTAAGTCCTGTGGAACTCTCTGAATTACTTGTAGATGATAAAGCTATAACTGTAAAAGACAAAACATTAGTTAGTTCAACCCTTTGAGAACCATAAGATTATCCTCATCAATATAAAAATAATTATATTTTTTTCCCTTTAAGAATGTATTTGAACAATAAATAAAACCATTTTCACACTTGTGTCATTTTTGGGGGAGGAATTATGACACGGGACAAATGTGACTATTTAGGTCACTTCCAATGGAACCCCAAAAGAAGCAATTTTTTTTTTTTTTTTAAGTTCGTACACTTCAGTTGCTGTAACTAAGCCATTTCATGAAATTACTGGCAAAAAGCTAGATCCATTTATTGATAAGAACTAATATTTTGGCTCAAAAAAAAAAGTATTTTAAGTTCTTAATCAGATGATACAGGCAATTAAAAACATGGGACAAATACGTCCCTTGGTCCTCAAAGGGTAGACAGAATCCTGTATACTACTCTTAAGCCCTGTACACACGATCGGTTTTACGAACCGATCATGTGTGGGCCCCATCAGACTTTTTTCCATCGGTGTAAAAAAATAGAACATGTTTTACATTTTTCCCATGGTAAAAAATCCGATAGGAAATTCCGATCGTCTGTGTGGAACTCCATCGGAGAAAAATCCACTACGCTCAGACTAAATTACAAGATGGGAGCGCTCGTTCTGGTAAAACTAGCGTTCATAATGGAGATAGCACATTCATCATGCTGTAACGGACTGAAAAGCACGGTGACTGAAAAGCGTAAATCAGCTAACACCAAACTTTTACTATCACGCGGCAGCTTGAAATCAGCAAAAGCAGCCCAAAGGGTGGCGGCATTGGATTTGAACTTCCCATTTATAGTGCCGTCGTACGTGTTGTATGTCACTGCGTTTGGGACGGTCGGAATTTTGTCTGATGGTGTGTAGGCAAGACTGATGGAAGTCAGCTTCATTGGAATTCCGATGGAAAAATCCATCGGATTTGATTCCATCGGAAATTCGATCGTGTGTACAGGGCTTGAAAGGGATTCTGTTGTGTTCATTTGGCTTACCTACAACAAGGCTAGTAAAATCTGCTGCACGTGGACATCACTGGCCTTAAAATTATGTAGTAGTTTTGGGTCAGCCAACAGACTCATAAGGGTTCATTTACTAAAGGCAAATAAATTATTCACTTGTCAAGGGAATACTGTATATTACAAAATATAAAACACATCCTTAAAATATAAAATTTGGTTAATTAAGACAAATGTATTTGTTCTCCTATCGGTCTAGGTACATCTATCTTGTTTGTGACTAAAGAACAGCCGTATATATGCCCTATATAGCGGTATATATGCCCAAAATGTAAAGGGTCCTACAAATTTTGGCATTCAGACCGTTTAGTGGTCAAATACAGTCCAATAGGCACTCAAAACATTTATATTTGTCCTAATATTTCAGTGGCGGTTTTTCAGCTGAGGTTCAGTGCCGTTATTTTGGGTGTGCTGGTAGAACATTTTGTTAATAGTTAAGTTAAGAATGAGTAGTGGCTTGCTAGAACACATGATAAAGGGTAGTTCCTAAGATTAATAAAAACATTCTGCGAGTAAAGTAACAATGTTTTATGTGTGCAGCAACCGGGAACACAATCAAATAAAACTCCTAACTAGAATTTTTGGGAGATACAAGAAATTGGCACCTGCTAAAAATCTGAGATATCAGTTTTTATTGCACCTGTACTTTATTTATTACATTTCATCCTATATTTCAGGTTATTTCCTCTAAATATATAGCTGTCTGATACTTCAGATAACCATACATGTTAAATTATCTAACACTCACAGGGATGCTCAAAACAGTACCATGGAATAACGCAAGGAAGCATCCAAGCCATGTGCAACTTATGGAACTTACAAGATATATAAAAGGCATATGCATTTCTGATTATATCTGAGATTGATGGACTAACAACAACATTGGCACTCCAAACAATAGCATAATGGATAACCTTTAACTAGAGACAAGTGACAGTTTACAAGTACTGAATAAGGTAAATTAGAAAAAGATTTGGAAGTCATGATGTAAATGTATTTCGTGGTATATTTGGACATATATAAATGAGATTATCCAATACATTTCCCAAGACTTTTAAGCTGTCATCTTAAACTACATAACCAATATATATATATATATATATAAATATATAAAAATATGTATATAAATATATTTGGACTTAAAAAAATTAGTTCTTATTTAGGATAGCAGCCACTATTTTGCTCAATGTTAGGCATATTTAGTGCACAATTTTACAACTCAATAATGACTCACACAATCATTCTTGGGTGCTGATGTTGGCAAATCTTCCAGTTCTGTTTTGCAAATTTCAATGAATCAACTTGCAGAACAAATTTTATTAAACCCAAAACATTACACCATAACAACCGATACAAAAAGTTTAGAACCTTTTATAATATTTTTGGTTTTGTTTTTCTAACATGTCTGGGGATCAGCAAATTTTAAAGTTTTAATTTCTCTGAAATTCTGTAGAAAATTGTGAGATTGTGCCATCTTGCCAAAATTCAAGGATGGAATTAAGATGGATTTTAAGGGAACAATGGTCTTTTAATAGTTCAGGAGGATTACATAAGCTCATTTCAAGTTTCCTGGACCTGGTCTAATGCCTAAATACAGCCCGTAATTAGCATAATTATTTTACTTTTTCACAGAAAGAAAGAATATAAGCAAAAGTGGAAAAATCAAAACATGAAAACAAGAGTACACAAATGACAAACACATACAAAAAAGTGAAAAAGTTACAAAGAACGCTAAATGAAATAAACTCAGCTACTCTAAATACACCCAAAACATAACCTCTAAATACATTTATTAAAAAAGCATATTTGTTTTTGTTTTTTTTTTTCAAGTAAATTCCTCCTTGGCAGTTCAATAGACACATTAAGATGTTCTGCTTTGGCAAAATGTTGAAAATGAGCAAATTGTTAATTTTGCTGAAAAATCAGTTAATGTAACCATCCTTGGACATGACTACAACACCAGCAATATTACTACTAGCAACACCTCTATTTTTTTGCTACTACTGCTAACACTAAGGGGTATATTTATAAAGCTGTAAATATGACATTCACCAATGGTTCACTGCAGGTGAATCTTCCTAGTGCCTGTGCATTAAATTACAGAGATCAATCCACCTGAAGTGAACTGTTATTATTAATAATAGTTATAATAATAATAGAAAATAAAAATAACTTCATTAATATACCAAAGCACTGATATATAATAAGAAAACACTCACCCATTGCCCAACAGGCAGATAACAGCAGGGCTTTGTATAGCCACAAGGTGCCCATGTTTAAGGTTTTTTGAGTGCTGCGGTCTTGCTCTCCCCTTCCTATATAGTAGGTATGATGTGTATTATACGGAACCTCAGGGTACCACTCAATGACTGTAAGCTGATACTGTGTTATATATCCGCTCTGAGCAATTTATGATGAATAAGCTGACGTATACACAGGTGGAGCCCTGAGATAATGATAAATAACAATAAGCAGATCAATTTTATAAATAGCAATCTACAGACGTTAGATGCAATAACAAGGAGCAAAGTTCGCATTGAGAAACTGGTCTTAGAGCTTAAGAAGAATCCCTTGGCAGTAACGTCAGTAAATCAGGTGGTTCTGAATATCTTTTCCAGTTAAAAGTGATTTTGTTTTAGTTTCAGGGATCAGAAAATTAACATTCTCACAATCATACATTCTCTATAACTTTTAAAAATTCTGTCACATCGATTTTCACAAACCAAGGCTGTTCAAGAATATCTTTTTTTTTGTAAAAAACATATATATATATATATATATATAGATATATCTATATCTATATATATATATATATATAAATATATATATATATATATATATATATATATATATATATATTTTTAATCTTGTGATCACATATAAACACAGCATTTAAAGAAAGACTATCAACAGCCTTTATTATTATTATTATACAGGATTTATATAGCGCCAGCAGTTTGCGCAGCACTTTTGCAACATAAGGGCAGACAGTATAATTACAATAGAAATCGGTACAGGAGGAATCAGAGGGTCCTGCTCGTTAGAGCTTACAATCTAATTGGGAGGGTCAAGGGATACAAAAGGTAATAGCTATGGGGGATGATCTGATTGAGAAAATAAATGTTCAGTTGTTTGGTGGGGGCAGAATAGGCTTCAATGAAGAGGAGGGTTTTTGGGGATCATCTAAAAGAAAGAAAAGTAGGAGATAATTTGACAGATTTGGGTAGGGAGTTCCACAGGATGGGAGAGGCTCGGGAAAGGTTCTGGAGGTAACCATGGAGGAGGTGATGATGAAGCTAGAGAGCAAGAGGTCTTGGGAGGAATGAAGAGAAGTAAGTTGTTGTTAGTATTTTGAAGTACATTTCTTTCTCGTACATCACGGGACACAGAGCGACATAGTCATTACTAATGGGTTATATAGATACCGTCAGGTGCTGGCACTGGCAACTTCCAAAACTGGAAGTACCCTCCCCTATATAAGCCCCTCCCATCCGGGAGCACCTCAGTTTTTTGCCAGTGTCTAAGGTGTTGGCCAAGAAGAAACATGTGTTTTTCACTGAGCTTGCGTACAGGTTCTTTTGGGCCTCAGTAAGCTATTCCGGATCCGACCAAAAAAGCTTCATAGCTAAACGGTCGGTACCCGGGCCTTGCAGAGAAGAGCAAGGTTTTGCCTGTAATGCTTCTCTTAGGAGAGCTGGACCCTGGGATCCAGAGCTCTGGTCATACCCACGACCAAGATGTTTTCTGTGCAGGGTGCTATACAGGTCCAGGGGAGTGGAATCCTTGGGAACCCGGTCCCTGAAGGTTTGATTACAATGCCTGCCGTGATAGGTGAAGTTTGGGCTTTTGTGGACCAAACAAAGTCCTGCGGCGGGGAACAGGTAAGTGGGGGCCCCCAGGAACTTGGTTCTATTGGGGGACCCCCAAGCCTAATTTGTCTTTCTGTCTGTTACCTAATGGTATTCCCGCAAAATTCTGTGCATGCCTGTAACTACTAAAAAAATGTAATAATTTTTAATGGTGGTCAAGAAAAAAAAAAAAAAAAATTTTTTTTTATATATATATTTAATATATTAGACTGCGGTACCTGTGTTTGTCCACTAGAGGCCGCTGTGGAATGTTTTCTTGTCATGTGGACTAGTTTCTTCTCAGCAGAGCAAAGTCCAGGCAGATGGTGAGTTCGCTTATAGGAAACTGCTTCCTCTGCCATGTTGCAGTGCTCGTCCATCCCCCGGCCTGCGGCAAAGAGGGGCCCTGGCTCCTGTCCCTTGTTTCCATTTTTTGAAATTAGCGCCTCTATATATAGAGGTGAGCCGGGAAAGGGGGCGGAGCCTGGGGGATGACGCTCTGTGCGCGCCGCAGCGCTTCTGCGCATGTGCGGGCGTCCCAGCAGTTTAAAAAACCACAATATTGTAGTGAGCTGGCTATGAAGTACAGAGACAGAGCTGGCAACATTTAAAGGCATACAGCAAGCGGTTGATACAGGCATCCCCTAGAAAGGCACATTAGTAGACACCAACTGTGATATAGCAGCAATTGTGCTAGACTATTCTCAGTAAAAGTGGTGTATTACGGCTGGAATACCTCAGCTTTAGGCTTAGGAATATGCCGTCCAGAAGCTCCGGAACTGAATCTTCCAGGAAGCGAAGGGGGTCTCATCGGGCTCGGAGGATCTTGGGCATACTTCTCCTGCACCAGTCTCCCCTGAAGTTCAGAGGTAAGTGACCGTTGAGACCCCGCAGGGGTACTTGGTACTGTGGCTGTCCTCAGTTCACCTGCTCCTGTGTATGTAACAGAGGAGGTTTTTTCCTCAGCTCTGGGAGGATTAGAGAGAGATTGTCAACATTTATCGCTGCCTCCCTGTCAGGGAAAGCACGCCCGATCTCCGTCTCCTCCTTCAGAGTGCCTGTTAGCAGAGCAACAGTCCCATACAGGGATCGACCTGCCTGAAGGGGATCAGGATGAGGTTGATTCTGTTATAGAGGAATCAACAGTGGGGGAACCTTTTCTCAGCATCTCAAGCTGAAAGATTATGGGTTCAGTCTCTGACTAACATGGTCCGATCAGCATTTAAAAATGCACCTTGTGGAACCATCAACCACTACTGTATCCTCGTTGGGGTCGCTAGAAGCCCCCAGACTGTCTGTTCTTTTCCACTTCACCCTTTACTGAAAGGGCTCATTTACCAGGATTGGGAACGTCCTGAGAAAATATTTATTCCCCCAAGAGATTTCCGGTGGTCTATCCCATGGAGGATAAGTTCATCAAAAAAAAAAAAAATGGAAGGTCCCTACAGTGGACGCAGCCATCTCTTGTATGTATAAATCACTGACATGTCCAGTGGATAATGTCCAAATGTTCAAGAACCCAATAGATAAAAGATTGGAGTCCTTATGAAAATCTGCTTCTTTCTACAGCAAGCTTGGTGACACAACCAGCAGTAGCAGCTATTGGGGTCTGCTAAGCAGTGAAGGATCAGTTGAAACAGGTCTTGAGGGACTTGACAGATCAGCAGGCTTTGCCCTAGCTGATCTACCTAGAGCCTTAGGCTTTGCGGTTGACGCCATAAAGGATTCAGTCCATCAGGCCTCCCGCCTTACGCTGTCTATAGTACATATGCGTAGGCTCCTATGGCTCAAAAACTGGTCTGCTGAAGCTCCCTGTAAAGAATGGCTGGTTAGCGTCCCATTTCATGGTGAACGCTTATTCAGGGAAAACCTGGACAAATATATCCAGAAAATTTCCAGCGGTAAAAATACGCTCTTGCCGGTTAAAAACAGAGTTAGAGGTCCCTCTTTAAGAGGCCTGCTTCTCCAGTCCCTGGGGCATCGGCTGTGTAACAGTTCCGACGGCCTCCTCGGTCAATTCCCGGGGGTAAAAAACAGGGACAATAGCAGGGTAATGAGAAACCCTGGGTCAGGGGAGGTACAAAACCTCCCCCAAAGTTAAATTCATTGAAGCCCCCACTCAGTCGGGTGGGGGGGGAGGACTCCAGTTGTTCGCAAGAGACCTGGCGGGACACGATCAAGACAGATAGGTGCTCTCCGCAGTATGTTTGGGATACAGTTTGGAGTTAAAAGACTCTCCTCCTTCCCATTTTTGAGGTCAAACGTGCCAAGGGATCCCCGGAAGAGAGAGTCCCTCCTGTTGGCACTAGAACAACTATTGCTCCAAGGAGTAATTATGGAGGTTCCCCTGGAAGAATGAGGGTTCGGGTTTTACTCAAACCTCTTTACAGTCCCGAAGCAAACGCGGACGGGAGGCCCATATTAATTCTAAAAGGGCTATACAAATTCCTGTATATTAGGACTTTCCGATGGAGTCGATCCGATCGGTGGCCACTGCCCTACAAGGGGAGGATTGGTTAGCCGCGATCGACATCAAAGATGCTTATTTGCACATTCCCATCTTTCCAGTCCACCAAAAATTTCTACGCTTTGCAGTAGAAGGGCGCCATTTTCAGTTCAGAGCCTTACCCTTCGGTTTGGCCACAGCACCACGAGTGTTTACAAAAATTCTGGCCCTTTATTGGCCAATCTAAGAACACAAGGTGTAATGATAATGGCATATCTGGATGACTTGTTGCTGATAGACCACTCAGTGAAAAAACTAGACATGGTCGTTCACAAGACAATCAAGTATCTGGAATCTCACGGTTGGATTATCAACCGAGACAAGTCAGCCCTAAAAACCAGTCAAAAGTCTGGAATACTTGGGGCTAAGGTTGGATTCAGGCCAGAGAAAAATATTCTTGCCTCGAGGAAAGGTGTTGTCTTTGAAAGATTTGATCCACTTAGTGGGTACAAAAAAGACAGCCGTCCATACGCCTGTATATGAGGCTGCTGGGAAAAATGGTGGCATCATTCGAAGCAGTACCCTACGGTCAATTCCATTCAAGGAATTTGCAAGGGGCCATACTGTCAGCCTGGAACAAAAAAGTTCAGGCCCTAGACTTACAATGTCCTTGTCCCCTTCCGTTCGCAAGAGCCTCCGTTGGTGGTTGGTTCCCCAGAATCTGGAAAAAAAGGAAATCCTTCAGTCCGATTTCTTGGAAGGTGGTCACTACAGATGCCAGCCTTATAGGCTGGGGAGCAGTACTGGAGCAATAGTCTCTCCAGGGCAGATGGTCGGATGCAGAAAAGGCCCTGCCCATCAATCTCTTAGAGATACGAGCAGCCCGGTATGCCCTAGTAGCATGGACATCCAAACTCCAAGGGTCCCCTGTCAGAATTCAATCAGACAATGCCACAGCAGTGGCATATATCAATCATCAGGGGGGCACCAGGAGTCGTGCAGCCCAGAGGGAAGTAAATTACATCCTGAAATGGGCAGAAAAATATGTCCCAGCCATATCTGCGGTATTCATTCCAGGAGTGGAGAATTGGAAGGCGGACTTTTTAAGTCGCCAGCAATTAGGCCCAGAGGAAGGGTCCCTTCACCCCGAGGTTTTCTGGACAATATGTCAGCGGTGGGGAACATCGGATGTAGATCTTCTAGCATCCAGATTCAACGCAAAGGGGGACAGGTTTGTCTCTCGGACAAGGGATCCCCTAGCTTGCGGCTCGGATGCCCTAGTGTTCCCTTGGGATCAGTTCAAGCTGATATATGCATTCACACCGCCACAATGGTTACCTCGATTACTCCGCAGAATCAGGGTAGAAAAGAAACCAGTGATTCCGGTGGCTCCGGCGTGGCCCCGAAGAGCGTGGTACGCGGAGATTGTAAAATTTCAGTGGGGAGTCCTTGGACTCTCCCACGTCGTCCGGACCTGCTTTCGCAAGGACCGATATACCACCCTTCCTTACCAGCCCTAGGTTTGACGGCCTGGCTATTGAAGCCCACATTCTAAAAAAGAGAGGGCTCTCTAATGCTGTGGTATCTACCATGATCAATGCCAGGAAGCCGGTATCCAGGCAGATCTACTATAGAATCTGGAAGGCATACATCGCGTGGTGTGAGGCCAAGAAATGGCATCCACATAAGTACGTAATAGGTAGGATTCTGGACTTCCTACAGTGGGCTGTAGATAGGAAGCTTGCCTTGAGTACTATCAAGGGTCAGATTTCGGCCTTGTGAATATTTTTTCAAAGGCCCTTGGCTTCGCATTCACTAGTCAAAGCCTTTATACAAGGAGTGATGCGTATTAGTCCTCCGGTTAATATTCCCATATGTCCATGGGATCTAAACTTGGTTCTGTCGGTTCTACAGAAACAACCATTTGAACCATTACAGCATATTTCCTTGGTGCTTCTCACCAGGAAATTGATTTTTCTAGTAGCCATTTGTTCGGCTAAAAGAGTATCGGAATTAGCAGCTATGTCCTGTAGGGAGCCATATCTGGTTATCCATAAGGACAGAGTAGTGTTACGTCCTCATCCAGCCTTTCTTCCTAAGGTGGTATCGAGTTTTCATTTGAACCAAGATGTGGTTCTTCCTTCTTTTTTCCCCAAACCTACTTCGGTAGAGGAAAAGTTATTGCATTCTTTGGATGTAGTAAGAGCAGTTAAAGCTTATCTAAAAGCCACTGCTCAGATTCGCAGAACGGATACTTTGTTTATTCTGCCGGAAGGCCCCAGAAAGGGTCAGGCAGCGTCAAAATCTACTTTAGCCAAGTGGATTCGACAGGTCATAATACAAGCCTATGGCTTGAGAAGTAGTCCGCCTCCGTTCAAAGTTAGGGCGCACTCCACGAGAGCAGTTGGAACTTCATGGGCAGTGCATCACCAGGCCTCCCTGGCTCAAATCTGTAAGGCCACAACATGGTCTTCGGTACACACGTTTACTAGGTTCTACCAGGTGGACGTTAGAAGTCAGGAGGATGTCGCCTTTGGGCGCAGTGTGTTGCAGGCCGCAAAAGATCCTCATGTCTGATAGCGCTCAGCTTATATATGGTGTATCCCCCCCCTCATTTGGCATTGCTTTAGGACATCCCATTAGTAATGACTATGTCGCTCTGTGTCCCGTGATGTACGAGAAAGAAAATAGGATTTTTATAACAGCTTACCTGTAAAATCCTTTTCTTGGAGTACATCACGGGACACAGAGCTCCCGCCCCTCTTTAGGGACACTTATTGCTTTGCTACAAAACTGAGGTGCTCCCGGATGGGAGGGGCTTATATAGGGGAGGGTACTTCCGGTTTTGGAAGTTGCCAGTGCCAGCACCTGACGGTATCTATATAACCCATTAGTAATGACTATGTCGCTCTGTGTCCCGTGATGTACTCCAAGAAAAGGATTTTACAGGTAAGCTGTTATAAAAATCCTATTTTTTTGGTGAAAGAAAGCCAGTGAAATGATTGTCAGACAGGAGTAGCAGACACTAAGAGGTTGGTAAGGTGGATGAGCCTGGCAGCATCATTCATGATGAACTGAAGGGGGGATAGTAATACAGGGCAAAGTAACAGCACCTCTTGATAGTTTACTCCGCTAGGAGGGTATACTCATCTATCTGTACCCCTCACTGCCTCCCTGCTGCCCAGGTGTCAGGTAGCATCAAAAACATACCTAGCAAGATGACGTTACTCCCACCCCCATATGAATTGGCTGCTCAGGTGGAGAACTGTATATGGTGGAGCAAGTAGGTGGTACATAAGGCCCCTAATGCCAGCTGTTTTTGGGGGTACCACTCTGAAACCAGGGTGTATATATATATATATATATATATATATATATATATATATTAAAAACATATATTTATTTATATATTTAGATTTGTTTATTTAAAAAAATAAATATATATTTTTTATTTTGCCTGCCAATGTAGAAAAATAAATATTTTAATACCTAATAAACTCTTAGTTAAACCATTAGCTGAACAGGGTGCCAATTGGACCAAATAAGGTGTATGCCTTATTTTTTGTAATGTGGTACACTGCAAAGCACAGTAGTACATTTCTGCGCATTGTGGCACGCTGCAATGCATGTCTGTTGGCAAGGGGTGTTGGAGTGCTATTAGAAAAGATTGGCACTGCAGCACATCAACATGGAAGTTAACACATTACCGCAATGCAACAGTACGGACCCTGTCTTATACTGTCACAGCTTTGGTTTTCTTTACTTGAAAAAATACAAAATCTTTAAAAAAAAAATAACATTTATAAATAACTTCAGGTTTGTGTCAGAAATATTATTCTAGTGCTGTACGCCTTCTTTTTAAAAAAATAAATAAAATTGAAAATCGATAACAAGGATTGATTAAAAAAATAAAAAATAATAATAATTAATTAAATAAATAAATAAATAAATAAAACACATTATTAACAAATTATTTTAGAAGCCTAGAATACATTTGATAATATAAAGCAATATTTAGCATGCAGTAAAGAAGGTTAGTCAGAGCTATAGACATTTCCAGGGACAAACATTTCCAGGCCAGATCCTAAAAAAAAGGAAATTTGAAATTGTACAAGAAGGGGGTGTGGTCTGCCGGAGCTGGAAGATGGCCGCTTAAGTTTTCAGCTCGCCAGCACATGGAGAGTATGGAGCATCTAGAGCCCTCACTCCAGACACAGCGGACATCTCAGCCGACAATGTCCCGCAAAGGGATAAACGATTACCGGCATAAAAAACGAACATCCTTCTTCTTCAAGCCGGCGGCTCAGGTCAATGTATTCAAAGATGGCACCGACCCGAGACTTACACAGACCTCCCGGCATAAAAAACGAACATCCTTCTTCATCTAGAGCCCTCACTCCGTTAGCGTTCAATGAGAGTATGTTGAGTGGCATTGTCAATAGATGGCAAATGTGGGGATATGGCACAAACATTTACAGTTAGACGTGGTGGCTTATGGCAATGGAGAGACTGAAGTCTGGAGTCGTAAAACTGAAGATCTCTGGAAGCTTTGTCTTCTGTGGATGAATGATCTCAGGATTTGAAGCTAAGTTTGGAGTACAGCTGTATAAACAAAAAGGTTAGTATTATACAGTGGAACTCTTAACCAGTGTGGTTAGCTGAAGCTATCACCACTAGAAGCCGTAGGCGCAGTAGTAAAATTGCTGAATTCAGCTTATCCCTTGTGGGGGTAATAACAGTACAGTAGCTTGCAGCTGTGGAGAGAATGGTTGCTAATCTTAGGTTGGCCCAGCATTAGGCCTCATACTTGATTCTGAGCATGCGCGGTTTTTTAAGACTCGGAAAAGCATACACACGACCGGTTTTCTCGTCGGGAAACAGGCCGACGAGAATCCTGACGAGAAAAACGAGAATCCTGATGAGAAAATAGAGAGCAGGTTCTCTATTTTTCTCGTCGAGATTCCCGGCAGTTTTCTTGACAAGAAACCATACAAACGAACGGTTTTCTCAGCAAGAAACAACAAGAAAACTGCTGGGAGAGCTTTCTTGCCGAGAAAACCATTCATGTGTATAGTTTCTTGTTGAGAAAACTGCCGGGAATCTCAACGAGAAAAATAGAGAACCTGCTCTCTATTTTCTCAAAAACTGGTCGTGTGTACGAGGCTTTAGTAGCAGATATCCATCTAAATGCACATCTGCAGCGAAAAGAAGAGAATCCCCTCTAAAAAGCTTCCTGCACTCTCAAGATCTCTATGATGTATGGTGCTGTCACCACAGTTCGGAAAAAGATTTTACATATTTTTTTACCACTTCACAAAACATATTCCTGTATAGATATGTTTGTTGCAGATAAATGGTTACTCCAAAAAATCGGTGCTTCTGTAATTCACACCACAACATGGTCGAATCATGCTACAATTTCTATAACAGTAACTGATTCCTTGCATCAGAAGAACACCTTTCTCTGGCGCGCTAACAATTATATCCTTCAACACCCAGATTATGTACCAGAAATATGCGCTCAAATAAGGAATTATTTGAATTCAACACAGGATCAGTATCCGACCATGGAGTGGTGTGGACCGCACAAAAGCCTAAGTAAGAGGAATGTTGAGTAAATTAAGCTCACACTGTAAAAAGAAGAGGACGCAGCATCTCGACACCCTGACATCACAAATAGATACCTTAGATAAACAAATCAAAGCCAACCCAAATCTGACACGGGCAGCACAAATAATGACTCTGAAGCCTCGTACACACGACCGAGTTTCTCGGCAAAAACCAGCAAGAAACTTGCTGGCAGAGATTTCTTGCCGAGAAACTCGTTCGTGTGTATGGTTTCTCGTCAAGAAAAGCGTCAAGAATCTCGACGAGAAAATAGAGAACCTGCTCTCTATTTTCTCGTCGAGATTCTCGTCAGCCTGTTTCTCGACGAGAAAATTGAGTGTGTGTACACTTACCTGTTCGCCGGGAAGCCCGCGCATGTTCGAAATGACTTCGACGCATGCGCGGTAGCTTCCTAGGCATAGGTAGGGTGAACCAAGATGGCGGCGACGGCATCGAATGTGACGAGCGCATGCTCGTCGTATTCGATGACGTCACCGCGTACGCTCCATTCAAAGAACCGCGGGTTCTTTGAAATGAGCGTGTGTACACTCGGCCGGGACAAGTTTCTTGTCCAAGGATCTCGTCGTAAAAAACGACATGTTTTTAATGACAAGATTCTCGGCCGTGTGTACGAGGCTTAAGGCAGGAACTTAGGACACTACTACTCCACACCTTTGAACACTAGGGATGAACCCGATGTTCGAGTCAAACTTAATTCGACTCGAACATCAGGTGTTCGCCTGTTCGCCGAATAGCAAACAGTTTGGGGTGTTCGCGGCAAATTTGAAAGCCACGGAACACCCTTTAAAAGTCTATGGGAGAAATCAAAATGCATATTTTAAAGGTTAATATGCAAGTTATTGTCATAAAAAAGTGATTGGGGACCTGGGTCCTGCCCCAGGGGACATGTATCAATGCAAAAAAAAGTTTTAAAAAATTCAGTTTTTTTGGGAGCAGTGATTTTAATATTGCATAAAGTGAAACACTAAAAATGAAATATTCGTTTAAATTTCATACCTGGGGGGTGTCTAAAGGAAAAAAAGTCATTTAAAACTACTCATGGCTATAATGAATTGTCAGGTCCCGGCAATACAGATAAAAGTCATTGAAAAAAACGGCATGGGTCCCCCCACACCAGTCCATTACCAGGCACTTTGGGCCTGGTTTGAATATTAAGGGGTACCAGAAAACCAAATTTTCGGGGGGTCCCCCCAAATTCCATACCAGGCCCTTCAGGTCTGGTATGGATATTAAGGGGAACCCTGCGGCAATTTTTTTTTAAAATGGCGTAGGGGTCCCCCTCAAAATCCATACCAGACCTTACAGGTCTGGTATGGGTTTTATGGAGAACCCTGCGCCAAAAATCCATACCAGACCCTTATCCGAGCATGCAACCTGGCAGGCCACAGGAAAAGAGGGGGGACGAGAGAGGGCCCCCCCTCCTGAACCGTACCAGGCCACATGCCCTCAACATGGGGAGGATGCTTTGGGGTCCAAAGCACCATGTCCCCATGTTGATGGGGACAAGGGCCTTATCCCCACAACCCTTGCCCGGTGGTTGTGGGGGTCTGCGGGCAGGGGGCTTATCAGAATCTGGAAGGGGACCCCCAGATCCCACCCCCCCATGTGAATTGGTAATGGGGTACATTGTACCCCTACCATTTCACAAAAAAAGTGTCAAAAATTGTAAAAAAAACACAGGAGCCAGCTTGGGACAAGTCCTTTATTAAAAAAAAATTAAAAAATTCCAGCGATGTACATCCATTCTCGAGCAGAGGACAGGGGGAAAAATGCCAACACGATCCGCCTCCATGGGTGGTTCCCATCGAATGACACTACACTCGCCGTGACAGCTCTTAAATAGCTAAGGGCGGGGCCACCTGTCACGTTTGCGGGTGACTCCACCCCCTCTGACACAATAGGGATTTCCTGTGGCTTTACGGGAAACCCCTGTTGCGTCTGAGGGGGGCGGGGGGTCACCCGCACACATGACGGGTGGCCCCGCCCTCAGCTATTTAAGAGCTGTCACGGCGGGTGTAGTGTCATTTGACGGGAACCACCCATGGAGGCGGATCGTGTCAGCATTTTTATTTTTTTCTCTGTATCCTCCAGTCCAGAATGAATGTACATCGCTGGAACTTTTTTTTTTTTAATAAAGGACTTTTCCCAAGCTGTCTTCTGTGTTTTGAACCATTTTTGACACTTTTTTGTGTGAAATGGTAGAGGTACAATGTACCCGTTACCAATTCACATAGGGGGGGATCTGGGGGTCCCTTTTGTTAAAAGGGGGCTTCCAGATTCCGATAAGCCCCCCGCCCGCAGACCCCCACAACCACTGGGCAAGGGTTATGGGGATGAAGCCCTTGTCCCCATTAACATGGGGACATGGTGCTTTGGACCCCAAAGAATCCTTCCCATGTTGAGGGCATGTGGCCTGGTATGGTTCAGGAGGGGGGCGTTCTCTCGCCCCCCCCTCTTTTCCTGCGGCCTGCCAGGTTGCGTGCTTGGATAAGGGTCTGGTATGGATTTTTGGGGGAAACCCCACGCCATTTTTTTTTATTTTGGTGCGGGGTTTCCCATAAAATCCATACCAGACCTGAAGGGCCTGGTATGGAATTTGGGGGGACCCCCACGCAATTTAAATAAAAAATTGTTTCAGGGTTCCCCTTAATATTCATACCAGACCCAAAAGGCCTGGTAATGGACTGGGGGGAGAAACCATGCCATTTTTTTCAATGACTTTTATCTGTATTGCCGGGACCCGACAATTCATTATAGCCGCGAGTAGTTTTAAATTACTTTTATTCCTTTAGAAATGTCATTTTGTGTAGGGACTGTTCTAAACACGGGGAAAATGCGCCACTTTACAGGCATACTATAGACACCCCCAGGTACGAAATTTAAAGGAATATTTCACTTTAATTGTTTCACTTAAAGCATTATTAAAATCAATGCTCCCAAAAAACGTCCGATTTTAAAACTTTTACTTTGATACATGGGGTAGGACCCAAGTCCTCAAACACTTTTTATGACAATAACTTGCAAATTAACCTTAAAAATTTGCACTGATTGATTTTTCACGTTCGTGTCCCATAGACATTTAACGGTGTTCGAACAATTTTTTTGCCTGTTTGCATGTTCTGCTGCGAACCGAACTGGGGGTGTTTGGCTCATCCCTATTGAACACATACAACAAAAATTAAAAGCCACATCATACTCCACATCCAATAAAGCAGGCAAACTCCTAGCAAATCACATCAAAGGGCAGAGATTCAAATAAAAAAATTACCACCTTTTCCATCCCCATTCCAAAACCAAACTGTCCAACCCGCAAGAAATAGCAAATGCCTTAACCACTTAACGACCGCCCACCGCCGATTTACGTCGGCAGAATGGCACCGACAGGCAGAATCACGTAGATCTACGTGATCGCCTTTGTGCAGTTGGGGGGGTCCATCCGGACCCCCCTCCACTGCAGTGAGCGGCCGTTAAGTGTTCGGGAGCGATCAGGCATGAGGGGGCGGCCGCTCGATTCCGCCCCCCCCCCTCGCGATCGCTCCCGGCGAATGAAATTGCTTCCTCCTGCCTGAAATGTAAACACAGGCTGGAGGAAGTGATGTCATCTCCCTCGCCGCGGTCTTTTCGTTCCCGGCGCCGAGGAGAGAAGACAGAGGTTAGTGCACCAACAGTCCACTGACACGTAGGTACACATAGGCACACAAATCACCCCCCAGTCACCCCCAGATCACCCCCCAGGTCACCCCAAAGCCCCCAATCACAGTGTCACTGATTGCAGTGATCATTTATTTTACTGATCACTGCATTTAGTGTCATCTGTGATTGTAAAAAGTTGCAGGGCAGTTAGGATTAGGTCCCTTTAGGTCCAGGGTAGCCCCCTAACCCCCCTAATAAAGGTTTAACCCCTTGATCACCCCCCAGGTAACCCTTTCACCCCCTAACTTCAGCGTCACTAAGCGATTGTTTTTCCGATCGCTGTATTCGTGTCGCTGGTGTTTTAGATAGGCAGTTATTTTTTTTTAGGTTCGCCGCAGGTTTTTATTAGTGTCAGGTACCCCCATATATTATTTTAACCCCCTGATTGCCCCTAGAGTTAACCCTTTCACCAGTGATCGCCGTATAAGCGTCACTGGTGTCACTGGTTAGCCAGTAAGTTATTTAGTTATTTAGGTTACCCGTCAGGTTTTTATATAGTGTCAGGTACCCCCATATTTAACCTAATAAAGGTTTTAACCCCCTGATTGCCCCTAGTTAACCCTTTCACCAGTGATCACCATATAAAGGTTACGGGTGACGCTGGTTGATTAGTTTGCTTTTTATAGCATCAGGGCACCCGCCGTATATAACCCAATAAAGGTTTAACCCCCCTGATTGCCCGGCGGGTGAGATCAATTAGGTTTTAGCGCCAGAGAGGGTCTGCGTCGCCCCAGGCAATGTTAGGTTAGTGCCAGTAACGCTAACACCCACGCGCAAAGCATACACCCCCCTTAGTGGTATAGTATCTGATCAGATCTATACTAGCATCCCCAGCGGTTTAGGGTTCCCAAAAACGCAGTGTTAGCGGGATCAGCCCAGATACCTGCTAGCGCCTGCGTTTAGCCCCTCCGCCCAGCCCAGCCCAGCCCAGCCCACCCAAGTGCAGTATCGATCGATCACTGTCACTTACCAAACACAACACACATAACTGCAGCGTTCGCAGAGACAGGCCTGATCCCTGCGATCGCTAACAGTTTTTTTGTAGCGTTTGATATATTTGCTGACGACAGTTTTTTTCAAAACCCCCCCAAATTACCCCATTTTGGAAAGTAGACACCCCAAGCTATTTGCTGAGAGGTATGTTGAGTATTTTGCAGATCTCGCTTTTTGTCACAAAGTTTTGAAAATGTAAAAAAAGAAAAAAAAATGTCTTTCTTAATTTTCAAAAACAAATGAGAGCTGTAAAATACTCACCATGCCTCTCAGCAAATAGCTTGGGGTGTCTACTTTCCAAAATGGGGTCATTTGTGGGGGTTTTGGGCTATTTTGACATTTTATGGCCTTCAAAACTGTGATAGGTAGTGAGGAGTGAAATCAAAAATTTATGCCCTTAGAAACCTTGAAGGCGGTGCTTGGTTTTTGGGGTCCCGTACGCGGCTAGGCTCCCAAAAAGTCCCACACATGTGGTATCCCCGTACTCAGGAGAAGCAGCAGAATGTATTTTGGGGTGTAATTTCACATATAACCATGGCATGTGTGAGCAATATATCATTTAGTGACAACTTTTTGTACATTTTTTTTTTTTTCATTATTCAATCATTTGGGACAAAAAAAAAAATATATTCAATGGGCTCAACATGCCTCTCAGCAAATAGCTTGGGGTGTCTACTTTCCAAAATGGGGTCATTTGGGGGGGTTTTGTGCCATCTTGGCATTTTATGGCCTTCAAAACTGTGATAGGTAGTGAGGAGTGAAATCAAAAATTTACGCCCTTAGAAATCCTGAAGGCGGTGCTTGGTTTTTGGGGCCCTGTACGCGGCTAGGCTCCAAAAAGTCCCACACATGTGGTATCCCCGTACTCAGGAAAAGCAGCAGAATGTATTTTGGGGTGCAATTCCACATATAACCATGGCATGTGTGAGCAATATATCATTTAGTGACAACTTTTTGTACATTTTTTTTTCTTTTTGTCATTATTCAATCATTTGGGACAAAAAAAAAATATTCAATGGGGTCAACATGCCTCTCAGCAAATAGCTTGGGGTGTCTACTTTCCAAAATGGGGTCATTTGGGGGGGTTTTGTGCCATCTTGGCATTTTATGGCCTTCAAAACTGTGATAGGTAGTGAGGAGTGAAATCAAAAATTTATGCCCTTAGAAACCTTGAAGGCGGTGCTTGGTTTTTGGGGTCCCGTACGCGGCTAGGCTCCCAAAAAGTCCCACACATGTGGTATCCCCGTACTCAGGAGAAGCAGCAGAATGTATTTTGGGGTGTAATTTCACATATGCCCATGGCATGTGTGAGCAATATATCATTTAGTGACAACTTTGTGCAAAAAAAAAAAAGTTTGTCATATTCCCGCAACTTGTGGCAAAATATAAAATATTCCATGGACTGAACATGCCTCTCAGTAAATAGCTTGGGGTGTCTACTTTCCAAAATGGGGTCATTTGGGGGGGTTTTGTGCTATTTTGGCATTTTATGGCCTTCGAAACTGTGATAGGTAGTGAGGAGTGAAATCAAAAATTTGCGCCCTTAGAAATCCTGAAGGCGGTGCTTGGTTTCCGGGGTCCCGTACGTGGCTAGGCTCCTAAAAAGTCCCACACATGTGGTATCCCCGTACTCAGGAGAAGCAGCAGAATGTATTTTGGGGTGCAATTCCACATATAACCATGGCATGTGTGAGCAATATATCATTTAGTGACAACTTTTTGTAATTTTTTTTTTTTGTCATTATTCAATCACTTGGGACAAAAAAAAAAATATTCAATGGGCTCAACATGCCTCTCAGCAATTTCCTTGGGGTGTCTACTTTCCAAAATGGGGTCATTTGGGGGGGGGGGTTTGTACTGCCCTGCCATTTTAGCACCTCAAGAAATGAGATAGGCAGTCATAAATTTAAAGCTGTGTAAATTTCAGAAAATGTACCCTAGTTTGTAAACGCTATAACTTTTGCGCAAACCAATAAATATACGCTTATTGACATTTTTTTTACTAAAGACATGTGGCTGAATACATTTCGGCCTAAATGTATGACTAAAATTGAGTTTATTTGATTTTTCTTATAACAAAAAGTAGAAAATATCATTTTTTTTCAAAATTTTCGGTCTTTTTCTGTTTATATCGCAAAAAATAAAAATCGCAGAGGCAATCAAATACCATTAAAAGAAAGCTCTATTTGTGGGAAGAAAAGGACGCAAATTTCATTTGGGTACAACATTGCATGTCCGCACAATTTACAGTTAAAGCAGCGCAGTGCCGAATCCCAAAAACAGGCCTGGTCCTAATGGCCCGAAATGGTCCGGGGCTTAAGTGGTTAAGCGACTACTATAGTGACTTGTACAACCTCAAAAATTACCCCACAACAGCCCAGCCAAACCTATTCCTAGAACGAATAAAACTCCCGTCATTAAAACCAGAACCATTAGCCTTCCTAAACAAACCGTTCACAGAACAGGAAATCTACTCCACTGTCAAATCACTCCCTAATGTTAAATCACCAGGACCTGATGGCCTTACTGGGGAGTATTATAAACAATTCTCCCTCCATCTGACACCACATCTGATGACTATTTTCAACAATGCTGCCTCCTCTTCAGAGTTCACTCCTAAAATGTTACAAGCTATAATCATCACACTCCCAAAACCAGGGAAGGAGCCAACAACCCCTCAAAATTTCTGCCCAATTTCCTTATTGAACCTATATTTAAAAATCTATGCCAAGACAATAGCCACACATTTCATGAATATCATGCCCTCGCTAATACATTTCGACCAGTTAGGCTTCACCCAAGCAAGACAAACATCTGATGCCACCAGAAGGCTAATCAACATTATACATTATGCTGAGTCTAGTGGAATGCCTTCTCTGCTCTTATCTCTGGACGCAGAGAAGGCGTTCGACAGAGTACACCGGTCTTACCTCCAAATAGTCTTTCACAAATTTGGATTCTGTGGCCACATCCTTGATCGTAATAGCTAACTGCCAATTAAAAGTTGCCACCACAAAAATTGGCTATTCAACATTCCTAAAGGTCAGATGATGCGACTTAGATGCAATTGCACCAATATCGGAGATTTCCACACACAGGCTAACATGATCTGAGAAAGACTCATACAGAAGGGGTATGAGGAAAACTTCATTAAAGAAAAAATTTAAGAAGTGACGCACACACAAAGAGAAGTTTTGCTTGAAAACAGAAAGACAGTACCGAAACAAGGTCTGGTCCCTGTGATTTTGGAGTATAACACTCTGCACAAGAAAATAGAAAAAATCTTTAGATGCCACTGGCACATCCTGAGATCTGACAGGAGCCTAAAGGATGTGCTACCTGTTAGGCCCAAATTTATGTATAGAAGAGCTCCAACTCTTCGCGACCATGTAGTCAAAAGTGTCATTGACCCTCCAAAGAAACAGTTCACCTTTTTCACCAGTAAGGGTTTTTACCCTTGTAAAAGGTGTTATGCGTGCACCCGCACAAAACGCCCAAATGAAAAGAAAGTTTCCTTCTAGTCTACCAGCAATGGCACTAAATATAAGGAGTTCATTGGGTGCAACACCGAGGGAGCAGTATACGTCCCTGAGTGTAGCTGCGGCCTACAATATGTAGGTCGCACAAAAAGGTTGCTAGGAATCTGCATAAAAGAACATGTCCAAAATATCCAATATGGCTTTGTAAAACATAGTGTGTCTAGGCATTTCGCAGAAGTTTATAATAGAGATCCCTCTCACCTTAAATTTTGGGGTATTGTGCCATACACTAGACCTTGGCGGGGTGGCCATAAAGTGCGTACCCTTAGCCAACTCGAATCCAAATGGACACTCTTGCGCCAAAAGGTCTCAATATAGACTTTGACCTGAACTGTTTCTTAAGCGACTTTTAGCCCAGCCTTACCCTTGTGTCAACTTAGAGATACTCCAGTATTAGCCACCATGTGTACCTTTTAATTACATTTTTTCAGCCTCCATATTTTATGTATTGACAGGATGTTTTGTGTATTATACATATGCCACTCTTATATGCATGACTTATAGATTCAGGCATCCTCCCAGTCATCTGTGGTGTTCCTGAGGCTCCTTCATTTTTACATCCCTACCTTATATTCCACTTTATATACATATTTTTTTATATATATATTTTTAATAATTTTATTATTTTAATCTTTCAAGATTTCATATTGTACCCTTTGATTTCTCCCCATTGCAGACTTTGCATTTTATATTTTACATTAAGCTTTTTATATGTCCATTTCTGTTGTGGGCATTATACCCTGTGTTTTGTGGTCTCCTGTATGGGGCTGTATACAGATCCCCTTTACACACACCGTCATTGTTGCTTTTCACGGTGTCACCCAGCCGCGGCATTAGGGACTGTGCAATAGAGTCTGTCTGTTCTTGTTCCCGGGCCAGTCTGCCAACTGCCCCCGAGGCACATAGTGTCGCTAGCCAGCTTCAGGTGTCATATCACTTTCACAGACAGTGTACAGACCCTCCCTCTTGTCCAGCCTTGCCCGCTCATCTTATACACCGTCCTATACCCTGTCATGTTGATTACATGCCGTGGTCCTAGGCAAAATGGCGGACGCACAAAGCCGCCACCATTCATTATAATGGTGGACTTCAACAAAATGTCCGACAGGCGCTCTATTATGAAGACTATTTAAACCCATGTAACTTACGTAGTGTCATCCCTGATGAAGTCATGTGACGTGATGACACGCGTCGGGATTGGAGCACTAGGTACACCTACAGCCTGACGGCAGGAGACGAGCTCGGCGCTCGTGGATACATTTTTATCGTAGACCTCTGCAAATGTGAGTTTTTATTGTTTATCTTTATTAAATACTTTCTCCCTACGGGTTTATACTATGAGTACCCTTCTTTTCACTTTGTACCGCTGTCCAACGAGTCCTCAGCTACTAACATCTAGGAAGCAAGAGTGGACCAAAGCACACACTTGTGGCTGACGAACTCTGCGTTCGTGGATTGATGCCCACGCTCTCTTATAAAAAGTGAGTTTAACACTGTGTGACTAGCCGTTGCTCCACTATGGATTCCCACAGAGTTACGCTATGAACCTTTTTCCCTATGCTTATGTCTCCACATATGCTACATATCTGTGACTGAGATTATTGCAACAACTGGAAGGAGACCACCATACCACTGCAACTACTCCCTCCAGCTATATTTGGGGTATATCTATGCTGTTTATCCAACAGCAGTGAAGTGAGATGCTTGCAAACACACAGGTGTGTTACACTGAAGAATTTGTCATCACGCTGTGCAATTTTGGTGACGTGACTTATTATACACCAGACTTATTCCAATACTCAAGTATATGTGTTTCATAACAGACTGTATTTATATATATTTTTGGTATCACACATGATTTGTGGGATTACTTTTTTCTGGACATTTTATATTCAGCAACTTTTTGAGGTGTATGTTTATTGTTTGACACATTTACCTTGCACACCAGTATTCACAGATCAGCCAGTTCGGTTCTGGCATTTATACACATTTTTCTGTTTTGGGTCAAGACTTCAGTTTTTGTCTTGCTCATTCCTCACTTTTATTTTTCCCTTACCATTTCACAGCATAGTCACTATCCTCTTTATATATTTACCACATCCTTAAAGTTATTCTAGCTCTATATACCAAACCATCAGCACAAGTCTTCTCAGCAGAAATGTTATCCCAAAAGCCCGCTATCCCTTCTGATATTAAACCTATTATTCGAACCCCTAGCATAACACATCAGAACTAATCCACTAATATCAGGTTTCTTAATCGATCAAACATCCCAAAAAATAAGCCTTTTCGCGGATGATGTCATCCTTATGCTCACAAATCCGGCTCCTTCCCTGGCAGAGGTGCAAAAAACTCTACAATGGTTCAGTAGAATATCCTACTATAAGGTAAACGTAACAATATCATTTATTCTTGACCTAGGGATCAATGCCACTACTAGGAACTTAATTCACATCCAACATTCCTTTGCATGGGCGAAGGATAGTATCTCATACCTAGTTATACAACTAACAAAATTTGGTAAAGAAACTCTTCACTACCAATTTCAAACCATTCCTCACCAAGCTGAAATCCAATACTCAACATCTAGCAAAACAAGAACTGACATGGACGGGCAGATTAGCTGCATTTAAAATTATGCATCTACCCCAGCTACTTTACCTTTTCAAAACCCTCCCTATACAAATCCCTAAGTCATATTTCAGGTCCCTTCAAATCATCCTCAACAAATGCATATGGAAAGGCAAAAGAACAAGAAGCGTTTATTCCAAATTGATTAAACACAAACTAGCAGGAGGAGCAGGATCCAAAGACTACTACCTAGCATCGTCACTAGCCCCACTACAAAACTTGTTCTGGTCACAGCCCTTAAGCTCTGGGCTCAGATAGAATCCACATACCTCCCACATTCACACCTTTTAATTAGGGATGAGCCGAACACCCCCCGGTTCGGTTCGCAGCAGAACCTGCGAATGGACCTAAAGATCGTGCGAACTTTAGAATCCTATTAAATACAATGGACTCGAACGTTCAAAATCAAAAGTGCTAATTATCAAGGCTAATATGCCTAAAAAGGGTTTGGGGACCCGGGTCCTGCCCCAGGGGACATGTATCAATGCAAAAAAAAGACACCTTAATTGGAGCCTGGACCTGGAGAAGAGATCATCCACCGCTGGACCCCGAAAAAGGAGATCACCCATCGCAGGATACCGAGAGTGGATTACCACCGCTGGAATCTTTTTTTTATTTTTTA
This sequence comes from Rana muscosa, assembly GCA_029206835.1. NCBI lineage: Eukaryota > Metazoa > Chordata > Amphibia > Anura > Ranidae > Rana > Rana muscosa. The sequence continues at coordinate 326,766,476 of CM055118.1, read as the reverse complement.
ATAAAGGACTTTTCCTAACGGTGTCTGTGTGTTTTTTTTTATTTTTTACACTTTCTTTGTGAAATGGTAGGGGTACAATGTACCCCTTACCAATTCAAATAGGGGGGCAGGATCTGGGGGTCCCCTTTGTTAAAGGGGTCTTCCAGATTCCGATAAGCCCCCCACCCACAGACCTCCACAACCACCGGGCAAGGGTTGTGGGGATGAGGCCCTTGTCCCCATCAACATGGGGACATGGTGCTTTGAGGGGTCACAGACCCCCAAAGCATCCTCCCCATGTCGAGGGCATATGGCCTGGTACAGTTCAGGGGGGGGCGCTCTTTCATCCCCCCTCTTTTCCTGCGGCCTGCCAGGTTGCGTGCTCGGATAAAGGGTCTGGTATGGATTTTTGGGGGGACCCCCACACATTTTTTTTTATCAGGGGGGGCGCTCTCTCATCCCCCCTCTTTTCCTGTGGCCTGCCAGGTTGCGTGCTCAGATAAAGGGTCTGGTATGGATTTTTGGGGGGAACTCCACACCATTTTTTTTTTACAATTGGGTTGGAGTTCCCCTTAAAATCCATACCAGACCTGAAGGGCCTGGTAATTGAATTTGGGGGGACCCCATGCATTTTTTTTATCAATGACTTTTTTTGTCCGTTTTAAAAAATATTTGCATTGATACATGTCCCCTGGGGCAGGACTCGGGTCCCCAAACACTTTTTATGACAATAACTTGTATATAAGCCTTTAAGAATTTGCTTTTAGAATTTGCCGCGAACACCCCAACTTGTTTGCTGTTCGGCAAACGGTGTGAACAGGCAATGTTCGAGTCGAACATGAGTTTGACTCGAACTCGAAGCTCATCCCTACTTTTAATACTCATATCCCAACATTCTTTCCACCCACAATGAAAGCAATAGCCCTTGCATGGAAAATACTAGTAAACGGGTCTACCAACCACTCAGACAACTTATATCCACCACTCCCCTTAGAAGTCCTACAACACCTAGCCATGGATCTTTGCCTCAAACAGTGGGTCCAAAAAGGCATTAAAAACATACAAGACTTACTACACAGGAAGACTATAAAACCATTCCCTGAACTACAAAAATAATTCACCCTCCCCTCAACAGAACTTTACACATATATGCGGATGGGCCATTACTTAAAAACATCCTCACGCTACCTTTATTCAATACCCCCCAATACTACCACAACCACTAAAGAGAAAGGCATCTCATTAAAGCGGAGCTCCGCTGTAAAAAAAATATTAAAAGCCAGCAGCTACAAATACTGCAGCTGCTGACTTTTAATAAATGGACACTTACCTGTCCTGGAGTCCAGCAACGTCGGCAGCAGAAGACGAGCAATCGCTCGTCACTCTGCTGCCCCCACCTCCATCATCGGTGAGGGAATCAGGAAGTGAAGCGTTGCGGCTTCACTGCCCGGTTCCCTAGTGCACATGCGCGAGTCGCGCTGCGCCATCCTCACTGGTCCCCGCTGTGTTCTGGGAGCCGAGTGTTTCCCAGAACACAACGGGGGGGGACGGGAACTGACAAACTACCCGCAGTTTCCCGCAGAGTGTATGCCCGGAAGTGGGTGCAAATACCTGTCTTAGACAGGTATCTGCACCCCCCTCCCCCTGAAAGGTGCCAATTGTGGCACCGGAGGGGGGAGGAATCCGATGAGCGGAAGTTCCACTTTAGAGTGGAGCTCCGCTTTAATATATAACTATTACAACAGAAATGCACTTTTATCAAATCCATGTCACATCTCCACTGGGAATCAGATCTTGGAGCTTGCATCACTGAAAGTCAATGGAAAAAAGCACTACAATCAATATATAAAGCAACTCAATGCTCCTCCCTCTGGGAGCTTACACAAAAAATCTCACTTAGATGGTACCTCACCCCTACAAAATTGGCATCCTTTAAAGCCAATCTATCTGATACCTGCTGGAAATGCACACAAAGGCACTTTATACCATCAGATGCTCTGGCCCTCCTAAACCTGATGATAGAAACTGTAACAGGACTGTTACCACACACATCCTACTAGCAGCCAGATTGACCTTAATGAAATCATGGAAATCCAACCAAACTCCCACTATTGTCAACACCCTAGACCTGATAAACACACACTATGGGTACGAGTTAAGGATGGCTTCTAGCAGGGGCCGTCTCACCATGGCACAAAATGCTTGGCAACCATGGTCTAAAATTTCAATGTTTCGCTATCTGTGATAAATGGTCGACCTTTCTTACCCACCTGTTATTTCCAGTCATGTTTTTAAGCTAAAATGTTATTGTTATTCACTATAAGTTTGGATTCTATTGTTTAAGCATATTGAACAAATGTCCTCCATTTATTGTAACACATGCAAAAGTCAATAAAAACGATTGAAAGTGAAGAAAGATGAAGTATTGGGTTGGATGTGTTGTCTCCTCCACAAGACACAGAGGGGCTAAATTACAAAACGTTTGCGCCATGAGTATCGGCGCATCTGCGTGCGCAATGGCTGTTTTGGTATTTACAAAACATTTGCGCCTTTAGCGCAGCCCTATTTGCCATTTACTATAGTGTTGTCGGCGGACGGGAGGAGGCGCTTAGTGCGCCACTATGGACCTGGCGCACAGCATGTTAAAATCTAAATATAAAGAAGCTGGAAGTGAGAATATAATGGGGGTGATGTGGGGTGATGTGAGGAAGTGTAGTGACACCTGTCCAAATAACTAATATGCCCAAAATAGAGTGAGAAAGTAACTTTTTCAAAACCAGCCCGCTGCGCCGGCAAGTACGATTCGAGCTGCGGAAGGTTTTTTTGAGCTCAGCACGGGAATTTTCCTTGTTTTCTTGCGCCAAGACACTGCGCCGGCAAAATCTTAGTAAATGTCAAGTCACGTAAACCAATTTGCATAAGTTGAACAGGCGCAGCTCTGAACTTTCCAGTGCGCCTGCAAAATGACATTTCTAAAGGAAAAAAAAAGGCATTTAAAAGCACCCGCGGCTGTAATAAATTGTCGGCTCCCGGCAATTTAGAGAAAAGTCATTGAAAGTCTTTGATAAAAAAAAAAAAAAAAGCGTGGGGGTCCCCCAAATTCCATTACCAGGCCCTTCAGTTCTGGAATGGATATTAAGGGGAACTCCGCCGCAAATTAAAAAAAAAAATGGCATGCGGTTCCCCCAAATATCCATACCAGGCCCTTCAGATCTGGTGTGGATTTTAAGGAGAACTCCACCCCAAATTTAAAAAAAAATGGCGTGGAGTCCCCCCAAAAATCCACACCAGACCCTTATCCGAGCACGTAACCTGGCCGGCCGCAGGGGAAGAGGGGGGGACGAGAGAGCGCCCCCCCTCCCTCCTGAACCGTACCAGGCCACATGCCCTCAACATGGGGAGGATGTCCCCATGTTGATGGGGACAAGGGCCTCATCCCCACAACCCTTGTCCGGTGGTTGTGGGGGTCTGCGGGCGGGGGGCTTATCGGAATCTGGAAGACCCCTTTAACAAAAGGGACCCCCAGATCCCGGCCCCCACCTGTGTGAATTGGTAAGGGGTACATTGTACCCCTACCATTTCACGAAGAAAGTGACAAAATGTAAAAAATGACAAGAGCCGGTTTTAGACAATTCCTTTATTAATGTCTTCACTTCCATCTTCTTCTTCCATCTTCTTCTTCCATCATCTTCTTTTCTCCATTCGGGTTTCTTCCTCCATCTTCCTCTTCATCTTTATCTTCATCTTCATCTTCCTTCTTCCTTCGGTCTTCTCGTCTGCATCTTGCTCCGGCTTCTTCTTTCTTCTTCGGCCGCTCCGTTTGAATTGGAGGTTCCCGCTGTGCGACGCTTCAGTTCTTCAGTACTCCTCTTGGTCCGCTGCCACCTGGTGGCTCCGCCCCCTCTGACACCACGGGGAAAGTCCCCGTGAAATCCATGTGCGTCAGAGGGGGGCGGGGTCACCGGGTGGCAGTGGACCCAGAGGAGAACTTAAGAACTGAAGCGTCGCACAGCGGGAACCTCCAATTCAAACGGAGCGGCCGAAGAAAGAAGAAGGGAAGACGCCGGAGCAAGATGCGGACGAGAAGACCGAAGGAAGAAGGAAGATAAAGATAAAGATGAAGATGAAGAACAAGATGGAGGAAGAAACCCGAATGGAGAACAGAAGAAGATGGAAGAAGAAGATGGAAGAAGAAGAAGATGGAAGAAAGGAAAAGACATTAATAAAGGAATTGTCAAAAACCGGCTCTTGTCATTTTTTACATTTTTGTCACTTTCTTTGTGAAATGGTAGGGGTACATTTGTACCCCATTACCATTTCACACAGGGGGGGCGGGATCTGGGGGTCCCCTTTGTTAAAGGGGGCTTCCAGATTCCGATAAGCCCCCTGCCCGCAGACCCCCACAACCACCGGGCAAGGGTTGTGGGGATGAGGCCCTTGTCCCCATCAACATGGGGACATCCTCCCCATGTTGAGGGCATGTGGCCTGGTACGGTTCAGGAGGGAGGGGGGGCCGCTCTCTCGTCCCCCCCCCTCTTTTCCTGTGGCCTGCCAGGTTGCGTGCTCGGATAAGGGTCTAGTGTGGATTTTTGGGGGTACTCCACGCCATTTTTTTTTTAAATTTGGGGTAGAGTTCCCCTTAAAATCCATACCAGATCTGAAGGGCCTGGTATGGATATTTGGGGGAACCGCACGCATTTTTTTTTGAAATTTGCGGCTGAGTTCCCCTTAATATCCATTCCAGACCTGAAGGGCTTGAATTTAGGGGACCCCCACGCTTTTTTTTTTGTGTTATCAAAGACTTTCAATGACTTTTATCTGTATTGACGGGAACCAGCAATTCTTTACAGCCGCGAGTACTTTTAAATGACTATTATTTTACTTTAGAAATTTCATTTTGCTCTCGAACTGTTATAAACATGGAAAACATGCGCTACTTTACAGGCATACTATAGACACCCCCGGGTATGATATTTAGGGCCAGTTCACACCGGATGCAGTGCAGTGCGTTTTTTTGATGCATGAAAAACGCAAAGAAAGTTGATCACATTAATGCCAATGGCATAGGTCACACCACTGCAGTCCGTTCCAGTGCGTTTCATAAAGGAAAAAAAAAATTGGTCATGCTGCATTTTTTAGGTACAGAACTGTACTGGACCGCAGTAAAACACGTCAAAAATGCACCAAAGACGCACTGCAACACACTTGTCCTAAGTGAAAAGAGGGGGAAAAAAGCACTGGACTGCATCAAAAACGTAACAAAAATGCACTGGAACGTGTCAAAAATGCGCATGCAGAAAAGCACCTGGAACGCATCCAGACTGCGTTTCTATGGTGTGAACTAGGGCCAGTTCACACCATAAAAACGCAATCCGGATGTGTTCCAGGTGCTTTTCTGCATGCACATTTTTGATGCGTTCCAGTGCATTTTTGTTACGTTTTTGATGCAGTCCAGTGCTTTTTTTTCACCCCTCTTTTTTATTAACCAAAGAGAAGGACAAGTGTGTTCCAGTGCGTTTTTGGTGCATTTAGGTGTGTTCCTGTGCGTTTCAGTGTGTTTATGATGCGTTTTGCTGCGTTCCAGTACAGTCCAGTGCAGGTAAAATGCAGCATGTTCTACTTTTTTTGGGGAACTGGAACACACTGGAACAAACACTGCCATTTAGAACCATATAACCAACTTTCCATGCATTTTTGATGCATAAAAACGCAATAGACTGCATGTGGTGTGAAATGGTCCTTAAGCAATTTGGCATATTTAAAGGCACTTCTTTTTGTTTTGTTTTTGGTGTTGTCCAAATTGGTGACATTGATATATGTCCCTTAGGGTGGGACCTGGGCCCCCATTTTAAGGCCAATAACTAGAAGAAAAGCCAGCCAAGTGGGGACTAGCAAAATTAACAAGTCAGTTCCCATAGACTGCAATGGTATTTGTTGGTAAGTGGGGGGGGTGATTGTTCCATCCCTAATTTTGTAGCATGCTGGATGATGTGCTTAATTTTGGATGGGGGGGGGGGTTATTTTCTGCTAGCTGCATTTGAGTTCTTCTGAGCATGCCCAGCCTGTTAGATTTTTTTTGGTGCTTTTTGTGTGTGAACAGCACCTGGATATTTCGGGGCATGTTCAGAGATTGTTTTTATGGGTTAGTAATTGAAGGACATCCTTAACAGGTGTAGCCACTTTGAAATCTCTACATTGGGTGAACTCGCATTTTGGGTGTTTCATGGCCTGTGCATGTGTTTTCAATTGCCTCATTAGCTCACAAACATAGGTTATATGTGTGTGTGTGTGTGTGTGTGTGCAAAATGTACATTTTGGTGTCCTTATCGAGTTTGTAACACATGCATTTTATTTGTTATGTCTTTGCAAAACAGGTGTTTTTTTTTTTTTGTGGATTGTATTTTTTTGTGTGGTGGAGATATGTTCCCCTGAAATAATTTTGATGTTGTTAATGTTTGTCGTTTGTTCACTTTGATTTAATTGTCTGTGCTGCACTATTTAGCCAAATCTTTATCAAGATGTTGTGAGTCTGTAACTGTTTCAAATTGACCCTGTTTTTTAATTTTTTATTTCTTATTTTTTATTATTCTTTGTTTTGTTGACCAATAAAATTTGATGCAAAGTTTTGAGGTTTGTTTTGCGTTTTCTTTGCAACAAATGTGACAGCTGATTGTCATGTCAAAACAACAGGTGTGATTTGTCTACCCTGGTGCCTTCATGCTAGCATATGCATGTATTGTATTGTGTGCTGCCATGGAGAGTCACCAGGAAATGAAAAATACAGAGCAGTAAGTATTCAATTTTCCTTTTTTATTGCAGTGGTTCTCAGCCTCAGTCCTCAAGTACCCCCAACAGGACATGTTTTGTGAATTTATCTCATGGAGAATTGCTGTCCAAAATACCAAACCATTGACTGTGATTTAAAGCACATGTGCAAGATGAAGGAAAACCTGCAAACATGGCCTGTTGGGGGTACTTGAGAAGCACGGATTTAGAGCACTGCACTTAAAAATAGCTCAAGGCAATACAATTCTAATTGTGGGCTTTTTGAGGGAAACAAATTAAGTGTTAGAACCCCTGCTTGTGTGTTTTTTTTTTTAAAGTTGGGCTCTGTGTCCCCTTGTAGTAAAATTGGCTTCACTTCCTGTCACACAGCTAAACAGGAAGTGAAGGTAAAACCCTACCAATGTCTTTTCTTGGGGACACACAGATCAATCTAACTAGTGTCCCCATTAAGCAAATTGCACTCTAGGACTTTGTTGTGTACACCCCAAATCATTGGGTAGTTTGGGGTTTAGTAAAGACAAATCCACTCTGCAGTAAAAGTGTAGCTGCTGAAAATCTGAGGGATCACTGATGATTGTTGTAACATCCAATCATGTAAAAGCAAAGATGGTGTTTTTTTTCGTTTGCTTGCATTTCCCTTTCGGATATCCAGCAAGTGCACTTGTAGTGCAAAGTAGATTTGCCTTTATTAAATAAACCCCAAAGTCCAAAAAAACTAATAATTTTGGGGTGTAACCCGCAAAATGCTGGAGTGCAATGTACATAATGGGGAAAGTATTTAGATTGACCTGTGTGTCCCCAAGGAAAGACATTGGTAGGGATTTCCCCTCACTTCCTGTGTGGCTATGTGACAGGAAGTGAATTATTTGGAAGGATAAAGTGGCCAAATTTGGGAGTTGTCTTCACCCTATCAGGGGTGCAGACATCCCCAAAAACTGTCTAGACTTGTAATCCCTCTGCACTCTATCCCCAAGCAAAAATAAGAAAGGATTTCATTTAGTTTAACTTTGCAAAGACACATTCCTAAGTTGAATTGTGATGCATGTCAATGGCCCATTTAGACCCTGTTTAATCACTTGAGATCAGCGCTATAACTGATCGCCAGCCAAAGCACGGTCCTCAATTGCTGGGAGTCCGTCAAACGTCGTCCCCTTTGCACGCGCACGCTGTGGTCACCGAGTCACTGAGACTCGGGTGATGACAGATCCAAGTAAGGGGCCGATCCCTGCCCTTTACCATGTGATCAGCTGTCAGCCAATGACAGCTGATCACGTGATGTAAACAAAAGCTGGGTAATGGTTTTTGTTTTCTCCTTGTGCTGACATTGTGAGCATAAAAAAAGGCAATCACCGGCTTATGTGCAAGGGACATCGGGCCCGAAGAGGAAGAGGCAATTCTGCGTCATCTGTGACAATCCGTAGCCCCTGCCAGTGCCACCTATCAATGCCCACCACTGCTGCCAATCAGTGCCACCTAGCAGTGCTGCCTATCAGTGCCCATCACTGCCAACTAACATTGCCACCTAGTAGTGCCACTTCTCAATGCCCACCAGTGCCAACTAGCAATGCCACCTCTCAGTGCCCACCCTTGCCAACTTATCGGTGCCCATCAGTGCAGCCCATCAGTGCAGTCTCATCAGTGTACATCAATGAAGGAGTAAAATTACCTTTTGTCTAAATTTTCGAAATATTAACCACTTTCCTACCGCCCACCGTCAAATTACGTCCTTGGCTTTGTGCGGTGACATCTGAATGATGCCTGCAGTTGCAGGCATCATTCAGATATCATTCTTTTCAGCCGGTGATTCTGTGCACGATAAAAACGATCATAGCGGCAGTTCCGCCGCTTGATCGTTCTTATAGGCGGCGGGAGGGGACGTCCCCCCTCCCGCCACCATCCGGTGCTTCTCCGGGCTCTCCTGTGCCATCTGGGGCTCAGAGAACGAATTGGCCGGCGCTGGATGGGAAGCATAGCGATGAATGGGGACCAGATGGTCACCAGTCATCTCTATTACCGTCGGAGGCCAGGGCGCGACTTTATGACATCATGCCGGGTTCCCGTATGTAATCCAAGCCGTGATCTCGGCTGTCAGCATGAGATTGGTGAATTTTTTTGACCGATCTCATGCTTTTCAGCCTGGAGGAGAGATGTGGGGTCTTATTGACCCCGCATCTCTCCATAAAGAGGACCTGTCACAATAGATTCCTATTACAAGGGATGTTTACATTCCTTGTAATAGGAAAAAAAGTGATCCAAAAAACAAAAAAGGTAAAAAAAGAGCAAGAAATACAAAAAAGGAAAAAACAAAAAGAAAAATAATCAAAAAAAAAGAAAAAACACCCATGTCCCCAGTAGCTCACGCTCATAAGCGAACACACACGTAAGTCCGGCCCACATATGTAAATGCCGTTCAAACCACACATGTGAGGTATTGCTGCGTGCGTTAGACCAATGCAACAATTCTAGCACTAGACCTCCTCTGTAATGCCAAAATGGTAACGTGTAAAAAAATTTAAAGCATCGCCTAGGGAGATTTTTAAGTACTGAAGTTTGGTGTTATTCCATGAGTGTGCGCAAATTTAAAGCGTGACATGTTAGGTATCTATTTACTCAGCATAACAACATCTTTCACATTATCCCTAAAAATTGGGCTAACTTTACTGTTTTGTAATTTTTTTTACATTCATGAAACCATTTATTTAAAAAAAAAAGGCGTTTGAAAAAAATTTACGCAAATACCGAGCGAGATAAAAATTTGCAGCGACCGCCATCTTATTCCCTAGGGTGTCTGCTAAAAAAACATATATAATGTTTGGGGTTTTGAAGTAATTTTATAGCTATAAATGTATGATTTTTACATGAAGGAGGGAAGTGCCAGAATAGGCCCAGTGCTGAAGTGGTTAAAATATCTATTTATTTATTTTTAACTCGCCCTTTTGTATTTATATCAAAAAAACAAAAAAACACAGAGGTGATCAAATAGCACCAAAAGAAAGCTCTATTTGTGTGCCAAAAAATAATAAATTTTCATTGGGTTACAGTGTTGTATGAGCGCGCAATTGTCATTCAAAGTGCATCAGCGCTGAAATGTGAAAATTGGTCTGGGCAGGAAGGGGGTTTAAGTGGCCAGTGCGCAAGTGGTTAATATAAGGCTACATGCACACGGACGTTTTTCAAGCCTCTTGTTTGAGCGTTTTTTGCAGCTTAAAAACGTCTCTCCATGTTAGCCTATGGCCTCATGGCCACCATGGCTTTTTTGAGCTGTAAATGGCATAGGTGTTTTTAGGCCCCATGTACACGGGACGCTGGTGTAAAGTGTTCAGAACTAAGTTTGAAAGCGGCGTTTAGAAAGGCGCGCTTTGTGGTGTTTGCATGCCGCATTTTACCAGATTTGCGTCTATACGCGTTTAGTTAGGAAACATGATAAGGAGCCGCCCTAAGCTCCAAAAACAGTATTATTAACAATTTCAGCTATTTTTGGAGACCAGAGTGAGTATCAGCAGCTGAGAGAGCAGCTGTGTAGTTGTATTTAGCGTGTCACTTGCCACGTCACTTGCCCCAAGTTGTGGATTGTCCACTTGCCACGTCAGCTGCCCCAAGTTGTGGATTGTCCACTTGCCACATCAGCTGCCCCAAGTTGTGGATTGTCCACTTGCCACGTCAGCTGCCCCAAGTTGTGGATTGTCCACTTGCCACGTCAGCTGCCCCAAGTTGTGGATTGTACACTTGCCACGTCACCTGCCCCAAGTTGTGGATTGTCCACAATGCAATGGAAGAAATTGCATTATTGTTTTGATATACCAGTATATATATATATTTAATGGTTTTTCCTCATTTGCCCTAATTTTTTAGTTTATCAATGTAAAAAAATAGGTCACCTTTAAAAACGCTTCTAAACTAAAATGCGTCTAAACGCCGGTACCGCGTCTGAAACGTGGAAATCTTTGGCGTCTGAAGGCATCTTTAGGCTTTGTGAAAAATGAGTTTAAACGCAGCTGCAGATTTTTTTTTCAAGGCCAAAAACAGTGTTTTGGATGTAATAGAATTCAATGGACCTGCATTCAAAACGCAAGTACCGGGAATTTGCGGCAATTTTTTTTTTAACCTGCTTATAGCTGGTTGTTAAAGGAAAGGTAAAAGAAATAAACATTGCCGGCTCTAAAAAAAAAAAAAAACAGCGTGGGGTCCCCCCCCTTGGGTCTAGTATGGATTCAAAGGGGACCCCCCCCCACCAAAATGAAAAAAAATGGCGTGGGGGTCCCCCCAAAATCTATACCAGGCCCTTCAGGTCTGATATGGATTTTAAGGGGACCCCCGCCAAACTTAAAAATAAAATAGCGTGGGGATCCCCCTATAAATCCATACCAGGCCCTCCAGGTCTGGTATGGATTTTAAGGGGAACCCCGCCAAATAAAAAAAAAAGTGTGGGGGTCCCCCTAAAAATCCACACCAGACCCTTTATCCGAGCACGCAACCTGGCAGGCCGCAGGGGAAGAGGTGGGGACGAGAGAGCGCCCCCCCTCCCTCCTGAACCGTACCAGGCCACATGCCCTCAACATGGGGAGGATGTCCCCATGTTGATGGGGACAAGGGCCTCTTCCCGACAACCCTGGCCGTTGGTTGTTGGGGTCTGCGGGCGGGGGGCTTATCGGAATCCGGGAGCCCCCTTTAATAAGGGGGCCCCCAGATCCCGGCCCCCCACCCTATGTGAATGAGTATGGGGTACATCGTACCCCTACCCATTCACCTGGTGGAAAAAAAAGTAATAAAAAAACACAACACAGGTTTTTAAAGTAATTTATTAGGCAGCTCCGGGGGTCTTCCTGCCGGGCGCCCCGCTATCTTCTTCCAGCTCTTTTGCTAGCGGGGTCCCGGGCTTCCTCGTCGTCTTTGGGGGTCTTCCTGCCGGGCGCCCCGCTATCTTCTTCCAGCTCTTTTGCTAGCGGGCTCCCGGGTTTCCTCGTCGTCTTCGGCGGTCTTTCTGCTGGGCGCCCCGCTATCTTCTTCCAGCTCTTTTGCTAGCGGGGTCCCGGGCTTCCTCGTCGCCTTCTTCCGACTTCGGGGGTCTCTTGTTCTGTTCTCCGGTGTCGTCTCCGCGCTCTCCGGTTCTTCTCCCGCTCTCCGGTGCCTTCTCCACAATCTCCGGTTCTTTCTGCCTTCTGCCGGGCGCCCCGCTATCTTCTGCCAGCTCTTTTGTTAGCGGGGGCCGGTCTTCATCGTCGCCTTCTTCCCTCTTCTCTTCGCCCGATGTTGCCTCGTCGCTGTCCGCCGTTACAATGCTCTGGCAGCGGAGCTCGGCCACTTATATTGGCATGGGCGTGGTCACCGGGTGATGCCACCGCTGACCCCGCCCCCGTATGATGTCACAGTCCCGAGGAATGATGGGACTGTGATGTGCTACGGGGGCGGGGTCAGCGGTGGCATCACCCGGTGACCACGCCCATGCCAATATAAGTGGCCGAGCTCTGGGGGCCCCCTTATTAAAGGGGGCTCCCGGATTCCGATAAGCCCCCCGCCCGCAGACCCCGACAACCAACGGCCAGGGTTGTCGGGAAGAGGCCCTTGTCCCCATCAACATGGGGGCAGGGTGCTTTGGGGCAGGGGGGCCGCAGGTCGCCCCCCTGCCCCAAAGCACCAACCCCCCCATGTTGAGGGCATGCAGCCTGGTACGGTTCAGGAGGGAGGGGGGCGCTCTCGTCCCCCCCTCTTCCCCTGCGGCCTGCCAGGTTGCTTGCTCGGATAAGGGTCTGGTATGGATTTTGGGGGGACCCCACGCCGCTTTTTTGGCTTAGGGGGTTTCTCTTTAAATCCATACCAGACCTAAGGGTCTGGTATGGATTTTGGGGGGACCCCCACGCCGTTTTTTTGGCTTAGGGGGTTCCCTTTAAAATCCATACCAGACCTACGGGCCTGGTATGCTCCTGGAGTGGAACCCCCACGCCGTTTTTTTCATTAAAATTCGGCGTGGAGTTCCCCTTCATGATTCATACCAAACACGGGACAGCGAGGCTGCCGAGAACCAGCGTGATGCCATCGCGTTGGAGACATTCTCGGCCAGCTAGTCGCCTCTAGGACACGACTTGAGCGGCTGCTTCATGCGCTCAGGTCGTGTCCAAGTTGCCTCGCAAAGTCGCGCTGTCCCTGTGTCAGCCGGCACACGAGTCGCCCCGCGAGTCGGATCCGCTTCATCTGACTTCCCGGGCGACCTCTATTCAAATCAATGGGCTCCCATAGGGAACCATTCATTTTCAATAGAGCGCCGCTGACATTTGTATTTACTATAACAGTGCGCGGCTGTGCGCCGCTGGTTCCTGCTCCAAGTGAAGGAGTTATCCGGCGCACCAATTAAGGTTAGAACCAGCGCAGCGCAGTGTTATTAGTAAATCAGCCCCAGTGTGTTCCCAGATGGGGTGTTTGTGGTGGAAGACAATGTCCTTCACCTTCTACTAAGCAATTAAATATACCTATTAAGTTCAAATATGCTTGTCATTCCTACTCTGTCTTCTGTAATAAATTGACTGTGTACCTTTATTATTTATTGATGTATGACAGATACTGTTTTCCTCTGTTATTTTTGCTAAACCTCAATAAAAATCATTGAACTAAAACAAAATGAACAAGTAAAAGCTCCAAGTCTGCTATAGTTATTCTCCATTCCACTCGCTCCCCATGCTTCTCTCTATTTATTAAAGAGCCCAATGGTTTTCTGTTCCCTTAAAATACTTAACTACATGTAGAATTCCCACATGAACGGATGATAGCATCGCTTTAGGAACCATTTATAGCTTCTCATTGCATTACAGTACCGTGCGTAGTAACGCATTCATCACCAAAGTGCACAGCAATACACATCACATGCATTGCTGATTTACCATTAACCACTTCCCTACCCGCCTATAGTCAAATGACATCCACAGATGGGATCTCCCATCCTGGGTAGACGTCATATAACGTCCTCGGCTTTGTAGGGGGATATCTGAATGATGCCTGCAGCTAGAGGCATCATTCAGATATCCTTTTGAAGTGCCGGCGATTCTGCGCACCATAAGAACGATCATAGCGGCGGTTCTGCCGCTTGATCGTTCTTATAGGCGGCGGGAGGGGACATCCCCCCCTCCCGCCGCCATCCGGTGCTTCTCCGGGCTCTCCCGTGCGATCGGGGACCCGGAGCGAATCTTCCGGCGTCGTTGGTGGGGTCACGTGATGAGCATAGAGATGACTGGTGACCAGATAGTCACCAGTCATCTCTATGATCGTCGGAGGCCTGGGCGCGATGTGATGATGTCACGCCCGGGCCTCAAATGTAAAGTATGAGATCAGTGAAAAAATTTTCACTGATCTCATGCTTTCCAGCCTGGAGGAGAGATGTGGGGTCTTATTGACCCCGCATCTCTCAATAAAGAGAACCTGTCACACACATTCCTATTACAAGGGATGTTTACATTCCTTGTAATAGGAATAAAAGTGATTAAAAAAAAAAGTAAAATCATTGTAAAAAAAGAAATAAATAAGTAAAAAAAAGAAATAAATAATAATAAAAAAATTAAAACGCCCCTGTCCCCGGTAGCTCGCGATCAGAAGCGAATGCACACGTAAGTCGCCCACATATGTAAACGCCGTTCAAACCATGCATGTGAGGTATCGCCGCGTGCGTTAGAGCGCGTGCAACAATTCTAGCACTAGACCTCCTCTGTAATTCTAACCTGGTAACCTGTAAAAAAAATTAAAGCGTTGCCTATGGAGATTTTTAAGTACCGAAGTTTGGCGCCATTCCATGAGTGTGCGCAATTTTAAAGCGTGACATGTTAGGTATCTATTTACTCGGCGTAACATTATCTTTCATATTTTCCCAAAAAATTGGGCTAACTTTACTGTTTTGTTATTTTTTAATTCATGAAACCATTTTTTTTTTTTAAAAGGCGTTTGAAAAATTATTGCGCAAATATCTTGCAAGAAAAAATGAAATGTTGCAATGACCGTCATTTTATTCCCTAGGGTGTCTGCTAAAAAAACATATATAATGTTTGGGGGTTCTGAGTAATTTTCTAGCAAAAGAATGATGATTTGTACATGTAGGAGAGAAGTGCTAGAATAGGCCCGGTATTGAATAGTGTGACAGCAGGAAGGTAAAGTCACCTGGTTGCATCCAGGGGGGTAGATATATTTCGCCCAGATTCAGGCTTTACGCCGACTTATACAACTAGGCGGAGAGTTGTATAAGCCCAGCTAAGGCTAGTGGGCTCATGGATGACTCATACCTCTAGGGAGAGTGTGGGGCGTCGTACAGACAGGGAGTTGATGAGGCCAGCTGAAGCTTGTCAGCTCATTTAGGCCTCTATAAGAACTCCCAGATTCATTAGGTGTTAGCTCATGCCTGGAACCAGACCTGTGTGGACTGTCTAGGGAGAGTGAACCCCTGTGCGGTGAGGCAAAGCCTGTGTGGCTATTTGTTTGGACTTTTACTAAACCAGGGACTTAGGGACTAGGACAGCACTAGGCTGATCCCAGTTGTTAGTTAGGAAACCTGTATGTTTAGTCAGAGGTCAACTTGACCAGGATTTATTTTGGTTATGTTTCTTTTGCTTTGCTGTGTTTTGTCACTGTAAATAGAAAATAAACCGCACCTTTTTTGATTTTGAAAACCACAACCTCCGTTTGCTGGGCCTGTTTTGTGTGGGGAGCCCATCCCGGGGGTCACACACACCCGCTGCCGAGCTAACCCCCTCACAATAGGTACAAAAAGCCCTGTATTGAAGTGGTTAATATTGTAGTCACCCTAATTAACTAATACAATGCACATTGAACTGCAGTGCAATATTGGCACCTTAGTGCATTGAAGTGCATTGCATTACAGATTTGGTTACACATCTAAATTTTCAGGAAGTTCTTGTGTGTTGGCAGCCTATAACTTTCAATAGGCTGCCTTACTATAAACCACATTAACTCACTTGCGTTAACACATATTGCATTTTTATTTTATTTTATTATATATTTTTTCAGATTTTTTTCCAAGTATATGTATAGCAAAAACTTTTACTTTCTTTAGTTTTGGAGTAGGTTCCCCTTATGCCACCTTGACCTGTCAAACCATGCACTCCACCAGACCTCTGAAGGTACGCTGTGGTATCTGGTAGACATGTGCACACTGAAATATTTTGTTTCGGAATTTCGTTTTCGTCCGAAAAATAAATTTATTAAGTTACTCCCGAAATTCGTTTTTATTTATTTCGTTTTTCGTTAAAAATTGCATTCGTCCGAAAATCTGAATTAATTAAGGTCGAATCTGTCATTGAAGGCTTATGGTGTCTGTCGAATGTTCAAAGAAGATTTGACGGAGCAGCGAAACTGTACGACTCTGCAATAATACATTTCCGGTCGAATGTTCCGCCCACAAGCAGTGATCTTTTCTCTCTATGTCGAATCTTTTCTCTCTATAATAACGAATCTTTTCTCTCTATAATGTCAAATCTTTTCTCTCCTATGTCGAATCTTTTCTCTCTATAATGTCAAATCTTTTCTCTCTATAATGTCGAATCTTTTCTCTCCTATGTCAAATCTTTTCTCTCCTATGTCGAATCTTTCCTCTCCTATGTCGAATCTTTCCTCTCCTATGTCGAATCTTTTCTCTCCTATGTCGAATCTTTTCTCTCCTATGTTGAATCTTTCTCTCCTATGTCGAATCTTTTCTCTCTATAATGTCTAATCTTTTCTCTCCTATGTAGAATAATCTTGGACTAATAGAGTTAAGGTTAGGCACATTCGACCACAGGTTCGATAGACACAGATTGTTATTGTCAGCGTCACGTCGAATCTCCTATCTATATCGAACTGTTGTAGCAACGAAAACGAAAATAAAGCATTTGTTTATGTCGGATCTTTCGGTTTTCAGATTCTGTGCTTTCGTTTTCGTTTGTTAAAACGATAACGAAAATAGCTGAAATTCGGACGAAAATGCATTCGGACGAAAACGAATGCACATGTCTAGTATCTGGCACCAAGCTGTCAGAAGCAGATCCTTTAGGTCCTGTAAGTTACGAAATGGGGCCTTCATGGATTAAACTAGTTTTTCTGGCACATCCCACATCTGGCATTCTATGCATGAAGGTAAAAAACCTTGTCAGCCCCTTAATACTTACCTGAGCCCCATTTTGATCCTGCAATGTGCATGAGAGTACTGGCTTAGACAGCAGCCGTTGGCCACTGGCTCTCGCTGCTGTTAATCACAGCCAGTGAGCCAATGAGATGAGAGAGGGGTGGAGCCAAGCCATGGCTGTGTGTGAATGGACACCCCCATAGCAAGCTCTTTACTCTAGGGGCACTTGGCAGAAGCTAGGGGCCAGGAGCGCTGACGGGGGACCTGAGAAAATGAGGTTTGAGGCTGCTCTGTGGAAAACCACTGCACTAAGCATTAAAGTTTGACATATTTGTTATTGAAGAAAAAAAAACTTGCCTTTAATATCACTTTAAGCAGCCCATAGATTATGCAATTATTATGCAAACCACGAGTGGAAGGGAAGAAAATTGCTTGATTCCCATATAAACACAGTCAGTGTTGGTGGGGAATCCCACCCGCAGCATTGTATTCTGCTGGCAGGGAGCGTGGGGAGCCTTCCCTGTCGGCTGGACACAATGGTCACAGGTAGGGATGAGCTTCGTGTTCGAGTCGAACATACGTTCGACTCGAACATTGGCTGTTCGATCGTTCGACGAAGATCGAACGATTTGGGCCGTTCGCGCCAAATTCGAGTGACGCGAACGGCCCACAATGCACTACGCCATCGCAGTGTCATCCAGGCGCTGTGATTGGCCAAGCATGCACTGTGACCCCGCATGCTTGGCCAATCACAGCGCCGGCAGCGAGGAGAGCAATGATTGGCCACAGGCAGGATGCCTGTGGCCAATTATTGCTGAGGGTGTTTAGTACACGCCCCACACTATAAAAGGCCGCCAGCACGGCGGCCTAGTGTAGTGTGTTCCGGAGCAGGGATAGAGTAGCATAGGCAGGGACAGTGACTGTTATTTCTTTCTTGCTTAACCTGGATTCCTTTAGTTTAGGGAAAGAGAAGGATAGGTAGGGAGAGTGTCAGTGTGTTTTGTGCTTCTGCTATAGTGTGCTTAAAAAAAACATTTATTCTAGGGACAGAAAACTCTAGGTAGGGACAGTGTCAGTTTCTTTCACTCTGCAAGTCCTTGTTTCCAGGGACCTGTAAGGACAGTGAGTTAATTGTCCTTGTGCTATATTGTGCTTAAAAAAAACATTTATTCTAGGGACAGAAAACTCTAGGTAGGGACAGTGTCAGTTTCTTTCACTCTGCAAGTCCTTGTTTCCAGGGACCTGTAAGGACAGTGAGTTAATTGTCCTTGTGCTATATTGTGATTAAAAAAAACATTTATTCTAGGGACAGAAAACTCTAGGTAGGGACAGTGTCAGTTTCTTTCACTCTGCAAGTCCTTGTTTCCAGGGACCTGTAAGGACAGTGAGTTAATTTTCCTTGTGCTATATTGTGCTTAAAAAAAACATTTTTTCTAGGGACAGAAAACTGTAGGTAGGGAGAGTGTTTTTTTTCTTTCACTCTGCAAGTCCTTGTTTCCAGGGACCTGTAAGGACAGTGAGTTAATTGTCCTTGTGCTATATTGTGCTTAAAAAAACCATTTATTCTAGGGACAGAAAACTCTAGGTAGGGACAGTGTCAGTTTCTTTCACTCTGCAAGTCCTTGTTTCCAGGGACCTGTAAGGACAGTGAGTTAATTGTCCTTGTGCTATATTGTGCTTAAAAAAAACATTTATTCTAGGGACAGAAAACTCTAGGTAGGGACAGTGTCAGTTTCTTTCACTCTGCAAGTCCTTGTTTCCAGGGACCTGTAAGGACAGTGAGTTAATTTTCCTTGTGCTATATTGTGATTAAAAAAAACATTTTTTCTAGGGACAGAAAACTGTAGGTAGGGAGAGTGTTTTTTTTTCTTTCACTCTGCAAGTCCTTGTTTCCAGGGACCTGTAAGGACAGTGAGTTAATTTTCCTTGTGCTATATTGTGATTAAAAAAAACATTTTTTCTAGGGACAGAAAACTGTAGGTAGGGAGAGTGTTTTTTTTCTTTCACTCTGCAAGTCCTTGTTTCCAGGGACCTGTAAGGACAGTGAGTTAATTGTCCTTGTGCTATATTGTGCTTAAAAAAAACTTTTTTTCTAGGGACAGAAAACTCTAGGTAGGGAGAGTGTTTTTTTTTTTTCACTCTGCAAGTCCTTGTTTCCAGGGACCTGTAAGGACAGTGAGTTAATTGTCCTTGTGCTATATTGTGCTTAAAACAAACATTTATTCTAGGGACAGAAAACTCTAGGTAGGGACAGTGTCAGTTTCTTTCACTCTGCAAGTCCTTGTTTCCAGGGACCTGTAAGGACAGTGAGTTAATTTTCCTTGTGCTATATTGTGATTAAAAAAAACATTTTTTCTAGGGACAGAAAACTGTAGGTAGGGAGAGTGTTTTTTTTCTTTCACTCTGCAAGTCCTTGTTTCCAGGGACCTGTAAGGACAGTGAGTTAATTTTCCTTGTGCTATATTGTGCTTAAAAAAAAACATTTATTCTAGGGACAGAAAACTCTAGGTAGGGACAGTGTCAGTTTCTTTCACTCTGCAAGTCCTTGTTTCCAGGGACCTGTAAGGACAGTGAGTTAATTTTCCTTGTGCTATATTGTGCTTAAAAAAAACATTTATTCTAGGGACAGAAAACTCTAGGTAGGGACAGTGTCAGTTTCTTTCACTCTGCAAGTCCTTGTTTCCAGGGACCTGTAAGGACAGTGAGTTAATTGTCCTTGTGCTATATTGTGCTTAAAAAAAACATTTATTCTAGGGACAGAAAACTCTAGGTAGGGACAGTGTCAGTTTCTTTCACTCTGCAAGTCCTTGTTTCCAGGGACCTGTAAGGACAGTGAGTTAATTTTCCTTGTGCTATATTGTGATTAAAAAAAACATTTATTCTAGGGACAGAAAACTCTAGGTAGGGACAGTGTCAGTTTCTTTCACTCTGCAAGTCCTTGTTTCCAGGGACCTGTAAGGACAGTGAGTTAATTTTCCTTGTGCTATATTGTGATTAAAAAAAACATTTTTTCTAGGGACAGAAAACTGTAGGTAGGGAGAGTGTTTTTTTTCTTTCACTCTGCAAGTCCTTGTTTCCAGGGACCTGTAAGGACAGTGAGTTAATTTTCCTTGTGCTATATTGTGCTTAAAAAAAACATTTTTTCTAGGGACAGAAAACTGTAGGTAGGGAGAGTGTTTTTTTTCTTTCACTCTGCAAGTCCTTGTTTCCAGGGACCTGTAAGGACAGTGAGTTAATTGTCCTTGTGCTATATTGTGCTTAAAAAAAACATTTATTCTAGGGACAGAAAACTCTAGGTAGGGACAGTGTCAGTTTCTTTCACTCTGCAAGTCCTTGTTTCCAGGGACCTGTAAGGACAGTGAGTTAATTTTCCTTGTGCTATATTGTGATTAAAAAAAACATTTTTTCTAGGGACAGAAAACTGTAGGTAGGGAGAGTGTTTTTTTTCTTTCACTCTGCAAGTCCTTGTTTCCAGGGACCTGTAAGGACAGTGAGTTAATTTTCCTTGTGCTATATTGTGATTAAAAAAAACATTTTTTCTAGGGACAGAAAACTGTAGGTAGGGAGAGTGTTTTTTTTCTTTCACTCTGCAAGTCCTTGTTTCCAGGGACCTGTAAGGACAGTGAGTTAATTGTCCTTGTGCTATATTGTGCTTAAAAAAAACTTTTTTTCTAGGGACAGAAAACTCTAGGTAGGGAGAGTGTTTTTTTTTTTTCACTCTGCAAGTCCTTGTTTCCAGGGACCTGTAAGGACAGTGAGTTAATTGTCCTTGTGCTATATTGTGCTTAAAAAAAACATTTATTCTAGGGACAGAAAACTCTAGGTAGGGACAGTGTCAGTTTCTTTCACTCTGCAAGTCCTTGTTTCCAGGGACCTGTAAGGACAGTGAGTTAATTTTCCTTGTGCTATATTGTGCTTAAAAAAAACATTTATTCTAGGGACAGAAAACTCTAGGTAGGGACAGTGTCAGTTTCTTTCACTCTGCAAGTCCTTGTTTCCAGGGACCTGTAAGGACAGTGAGTTAATTGTCCTTGTGCTATATTGTGCTTAAAAAAAACATTTATTCTAGGGACAGAAAACTCTAGGTAGGGACAGTGTCAGTTTCTTTCACTCTGCAAGTCCTTGTTTCCAGGGACCTGTAAGGACAGTGAGTTAATTTTCCTTGTGCTATATTGTGATTAAAAAAAACATTTATTCTAGGGACAGAAAACTCTAGGTAGGGACAGTGTCAGTTTCTTTCACTCTGCAAGTCCTTGTTTCCAGGGACCTGTAAGGACAGTGAGTTAATTTTCCTTGTGCTATATTGTGATTAAAAAAAACATTTTTTCTAGGGACAGAAAACTGTAGGTAGGGAGAGTGTTTTTTTTCTTTCACTCTGCAAGTCCTTGTTTCCAGGGACCTGTAAGGACAGTGAGTTAATTTTCCTTGTGCTATATTGTGCTTAAAAAAAACATTTTTTCTAGGGACAGAAAACTGTAGGTAGGGAGAGTGTTTTTTTTCTTTCACTCTGCAAGTCCTTGTTTCCAGGGACCTGTAAGGACAGTGAGTTAATTGTCCTTGTGCTATATTGTGCTTAAAAAAAACATTTATTCTAGGGACAGAAAACTCTAGGTAGGGACAGTGTCAGTTTCTTTCACTCTGCAAGTCCTTGTTTCCAGGGACCTGTAAGGACAGTGAGTTAATTTTCCTTGTGCTATATTGTGATTAAAAAAAACATTTTTTCTAGGGACAGAAAACTGTAGGTAGGGAGAGTGTTTTTTTTCTTTCACTCTGCAAGTCCTTGTTTCCAGGGACCTGTAAGGACAGTGAGTTAATTTTCCTTGTGCTATATTGTGATTAAAAAAAACATTTTTTCTAGGGACAGAAAACTGTAGGTAGGGAGAGTGTTTTTTTTCTTTCACTCTGCAAGTCCTTGTTTCCAGGGACCTGTAAGGACAGTGAGTTAATTTTCCTTGTGCTATATTGTGCTTAAAAAAACATTTTTTCTAGGGACAGAAAACTGTAGGTAGGGAGAGTGTTTTTTTTCTTTCACTCTGCAAGTCCTTGTTTCCAGGGACCTGTAAGGACAGTGAGTTAATTGTCCTTGTGCTATATTGTGCTTAAAAAAAACATTTATTCTAGGGACAGAAAACTCTAGGTAGGGACAGTGTCAGTTTCTTTCACTCTGCAAGTCCTTGTTTCCAGGGACCTGTAAGGACAGTGAGTTAATTTTCCTTGTGCTATATTGTGATTAAAAAAAACATTTTTTCTAGGGACAGAAAACTGTAGGTAGGGAGAGTGTTTTTTTTCTTTCACTCTGCAAGTCCTTGTTTCCAGGGACCTGTAAGGACAGTGAGTTAATTTTCCTTGTGCTATATTGTGATTAAAAAAAACATTTTTTCTAGGGACAGAAAACTGTAGGTAGGGAGAGTGTTTTTTTTCTTTCACTCTGCAAGTCCTTGTTTCCAGGGACCTGTAAGGACAGTGAGTTAATTTTCCTTGTGCTATATTGTGCTTAAAAAAAACATTTATTCTAGGGACAGAAAACTCTAGGTAGGGACAGTGTCAGTTTCTTTCACTCTGCAAGTCCTTGTTTCCAGGGACCTGTAAGGACAGTGAGTTAATTTTCCTTGTGCTATATTGTGCTTAAAAAAAACATTTATTCTAGGGACAGAAAACTCTAGGTAGGGACAGTGTCAGTTTCTTTCACTCTGCAAGTCCTTGTTTCCAGGGACCTGTAAGGACAGTGAGTTAATTGTCCTTGTGCTATATTGTGCTTAAAAAAAACATTTATTCTAGGGACAGAAAACTCTAGGTAGGGACAGTGTCAGTTTCTTTCACTCTGCAAGTCCTTGTTTCCAGGGACCTGTAAGGACAGTGAGTTAATTTTCCTTGTGCTATATTGTGATTAAAAAAAAACATTTATTCTAGGGACAGAAAACTCTAGGTAGGGACAGTGTCAGTTTCTTTCACTCTGCAAGTCCTTGTTTCCAGGGACCTGTAAGGACAGTGAGTTAATTTTCCTTGTGCTATATTGTGATTAAAAAAAACATTTTTTCTAGGGACAGAAAACTGTAGGTAGGGAGAGTGTTTTTTTTCTTTCACTCTGCAAGTCCTTGTTTCCAGGGACCTGTAAGGACAGTGAGTTAATTTTCCTTGTGCTATATTGTGCTTAAAAAAAACATTTTTTCTAGGGACAGAAAACTGTAGGTAGGGAGAGTGTTTTTTTTCTTTCACTCTGCAAGTCCTTGTTTCCAGGGACCTGTAAGGACAGTGAGTTAATTGTCCTTGTGCTATATTGTGCTTAAAAAAAACATTTATTCTAGGGACAGAAAACTCTAGGTAGGGACAGTGTCAGTTTCTTTCACTCTGCAAGTCCTTGTTTCCAGGGACCTGTAAGGACAGTGAGTTAATTTTCCTTGTGCTATATTGTGATTAAAAAAAACATTTTTTCTAGGGACAGAAAACTGTAGGTAGGGAGAGTGTTTTTTTTCTTTCACTCTGCAAGTCCTTGTTTCCAGGGACCTGTAAGGACAGTGAGTTAATTGTCCTTGTGCTATATTGTGCTTAAAAAAAACATTTTTTCTAGGGACAGAAAACTGTAGGTAGGGAGAGTGTTTTTTTTTTTTCACTCTGCAAGTCCTTGTTTCCAGGGACCTGTAAGGACAGTGAGTTAATTTTCCTTGTGCTATATTGTGCTTAAAAAAAACATTTATTCTAGGGACAGAAAACTCTAGGTAGGGACAGTGTCAGTTTCTTTCACTCTGCAAGTCCTTGTTTCCAGGGACCTGGAGAGACATTGAGTGAATTGTCCTTGTGCTATATTGTGATTAAAAAAAACATTTATTCTAGGGACAGAAAACTCTAGGTAGGGACAGTGTCAGTTTCTTTCACTGTGAAAGTCCTTGTTTCAAGGGACAGAGAAGGACACCTGAAGGTAGCCCTTATTGCTTTTTTCCCATCTCCCTGCAGGCCATCTATTAGAATGTCTGGAAGGCAAACAAGGAGAGGCAGACAGTCAGGAGGCAATAAAAGAGGGCAAGCAGGCTCTGTGTCTGGGGGCAACAGTGCTGGTCGTGGACGCGGTGCATTGTCATCAGCACATGGCCATGGGACACGCTTGTCCTTCTTTTCGGCAGCTGGACATGTTGAGCCACATCATGCCGAAGACTTGGTAGAGTGGATGACCAAGCCCTCCTCCTCCTCCTCATCCTCTCTCACCCAGGCTCAGGGTACTGGAAAAGCAGCTGCCAAAGCGTCGTCTTCCCTGGTATCAATGTCAGACAAATCATCAGTCACTCCTTCCCTAGACCCACCATGTCCTCCTCCTGAGGAGTCCCCCGAACTGTTTCAGCACAGTGTTGGGTACATGCTCCAGGAGGATGCCCAGCGTTTCGAAGGGTCTGATGATGAAACCCAGCTAGAGGAAGGCAGTAGCGTGAGAGCAGACAGAGGGGATGCTCAAGAAGGACACCAATCTGGCAGTCATGTTCCAGCAGCTGCAGCATACTGCCAGATTGGCTCCAGTGATGAGGAGGGAGGGGATGATGAGGTCAATGACTCCACGTGGGTGCCTAATAGGAGAGAGGAGGAGGAGGAGGATGAGGAGGAGGCACATCTCCAACGAGGCAGGATGCCCTTTGGTGGCCAGCGTAAGGGCAGTACACCGACGGAATCACACCGCAGAGCTCCGCCTGTGCAGGGCGCTGCCTCTGCCCGTCATTCAAAAAGTTCTTTGGTGTGGGCCTTTTTTGAGGCTAGTGCATCAGATCGCACAGCTGCTGTTTGCAACATATGTCTCAAGCGTATATCGCGTGGCCAAAACATCAGCCGCTTGGGTACCACATGCCTGACCAGACATATGTTGACCTGCCATGCAGCTCGTTGGCAAGCCTACCTCAAAGACCCACACCAAAGAACAAAGCGGACCTCTCCTTGCACCGCATCAGCTGGGATCTCCAACCCCACTATAACTTCAGTCCTCTCTGAAACATGCACTGAGAGGAATGAAGGTGTAGAATTAGGTGTGTCACAGCCAAGTACTTGCGCCCACTCTGCTAGCAGTACACCGACGTCCGATTCTAGCAGGCAAATTTCCCTGCCCCAGCTGCTGGACCGTCGAAAGAAGTTCACTCCCAGCCATCCACATGCCCAGCGGTTGAATGCTAGCTTGGCTAAATTGCTAGCGCTTCAACTGCTGCCTTTTCAGTTGGTAGACTCGGCCCCCTTCCGTGAGTTTGTGCAATGTGCGGTTCCTCAGTGGCAGGTTCCCAAACGCCACTTTTTCTCACGGAAGGCTATTCCGGCTCTCTACCGGCATGTGGAAGGCAATGTCTTGGCCTCGCTGGACAGGGCGGTCAGCGGTAAGGTGCATATTACCGCTGACTCATGGTCCAGCAGGCATGGACAGGGACGTTACCTTTCTTTCACGGCCCATTGGGTCACTCTTTTGGCAGCTGGGAAGGATTCAGGACAAGGTGCAGTAGTGTTGGAGGTTGTCCCACCGCCACGCCTCCAAAATGCTACTACTGGTTGTGACACACCTCTCTCCTCCACCCCCTCCTCTTCTTCTTCCTCCATGGCCTCTTCCTGTGGTTTGTCCTATGAACCAGCGGTGCTCCGTAGCCGTTCACGGGGCTACGCAAGTACGCAGGCAAAAAGATGCCATGCCGTGCTTGCGCTGGTGTGTTTGGGGGACAGAAGCCACACTGGGGCAGAGGTCCTGTCTGCTCTGCAGGGCCAGGCCGAGAGGTGGTTGACGCCACGCCAGCTTAAGCCAGGAATGGTGGTTTGCGACAATGGCACCAACCTCCTCTCCGCCCTCCGACAGGGACAACTGACCCATGTGCCCTGTGTGGCTCACGTCCTTAACCTGGTGGTGCAGCGCTTCTTGGGCAGGTACCCGGGCTTACAGGATGTCCTGAGGCAGGCCAGGAAAGTCTGTGTGCATTTCCGCAGATCTTATAATGCCAGTGCTCGCCTGGCTGAGCTGCAAAAGGAGTTGAACCTGCCCAAGAACCGCCTTATATGTGACATGCCCACCAGGTGGAACTCAACGTTGGCCATGCTGCAGCGGCTGCACACGCAGCAGAGGGCCATCAATGAGTACCTGTGCGACTACGGCACCAGGACAGGGTCAGGGGAGCTTGGTTTTTTTTCTCCACGCCAGTGGGGCATGATCAGGGATGCATGCACTGTCCTGGCACCATTTGAGGAGGCCACGAGGATGGTGAGCAGTGACAGTGCATGCATCAGTGACACTGTACCTCTTGTCCACCTGTTGGAGCACACGCTGCGTGGAATAATGGACAGGGCACTTGAGGCAGAACAGAGGCAGGAAGAGGAGGACTTCCTTGCCTCTCAAGGCCCCCTTTACCCAGACAGTGTTCCTTCTGTCCCACCCATCGCACAGGAAGAGGAGGAGGAGGAGGAGGAGGAGGAGGAGGAGGAGGATTGTGTCAGCATGGAGGTGGAGGCTGGCACTCAGCATCATCAGCAGCAGTCTTTTAGGGATGATTTACAGTCCCAAGAAACCAGTGGACTTGTACGTGGCTGGGAGGAGGTGGCTGCGGATCATGTCGTCCTTAGTGACCCAGAGGACTCCGGAGCGAATGCCTCAGCAAACCTACGCTGCATGGCCTCCCTGATCCTGCAAAGTCTGCGGAAGGATCCTCGTATTCTTCGGATCAAGGAGAGGGACCATTACTGGCTGGCCACTCTCCTTGATCCACGGTACAAGGGTAAGGTTGCGGACCTTATGTTACCGTCGCAGAGGGAGCAGAGGATGAGACAACTCCGGGAGGCCTTGCAGAAAGGTCTGTGCAACGCGTTCCCAGAGACTGGGAGGTTGCAAACTCCTGGTCCTGGACAACGAGTTGCTGAGGCTTCGGCCAGTCAAAGAAGGAGCGGTGGGGAAGGTGGCCGTCTGACCGATGCGTTCAGACAATTCTTTAGTCCGCAGCCCCAAAGTATGATCGGTTCCAGCAACCATCGCCAGCGTCTGATAAACATGGTGCAGGAATATCTAGGGGCAAGGTCAGACTTGGACACCTTCCCCACCGAAAATCCTCTGGCTTACTGGGTCTTGAGGATGGATCACTGGCCAGAGCTTGCACAGTATGCAATTGAGCTACTGGCCTGTCCTGCATCCAGCGTTCTTTCGGAACGCACATTCAGTGCTGCTGGAGGATTTGTCACGGATCACAGGGTGCGCCTGTCCACCGACTCGGTTGATCGACTGACTTTCATCAAGATGAACCAGTCTTGGATCACCACCAGCTACCACACACCTGATGCTGATATAACAGACTAATTGATTTTAAAATGTCACATCCCTTCAAGACTGATGCTGATGCTGAGTGCCTGTGCTGTTATGTTGACTGGCTATCCTCCTCCTCCGAGTCCTCAATGATACGATTGATGATGATAGCTTGGAAGATCATTTTTGTTTATGGGTGCCGCCACCAGTGCCTAACGCCCAATTTTTCAGCCCCTGTTTAACAGGGGCGTGTAATTACAATTTTTGAAGCAATACTTTGCAACAGGGCTCATTGCTGTGCTCCAAGTACAGTATCTGTGAGGAGTTGCAGTGTTGTGCCACCAGTGCCTAAGGCCCAATTTTTCAGCCCCTGTTTAACAGGGGCGTGTCATTACAATTTTTGAAGCAATACTTTGCAACAGGGCTCATTGCTGTGCTCCAAGTACAGTATCTGTGAAGGGTTGCAGTGTTGTGCCACCAGTGCCTAAGGCCCAATTTTTCAGCCCCTGTTCAACAGGGGCATGTAATTACAATTCTTGATCTAATAATTCACAGCAGGGCCCATTGCTGCACCCACCAAGAGTAACTGTCAGGGCTTACAGTGTTGTGGCACCAGCACCACCATCAAAGGCCCAATTTTTACTACCACTGTTCAACAATTATATGTAATTAAAATTCCTGATATAATAGTTGACAGCAGGGCGTTCCAGCACCAACCAAGAGTAACTGTGAGTGCTTACAGTGTTGTGCCAACACCAACAACTAAGGGGCCTATTTCTGCAGAGTATATACGGCAGGTCCCTACTTTCAAACATCCAACTTACAAACGACTCCTACTTGCAAACGCAAGAAGACAACAGGAAGTGAGAGGAAATCTACCACTAGGAAGGAAAATTCTCTCCTGTAAGAATAAATATGGGAGAAAGGTGTCTCCTCTGTACTGATGCTTTATCAGCAATCCTTGTTTCAAGAAAAACACCACATTTCAAAAACAGTTGTCATTAGGACGGAAAGTGAGGTGAAATGTTCTGAACAGGGGCACAGACAGCAAAACAAATGTTACAGGGGTGATAACCCTTACCTATGTTTTCCAAAAAGTATAAAAATAGATTTTTGGTCTGGAGCTACACTTCAACAATGTACCTGTTCAAAATTACAAACAGATTCTACATAAGAACAAACCTACAGTCCCTGTCTTGTATGCACCGCCTGTATACGGCTGTTCAGAGTATATAGGGCCTTTTTTATTTTATGTGCGGGGTTCCCCTTAATATCCATACAAGACCCAAAGGGGCTGGTAATGGGCTGGGGTAGGGGGGGGGTCATGGGGTAGCTATGCCATTTTTCTTAAAGATTTTCATCCATATTACCGGGACCAGACATTACATTAAAGCCGCAAGCAGTTTTAAATGGCTTTTTTTTCCTTTAGAAGTGTCATTTTGTGCAGGGACAGTTCTAAACACGGGAAACACGTGGCACTTCACAGGCATACTTTAGACACCCCCCAGGTACGATATTTAAAGGAATATTTGACTTTTTTTTTTTCACTTTATGCATCATTAAAATGACTGCTCCCGGAAAACGACCGTTTTTAAAACTTATTTTTGCATTGATACATGTCCCCTGGTGCAGAACCCGGGTTCCCAAACCCTTTTTAGGACAATAACATGCATAATAGTTGTTATAATTAGCACTTTAGAATTCGAACGTTCGCATCCATTGTATTTAATAGGGTTCTAATGTTCGTTCGAACTTTCGGTCCGTTCGCGGGTTCTGGTGCGAACCGAACCCGGGGGTGTTCGGCTCATCACTAGTCACAGGTATAGCTGCCAGCAGTGATTGCATGAAAAAATTCCGAAAGACTGGTTGTACTGAAGATAATCAATGGTTCAACTTCAATAAAACCAGCCTGCCCATAGATGAACCGGCCAAGATTTGATCAATCTATGCACAGCTTTACTCTCCCTGCTGTGGGAGTCTGCTGCTGAGTGAAAATCAGGGCCAGGACAAGGGGTGGGCAGGAGGGGCAGCTGCCCTGGGCACTGTGATAGCATAAGAGATGGCGGGGCTCTACAAGGAGGTAAGGGGGTGTGGGATTAGTCTTGGGTGGGGGAATTTGAGGAGTAGAGGACTTGTGCTAGAAGGAGCAATTTTTTTGGGGAGGAGGTGTGTGCTGGGGGGATTTGGGGAGAGAGAAGATTTAAGCTGGCAGGGGGGATGGAGGGGGGGGGCAAAGACTGGGAGGGGAGTTTTTAGCAAATTAGTGCTCAGATTTTTTGGGAGGGGGATTTTGCTAACACATAATGATCATATGTCTTGGGGAGGTGAGGGGCTTTGGCATGTTTGTCCTGGGCTCTAGATGGCCTTGTCCCGGCATTGGCTAACAGAGCACTAAAAAGGTACAAGTGCTGCCTATTTGTTTTGGGGAACCAATATGGGACACCCTGTTAGTCGGAAACTGACCTAAGTTTAGTTAGTGGCTTAAAAGAGCAGATGTTTTGCTTGTTTTATACCATGAACTTCAGGGTCTTGGTACGCAGCCCTCCTGCGTTAAACCTATATTTATTCACTGCATTGGTGAACAACGTTTCCGGGTGTTCCTGTTTCCTACATGGTTTACTGTTGCCACTACCAGTTTAGTCTCCTGTGACTCTTTCAAAATATGCGGATATCTCCAAAGCTGCCTTTTTTGTTAAATTTAAAAAACAAAACCTTCCCCTTTATTTATTTTTTATTTATTTTTTAGTCTTATCTTTTTACCTTTTTGAATACTTTTCCAAAAGAAATAGAAAAAAAAAAACACAGAGTACATAGACAACTGAATGCATAGTCCTCTTGTTTCCGATGGGGAAATTGTGATTACTACATACCCTTTTAGATGGGTTCCTGTTGTTATAGTGGTTATTGCTTCTTATTGTGATCAGATTACATGGACGTTAGGCTCCTGCTGTTGAACCTTTATTCTTAACTGGTATTATTTCCTCTGTTTATACTATATATATATATATATATATATATATATATATAGAGAGAGAGAGAGAGAGGGGGGAGAGAGAGGGGGAGAGGGAGAGGGGGAGAGGGAGAGGGGGAGAGAGAGGGGGAGAGGGAGAGGGGGAGAGGGAGAGGGGGAGAGGGAGAGAGGGGGAGAGGGAGAGAGGGGGAGAGAGAGAGAGGGGGAGAGAGGAGAGGGGGAGAGAGGGAGAGGGGGGGAGGGAGAGAGGGGGGAGGGAGAGGGAGAGGGAGAGAGGGGGAGGGGGGAGGGAGAGGGAGGGGGAGGGGGAGAGGGAGGGAGAGAGGGGGAGGGGGAGAGGGGGGAGAGAGGGGGAGGGGGAGGAGAGAGGGGGAGGGAGAGGGGGGGGAGAGAGAGAGGGGGAGAGGGAGAGGAAGAGAGGAGGGGGAGGGAGAGGAAGAGAGGGGGAGGGAGAGGGAGAGGGAGAAAGGGGGGAGAGGGAGAGGGAGAGGGAGGGGGAGGGAGGGGGAGGGGGGGAGGGAGAGGAAGAGAGGGGGAGGGAGAGGGAGAGGGAGAAAGGGGGGAGAGGGAGAGGGAGAGGGAGGGGGAGGGAGAGGGAGGGGGAGGGGGGAGAGGGAGAGGGAGGGGGAGGGTGAGGGGGAGAGGGGGGAGGGAGAAGGAGAGAGGGGAGGGGGGAGGGAGAGGGGAGGAGAGGGGGAGGGAGGGGAGAGGGGGAGGGGAGAGGGGGAGAGGGGGGAGAGGGGAGAGGGGGAGAGGGAGGGGGAGGGGGAGGGGGAGAGGAGAGGGAGAGGGAGGGAGAGAGGGGAGAGGGGAGAGGGAGAGGGGGGAGAGGAGGGGAGGGAGGGGAGAGGAGAGAGGGGGAGGGGAGAGAGGGGAGAGAGGGAGAGGGGGAGGGAGGAGAGGGAGAGGGAGAGGGGGGGAGAGAGGGGGAGAGGGGGAGAGGGGAGAGGGAGAGAGGGAGAGGGAGAGGGGGGGAGGGAGAGAGGGGAGAGGGAGAGAGGGGGGAGAGGGAGAGGGGAGAGAGGGGGGAGAGGGAGAGGGGGAGGGAGAGGGAGAGAGGGGGGAGAGGGAGGGAGAGGGGGAGGGGGAGAGGGAGAGGGGGAGAGAGGAGAGGGAGAGGGGAGGGAGAGGGAGAGGAAGGGGGAGGGGGAGGGGGAGGGAGAGGGGAGAGGGAGAGGAGAGGGAGAGGGGAGGGGGGAGAGGGAGGGGAGAGGGGGGAGAGGGAGAGAGGGGGGGAGAGGGGAGAGGGGAGGAGGGGAGGGAGAGGGAGAGAGGGGAGAGGGAGATGAGGGGGGAGAGAGGGGAGAGGGGGAGGGAGAGGGGGAGAGGGAGGAGAGAGGGGAGAGGGGAGGGAGAGGGGAGGGGGAGAGGGAGAGGGGGAGGGGGGAGAGGGAGGGGAGGGAGAGGGGAGAGGGGAGGAGAGGGGGAGGGAGAGGGGGAGAGAGGGGAGGGGGGAGGGAGAGGTGAGGGGAGAGGGGGAGAGGGGGAGAGGGAGGGAGAGGGAGGGAGGAGAGGGAGAGGGGGGGGAGAGGGAGAGGGGGAGGGAGAGAGGGGAGAGAGGGAGAGAGGGGGAGAGAGGGGGGAGAGAGGGGGAGAGGGAGGGGAGAGGAGAGGGAGAGGGGGAGAGGGAGAGGGAGAGAGGGAGGGAGAGGGGGAGAGGGGAGGGGAGGAGGGGAGAGGGGGAGAGGGAGAGGGGAGGGGGGAGAGGGAGAGAGGGGGGGAGAGGGGGAGGGGAGAGGGAGAGGGGGGAGGGAGAGGGGGGAGAGAGGGGAGGGAGAGGGGAGAGGGAGAGGGGGAGGGGAGAGGGGAGGGGAGAGGGGAGGGAGAGGGGGAGGGGAGAGAGAGGGGGAGAGGGGAGGGGGAGAGGGGAGAGGGAGAGGGGGGAGAGGGAGAGGGGGGGGAGAGGGGGAGGAGAGGGGGGAGAAGGAGAGGGAGAGAGGGGGAGAGGGAGAGAGGGGGACGGAGAGGGAGGGAGAGGGAGAGGGAGAGAGGAGGGGGAGAGGGAGAGAGGGAGGGGGAGGGAGAGGGAGAGAGGGGGGAGAGAGGGGAGAGGGAGAGGGGGAGGGGAGAGAGGGGGAGAGGGAGAGGGAGAGGGAGAGGGAGGAGAGGGGGGAGAGGGGGAGGGGGAGAGGGGAGAGGGAGAGGGGAGAGGGAGAGCGGGGGGAGAGGGAGAGGGAGAGGGGAGGGGAGGGAGAGGGAGAGGGGGGAGGGGGAGGGAGAGGGAGGGAGGGGGGAGGGAGAGGGGGAGGGAGAGGGAGGGGAGAGGGGAGGGGAGAGGGGAGGGAGAGGAGGGGAGAGGGGGGAGGGGAGAGGGGGGAGAGGGGAGAGGGAGAGGGAGGGGAGGGGGAGAGGGGAGAGGGGAGAGGGAGAGGGGGAGGGAGGGAGAGGGAGAGGGAGGGGAGAGGGGAGAGGGAGAGGGAGAGGGGGAGGGGGAGAGGGGGTGAGAGGGGGAGGGAGAGGGGGAGAGAGGGAGGGGAGAGGGAGAGGGAGAGAGGGGGAGAGAGGGGGAGGGAGAGGGGGAGGGGAGAGAGGGGGGAGAGGGGGAGGGAGAGGGGGGGAGAGGGAGAGGGGGGAGAGGGAGAGGGAGAGAGGGGGGGAGAGGGGAGAGGGAGAGAGGGGGGAGAGGGAGAGAGAGAGGGGGGAGGAGAGGGAGAGGGGAGAGAGGGGGGGAGAGGGAGAGGGGGAGGGGAGGGAGAGGGGGAGGGAGAGGGAGGGGGAGAGGGGGAGGGGGAGGGGGGAGAGGGGAGAGGGGGAGGGGAGAAGGGAGAGGGGAGAGGGGGAGGGAGAGGGAGAGGGGGAGGGGGAGAGGGGGGAGAGGGGGGAGGGGAGAGGGAGGGGGAGAGGAGAGGGGGAGGGGAGGGGGAGGGGAGAGGGAGGGGGAGGGGGAGAGGGAGAGGGGAGAGGGAGGGGGAGGGGGAGAGGGAGGGGGGAGAGGGAGAGGAGAAGGAGAGGGAGAGAGGGGGAGAGGGAGAGGGAGAGAGGGGGGGAGAGAGGGGGAGGGAGAGGGGGAGAGAGGGAGGGAGAGGGGGAGAGAGGGAGAGGGAGGGGAGGAGGGACAGGGAGGGGGGAGGGGGGAGGAGGGGAGGGGAGAGAGGGGGAGGGAGAGGGAGAGAGGGGGGAGGGGAAGAGGGGGAGGGAGAGAGGGGGAGAGAGGGAGGGGGAGAGTGGAGAGGGGGGAGAGGGAGAGAGGGGGGGAGAGGGGGAGGGAGAGGGGGGAGAGGGGGCGAGGGAGAGAGGGGGGAGAGGGAGAGGAAAGGGGGGGAGAGGGAGAGGAAGAGAGGGGGGGGGAGAGGGAGAGGAAGAGAGGGGGGAAGGAGAGGGAGAGGGAGAGAGGGGGGAGAGGGAGAGGGGGAGGGAGAGGGAGAGAGGGGGAGAGGGGGAGGGAGAGGGAGAGGGAGGGGGAGAGGGGGAGAGGAGAGGGGGGAGGGAGAGGGAGAGGGAAGGGGGAGGGGGAGAGGGGGGAGAGGGGGAGGGAGAGGGAGGGGGAGGGGAGGGAGAGGGAGAAGGAGAGGGAGAGGGGGAGGGAGGGAGAGGGAGAGAGGGGAAGGGGGAAGGGAGAAGGAGGGGGAGAGGGGGGAGAGAGGGGGAGGGAGAGGGGGGAGAGAGGGAGAGGGAGAGAGGGGAGAGGGAGAGGGAGAGAGGGGGAGAGCTTGAGGGAGAGGGAGAGAGGGGGGAGAGGGAGAGATGGGGGGAGGAGGGGAGGGGAGAGTGAGAGGGGGAGGGGAGAGGGGGAGGGGGGAGAGGGAGAGGGAGAGGGGGAGGGAGGGGGAGGGGGAAGAGGGGGAGAGGGAGGGGGAGGGGGAAGAGGGGAGAGGGAGAGGGGAGGGGGAGGGGGAGAGGGGGAGAGGGGGGGAGAGAGGGGGAGGGAGAGGGGGAGGGAGGGGGAGGGGAAGAGGGGAGAGGGAGGGGGAGGGGGAAGAGGGGAGAGGGGAGGAGGGAGGGGGAGGGGGAGAGGGGGAGAGGGGGGGAGAGAGGGGAGGGAGAGGGGGAGAGAGGGAGGGGAGAGGGAGAGGGAGAAGGAGAGGGAGAGGGAGAGAGGGGGGAGAGGGAGAGAGGGGGGAGAGGGAAGAGATGGGGGAGAGGGAGAGGGGGAGAGAGGGGAGGGAGAGGGGGAGAGAGGGAGGGGGAGGGAGAGAGGGGGGAGAGGGAGAGGGAGAGAGGGGGGAGAGGGAGAGGGAGGGGGAGGAGGGGAGAGAGGGGGGTGGGGATAAGGGGAGGAGAGGGAGAGGGGGAGGGAGAGGGGGAGAGAGGGGATAGGGGGAGAGGGAGAGTGAGAGGGAGAGAGGGGGGAGAGGGAGAGGGAGAGAGGGGGGAGAGGGAGAGGGAGAGGGAGAGAGAGAGAGAGGGGGAGAGGGGGAGGGGAGATGGAGAGAGGGGGGAGAGGGGGAGGGAGAGGGAGAGGGGGAGGGAGAGGGGAGGGAGAGGGAGGGGAGAGGGGGAGAGAGGGGGATGGAGAGGGAGGGGGAGAGGGGGGGAGAGGGAGAGGGGGAGGGAGGGGGAGAGGGACAGGGAGGGGGGGAGGGGGGGAGGGAGAGGGAGAGAGGGGAAGGGGGGAGGGAGAGGGAGAGGGGGAGGAGAGGGAGAGGGAGGGGAGAGGGAGGGAGAGGGAGAGGGGGGAGGGGGAGAGGGGGAGGGGGAGAGGGGGGTGAGAGGGGGAGGGAGAGGGGGGAGAGAGGGAGGGGGAGGGGAGAGGGAGAGGGGGGGAGAGGAGAGGGAGAGAGGGGGGAGAGAGGGGGAGGGAGAGGGGGAGAGGGAGAGAGGGGGGAGAGGGAGAGGAAGAGGGGGGGGAGAGGAGAGGAAGAGAGGGGGGGAGGAGGGAGAGAGGGGGAGGGAGAGGGAGAGGGAGAGAGGGGGGAGAGGGAGAGGGGGAGGGAGAGGGAGAGAGGGGGGGAGAGGGGGAGGGAGAGGGAGACGGGAGGGGGAGAGGGGGAGGGGGAGGGGGAGAGGGAGAGGGGGGAGGGAGAGGGAGAGGGAGGGGGGAGGAGAGGGAGAGGGAAGGGGGGAGGGGGGGAGGGAGAGGGAAGGGGGAGGGGGGAGGGAGAGGGAGGGGGAGGGGGGAGGGAGAGGGAGAGGGAGAGGGGGAGGGAGGGAGAGGGAGAGAGGGAAGGGGGAAGGGAGAAGGAGGGGGAGAGAGAGGGAGAGGGGGGGAGAGAGGGGGAGGGGAGAGGGGGGAGAGAGGGAGGGGGAGAGGGAGAGAGGGGAGAGGGAGAGGGAGAGAGGGGGGAGAGCGTTGAGGGAGAGGGAGAGAGGGGGAGAGGGAGAGATGGGGGGGAGAGGGGAGGGAGAGGGAGAGGGGGAGGGGGAGGAGGGGGAGAGGGAGAGGGGGAGGGAGGGGGAGGGGGAAGAGGGGAGAGGGAGAGGGAGGGGGGAGGGGGGGAGAGGGGGAGAGGGGGGAGAGAGGGGGAGGGAGAGGGGGAGAGAGGGAGGGGAGAGGGAGAGGGAGAAGGAGAGGGAGAGAGGGGGGAGAGGGAGAGAGGGGGGAGAGGGAGAGGGAGAGAGGGGGGAGAGGGAGGAGGGGGAGAGAGGGGGAGGGAGAGGGGGGAGAGAGGGAGGGGAGGGAGAGAGGGGGGAGAGGGAGAGGGAGAGGGAGAGAGGGGGGAGAGGGAGAGGGGGAGGGGGAGGGAGAGAGGGGGGTGGGGATAAGGGGAGGGAGAGGGAGAGGGAGAGGGGGAGGGAGAGGGAGAGGGGGAGAGAGGGGGATAGGGAGAGTGAGAGGGGAGAGAGGGGGGAGAGGGAGAGGGAGAGAGGGGGGAGAGGGAGAGGGAGAGAGAGAGAGGGGGAGAGGGGGAGGGAGAGGGAGAGAGGGGGGAGAGGGGGAGGGAGAGGGGGAGGGAGAGGGAGAGGGAGAGGGTGAGGGAGAGGGAGAGGGGGAGGGAGGGGGAGAGGGGGAGAGGGGGGGAGAGAGGGGGAGGGAGAGGGAGGGGGAGAGGGGGAGAGGGAGAGGGGAGAGGGAGAGAAGGAGAGGGGGAGAGGGAGAGGGAGGGGGAGAGGGGGAGAGAGGGGGAAGGAGGGGAGGGGTTGAGGGGGAGAGGGGGGAGGGGGAGAGGAGAGAGATGCTGCTGCAGGGTGAGGTGCACATCGGTCCCAGCTGTTTAGTGCTAGCAATCAAGTCTTCCCACACGCCAGTATATAGAAGAAATAGCGGACGGATTGCTGCACTT